>CM032447.1:183254941-183401482 GCA_019049505.1 Pachyrhynchus sulphureomaculatus | reverse complement strand
GGAGTGTTTTTTCTGACTACGTTTTCATCTTTTCCTGTTGTAATTGGGTGTGACTGTGTGTTTGCTGGGTGGTCGCCCGGGATAAGTCGAGAGGTGTGTAGTTTTTTTCTTCTTTCACTGTTGCGGTGTGGAGGCTGGTTTGCTTGCTGTGAAAGGAATTTCCTAAGTGCTTGTATTTGTTTTGTGTGATCTGATGTCTATGATCCTTTTTCTCCTGCGGTCCTCTCGATGGTAAAGTCTTTCTTTGCATGCATTGGAGTGTAATTTTCTGTATTTGGTGAATTGAGAACGTATAAGGCATGTGAATGTTTTCTATGTCTGTTTGTGACCAACTGATGATACCAAATGAATATGTGAGTATAAGTATAGCGAACGTGTTGATGGCTTTAGTGAAATATTTGGAGTTGAGTTTTGTTTGTAAAAGTTTCGTAAGTCTGTTCTTGAATTCGGTTCTGAGCTCTGTTTTGTTGTGAGTGTGTTGAGTTTGGTGCTTTGTTGGAAGCCTAGATATTTGTATGTTTCTTTGTCGAGCATGTTATCGAGTGTTTCGTTGTTGGTGGTGTCTGTCTCATGGTGCCCTTCCATTGGCTTTTGGAGCACTTTGCATTTACTTATACCAAACTCCATATTGATATCTAAGGTGAGTACTTCAGTGATTCTGAGGAGTTCTTTCAGCTGTGTTTTTGTGGCAGCGTAGAGTTTTATGTCATCCATATATAGAAGGTGGTTTATTTTTATGTTGATTCACTTTTTGGTGTGCGATGTTGAGCCATACTCTGTTCTGTTTAGTGTATTTGAGAGTGGATTGAGACAGAGGCAAAACCACAGAGTGCTGAGCGAGTCTCCCTGAAATATACCTCGTCTGATGTACAGCTCTTCTGTTTGGATGCGTTCGATTTGTGTCTATGTAACCGATGTGAAGGTTTTCTGTGTTCTTTTCTGGTTTGTCCCATAATCACGCTATCTATGATCAGCTGCTCTTTGAATCCTCGGCTATTTTTCCTGCACCTCTTCTGCTCTTCTGTGAGAATATTGTTGTCTGTAGGTGTTTTCTATTTTCTTGGAAATTGTGGCTGTGATGATCTTGTATAGGGTTGGAAGACAGGTGATAGGTAGGTAGTTCGACGGATTTGTGGTGTCTGAGCTTTTGGGCTTGAGTATGTTATTCCTTGTGTAAGGAAAGTGGGGAATGTGTGTGGTTGTAGAATGGCTTTGTTGATTATGGTGTGTGATGTGCTTCGTGTGTGGTGGTAAACTGTTTGTACCAGAAGTTGTGTATATATGTCTATTCCAGGGCATTTCCAGTTGTGTGTGTGTGTTTGATTGTTTCTGTAATTTCTTGTCTAGTAAATGTGGAATTTTGTTGTTCTGTCACATGTTTATGTTTGTATGCTTTGATCCAGGGAGTGTTATTATTGTTTAGTTTGGGTTTTAACCAGATAAACTTTTCCAATAATCTGTGAGTTCTTGTTTTGCTTGGTGGTTCAGTCACTGCTGTATGTTCGTTGTACATAGTTTTTCGGTAGAACTGTTTTTCGCTTCTTCGGAAGAGGTTGTTGGTGTCTTTCCTGTCGTTTGATTCTTTGTATCTACGGAGTCTTGCGCCATATACGGATAGTTTTTGTTTCAAAGTATTAAGGATTTCTGGCAGGTTCTGTTGGGAGACTCGGATTTGATCTTGTCTACACCCTGTGTAACATGTTTGGATGCGTTTCCGTTTATAAACTGGGTAAGGTGGTCCTAGATCTCTCCTGATGTTGTTGATTCTGTTTTCTATTCTTATTTGCCATTTTAATTTTGTTTTGTGCTGTTGGGGTGTCTTTGTCGTTGTTTTTGATTATTTTGTGTTAGAGTGGTGATTGCTGTTGCGTTTATTATTGTGTGAATGTCTTCGATTGTGCTTAAGTCTGTTATGTACTGGGGTATTATGTGCTTGTTTATTGTGTTGAGGATTGGTTGCGTGCTCTGTTTGAAGATTAAACGAGGGCATGGGATTTCTTGTTGTGGGGTCGGTGCCTGACCATCGAGCTAGATGTGACTCCATTTTTGCTTTGAGTGCTTGTATGAGAGGTAATTCGGGGTGATGATGTTGTGTAGATATTGTTGAGGGTGGCGAGTGATTGATTTTGTTGTTTGTGATATGGTGTTACACTTTACCCACAAATCATTATTATTATTAAAAACAAGCGTCACTTCCGTTAGTAACTATCGACCAAATTAATCTGCCTGAGCAATCTGAGAGAACCAAGGGTAAACTGCCCCTCTGCATATTCATTGCTAGTGAATCAGCCGAGGCATAGCAAGTCGATATCTTCTTAATGTTCTTCAGGAATGTGTTCTTGATTCCTCAAAAAACTCCGATGACTAGGACCACCATTGGTTCTGAATGTCGATGGAACAAAGCGCGAAGTTCGTAGCTTAAATCTTTGTACTTAGAATGTTTTTCTTCCTCTTCGATTGCTATATTTGTTTTTGTAGGTGCCGAGATTTCAATTATATAAATTTTTTTTGCTGTTTTATCGAGAAGTAATATTATTAGCGTCTCTTGGTCGAAAAAAGCAAATCATTTTCTACAACTCGATCTTTACCGGAAGATACGGCAGTCTGGGGATGTCATCAATATCTTTATTTTTTCGCCAGCTACAGCGAATCGATATTCCTATAAAACATTCCATGTTTTGTAGGGACCAAGACCTTTAATGGCATTTCAAAACTCTTCCTTTATGATCGAATCGATTTGTAGTTGGAACAATAAGCAGTAACTTTCGAAGCAGTCTAGGGCAGGGGTGTCTGAATTTAATGGTTTCTTTGTCTCATAATTATCCTTCCAGAAAGTGGTTACTTGTGTTATTTCTGTATATTTTCACTATTTTCAATTATGCTGCAGTCAACAGATCAGAAAATTGTGTTATTTTTCATTATTTCTAATTATGTGGTACTAGCGACGTAGGTGAGGGGATTGGAGGGATTGTTTGTTATATATTGTGTCATACTTCGGTTTTGGGAAATCGGAAAATTGTGTCATTTTTTCAATATTTTCAATTTTTGCAGAAATATTACGAAGAGAAAAAGGTCACTTTTCAGTTGTAAATATCTGTGAAGCTCTACTCGTTACCAATTTTTTGTAATTAATATCTTTCCATAAAGTACCTAGTATTTAAAATATCAACTTGTTGGGTTTGGATTAAGGTGTTTTAAAGTGTAAGAAACTCAAACTTGGTATTTATTTTAAAACTACGTGTTGCAAGCGAAACAGTGGTCAAATCACTTTACTACTTGTTTTGTTCAGAAGCTTTATGTTTGTAGGTATTTGATCTACATTTTTAAAATATAGGGAAAAGTGATGGATAATTACAGGGAGATTGTGGTGATTACAAATTATTACTTCAACATACTCATAACAGGATTAAAGTCGGAAATTGAGACATGTTCAAATTTTTGGAAACAAAAACCAAGTGGGTTTGAAAAATTCTTCATACACACTATGTACGATTTCATTGCAAAAAAAAATAAGATACAATTAAATTGTCTTAAATGGATTAAACTCAGTTCACCAAGGGTTTTGATTGCAAAAACTGCTATTTTATTCTGTAATTTTGAATGTGTTCCTCATTATCTATAAATATTATTTTGGGTCAGAGGTAATTTCATGCGAGTTGTCAAGAATTTTACTGTTAATTTGTTGACCACTTCAAAAAACTCCACTATGGGTAAACAATGACTCTCATGTGCTTTTGAATAATCCTGGATCTACGCGAATGTTAGCTATCGGTATTCTGAAAATGTTCTACTGAATAATTTGGTTATTCGCCTCAAGGTATTATGTTCGTTGGTTAAACCCTCTGAGTTTGAATGAAAACAAAAATATTTGGAAACTAATAGGGACTGACTAAAGTACGGTTCTTCAGTAGCGTTACAGCGTAAAAAATAACAATGATAACAACAAAATTTAGTAATCTATCGGCTAAAAGGTTTCTCCTACATTTATGTCATATAAGGCTAGTCAAACAGCAAGTAACCTTAGATCTGAAAACATATGGCCAAATTACTTGTTGGAGCGCTTCTGTTGGACTAACTGTGGTGGTGGGTTGTCTCATTTTTCATGTCGCCGCAGTTTTTGTTTAGGAATGGGTATCTGCCAATGATAGATAAATTACATGAATAAATCTCACTACTTATCGATAATATCTCCACCGCCGATAGATAGGATTTATTTAATATACATGCCAATTGCGCCCAGAGATGATATATTTTTCAATACATAGATGGTGATCACATGTAAATTAATAATTATTGATATATTGATAACTATTGATATATCCATATCTATCGATAAATATTGGTAATTATCGACGTATCAGTAACTAAACATTGTCAGTATTATGTAAACTAATATCGCCCATCACTAGTTGTTTGCACCATTGAATAAAATCATTTAGATTCTTTCGTTGTTTCATTTTTTAACTGAACGTCTTTCAATTCTCAAGAAGATTTATTTCGAGAGGTCTTAATGTTCGACAACCTAAATACGTTTTTTTTTGCCGCTAAAACGCCGGATAAGTCACATGCGGTCTTTTGAGTTCAATAATGGCACAAGCTAACCCTAAGTAGCCGTATGCGGAGGTTCAACACCTGCCCTTTACTGACCACTGAGTTAGGGTCGTTTTATATATTTATCTAAAGTAGTGGACAAAAAGTTTTAGTCGTGTTAAAAAGATTGACCGTTTTCATGTGACGTTTTTTACCGTTGGATGCGGATTTTTGGGATTAACGATGTTGAATGTCGATTTATTGCTGAGATATAGTTTCTATGGCTTTTTGAAAGAAAATTAAGAGGTTTCTCTTGGTAAATAAAATAAATATAGCCAAATTAAATTTGGTATAATTTTGTGACTTTCCCAGCAAATATAAATTTTCTACTTTGTTAGGTTGTTTAAAAAATCTTGGACATAAAAATATGTTTGTTCAAAAAAAGAAGCACTTGCACACATTTACAAGTTTGTCCTTGCATGAGGTGCTCGGTGTTATACACAGTGTGTCTCAAAGTACACAAAATGAAAACAAAAACTTATTATTGTCACAAAATTCATTTATGTTCAAAATAGTTCCCTTCGGACTCGATACAGCGTTTTACATAGTCAACAAGCATGTTAAATGAGTTTTTTACTTCATCTTTTGAGACGGCCTTCATTATCTTGGTCGATGCTTTTTGGATGTCTTCAATGTCCATATTAACCCTTTTCTTTCATGGACGAATATAAATTTCAGAATAAATAGAAGATGCACGGATGCAAATCGGGTGAATACGGTGAATGCCTGTTGATTGAAATGCCGTTTTTTGGTCAAAAAAATCAGTAATAAGCATCCAACGATGAGATGGTGCATTACCATGTAACATTTGCCAACTTCCACTTTCACGATATTGTGGCGGTACATAGCAAATACGCAACAATAAATGCATTAATCGTTTGGCCAAGTGGAATGAATTTCTTGTACACTATACCCTCCGAATCGTAGTAACGAACCAATACTGTTTTCACTTTTAACTTCTCCAAACGAAATTTTCTTAGCTTGGGTGTTTTCATTCGGAGCCTTGGCGCTTGGTTTTTCGATTATATTAAAAACACCACGTCTCATCGCCAGTTACAACGGAATACTTAAGGTTTTTGACCTTTTTTGACTGTTTAATTAAGTCTTTATTCAAATCCAATTTTGACCATTACTCAATTTGTGTAGCACAAACTTTTTTTTTGATAAATTCATAGACAATTTCTGTTTTCTTCGTTTATCACAAATTTTGGTTGACCAACATGCTCAGCGTTCGCGGCAGATTGGTCGAGTTCTGTGTGGTATCCGGATTGGTGATCGGTGGCACTCTTTTCCCACACAAGACCATTCACAAGGTTAACTGGAAATCACCTGACGCATACGCCAACAATCAAACTGACCACATACGACGGTCCCTTCTAGACGGTCGATCATACACAGGGGCTGATGTGGTTAGCGACCACTATCTGGTTATTGCTCAACTTCAATTAAAACTCGCCACCACCAACAAAATGATCATCTAACAAAGTAAAGTTCAATACCGATAATCTAAAGAACAAAACTACCCGTCTACAAATGGACCAGGAATTTCAGAGAATTGCCACAACACATAGAAATAGAAACCTGGTCGAATGATGGAGGACTATAAAGACAGCCTAAGTAAGGCATGCAGCAATATTCTAGGCAAGAAACAATAAGAAAGAAAAAATTGAATTACTAATGACACCTGGAATAAGATCAGCCACCGTAAATGCCTCAAAATCAAACTACAAACACTCACGAGATTTGATGTACACTAACAAATACTGAAGATCAAGTAAAAAGATGGACAGAATACTTTAGGGAGAACCTAACCTCCGGAGCCTGAAAGAACCCTAAGAATAGACACTAATCCACCAAGTGTTGACGAGATTAAAAAAGCACAACTTAATGTACCAAAAGCTGCAGGAACTGATATTTTCAGCGCGCTTTCGACACCATCAAACACGACTAAATCTGGGCTTCTTTTGATGACGTAACAGTACTACAAAAATACACGAATCTGATAAACGCACTTTATGATCGGGCAAATTGTTGTGTTTTGCACAACGGCACCACTGGGGATAAAATTCCGGTAAACAACGGAGTCAAGCAGGGGTGTATACTGTCTCCGCTCCTCTTTAACATAGTTCTTGACATGGTACTAAAAAGGACATTGGACAAAGGAAGGGACACTTATTGGGCAATGACCAAGCGTCTCGAAGACCTTAATTATGCTGATGACTTATGTTTCCTCTCACATGCCCCAAGAGACATGAAAGAAAAAATAAACAAACTTGTAACTGAGCCGGCGAAGGGGGCCTAAAAATCAACGTTCAAAAAACAAAAGACATCAGGACTCTACCTAACAACATGGAACACAAATAACAGGGAATTGGATCGAGATAGTGGAGGAATTTACCTACCTGGGACATGTCAATGATGAGCAAGGAGGATCGGACAGAGCTGCAGCAGAATCCTGAAACCCGGCTAACCTTTGAATAACTTAACCCTATTTGGAGCTTAAACCAATACAGCCGAAAAACCAAACTAAGAATCTTTAATAGCAACGTGAAATCCGTTTTACTCTATGGTTGCGAAACATGAAAGATCCCAAAATCAATAACAAACAAATTGCAGACATGTATAAATAAATGCCTTCGGCAGATACTGCGCATTTTCTGGCCAAACATTATAACAAACGAGGAACTATGGCGCGCAACACACCAGCAGCAAATTGAAACTGGAATTAGAAAGCGAAAATGGGGTTGGATCGACCACACACAGAATGGCCCCTGGATTTAAACCCATAAGATCAATGTGGGAGAGACCTAGAACTACCTGGCGCAGGACTGTTCTTGGAGAGGCCGAGTTCATAAAGAAAAGCTGGGCAGAAACCAAGCGGTTGGCCCCGAATAGAGTGAGATGGAGCGCTTTTGCGGAGGCCCTATCTTCCGACTGAGGAATCATGGGAAACGATGATGATGATGAACTTGGCACTTTAGGTGCAATATCTCAGCTCCTATTCATCCGATTGTTATGAAAATTGGACATATTGTCAGTGAGAAATATACCTTTCCAACGCATATTATATCCAATAGGTGGCGCGACTAATATTGACTATTTTGAAAAAGGCCTATTGACTTTGAAACACACCGTGTATGTAGTGTGGAATATATACCACCAAGTAACATTTTTCCTCCTCATCCTATATCCTTATCCTTGTTATAAGTACGACGATACATTTTGCTTATCATCCGTGTCATCAAAAACACAAGAAAGAAGTTCTAATAAAATCTCACATAATATACCAATTTCACCTCCTTTCATTACCTAGAACTTAAAAACTATAGCTTACTTACTTTCAGTACTATACATATATTAAATATGAATTAAATATTGTGATTTAATTTCTTTAGGGATGATTTTCTGACAAATACAATACCTCTCTCATTGAGGGAAGAAAAAAAATCCATTATATCTTAGAATGATTTCTTTTTTCGTCGTTTTAAGTATAAAATAAAATTTTACCATTAGAAAAACCTATAAACTGCCACACTAGTAACATCTGTACTGATTTGCGGGTGTATATACAAACTGCTCTAAAGAATTTTAACAATAAGGATTCTCGATCATCATTCATTTTGCAAAAATGTCACAGGGTACTTTTAAAAATCGAAAAAAACTGCTGGTTAATGTTTTGGTATCCTCCTTTCTAAAAAGCTCTTTAAAAGAATATTTTTAAAGGCATTTCTTAAGATATTTTTCATTGTGGTTTTGTGCCAGTTCTTGAAATATGACTTGCATAAAATTTATTAAATACTAATAGTTTCGAGGTTGTTTGTTTAAGTTGTCTACCTAGTCATGAAAATAACAAAAAATTGCTTGGTTGTTAAATTACTGTCGCTGCTCTAAGAACTTTAACTTTGATGAAATCTTATACGAGTCGTTGTGTTTTGTAGTTTTTACTATTAATAAAGTTTCTCACTAAAGAGGGAAATGGATGAGAAGTTATTCATGGAAGAATGTCCCAGGTATACAGTAATGACGACCCATCTTATTTCCCAGTTTCGATGGAGCCGATACTCAATTTAGGATAACCCGAGATCAGGAAGACCGGGCTACTGTTTGATCGACGAATCCTAGTGCTTGCTAACGAAGCTGGAGTATCCCAAACTACAGTTCTGAGAGATAATGCAATAAGATTCAGGGACGAAAAAAAGTTTATGCACGATAAATCGCTAAACGCCTTATGCTAGAGTAGAAACTGGCAAGAAAAGAAATTTTTCAAGAAGATTTGGCAGTTTAAGAAAACGATGCTCCAACCTATAGCCATGCGACTTCTTTTTGTTCAAACATTTTAAGAAAGACCTCAGGGGGAGAGCAATTTTCTTTAGATGATGAGTTTAAATATACATTTTTTTGAGGCATAAACAAAAGAATTTTCGAGAAACACTGGACTAAATGTAACAGTGTAGACAGTAGTTATGTGTATATGTATGTATTATGATTTGATCATGAAGTGTATAAGTTGGGAAAACATAGGCTGGTATTTATTTTGACAGTTACACTTTAATAATGTGTTACCACAGATTATAATCTGTAATCTTTAAGAATTACATTTCTTCTGAGGGTCCCTAAAAATTTTCGAAAATAAAATTTTCGAAAACCTAACTTTCAATAGCAACATTTTAAAATGTTGTTCAAATCCAAGAAAAAAGTTTTCGAATAACTAAATCTTTAAAAGACAAATTTTTCGAAAGATAAGTTTTCGATAAATCGAAATCTCTGGGCTCAACTTGAACAGAGAGTAGTTTATGTTAGTACTTATTATACTAAATTATTAAAAAGTAGTTTAATTTAGGATTACCGAACTAGCTTTTGTACTCGATAGTCTGATTAAGCTTGTCACTAACGAGGAGATTAGCTCAAGTTAAATGGGGTGCGTTTAAATTAAACTACAATTAAATTCATAAACTAATTATTTTACTTTACATCCATTTGAATTAACTTTTTTTGAATTTGTTTAAGGGTGAGCCCAAGTCTAAATCAAACTGATTAATTATTACCCATGTAAATAATTAAATTTTAATTTAATTTAGATTTAACTTAACCAACTTTTATTTTAAGGTAATTTTTTATATGATTAAGTCTGTGGCGTGCCTCTTTAGAAATGGGACTTTTTAGTGTTCCGTACAGAACATTTATGAGATCACTTTGGTGTCCGCCTGTCACACCCGATGTTCTCCGAAACTATTTAACAAACTATTTAACATAGAATAGAGCCGTGTGGTTTTGAGAGGTAAATTTTGACTTAAGAGGTTAGTTTTGGGGAATCGGAAGTGAAAAAAATATTTTTTACCAGGTCATCGAGTGGGATATCAGACGAAAGCTTGTGAAAACACGAGTTCAAAAATACATATAAAGTAATACTTGTGCACACTTTTCCTTGTAATATTGGCGAAAAATCGTTGTTCCTCCACCCTATCTCGAAAAGTACAGATCAAAAAACTTTTAAAAAATTTTGGAATATTCTCCATAAAGTGTAGATTGAGCAAAAATATCACGATTGAATTACCTTTGATAATTTATCTGGTGTAAAGAAAAACTATGTGTCTTGACAACATGGTGGAGTTTCTTTTAATATACTTTTCACTACATTACTTGCGCGTACTTAATGTACAGAGACAATTTTATTTTATAATTAGGTAGTAAATATTTGTTTTATACTTTTCTTTCACTTGATTCTAGATTGAGCTAGATTGATTTCTTGGCTATATAATGGATCTTAAGATGTCAGGGACCTAATTAACTTACCCTAGGTAAAGATTTTATTTTATTTTAGAAGCAATTACGGTACAGAACACTATTTGCGCAAGTCCAACTTGCACTTGACCGGCTTTTTAGTGTTTCGTATAGAACACTTATAAGACGACTTCGGTGTCTGTTCGTCTGTCTATCCGTCTGTCTGTCCGTCCGTCTGTCTGTCCGTCTGTCACACCCGATTTTCTCCGAAACTATTTGTCATAGAAAGTTGAAATTTGGTAATAATATAGGAATTGTGGCCTCATCAGAGCCGTGTAGTTTTGAAAGTTAAATTTTGACTTAAGGGCTTAGTTTTGAGGGTTGAAATTGGAAGTCAAAAAAAAATATTTACTAGCTCATCGAGTGTAGTGTCAAATGAAAGCTTGTGAAAACACGAGTAATATATATACAGGGTTACAGGGAAAGTCGTCCCAGATAATTAAGGACGTTATAGTTTAGGTCGTTTCTGACCGATTTGACTCTATGACATGATGTCCTAAACTCAACCGTTTTCGAGATATTGAAGATTTTCTAAAAAAAATGATGTTTTTTTGCTTTTATATCGATTTTTTTTTATTAGAGGTTCTCGAGTGCGATTTTTTTTTGGTTATTTTTAGTTAGTCTGTATGTCAAGTATCAAAAATCATCAAAAAAATTTGAACTAGTTACTAACAGTTTCAAATGGCGGCTTGTTAATGTTTCTAAATTACGAATTTTTACCAAGTGTTTCCTACTTTAAATCAATAAAGAGAAAAAAAAATGTATGGAAGTTATTCTGCAAATTATTTTAAAAACTTTTACGTCTTTTTAGCTATCTAAAACGGTATAATATCTACTGGATCTATTGAAAATTCTAAGAAAATGAGATTTCAATAGGCCCAAATGTAGAGTAACATAATAATAGAATTTAGATACTACCAATTACCGGTTTACTACCTGCACCTTCAAACAATAAAAAGGGTTGGGTAAGCATTTTTTCCGGTCGGGGTACTCTCTGTGCGAGTGACATTTTCTGTTCACTAAACATTATTGAATGATTTTTAGTCTGCTCATGCGATTCGTCCGTGGTAGATGTGCTATACCGTGCTTTTCAAAAATATCTTTGTTTCATCTTCTGACTGTGTGAATTGGCTCGTAACTGGATTTTGATCTTTGCTTGTGAATATGGCAACGTATACCAACGAGGAATATGCTGACATCCTAATGTGTTACGGATTTTGCGAAGGAGTGTCGTCGCGTGCCCGTGATGAATACATACTGCGATATCCTGCTCGTCGTGTACCTGATGTTAGCGTATTTGATGGAACTTATCGAAGACTACGAGAAACTGGTTCCGTACAAAGACGGCGGACTGACATGGGACGACCACGTATCTTTGACGAAGACGAAGAAAACGAAATACGACGTCTCTTTGAGGTGGACCCAACCACATCTACAAATGTTGTCGCACAACAGCTTGGTATTTCGCAGTGAAAGGTATGGCTTGTAATGCATACTGTTGGGCAACACCCTTACCACTATACCCCGTGCAAGTCATTGAAGAAGGGGATCCGTTGCGACGATTAGACTTCTGCAGATTTATGCTCAATACCGATGTCGAAGATGCATCTTTTTTAAGAAAAATACTATGGACTGACGAGTCGAAATTCGACAAAGACGGTCTTACAAACTACCACAATGCCCACTATTGGGGTTCTAAAGAGGAAGGCAACCCAAACAAAAAAAGAACGAAAGGATCACAAACAAGATTCAGCTTAAATGTGTGGATGGGTATAATTTCAAATTATTTGGTTGGGCCATTCTTCCTGCCAGATAATTTGAATGGCGAGGAATACGACAATTTTTTGCGGAACGATTTATCTAATTTGATGGAAGACCTACCTATTGGTTTGAGACAAAACATGTATATATATATATATATATATATATATATATATATATATATATATATATATATATATATATATACACGATGGCTGCCCAGCTCACTACAGAGGAAGTGTTCGTGCATGGCTCAATGACAATTATCCCAACAAATGGATTGGAAGAGGCGGACCCATACCTTGGCCGGCGAGAAGCCCAGACCTAACACCGATGGATTTTTATGTGTGGGGTCACATGAAAAGTCTCGTATACGACCAGATGACTCCTATCGAAAACGTGAATGTCCTAAGACAAAAAATAATTGATACGGCTGACGAAATAAGGCGGCACCTCACAACAAAAGTAATTTAAGAAAAAGAATGAGAATTTGTGTTAGAAATAGGGGCGACCATATAGAACATGAATTATAATTAATAAAAAAAATTAAATTGAAAGGTTTTTTGTTTTGTTTGTGTATTTTTCGTATTTTCACCTAGAACTAAAAATTTACCTTTTGCTACCCGAGCCCGCTTTAGGTGTCATTCTCTGTACAGTTTTCCTATTAAACTCCTAGTATTATACCTTTTTTGATAGCTAAAAAGACGTAAAAGTTTTTAAAATAATTTGCAGAATAACTTCCATACATTTTTTTTTTCTCTTTACTGATTTAAAGTAGGAAACACTTGGTAAAAATTCGTAATTTAGAAACATTAACAAGCCGCCATTTGAAACTGTTTAGTAACTAGTTCAAATTTTTTTGATGTTTTTGGATACTTGACATACAAACTATATATATATATATATATATATATATATATATATATATATATATATATATATATGTATAATATATATATATATATATATATATATATATATATATATATATATATATATATATATGTATGTATATATATATATATATATATATATATATATATATATATATATATATATATATATATATATGCATATATATATATATATATATATATATATATATATATATATATATATACATATATTACTCGCTTTCATTTGACACCACACTCGATGAGCTAGTAAAAAATTTTTTTTTGACTTCAAATTTCCACCCTTAAAACTAAGCCCTTAAGTCAAAATTTAACTGTCAAAACTACACGGCTCTGATGATATGTATATATATATATATATATATATATATATATATATATATATATATATATATATATATATATATGTATATACTCATTTGGGGTGTGTTTTGTGAAGTCGCTGATCATTTTATACCTCCGTAACAAAATTTTTTATTTTAAAAGCAATCAACCTAAGGAGCACTAATTGCGCAAGTCCAACTTGCACTTGACCGGTTATTTATTTTATGAAAGGAAGCTGTTGAAGTTTGATTGTATGAAATTGTTCTTTTCAGTAAAACATCTTCACGACCCGGTAATCGATTTTTAAACTGGATGTAACTTTTTAAATTTCTACATTATGAAAAGATTGTTTTGCTAAAAAAAATCTTCCTTCTCTCCCGGCCTTAATTTTGAGTTTACTGTGTTCGAAAGTATCTAGGAACTTTTTTAAAGGCTACCAGTTGTCTACAGGCAGTTTCGCTGTGGTTATTTTCTTCTCTTCCTTAAAGGAGATAACTTTGAATCCATATGCCCTCCTCTCATGGAAACTGGAGATAAAGCTGGGTGGATCTTGACAGATCGTACAAAGTTAGTTCAGATAATATTAATTTAATTAAATTGGAGTTTAATTTGAACTCACCTAAATTAACCCAAACCTCTTCCAAAAACGCTGATTTCTCATATATCCAAATCATCTTTTCCATTTAAATTTGGTTGTTTGAAAAATAATTCTGTTAAAGCAAACTTTTCCTTTCAATTTTTTTTTTAAATACGCTGTTATGTTTTGTTAGAGACAATTTTTAAAGTTGATATGTTTGCTGCAAAAGAGCGAACTTCTTTTCAAAACGAATTTGTTTTTTAGTTTTTCGGTTTCTTTAATTAAAGACAGTCTAAAACCTAAGAATAATTGTTTTTAAATTTTGTGTTTAAACGGTTTTTAAAATAGTTTTAGTTCATAAATAAAATCAACTAATATAATTTTCATTTATACATATGATTGCAGGCGAATAGGTATACAAATTTTATAAGCATCTATAAACGAACTAAATAATATTTTTAAGTCATCAGTCATTCTGAAAAAATGTCACCCTCAGGGTTCATTCCAGAATTTAAAGAAAATGTCAAGAAATATTTTGATCGCCACCTTCACAAAAAGCTTTTTAAAAGAATATTTTTGAAGGTATTTCTTGAGATGTGTGGTTTTGTGCGAGTCTTTGAATTATGACTGTCCGTGAAATTTTAAAAAGAATTATTTTATGCGAAACCATCCACTTTTATATTGATAAGTCTTCCCCAGCATTTTTGCCAATGGGTTTTAACATAATTGATGAATTGAACACTTATATTAAAAGAAAATATAACACTTATATATTTTTAATATATACACATACTAAATATTTTAGTTAATTACGAATCTCCAGTAGTTCCAAAGTAATATTATAAACGTTAAAGATTACTTTTGGTGCTATTGTAGTTTCGTAATTAACTAAAATATGGAAAGTAATAAAAGTGGTTATATTTTACATTTTCCCTCTTTATTATAACTGTTTGATTCGTCAATGGAAAACTATTGGCAAAAATGTAGGAAAAAGGCTTTAATTTATTATGACTTTTTATTAAAAGCAAGATTAAATGTGTTGGGCTTATTGCGCGAACACTACAGGTAAGATGGGCATAGTGGGGACAGCGTAATTTCGGTATTAGAAAATTTATTTTCTAAGAATATTCATCGGAGCGGAGCGGGCTTTTTTTGGTGAGAATTTTAAGAAAAAAAAAACAAATAAAATATCCCCCAAAAAATGGCAGCAATCAGCACTCGCTTAGAGGAGTGCCGAAAACGTTTTACATTCAGATATGGGCATTTTTCTTAACAGTTTTTTTTATAAATTTGTGTTTTTACTATACTCGTAAATGTTTTAAAATTAAACCTTTTTACCAGCATCTTTCATAATGCTTCACTTACAAGTCTGAGATTATTAAACATTGCTGATCGTTTCACGGTACGCGAATTGTGTTTAGTGTTTTAACGGTGTTATGCTGTTCTAATTAACAGTTGATTTTACTTCATTACTATTCTATTATTAATAATTTAATTACCTTTTTTTTCTAGAATCTGTATTATTATAATTTTTTACAAACAAATTTAATTAACACAATTAAAATACTTAAATTAACCTGAATTGAATAAAGTTGCTATTAAACTGCAAAAGTATTGACAAAAATTTGCATATAAAAACTATCAACTTATTTCAAATACGCTTATTTTTAGGTACGAAAGTTCCCCTAAAAAGCTGTTAGCATACACTTGTTAAAAAAAAGGTCGAATACATAAAAAACACCCAAAAAAACCATTAAACCATAAAATATGTGTGAATTTAGATTCTTTTTAAAATATAATATTTCCGGCTAAAACTGCATCTTCACCCTCAAGAGGAGGGTAAAAAAAACATCCCTTGATCGTGTGCTGGCAACTTTATTTACGCCTCATTCTTTTTTTTTTTACAAATAGAGTTTGGATTTCTTATGTTCTCTATGTAATAAAATATTCTTCACATTTTGTAAAATTGGTTTGCTAGTTAAGTTTAGATTTATCCTGTGTCGATTGAATCAATGATGCTGATGTTTCGTTGATCATCCTCCCGGCTTCTTTAGAGCTTGTTCCGAGAACTGACTTCTTCGGAAAGTAGCACGAAACTGACGTTCAATTGAGGCAGACATCGAAAAAATTCGTTCGAATTTTTTCTAATTATTCTTTATAGCATATTATATAACGCTCATTAAATATTATTTACTGGATTATAATGAAATTATTGTAAATCTCAAAATTACCAGTCGAAGCGAGTTGCTCTCTCCATTAGCTGTATGCAGTATTAAAGGATTTAATATTTTAATTCTAGCAGGAACAACTGCTAATGTTGTTGAATGCTACTTTGCTGGATCTCGACTTACTTTGAAATTTACTAAACGCTGGTGAATATTGAAGTGTAGCTATCAGCAGTCTGTCATATTTATCTGTGTATGATATCTATTTCAACTGTAAATTTTGAATCTGTGCGTATATTCTCCAAATAATTTTTATTCGAAATTCCTATAGTTTTAACACTAATTATATTGAATAATTCTGTATCTATAATATATATATATATATATATATATATATATATATATATATATATATATATATATATATATATATGTATATACATATATATATATATATATATATATATATATATATATATATATATATATATATATATATAAATGCAACGTCTCTCTGTCTGTCTGTCTGTCCGTTAGTGCGCTTATCACTGGAGAACCACTTATCCGATTTACGTACTTTTTTTTTAAAACATACATATGTTCTCTAGCCAGGTTATAGGCTATATTTTATTACGATAGGTAGCATAAGGAATGAGCAGTGACGATAATAGTGAATGAGGTCGCAAAAAAGTTTGCCGCTAGCGCCTTCCATTGCAATACACAGCCTAAACTATTAAATATGGAACAATATTATGTAGCAGAGAATATCTATAATCTATAATCTATAATATATATATATATATATATATATATATATAATGCAATGTCTCTCTGTCTGTCTGTCTATCCATTAGTGCGTTTATCACGCGAGAGCCACTTATCCGATTTACGTATCTTTTTTTAAATTCATACATATATTCTTTGGTCAGGTTATATAATAATAATCTATATCTATAATATATATAAAATGCAGCGTCTCTCTGTCTGTCTGTCTGTCTGTCCGTTAGTCCGCTTATCCCTCGAGAACCACTTATCCGTTATTTTTTAAATTCATACATATGTTCTCTGACCAGGTTATATATACTCGTATATATATATATATATATATATATATATATATATATATATATATATATATATATATTATTACATCTATAATATATATAAAATGCAACGTATCTCTGTCTGTCTGTCCGTCCGTTAGTGCGCTTATCACTGGAGAACCACTTATCCGATTCAGGTACTTTTTTTTTAAAAACATAGATATGTTCTCTGGCCAGGTTATAGACTATATTTTATTACGATAGGTAGCATAAGGAATGAGCAGTGACGATAATAGTGAATAAAGTCGGAAAAAAGTTTGTTACTAGCGCGTTCTCTTGCAATACACAGCCTAAACCACTATATATGAAACAATATTATGTAGCAGAGAGTATATATAATAATCTATAATATATATAAAATGCAACGTTTCTCTGTCTGTCTGTCTGTCCGTTAGTGCGTTACGTGCTTTTTTTTTAAAACATATATATGTTCTCTGGCCAGGTTATAGGATATATTTTATTGCGTTAGGTAACATAAAGAATAAGCAGTGACGATAATAGTCGAATCAAGTCGGAAAAAAGGTTACCGTTAGCGCGTTCTCTTGCAATACACTGCCTAAACCATTAAATATGGAACAATATCATGTTGCAAAGAGTATAATATAAATAAAATGCAACATCTCTCTGTCTGTCTGTCCGTTAGTGCGCTTATCACTTGAGAACCACTTATCCGATTTACGTGTTTTTATAAATTTATACATATGTTTTATATAATTCGATATAAGCCTAGATAATGGGAGATAAGGTGAGATAATGGAGATAAGTATAAATAATGGGAGATATGGAGAAATAATGGGAGATAAGCTGAGATAAGTCTAGATAATGGGAGTTATGGCGAGATAATGGGAGATAAGGAGAAATAATGGGAGATAAGGAGAAATATTGCGAGATAAGTCAAGATAAGCCTAGATAATGGGAGATAAGCATAGGAATGAGCGGTGACGATAATAGTGAATGAGGTCGCAAAAAAGTGTGCCGCTAGCGCCTTCCATTGCAATACACAGCCTAAACTATTAAATATGGAACAATATTATGTATCAGAGAATATCTATAATCTATAATCTATAATATATATATATATATATATATATATATATATATATATATATATATATAAAATGCAATGTCTCTCTGTCTGTCTATCTGTCCATTAGTGCGTTTATTACCCGAGAGCCACTTATCCGATTTACGTATCTTTTTTTAAATTCATACATATATTATTTGGTCAGGTTATATAATAATAATCTATATCTATAATATATATAAAATGCAACGTCTCTCTGTCTGTCTGTCTGTCTGTCCGTTAGTGCGCTTATCCCACTCGAGAACCACTTATCCGATTTACGTTATTTTTTAAATTCATACATATGTTCTCTGACCAGGTTATAGATATATATATATATATATATATATATATATATATATATATATATATATATATATATATATATATATATATATATTTATATATATATATATATATATATATATATATATATATATATATATATATATATATATATATATACATATATATATTATTAATAATATATATAAAATGTAACGTATCTCTGACTGTCTGTCCGTCCGTTAGTGCGCTTATCACTGGAGAACCACTTATCCGCTTCACTTACTTTTTTTTTTAAAAAACATACATATGTTCTCTTGCCAGGTTATAGACTATATTTTATTACGATAGGTAGCATAAGGAATGAGCAGTGACGATAATAGTGAATAAAGTCGGAAAAAAGTTTGTTACTAGCGCGTTCTCTTGTAATACACAGCCTAAACCATTATATATGAAACAATATTATATAGCAGAGTATATGTAATCTATAATATATATAAAATGCAACGTTTCTCTGTCTGTCTGTCTGTCCGTTAGTGCGTTACGTGTTTTTTTTTTAAAACATATATATGTTCTCTGGCCAGGTTATAGGATATATTTTATTGCGTTAGGTAACATAAAGAATAAGCAGTGACGATAATAGTCGAATCAAGTCGGAAAAAGGTTACCGTTAGTGCGTTCTCTTGCAATACACTGCCTAAACCATTAAATATGGAACAATATCATGTTGCAAAGAGTATAATATATATAAAATGCAACATCTCTCTGTCTGTATGTCTGTC
Organism: Pachyrhynchus sulphureomaculatus; assembly: GCA_019049505.1. Taxonomy (NCBI): domain Eukaryota; kingdom Metazoa; phylum Arthropoda; class Insecta; order Coleoptera; family Curculionidae; genus Pachyrhynchus; species Pachyrhynchus sulphureomaculatus. The sequence goes on along the minus strand of CM032447.1, from coordinate 183,382,137 downwards.
CGTTAGTGCGCTTATCACTTGAGAACCACTTATCCGATTTACGTGTTTTTATAAATTTATACATATGTTCTATATAATTCGATATAAGCTTAGATAATGGGAAATAAGGTGAGACAATGGGAGATAAGTATAAATAATGGGAGATATGGAGAAATAATGGGAGATAAGCAGAGATAAGTCTAGATAATGGGAGTTATGGTGAGATAATGGGAGATAAGGAGAAATAATGGGAGATAAGGAGAAATATTGCGAGATAAGTCAAGATAAGCCTAGATAATGGGAGATAAGCATAGGAATGAGCGGTGACCATAATAGTGAATGAGGTCGCAAAAAAGTTTGCCGCTAGCGCCTTCCATTGCAATACACAGCCTAAACTATTAAATATGGAACAATATTATGTATCAGAGAATATCTATAATCTATAATATATATATATATATATATATATATATATATATATATATATATATATATATATATATATAATGCAATGTCTCTCTGTCTGTCTATCTGTCCATTAGTGCGTTTATCACGCGAGAGCCACTTATCCGATTTACGTATCTTTTTTTAAATTCATACATATATTCTTTGGTCAGGTTATATAATAATAATCTATATCTATAATATATATACAATGCAACGTCTCTCTGTCTGTCTGTCTGTCCGTTAGTGCGCTTATCCCACTCGAGAACCACTTATCCGATTTACGTTATTTTTTAAATTCATACATATGTTCTCTGACCAGGTTATAGATATATATATATATATATATATATATATATATATATATATATATATATATATATATATATATATATATATATACATATATATATTATTACATCTATAATATAAATAAAATGCAACGTATCTCTGTCTGTCTGTCCGTCCGTTAGTGCGCTTATCACTGGAGAACCACTTATCCGATTCACTTACTTTTTTTTTTAAAAACATACATATGTATGTTCTCTGGCCAGGTTATAGACTATATTTTATTACGATAGGTAGCATAAGGAATGAGCAGTGACGATAATAGTGAATAAAGTCGGAAAAAAGTTTGTTACTAGCGCGTTCTCTTGTAATACACAGCCTAAACCATTATATATGAAACAATATTATATAGCAGAGTATATGTAATCTATAATATATATAAAATGCAACGTTTCTCTGTCTGTCTGTCTGTCCGTTAGTGCGTTACGTGCTTTTTTTTTAAAACATATATATGTTCTCTGGCCAGGTTATAGGATATATTTTATTGCGTTAGGTAACATAAAGAATAAGCAGTGACGATAATAGTCGAATCAAGTCGGAAAAAGGTTACCGTTAGTGCGTTCTCTTGCAATACACTGCCTAAACCATTAAATATGGAATAATATCATGTTGCAAAGAGTATAATATATATAAAATGCAACATCTCTCTGTCTGTATGTCTGTCCGTTAGTGCGCTTATCACTTGAGAACCACTTATCCGATTTACGTGTTTTTATAAATTTATACATATGTTCTATATAATTCGATATAAGCTTAGATAATAGGAGAGGAGGTGAGACAATGGGAGATAAGTATAAATAATGGGAGATATGGAGAAATAATGGGAGATAAGCAGAGATAAGTCTAGATAATGGGAGTTATGGTGAGATAATGGGAGATAAGGAGAAATAATGGGAGATAAGGAGAAATATTGCGAGATAAGTCAAGATAAGCCTAGATAATGGGAGATAAGGGAAAATAATGGGAGATAAGGAGAAATAAAGGGAGACGAGCAGAGATAAGCCTTGTTAATGGAAATTATGTAGAGATAATGGAAGATAAAGGGAAATAATGGCAGATATTACGTTAGGTAATATAAGGAATAAGCCGAGACGATAGTAATGAATCAAGTCCACGCGAGCGGAGCCGCGGGCACTGATAGTATTTTATAAAATAAAAAAGTCCAGAAGCATTGCAGTTTTCTAGGTTAAGCTCAAAAATTCCAGTGTAAACACACATTGTCTGGGTATCGAAAAATAACATTTTTGGAAAGATCTCGAACAATCAAGAAGATATTTGTGGTAACTAAATTTTTCTCTTTATATTATGTTCTTTTTCAGTATGTTTATTTAATCTATTTTAATTTGGATACTCAATTTATCCAGACATGCCATAAGAATAATTTTTCATCAGTGGTTTTAGCTGTCGATAATTAAATTTAATTATCTTCTTTTGTGATAATTATCCAGAAATAATTTTAACCTAAGGTTTTCAGATATCGAGTATTATAATAATATCATATTATAAGCTAAAATTTGATAAATTGGACCACCATTAACTAATAACAAGTTTTTTTAGTTTGCAGAATACTTATGGGATCACTTCGGTGTCCGTCTGTCCGTATATCTGTCATATCCGATGATTTCCTTAGAAACTATTTGACATAGAACGTTGAAATTTGGCACAAATATAGGAATTGATGGTCCAATCACAGCCGTGTAGTTTCGAAAGGTAAATTTTGACTGGGTGGGTGAAATCGGAAGTGAAAAAAAAATCCGTTTACCAGGTCATCAACTGGGGTGTCAAATGAAAACTTGTGGGTATATTACGTTTGATAATTCATCTGGTATAAAAACAAAAAAGCTATGAAAAGTAGGTTCTTTGAAAAATGGTGGAGGTTTTGTTAATACACTATACATTTCAGTACGCTCGTGCGTCGTTCCTGTACTGAGACAAAATAAATTATTTTATTTGTTTATAATTAAACAAATATTTAGGTAGTAATATTTGTTTTACACTTTTATTACTAGATTTTAGATTGAGCTCGATTGATTTATTGGTTATTAGGCAACTAAGATGCTACAACTATACTATTATACATTTTTGACTAAGAAAAAACGTAAAAATACATATTGGATCTTAAGATATATACATGTCAGGGACCTAATTAACCTAACCTAGGTAAGGATTTTATTAAGCAATCACCGTACAGAACAATAATTGCGCAAGTCCGACTTGCACTTGACCGGTTTTTGTTAAAGAATAAAGCAAAAGTGTTTTAGTTGTTACTAATAATTTTTGTTATATACCTGTATTTCTAGATATACACTTGTTTATAAAACTAACTAGGTCTATGATATTATTAAAGAGTTAAATTTCTTTTTTTGTATTTTATGTACCAATATCGTTAAATAGATCCCTAATATACAAAAAAAAGAACCTGTATCAAAATGCACTTGTCTACGTTAAAAAATACCCTAAAAACTTATTAGGATACACATAAAAAACATCCAAAAAAATTCTAAACCATAAAATGTGTGTAAATTTAAAAAGATTCCTTCTATAACGCAATATTTCCGGCTAAAGCTGCATCTTCACCCTCGAGAGGAGGGTAAAAAACACCCCACGATCGCGTGCTGGCAGCTATATTCGTTTTTCCCCTCACCCTATTTTTTACGTATATAGTTTCGGTATTTTTATGTCCCCCTATGTATTAAAAGTTCCCGCTGTTACTGCACATAGGGCACGCTTTAGGCACGTCCTATCGACTAAAATAACTCACCCTTAACGTTTTTGGCTGAAGTGTGTTTTAGATTTAAAAAGAAAAATGGTGATTTTTGTAGGAAGATTTTAATGAATTGCTTTTTTCAGATGTGTTCTTAGAGAGACACGTGCATTTTCTGGTTTGTTAATTAGTAGAATGCTAATTTGACAGAGCTTATTGCTTTTTTAAATTAAAATATAGCTAAACTACTATATAATAATGGAGTCGTATTGATCGAGCAGTTTGTTATACTTTTTTTTTTAATTAGATACATATTTCGGCAAAATGTTCAGTTATGATGTTCCTAAAAGACTTCTAAATTATTATATGTAGTCGATGCAAATAATCGCAGACAGTAGAAAATTTTCATAATTTAATAAAAACCTTGCCTTGTGATGATGGTGAGCAAAATTAAATAACACTAGTTTTTTTCCAAATAAGTTCACGTTTCAGAACCCAATAGGTATGTCGCAACACTATTCCACTGAACTTGGTAGATGTTAACTTGGAAGCGAATATGTCTTGGCACAATCATGTTGCAGGTAGAGCAACAAATGGAATACTATTGCTATCGAGGTCCAAATACGGACCTCGATTTCTCTGCTATATTATATTACAAAAAAAAAGATTTGTCCTGGAACTTTGGAACATTAAAGAAAAGTTGGGACTTGAGCCGGTGCTAGAGCGGTATAAGGTTCAGTTGGTCATTTCTTTTCGTGAACTCTTGATGCAGGAATATATCCCTATGGAATGAACGACATTTTTGCGACAGCCCAAAAGTAGGCTTTCTACTAAATACAACTTGCAGCGAACTAAGACTAAGATGGATCTTTATTTCCTTCCGCATGCGGCCTGTAGATATTTAGAGATTTCTTTGCTGTCCTTATAAGAAAATACTGTTTAAAAAATTAATACCTTCCTTCAATTGATAATATTTATCCTATTTCTATATTCTTTAAGATTATTTCAGGTTAGGTTAATGAGTCCGATCAGAATTGTAGTATTGTTTGTTTGATTTTTCAATTAATTGCTCTTACAATTATATAGTTCAGGATAAAACTTTCTCAGAAGACCATGGTCTATAATGCCAGACTCCAATTTTCTTACTTCCCTCGGTAAGAATAAGTATTATATTCGCGAAAAAATCATATTAAGATACGCTTGCGTTTCTTCAGGTTTCAGGGTTCCTAAATTACGAAAAACATCGCCTATATCTGTCGGCCTGTAGGTCTGTTGGTACCATAAATCTTAAACAAAATCACTGATTTCAAATTTGGCAAACATATAATACTTGAAGTAGGGATGGAACCTGTAGATTTTGGGCGATATCGCTAAAAGGAAAGGGGTTGAAAAGGGTGGTGGTCGATAAATTTTGTTTCTGGGTATTTATGTTTGTTATTTATTATTATTTTCAATTATTTATGATGAAACATATAAGGGATGAATGAAATTGGGGAGGAGGCTAGAATGGCCCCTTCATATATATATATATATATCGCCTTGCACGTCCTTTTCAGAGTGCTTGGAGCAAGAACTTGAAAATCGTGTTATTTTTAGTGTTCCGTACGGAACACTTATAAGATGACTTCGGCGTCTGTCTGTCTGTCACACTCGATTTGCTCCGAAACTGTTTGACATAGAAAGTTGAAATTTAGTAATAATATAGGAATTGATAGCCTCATCAGAGCCATGTAGTTTTGAAAGTTAAATTTTGACTTAAGGGGTTAGTTTTGGGGGGGGTGAAATCGGAAGTGAAAAAAAAAATTTTGCACTAGGTCATCGAGTGTGGTGTCAAATGAAAGCTTGTGAAAACACGAGTAAAAAATACATATATAATGTAATACTTGCGTGCACTTTTCTTTGCACTATATTTAAAAAATCGCTGTCCCCCCGCCTTATCTCGAAAAGTACTTATCAAAAAATTTTGAAGAATTCTGGAATATTCTCCACGGGGTGTAGATTGAACGAAAATTATCACGAGTGCATTACCTTTAATAATTTATCTGGTATATAAAAAAACAAAAATTTCAAGGTCATCAGATTTTAGTAAACATTGGAAACAAACTTTGTTGAAAAACTCATTTGGGTTGTGTTTTGTGAAGTCACTGATCATTTTATACATCCGTAACAATTTTTTTTATTTTAAAAGCAATCAACGTACGGAACACTAATTGCGCAAGTTCAACTTGCATTTGACCGTTTATTTTAACTATTTTTAAATATTTATGTTCAAATTTGTAAGAGGTTAATGATGTAGGAGCAGAGTTAGAGGGTTACTACCTAAAATTTAGTGGTTTAAGTCCTTTTTCGGGTTTTTAGAGTCAAGGAATCTGATATTGTGTTATGTTTTTAATTATTTTTATTTGATAGAATATGTAAGATTGATTCTAATATACTGAGTTATACATGTATTTTAGTCTTCTTGGAGTCGACAAATCTACAAATTGCGTTATTTTTTTTTTATTTTTTCTAATTGGTTCAACATGAAGTTAACGACTAGATGAGAGTTTTTGAGGTTTTGCTTCGTATATATTGTATTATATGTCTTTTTCAGGCTCCAGAAATATGAAAACTGTTTTTTTTATTATTTTTAATTTGTCAAATATGTAAGCTGCTGAAAAGGTAGGGGAAGACTGCTTCGTATATATCATATTATATGTCGTTTTTTTTTTTAAATCTTAAAATTGGAAAATTGTGTTATTTTCAAGTTCAGCAGAAATGCTATGTAGAAGGAAACGTTAGATTTCAGTTTTCAATATGTCTAAAGCTCTTTCTGTTTTAAAGTTTTTTTGGTGATTAATATATTTCGATAAAGTTTCTATTATTTAAAATATCAACTTGTAGTGTTTGGATGAAGGCATTGTTTTATGTGAGAAAGTTAAACTCGATATTTATTTTACAACTATCTCTTACAAGGGAAGTACTAGGTAAATCCTTTTATCATTTTTTGAAAGTTTTTTTGAAATTTTTGGAATTTAAAGGCCAAAATCATCTCCTAATTTTAGATTTTTTTTTTATTATACTGTTAATCCTTAATGCATTTGAATTGCATATCTAAAGCTAGTCCGTATTTGACAATTACGGTTAGTTATGGAGTTTTATTGTTCCGTACGGAACATTTATAGAATCACTTCAGTGTCCGTCCGTCACACCCGATTTTCTCCGAAACTATTTGACATATAAAGTTGAAACTTGGCACAAATATAGGAATTGGTGGCCCAATCAGAGTTGTATAGTTTTAAAAGTTAAATTTTGACTTAAGCTTGTAGGGGAAGTGGAAAATTTTTTTTTCTATAGTCATCGAGTGGGGTTTCAGATAAAAGCTTGCGAAAACACGAGTTTAAAAATACAGGGTGCCCCATATGTATGGAATAATGATTCCGCAGCATTTATTAATCAGTGTATCAAAAAAATGTTTAAATAAAAATTGAACTGTCAGTTCGAAGAAATTACTCCATCTTGATTTTTTTTTTTAAAATGGAAAGCCCTGCATATTATTTTATTTTTGAGTCCTACTGAAAATTCTAGATATTATTTGTCTAACATACCAAATGTCTAAATTGAACTGTTTTGGAATTATTGTCATTTGAAATTTATAATAAAAAAAAAATACAGAAAAAAAGTATTAATAAATACTCTAGGTTTATTTTTAAAATGTATACCGTTAACAGCGAGGCAATGACTGAATCTGTCATAAACAGCCTGAACAGAGCTTTTATACTGAATTTTCTGTTGCAAATCTTCTACAGTTTCAGGTCGACTTCGGTAAACTTTGATTTTCAAATGACCCCATAAAAAAAATCGAGTGGCCTAAGGTCGGGACTCCTTGCAGGCCATTCTACAGCAACTCTTCTGCTTATCCATCGATTAGAAAAAATCGCATTCAAATATCTACGAACACTGATTTCATAGTGAGGAGGTGCTCTGTCCTACTGATACCACAGATTCCTGTTAGGGGTATCCAAATTATTTTCATCGGGAAAAAGTCCTGCATAAGTTGGAACAACTTGCTCTTGGAGTAACTGAAAATATCGCTGTCCTGTAAGATTTTCATCGATAAAAAAAGGACCAATGATATGACGTCTACAAATCCCTGCCCACATGTTTATCTTTTGTGGTCTTTGAGAATGACTGTCGATTATCTAGTGGGGATTCTCAGTAGACCAGTACCGGCAGTTATACCTGTTAACTCTTCCGTTAAGACAAAATGTTGCCTTGTCAGAAAAAACAATATTATGAATTAGGTTAGGATCATTATTGATTCGATCCATCATGATCTCGCAAAATTTAACGCATCTCTCGTAGTCATCTTCCGATAATTCTTGCAATACCATAGAATGGGTTTGTATGGATGCAATTTTTCTTCATTCAATATACGACTTAAGGTACCTTTCCTTATATTGTGGTCTAGGCAAAGCTGACGAGTGGCTGTATGGGGATACAAAATTTCGTCAAAGTACTTAGAACAGCGACTGTAATGTGAAAATCAAGCAATTTTGGTATAAGGTTATTCTCATGGCAAAGTAGATAAAAATTTGGTATCTATCTGAGGGTTTTTAAGTACTATTTGAAAACCCTTAAAATTGTATGAAAATGTAGAGATATCTCATACCTGTATTAATCTTCTTCTTTTTGCAGACTTATATTCCTCCAAATGCCGGACTGAGAAGTAAGAAAAGTAAATAAAGCCGCGTTAATGACATCGATAATTTCTAGCTCATTGAGCTACTAAAGAAGAAGCATATTAGAAACAATTTTTGAACTGCAATCAAAATTTTAAATTTCATTTGATCAGTTTTTATACCAACTATATTTTATGTGATTTATTTTAGTGACTACTATAACTTCTTAAAAAAATTCTCCGACTTAGAGAACATCTTTTATTTATTTCCTTTATTATCTTTTTAATGACATTTCACAACATGTTCTAATGCCTTATAAATTCTCTTAAAATGTAAAATGACTTTATCTGATGAAACTTCGCAAGTCTTTACATAATCTTGTCACCCCAAAAGCTTCTTTCTTTTTCTTTAGAATCGAAAATGTTTCAGATTGTTTGATAGACTTCTGATATGCTGATATTCCACGTGAGTACGCATAATATCCCAGATAATAAGTTACATGCACCGTTTTTGGCAGACAGAAAAAATACCTGATTGTATCTATTTTAAAAATCTACCTTATTTTTATATTCCTGGCCAAATTTTTTTAATGTTAGTAAAAAGACATTTGCAGCCAGATTGACTAAAATAATCTAAAACTTAGACTCGGTCTAGTTGTCATGGAATTTAAAACTTCTAGTTCTCCAGTTGACTATCGTTTATACCTCCTAATTTAGTAAAAAGTTTAACTTTAAAACTGGATTAATTTGTTGATTAGAGGTTTAAACTGACAAGAACATTAGTAAGCCAACTATAGTTATGAAGGTGAATAGTACATGACTAAAAAATGTTTACATACATGATTAAATCGATAAAAATGATAAATTTTTTTACTTTAAACTAGCTGTGCCCCCAGCTCCGCCCGCGTAGACTACAGAATTATTGTTTAGTTCTTTTTTTTTGCAAGAAAGCGCGCTGTCGACTTCATTCACTATTATCGTTACTGCTTATTCCTTATGTTACTTAACGTGACAAAATAGATACTAAAACCTGGCCAGATATGTAGGAACAAAAAAAATAAACGTAAATCGGATAAGTGATTCTCGAGTGATAAGCGCACTCACTGACAGACAGACAGAGAGACTTTGCATTTTATAATAGATAGAGAAAGAAAAGTATTTGGTCGCGCTAATTAAAACACATTTTTTTTGCAAAATTCGACTTTATTCATCAATATAGTCTCCTTCAAGAGCGATACAATCAGTCCAATGCTTTTCTAACATTCCTATACCTTCCTTGTAGAAGGATTTGTCTTTGCCAAATCTGGAGAATACGGTGGATGAGGAAGCAATTCGAACTTCAATTTATGCAATTTCGCCATCGTAACCACTGGCTGTGAGACGGTGCATTGTCTTGGGGAAAGAGCACTTTTTTCTTGTTCATTTGGGGCTGTTTCTTTGCGATTTCTGCCTTTAAACGCACTAATACCTTTATATAATATTTGCTATTGATGGTTTTTCCCTTCTCGGCATAGTCGATGGAAATTATTCCATGCCCATCCCAAAATATAGAGGCCAAAATTTGTTAGCCGAATGTTGTGTCTTTGGTCACTTCGGAGGGCTTTCACTGGCTGCTGTCCACTCACCTGACTGCCGATTTGATTCCGGTGAATAGTGGTGGATCCATGTTTCATCCATTGTCACATAAAGCAAGAAAAATACTTTTTATTGAGCTTAAACAGGTCCAACCAGCTCTCAGAATCATCAACATGTTGTTGTTTTTAGTCCACTGTGAGTAAATGTTCATGCAAAATATGACCAACACGTTCTTTTGATGTCTTTAGGGTGTCAGCTATCTCACGCAATTTCAGTTTACGGTCATTCAAAACAATTTTGTGGATTTTTTTTATGTTTTCTGGTGTAACCACTTCATTTGGGCGTCCAGAGCGTTCAGCATCATTTGTATCTGTACAGGGTGAGTCAACGATAGAATAAAGTTCTTTATCTCATTTGTTTCGGGAATGACGAAAAAATGTTAAATACAATAGTTTTAGGGAATGTTAAGGTGCGCAGTATAAAATTATTTCTGAAAAATCTCTAATTTTTTAAATGGCACACCCTGTATATTATTAATTTTTCTGATAGATTTTACAAAACCTTCCAACTTTTATTAAGTATGTCAGATCCCTACTTCTAATAGTTTTCGATTTATTTTGAATTTGTCAGTTTTTACCCGTATTTTTAATACACTTACGCTATAACAACATAGTTGCCAAGATAAAACAAAAATGTAGGCATTGTCAAATTTTAACATGTCTATTAAACAAGTAAAAATAGTTTAATATGTTGTAGTAAGTGACGTATAAAGGTAATAGTTTTGGATTTTCCTAAAAATGAATTAATTGATATTGTTTATATACTGGGCGAGGCGGGAAAAAATTGTCTTTTGGCATTAAGGCTTTATGGAGCAAAGTACCCTAATAGACGTATACCATTTAGAAAATCTTTTCAGTGCTTAATGGAACGGTTTGATGGTAGTGGTAGCGTTGAGTATACGAAACGGAAAGTAGTAAACTAGAATGCTACCAATGAGGAAAAAGAAATGGAGAATTTACTTCATGTTGAAGATAATCCCCAGGTCAGCAGCCGTCAACTAGCTGACTTATCTGACACATCTCAGTCTACGGCTAATCGCATCACGAGAAAATACAAGTATCATCCCTTTTATATGGAACTTCACCAAGAACTTCAAGCCAGTAATTTTGAACGACGAGTAAACTTTTGTACCACCATGAATGGAGCAATAGAGGTCGATACAAATTTTTTATCCAAAATAATATTTTCTGATGAAGCTACTTTTCGCAGTAATGGAGCAGTTAACAGCATGTATTATTATTCAGCAGTTAATCCATTCTGGGTTCGAGAACTTCAAAAAACCATTGGTCGCTTAATGTATGGTGTGGAATATTAAATTTTTGGATTATTGGTCCATATTTTTTCCGCGAACCGCTTAACGGGCCTAGATATCTAAATTTTTTGCAATATGAATTACCCCAGCTGCTTGAAGAAGTTGATAATTTTGAAAGGGAACAAATGTGAACTCAACAAGACGGAGCTCCTGCTCATTACCACTGGGAAGTTCGGGAATTTTTAAACGATCGTTACCCACAAAAATGGATCGGTAGGGATGGATTCATTCAGTGGCCCCTCGATCATGTGACTTAACACCTTTAGACTTCTTTTTGTGGGGCTACATTAAAGATCGTGTTTATGTGAATCCCCCTACAACACCAGTAGATATGGAAAATAGGATAAGGGATGCGTGCAGGACAATGACGCTCTTTAAGCTGAAGGAAAATATAGTAAAACGACTAAATATGTGTATTCAAGTAGACAGGCATATTTTTGAACATTTATTACGTCATAATAATTGTTCATTAGTTAAGTTAAACTATATTAAAATTATTATTAACTATTTGTTTATGTTTCACAAAGGGTAAAAATTGAAAAATTCAAAATAAATCGAAAACTATTAAAAATAGCTATATGACATACTTAATAAAAGTTGGAGGGTTTTGTAAAATCTATCAGAAAAAATAATAATATACAGGGTGTGCCATTTAAAAAATTTGATATTTTTCAATACAAAATAGTCCAAATGTATAAATTTATTTTGAACACCCTGTTGCATCTAATCAAATTTCTTTACATATATCTTTTTATCTTTTTTTTTTCTCTATAGAACGCTCGTAGCAATTATGAGTATTCCACCTTCAAAAACAATGGCAATTTTTTACAAAACTCAAAACTAGTATTTTTTTTAAATAATCTGTCAAGTGCAAGTTGAATTTGCGCAATTAGTGTTCCGTACGTTGATTTCTACTGAAATAAAAAATTTTGTTACGGAGGTATAAAATGATCAGTGATTTCACAAAACACACCCCAAATGAGTTTTCAACAAAGTTTGTTTCCGATCTTTACTGAAAACTGATGACCTTGAAGGTAAAGCAGTAGTGATAATTTTCGTTCAATCTACACCTCGTGGAGAATATTCCAGAATTTTTTAAAAATTTTTGGATCAGTACTTTTCGAGATAGAGCGGGGAACAGCGATTTTTCGCGATTTTTTCAAAATAATACAAAGAAAAGTGTGCGCATGTAAAACATTATATATATTTTTGAATTCGTGTTTTTACAAGCTTTCATTTGACACCCCAGTCGATGATCTAGTAAAATAAATTTTTTTTACTTCCGATTTCACCCCCCAAAACTCCCTAAACCCCTTATCTCAAAAATTAACTTTCAAAACTACACGGTTCTGATGAGGTCACAATTTCTATATTAGTACCAAATTTCAACTTTCTACGTCAAATAGTTTCGGAGAGAATCGGGTGTGACAGACAGACGGACAGAAAGACACCGGAGTGTTCCGTACGGAACTTTAAAAAATTGAAATATTAGAAAAACTACTAGGGTTAGGTATATAACATTATTAATAAAAAAGTTATAACATTTTACGCAGAATCTAAAAATAAATTAGAAAATTGGATGTTCAAGCTATTGCTTTGCTTGGACGGTAATTTTCCATTGTTTTGAAAATATCAAAAGTACCTTCACTAAAACTACTGTAACCTGTAAACTAATCGTCGAAATGTCATGAAATTTTGATACGTATCCTTGGAAGGTTGGTAATTTCCTAAAAATCATATGGATTTTTTGAAAAGGGCGACATCTATGTGTCAGACCCAAAAAATTTTCAGACGTGTTACAGGTATAGGTATAGGTATATGTATAGGTATAGGTATAGGTATAGGTATAGGTTAGGTATGGGTATAGGTATAGATATAGGTATAGATTGTAACTTGTGAACTTGCCCGCTTTTTGAGGCGTCATTTTGTAGCCTATGGAAAAGTGTTTATTTGCGCCCCACGTAGACTGCGTCATTTTGTACCGTGTGAAAATTGTTTTTCCCACGCTTGGGCGCAATTTTCTTGCAACCTCCTTTTAATTTCTGATAATGAATTGAGTGAATCCTGATTTTAAAAGAACTAAAGAAATTAAACACACACTAGCTCAGTTTTCTTTGGTAGAGAGATATGGGTAAGAGATAATTTTTGTACGTCTTTTTGGAATTATTTTCTATTTTTAAAGAAATCTCAGCTGTACGACTTTTTGGGCACCATTCATTTTAAAATAGAAAGGATCTAACTTCAGCTAAAAAAATGAAAAAATACTGAAAGGGTATACTGTTGGTAAATAAAAAAATCAGTTTGGTACAGCCGTTCTTATCCTGAAAAGTAAGATAGGTATTCAGTGAGACACTAGCTTTAATCAACAAAAAGAAAATTTATTCATGTTTTTAAAAATAAAAAGTTCTAACCTTTGCAGTTTTACAGGATTACTAAAAATTTTAGCCTAACAGGTAGTTATGACATTTAAATTCTAAACTCTGACTACTCCCGAAGACGAAAAATAGTGCTTTTCACTTCACTTTTTAGTCAGTTCAAATTGCTGTTAAGGCATTACTCAGGGATAAGTCTATGGAAGGATGTTTTGGTAACTTACTGTTTTTATTTCGGCTTCGATGGAACACGACCGATTTCACACTTTTCTAGTAAACACTTAGAGAGCCCACTACGGCTTTTCGTTAAAAAACTTGTGCTTTATTTAGCTCTCATGATTGTTGTTATGAGCCTTTACTGCAGCTCTGTCGAAGGAAGCCTACTTGGCGGCTCCGATGACAATTACTCTGGCTGCGGCTTGATGGTACTCCCCCGATCCCTGTCCTACCGGACCCTTAAATAAGCCGTGGGCCTTCTCTCGGTCATATCGCGACGCCGGAACCAAAAATCCGGATACACATTTTCAACCAATCCCGGCGTGCCGATAGATTCGGTCAGAAACCCGCACAGCACACTAATATACCGAACGGCTTGGAATCTCTTATTAATATACCGTTCGATACAAAAATGAAAATAAGTACAATTTGAAGTGAAAAATCAGTAACATTACATGGTCTTAAAATCCAGGAAAAAATGAATGTTACAAGATATAGGTGTAGGTGTAGGTATAGGTATAGGTATAGATATAGGTTAGGTATAGGTATAGGTATAGGTATGGATATAGGTATAGGTGTAGGTATAGGTATAGGTATAGGTATAGGTATAGGTATAGGTGTAGGTATAGGTAGAGATATAGATTTTTTTATAAAAACAATTATTTGGTGACATTCACCACGTGGCATAACAGCGTTAAAAACAAAAGTTAGCTTAAAGCTAAAATTTTTTTAATTCTATGACCATTAGGTCAGATCGATGTAGGTTCTTGATCCTGGCTTTGAAACTGGCAGAGAAATTTAATTTTAAACTTGGATAAAATATATTTAAATATAGAAGATAACTATAAAATCAAACGAAATTTTACCGAAAAGAAAACAAAAAAAAATTATAGTAAAAATATACAAAACATCAAAAAGTAATTGAAGCTTTAAGAACACCATATTTTATTTATTTTCTCGTTTTGATGCGCAATTTCTAAAAAGAAAATGAGTTTTTACTTATAGAAAATGTTTAGTTTATATTAGCGATAAATTTTGGTTCCGAATGGCTTCCTGTTTTATAAAATACTGCCTGTATTAAGAGTATTAAATATACGAGGGTATCCTTTTTAAGTTATGTATCTAGCCATAAAAATAATGTCTTGTTAAAAATTGCTATTAGTGTCTTTGTTCTAAGTACTTTGATGAAATTTATGAGCTCGTTGTGTTTTGCAGTTTTAACAGTTAATTTATTTTCGAAAAATGAGTGAAAGTAATTTGGATCATCGCACAGGGATAAAGTTTCTTAATAAAAAGGAAGATGGACCAAAATTATTCATATACATATATATATATATATATATATATATATATATATATATATATATATATATATATATATATATATATATATATATATACTACCGTCAGAAAGTGTTTGCCCACCTAGAAATTTCAATGTAACTGCCAAAATTTAATACCTAATTAAACCCTTTTATTATATTACCTAAATTTAATTATTCTTAACAAGTGTCCATCATAAAATGATTTTCTATACTGTAAATAATGTGAAAATAAATAATAATTCAATAAGATTTAAAAAAAATATATATATTATCTGGGTTTTTGTTGTCTTGGGACTGAAATAACTAGGTGGGCAAATAGTTTCTGACGGTAGTGTATATATCTACAAGACGGAAAATCGCATTTTACGATGTTGATCGGTGACTTCATTGCCAAAATTGGAAGCAGAGAGGGTGAAGAGGAAACTGCAATAGGTCATTATGGGCTAGGAGATCGAAAGAAAAGAGGGAGGACACTAATAGATTTTCTACATCAAAATAGTTTATACGTAATGAACATCTTCTTCAAAAAGAACAATAACAGGAAATGGACATGGTTTAGACCAGATGGTAAAACAGCAGTAGATTTCATAATCAGCAACAGGAAAAACATTATCCAAGACGTAAGTGTCCTAAATAGATGTTCAGTTCGCTTTGTGAGAGCAAAAGTGTTTATTAACAATAAATAGGAAAGAAACAATACGATTCTTAAAAGAAACCATAAGAAATGGACAACCCCGGAGGATGTGGATTCTTACAGAAGAGAGATCGCAAGCTCCTTGGAACACAATGAAGATATAGTAGTTGATGACATATTTAAAAACATCAAAAATAGTATAGAAAATGCCACTGACAAAACTTGCCCAAAACAACGAAAATAACAGAAATTAAATCAAAGAGTAAAACAGCTAATGAAGCAAAGGAGATAAATGGTAAATAAGACTACAGATGAATACAGAACTACAAGTAGGGAGATATCGAGGGAAAATAGAAAAGACAAAAGACAAAAAAATGCAGTGGAAATTAAAAAAGTACAGAAGAACAGAAACCTAAAAGTTTTGAGAAGGAAGAACATAATGGGAAGGAAAGACATATGCAAGATTAAGAACATGCATGGTCATGTAATAACAAACCAAAGAGATATTTTACAGATCATCGAATTATTTTATCATCATACCTTACAAGATAAAAGAACAGAAATCAACATACCAAAAGTCTTAAATCAGGGGTCGGAGGATATTCCAGATATTACAGAAGTAGAAATCACATCGGCCTTGAAGGAAATGAAAAATAACAAAGTTCCGGGTGAAGACAATATTGTAGTAGAGGCAATTAAATAAGAAGGACAACATATTATCAAATCACTTAAAGTGTTATTCAATAAATGCTTCTTGGAAGGAATAACTCCATCGCAATGGAATAATGCAACTATCGTCATCATGCATAATAAAGGAGATACTTCAGATCTTACAAACTATCGACCCATTAGCCTCCTGAGCCATGTATACAAGTTATTCACGAAAATACTTACCAAACGTTTAGCAAATAAATTCAAGATAACAGGCGGGCTTCCGCTCGGGGTATGGAACAAAAGACCATTTGCTTACTGTTAAAAGCCTCATTGAAAAATGTATAGAAATAATAAGCCTCTTGTGCTCATATTTATGGACTTCGAAAATGCTTTTGATTTTATAAATTAGCAGAGGCTTTTGGAAGCGCTTACTAAGTGTCGTATTAATTATCGGTATTCCAATGTAATTAAATACATATATGAAAATGCCACCACTCGTGTTAAAACACAAATTAACCAATCCATCAGCAAATTTCGAATCGAAAGAGGAGTGCGGCAGGGTGATACGCTCTCTCACAAGCTTTTCGTAACACTTCTAGAAAGTATTCTAAAATCAATAAACGGGGGGGGGGGGGAAAGAATGGCACTTAACATTGACGGTGAAAACTTAAATCACCTCTGTTTTGCCGACGACATTGTCTTAATAACAGACAAAATACAAGAAGCACAAACTAAGCTATACATGCTCCAGTAAGCTTCAGGAAAGGTTGGTCTAAAAATCAGTCTATCCAAGGCCCACTTTATGACAAATCTTGTATTAAGGGACACTATAAAACTGAATAACGTAGAGATAAAGCAAGTGCACAAATATAAATACCTGGGACATGGACTCATCATAGGACGAGGTAACCAAACATACGAAATTCAGCGGAGAATAGGTCTCTTCTGGGCTGCATATGGCAAACTGGAATATGTATTCAGATCTAAGCTTCCTATGTGTTTAAAAAGAAAGTTATTTGAAAGATGCATACTCCCCGTTCTTAAGTATGGAGCCGATACTCTCATAATGACGAAGAAAAACATCAATAAAATATGCGTCATGCAACGAAAGATGGAGAGCTCAATGTTAGGCGTTACTCTTAGAGATCACATCCCAAATCACATTATCATGAAGAGAACGGGGGGTACAAGATGAAGTCAAATTCATTCTACATCTTAAATGGGCAAAGAGAATTATAGAGTGGCGACCAAGATCCGAAGCCTATCGGAGTAGAGGTAAACCACCAAGTCGGCCGATTTGAAATAGAACAGAGAAAGGTGGCAAGACTTGAGGGAGGCTTTCGTTCAGCATTAGACGTTATAAGCTGATGATATATATATATATATATATATATATATATATATATATATATATATATATATATATATATATATATATATTTTCTACATTATCGTCTACACTTACAAATTCTTGGTTTGCCCTTCAAAAAACAATGCTACTCGGTAGATGTACAGCTTTTGGTAACAGCTTGACGGGGTGAGTCTTGTAGAACCTGCACGAAATAGTAGATTTTTGGTTATCCATGAATTCAGATATATTTTACTAATTGCCTGCCTCAGATTTTTGATCGTGCTTCCATAAACCAGTCTATTAATTGTGAACCCTTTCTCCATATACTCAATGAGCAAAGTTTTATCGCAATCCCAAAAAACAGTCACCATGTACATCCCTGAGGACTACTGGTTTTTCGCCTTCTTTGGGGGTAGGGAGCCCTTATGAAAGCCTTGTATCGACTCCTTCTTCGTAGCAGGATTCCAGTAAAATACCCAAGTATCATAGCCCATAACAATTCTCAAAAAATAAATCTTATCGTCGTCTAAAGAGGCCAACTGTTCCTAAAAAAAATATTTTCTTGATAGTTTCTGTTTTAGTACCAGGAGTTTCGGGATTCTTCGGGTAGAAATTTTTTCCATCCCCAAATTTTCTTGCACAATCTTAAAAATCTTAGTTTCGAATACTCCAGCTTTTCTAGCAAACATTAAAATATTCGTTGGTCTATGAAGCAAATTCTCAATAAGTTCGATCGTTTTCTGAGTGCAAGCCTCAACCGGTCTTCCTAATCTAGGATCATCCTGAATATATATATATATATATATATATATATATATATATATATATATATATATATATATATATATATATACGCGTGTACAGCAATGACGGCTCATCATATTTTCAATTAGAATTTTGGTCTAAACAGTTTCGATGCAGCCGAGACTCAACTCAGGATGATCCCAGATTAGGAAGACCGGTTGAGGCTTGCACTCAGAAAACGATCGAACTTATTGAGAATTTGCTTCATAGATCAATGAATATTTTAATGTTTGCTAGAAAAGCTAGAGTATCCAAAACTAAGATTTTTAAGATTGTGCAAGAAAATTTGGGGATGGAAAAAGTTTCTACCCGAAGAAACCCGAAACTCCTGGTACTAAAACAGAAACTAGCAAGAAAATATTTTTTTTAGGAACAGTTGTCCTGTTTAGACGACGATAAGACGTTGACACTTGGGTGTTTTACTGGAATCCTCCTACGAAGAAGGAATCGATACAATGCTTTTATAAGGGCTCTCTACCCCCAAAGAAAGCGAAAAACCAGTAGTCCTCAGGGAAGTACATGGTAACTGTTTTTTGGGATTGCGATAAAATTTTGCTTATTAAGTATATGGAGAAAAGGTTCACAATTAATAGAGAGGTTTATGGAGGCACGATCTAAAATCGGATAAGTTGAGAAGTCTACAGAAAACTGGTGTTAGTTCTCTCGCTTAGTTTTTGAGTACTATGGCAGGTCAGCGCCAGAAGTTTTTTTGGTGTCTAGCTTCATTAAAATACGTTTTATGATACGCTGTTTGAAGACAGTATCGGGCATCCTTGACTGCACCATGGGAATATGGAATGGGAGTGTTTTTCCTTGGAAATCGACAGTAGAATGTGAAGCAAAGAGTTTAGCCAACAAGTTCGTTTTCTCAACAGGTGTTGTTGCAATACAATTATTTGGCCGTGTTAGTGGTGGTATGGTGGATTTGATCTGGCTAATTGCCTTAGTAACTGACCAAAAGGACCTGGAATTGTTGGGACAAGCAAGAAGTTTGTCTCTAGTTCATTGATTGTGTGCCTCCTTGGTTTCGTCGATAATTATTTTGCATCTATTCCGGGCATGACTACAGATGATACGATATACAACGTTAGGATTTTCACACCATTGTCGGTTGGCAAGATCTTTAGAAGCAACAGCTTCTTTGCATTTTCGGTCAAACGAAGGCTTGCCGTTGGAAGGACATTTCTTCGAAAAAGGAATGTAAATTAAATTAAGAAACTAAATGTTAATAGTACCAATACTAAATTATTATGGAATTTTAGGAGAATTGTCCCTCCATTTTAGTTTGGTTCATAATATAAAAAAAAATTGGTGAAGTGATTTACCAAATACTTTCTTTGCGTAGTTATAAAATAAGCACTGAACTCTTTCATTCCCATCCTCTGAAACGATATCAATTAAGAATTACAGGTTTCATCCATACTTCAAGTATTATCATCTCGTTCGAGATTTATCATGCCAAGAGATTGACACGCAGACAGTAAGATAGAGAGACCGCCCAAAATGCGAAAATATGTTTTCCGTCATCTAAAAACTCTAAGGTGTGAAAAAAAGCAAAAATTTCGGAGGGCAATTTTCTCACTAATACAATGGAGGTAAATGCTGTAAAATTTTCATAATATTTGGAATTTTTTTAGTACAGCTTGGAAATCGATTTAACTACAGTTCCAACATAATGTAAACGAGTTTTCTCAGCCTAATTTTGACTTCTAGGTCACTTTTTTCTATTTTAGGCTATTTTTTCACATTTTAACGCTTTCGGCTCACTATTTCTTAAATATCTCAGTTGTTATGCGACAAAAAAAAATTGCATTAAAAAATATTAAGTATATAATCTAAAAAAGTATTCACTACGGCAATTTAAAAAATGTTTTTTACGGGTAACTTCCGTTCAATTTGATATAATGGCTTCAAATTATAGGAAAATTTAGCTTTTATATTAACAAAAAAAGTCTGCCAAGTTTTATTAAAAAATATTAAGAGGATTGGTCAAAAATCGCACTTTAGATCAAATCTTATTATGGATTTCTCTTGTCGGCAAAAGGTCCTAAGAAGCTTTTTTTAAATATTCGATTCCTTGACTGAAAGAACCCCGAAAAAGACTTATAACATGCGAAGCCACTCTTCTATCTCCTTCTCCAGCCCTTTATATATTTTACTATAAATAATATGTTCAAAATTTGTCAATTACCAACCAAAAAACCTGGAAAACCTTTTAAAATACTACTAAAAGTATACAATATTAAACAATTCCCACCTTTTTAACCCTTTTTTTTAGTTTAAAATGAAAAGTAATGAAAAAAGAAGCAACGTAATTTCTGAATTCCTTGACTCTACAAAAATCTCGAAAAGGGCATATAACGCTCTATATTCTCCTCCCTCACCCCTTGTTTTATTATAAATATTTATGCATAATATTTGTTTACTCTCCCCATGGTTCATGAGGAACTCGCAAACTCATAGAAACCTCGGTATTCCAACCATCATGGAACACATGAGGCAAACTCAAACAAAGTTCCTGGCCAAGGCATCCCAACACTCCTAAGCACGCCACCAATTCCCAAGGCCTTCAGACCCCATACTTGCAAGAAGACCGTAAAACTTAGTTATACGCAACATTCATGTAAATAATTTCGTAAATAAAACTGTACACACTTCTTAGAGTAAGCTGAGTATAGGTCCACTTGTAAATACCTATATTAAGTTAGGATAGGTAACACTTGCAAATCATGTAATAGAAGTAAGAGGGCTAGCCCTAACTGATAAGCCAATAAAGATATTGAAAATTGTTTATTCTTCTTCTCTGCTGGATGTTGGCGATCATGGTGATTTGTATATTATTGTACAAAAAAACCAAGAAATCATTACTATATATATATATATATATATATATATATATATATATATATATATATATATATATATATATATATATATATGTGTGTGTGTTACAATAAGGGTTTTCACGGATGGTGGAATGTAATTCCATTCCAATCATTAAAATTCCGGGTTTCAATCCGTTCGTCTAACAATGAATTTGCACGACAGTTCGCCAAAATTTCATTTGGCATTTTCAAGTGCTCTTGTTGCTGCTGCTACTCGATACTGTGATCCTCCTGCTGCTGCTGCTCGAAGCTAACTGAGAAACCAAAGTGCGGTCGCCGTCCTTTATAGGTCGGAATACGAAGAATGTAGGTGGGGGGTCGGAAGTGTGTTTTATAAAATACGTAGAGTGAGAGAAGCCTTGGAAATCGAAAAGAATGAACAGCTAAATAAGCGAAATGATGCGCTGAATATCTCCACTTGGAAGGGCCTACTAATTACGTAATTACCACCCAGCCGGCAAGCACCGATGCCCCGACGAACACTTTCGACCCCCCATCTATCATCTGCGTAGACGCCGACTTATAAAGGACGGCGACCTCACTTCGGTTACTCAGTTAGCTTTGAGCGGCAGCAGCAGCAGGATCACAGTATCGAGTAGCACCAGCAGCAAGAGCACTTGAAAATGCCAAGTGAGATTTTGGCGAAACGTGGTGTAAATTTATTGTTGGATGAACGGATTGAAACCTGGAATTTTAATGTATATATATATATATATATATATATATATATATATATATATATATATATATAATATATATATATATATATATATATATATATATATATATATATATATATATATATATACATATATATATATATATATATATATATATATATATATATATATATATATATATATATATATATATATATATATATATATATATATATATTGGACAATGATTTCGTTCTAGAGTTGTGTCAGTAGACCGATGGAAATGGGTGACTATGTTTTTCGTGATCTAGTTACTCAAAAACGTGAAGAAAAGCCAAAATCTCAGATCGTGATTTTTTCCCGAACAGAATAATTTCCTTTAGTATGGAAAGGACTTAAGAAAAAATATGGTGGAGATTTCTTTTAATAGTTACTGTAGTTATGCGGTCTCAACAAAATTCTAAGAATATCCCAACCATACAATGGTCAAAATAATCCATACGCCACACATAATTCTTGGATTATTTAGGTAAAAATACAGTTAAAAAAGTTGCTATTCATCGTTTACCACTCTAATCCCTTATACGTAGGTACTTAGAACATGAATGAAAAGAGGTTTGACCACTGAAGTAGGCGATGCACATTTTTGCGATCCAAAAAAGCAAAAATTCGGTCAATAGACCGGATTTTAGTAAAAAGCTCGGTTACCTAGAATACATTACTTTGTTAGGTAAAATCTAGAAACTACCTTCTTTGGTTTGTAAATTCTTTATAAAAAGTAAAGAATAGATTGCTATTATATGAATATCCATATGTAAAAATGTCAAAATTTTTGGTTAGGTTTCCGGTGAAAAGGGTAGTAATACGTCATTATAACTAGTAAATATGCGTGAGAGTTTTGAACTTACATTTACATTAAAATTTTTGAGATTGCCGGTGTAAAGCTTCTAAATTTTCGAAAGGATATTGTAATTGTAGGGAATTTCGACGTCAACGTTTTACACAGAAAATAAAAACCGGTCAAGTGCAAGTCAGACTTGCGCATTTGGTGTTCCGTACGGTGATTGCTTTTAAAATGAAATAAAATCCTTACCTAGGCTAAGTCAATTAGATCCCTGACATGTATATATCGTAAGATTCAATATGTATTTTCACGTTTTTTTTTAGTCAGTAATGTATAATAATTACAGCATCTTTGCTACCTAAAAGCTAATAAATTAATCTAGCTCAATCTAGAATCTAGTAATGAAAGTGTAAAACAAATATTTATTACCTAAATATTCTAACAATGAAATTACTTATTTACTTTGTTAACTCACATTAAATATATTTTCAAACGCTTAACTAAAACTTAGTAAAGCATGTGTGCAAACTGTGGAGGCGGTCATCTCGCCTCCTACAGAGGATGCCCTCGCCACCCTTCTCAAGCCAAAACCACGTTAAAAGGTTGGGGAACCCAGGACAATTCCCGTCTTGTCCCCAAAAAACAGTCTATCCCTGTCCAAGCCTCGTCTGAGGCTCTCTTGACCCCTGCGCAACTAGCGCAAATAGCCCAAATGTTCAAGGAGACGATCCTTGATCATTTTAAAAACTCTCATAGCCCTGTCTAATTTGACTTAGATTACGAATGGACAAAATAACGTGACACTAAACACAGACTTGACTGACTACCCTACTTAAAGATAAGGCCGTAGTTTAGTTGAGTTACTCCTTCAACTTAAAGTGTAACATTGCACACAACTAACACAAGTGTAGCAGAACACTCTCAAACAGCGAATTAGGTTAAGCTAGCGTAAGTTAGGATAAGTTAGATTAGTTCTAATTACTAAAATTAACCTTAGAGTTAAAACACATCAAACATCTAGACCAGGGGTGCTCAAACTTGAACTGCTGGCGATCTACATCAATATTGTTAGACTATGATCGATCGACTCTGAGAGGCTGCAAGTAAGTGTGATGCAGGATCGTCGTCTAGGTAGGGTGTATCGTGGCATAGATATTAGTTTTCCGCACAATATGCATTTTTTTAGTCAAGGTAAGTGTAGGTCTGCTCTAAAATGTCAAAATTGCGAGTTTATTGGTTCTTACAAAACAAACGAGTTCTAGTGTCTAAACTTAACTAAAGAGTGACTTTGGATGTTCAAGCGTGGCACTGCATGTCCTCAGCATACTTTTCATAAGATGGTACGTAATTACGGAGTGCTAATCGCAAGCATGATGACATATGTTCGTCAGTTAGTTGATTGCGATATTTTGACTTAATTATCTTCATTTCAGAAAATGTAGACTCGCACAAGTAAGTTGACCCAAACATTGCCGTCAGTTGAAGGGCGATTTGCCTTAGATTCGGATATTTACCTTCAGATATAAAACACCAGAATTTTGTATCGGATGCTGTGGGTTTGAGATTTATATCTGATATAATCTGCACTAACTTATTTTCAACAGAACATGAGTCCATGTTAAACTGACTTGCTATTTCAGTAGCTAATTTCTCAATGTTTTTACACGAAAAAGGATAACTCATAAATGATGCGATATTTGCCAATTTACTGAAATCATAAAAACGTATTTCGAATTGGCCCAAAATATTTGATAATTCTGCCTCATAAATATCATAATTCAACTGAGGAATCCTTGCTTTCAAAGACGGAAAATTTTTCAGATCCTTTCTTTTCAGTTGAGCTATCATAAGTTGCAATTTACTTTTGAATGCGTTTATTGCGCTAATCACCTCAATAATAGTTTTTCCTTTACCTTGAAGCTCCATATTAATGGTGCTTAAATGCATTGTGATGTCTGTCAAAAATGCCGAATCAGTCAGCCATTTTCACTTTTTCAGCATCTGAGTGTCATCACCTCTTTCGTCCAGGAAAGCTGTTATTTCGGACAATAATTCTTGAAACCTTTCTAGGAATTTTCCGCGACTCAACCACCTGACGTCCGTGTGAAGAACTAAATCAGTGTGTTCAGCTGACTCACTATCTTCCAACTGCAATTTAAAGCGCCGTCGTTGCAAGCTACGTGCACGGATAGAATTCACAATTTTTATTGCAATGCCCATAATCTCCTCCATGTTTAGAACTTTGGGACACAAAACTTGTTGATGTATAATGCAATGGAAGGAGAAAAATGAAGGGAAATCATCATTAGATCGACACAATGCCACAAAACCGTTTTTGTTTCCAGTCTTTGCTGGTGCTCCATCGGTTGTAAGGCACACTAGTTTATATATTGGTAGCTTGTAGTTTGTTACAAAATTGAAGAAAACGTCATATTCGCCACGGGTCTTTCCTTTCAGAGGAATCATTGTCAAAACTCTTCCTTAGCCGACATGTCATTGAATACCATTCGAATAAAAATACATAGCTGCGCAGTGTCTGTCATATCGGTAGATTCGTCGAACTGTAAAGAAAAGTATGTACATTCCATGATATCATGTTTTAGTTTATCTGCCTTGTCCTGACTCATGACTTCAACACGCCTTGTGACAGTCGGACGAGATAACTGAAGTTCTCTAATAGCAGGCATAATCTCTGTTTTATTTTTAAAATCTCCAAATAAAGTCTCACCCGCTGCAATAAATGCTTCCTTCACAACCAATCCATCATCAAATGGTTTCTTGTGTTTCGCCAATATATGAGATATTTTAAATGACGCGATCGTTGCAGCTTTTGATTGTTTGGCTGGTCTTGTGAACATGGTTTGTTCTTTTTTCAAACAAGTTATCAAATCACGTACTTTTCGATTTCTTAATTCACTCTGTGACGGAAAATCCTTTTCATAGTTTTTATTAACCGTTTTATGATGCCTCTCTAAGTTCCCACGCTTAGGTATTGCAACTGACGCACGGCAAAAGAGACAAATGCACTTATCCTTTACCATACAAAAGAAAAATTCTTTCTCCCAATCGTTATTAAAATGATAAGTTTTACTTTTCTTCGCCGCACTCATTTTGGACTATTTATTAGTAAACTTTGTATCGATGTATCGCCTTCAAGTTACAACTCAGACTGACTCCTACTCCTGCAGGCGCAACATTTATATCGGCGCGAACGAAGTCTCGAATGTTCCCGTCAAACACGCCGCCCGAAGTTTCTAGAAAAATCGGCGGGAATCAAAAACGCGGCTTTTCTTTGACAAGTACCGCGCGTTCCTTTGATAAAGCCGCCTTTTGCCGCTAGCAAGGGGTTATTACGATAAAAGAAAGTGATGAGGGGGTTATTCTGGCCTAATTGTGGATCGAATAAATTTTAATAGTTTATTCATTACATTTTGTTTTAGTTACCTAAAACAAAATCTGTGAATAGTTCTATATCGGAATTTTTTTCTCGAGATCGACTCAAAAAGCACTCGCGATCGACTTGTCGATCGCGATCGACCGTTTGAGCACCCCTGATCTAGACATTAACAAGCTCAGAAATGTAAAAGGAGTAAAGGGTTTTCCCAGCTCACAAGGAGTTTTAGTGCGTATGCCAACCCTTCAGGTTGGAGAGCCCCACATATCTGGAGCATTTTGGGGCACCCTTATGGTGACGCAAACTGCTCCAGAATCCATAAGGTGGATTTCTCCCTGTAAAAAAAACATTTGAGAAAATCTAGTTGTACTACGAACTCGCGACAACTTATTTGCAAATCTTTGCAAAAATATATTTAGTGTCAGTTGACAAAGTAAATAAGTAATTTTATTATTAAAATGTACTGTCACAAAGTAACGGAACAATTAATCAACCCTATCTAAATATTTATTTAAATATAAACAAAAAAATAAAATTATTTTCCTTGATACAGCAGCGACGCGGTAGCAGTAATGTACTAAAAAGTATGTTAAAAAGAACCTCTACCATATTGCCAATTAATATAATTTTTTTTATACCCGATAAGTTATCAAACATAATGCACTCGTAATAATTTTCGCTTAATTTACACTTTATGAAGATTACTCCAGAATTTTTTTCAAAATTTTTTGATCAGTACTTTGCGAGATGAGGTGGGGGGACAGCGATTTTCGCCTATTGTCTAAAAATAATACAAACAAAAGTGTCCGAAAGTATTACATCACATATATTTTTGAACTCGTATTTTCACCAGCTTTCATATGACACCCCACTCGATGACTTGGTTTTTTTTTTTCACGTCTGATTTCATCCCTCAAAACTAATCCCTTAAGTCAAAATTTAACTTTCAAAACTACACGGCTTTGATTAGGCCATCAATTTCTATATTTGTACTAAATTTCAACTATATGTCAGATAGTTTCTGAGAAAATCGGGTGTAACAGACAAACGGACAACGAAGTGGTTCCAAACGTGTTCTGAAATACTAAACATGGAAAAGCTAAACCACTGATTTGTAAATTTAAATATTAAAAGTACCAAGTAATATTTGTTTAAATTATGAAATTTTATTTACTAACAATCGACTAGGCAACAATGGCAACTATTAAACCATGCCTAAGAAAAAAATAATTCGATCCAAACAAATAAATATTTTTTTTTCTAATAATGAATTTTGATTTTGGATAATTAAAGGGTGTCTCAAAATGATCTGACATTTTAAACTGCGTGCCATTTTTTTGTGGCGAACATAGAGTACTAATCTTTGAAAACTGGCATCAATAAGTATTGAGGTTTAGTCATGGAGAATTACACGATCGTGTAACGCATAAAAATTGTGAAAATTCACTACAAAAATGGTTCGAA
Organism: Pachyrhynchus sulphureomaculatus; assembly: GCA_019049505.1. Taxonomy (NCBI): domain Eukaryota; kingdom Metazoa; phylum Arthropoda; class Insecta; order Coleoptera; family Curculionidae; genus Pachyrhynchus; species Pachyrhynchus sulphureomaculatus. The sequence goes on along the minus strand of CM032447.1, from coordinate 183,354,453 downwards.
AAGTTCGCAGATCTTTTGGTCACCATGACGCACTATCTCGCAACACCGTGGTGCAGTTAATCAAAAAATTTGAAGTTAGTTGTTCAATTCTGACAGCGAAAAGCAGTGGCCGTCCTCGTACTGGCCGGTCGAATGAAAACATAGCCGCAGTGAGTGCGTGTGTTGACGAAAGTCCTTTCACCTCGATTCGCCATCGTGCTCAGCAACTGAACATTTCAAGATGCCCTGTGTAGCGAATTTTTACGAAAGATCTACATTTGCAAAAGAATTGCAGCCAGCAGTCCATGCGGAGCGCTGTACATTCGCCAATTAGATATTGGAGCATCAACAAATCGATGATGATTTTTCGAAGAAAATCATCTTCAGCGATGAGGCGCATTTTCAACTTAGTAGCTACGTAAATAAACAAAACTGTCGAATTTGGAAGACCGAAAATCCACAAGTAATCCAATGCTTTCCATGCGTCCACCACCAGTCACTGTTTGGTGCGGATTTTGGGTTGGAGGAGTGATTGGGCCGTACTTTTTCGAGAATGCTGCTGGAAATACGGTTACTGTCAATGGTGTTCGTTATCGTGATATGATAATTAATTTTTATGGAATGAATTGAACGGCATGGACTTCGAAGACATATTCTTTCAATAAGATGACGCAACCTGCCACACTGCGGGCGAAACAATGCAGTTACTGCAGACGAAGTTTCATGGTAGTGTTATCTCGCGGCGCGGCGATGTGAATTGGCCACCAAGATCATGCGATTTGACGCCATTGGACTTTTTTCTTTGGGATTTTCTGAAAGGAAAGGTATATGCCAATGATCTAGAGACAATTCCGGAGCTCAAGGAAGAAATTAGACGCATTAATGAAATTAGTCCGCAATTATGCCAAAATGTTATTGAAAATTTCTTCAAAAGAGTGAACGTTTGTACCTTATATTAATATAAAAACATTCGTACTTTTCAAATAAATAATACGTTTTATTAATATATTAAAATGTCCGGTCAATTTGAGACACCCTTTATTTGTTGCATATATCTTATTTATTAATATCAAAATTCAATAAGATTCGAAAGTGATTAATTTATGGCTGTTTAATGACAAGGCATCGTGTAGGGTCGCACTATACCTGATTGTATAATTGTTGGGTTTAAAATTTTATTATGATAAGACAGTTGAATTTTAATGTTTTATGTACTAAATAATACACAATATAGTAATTACGCAAATATATTAAAACAGTCTACAGTATTCTTGCGTATATTTGTTACAATTTTTAATTAATTAATTAATATCTAGTTCAATTTCGCTATCGGTACTAGCTTGCAAATCAATAATAAGTTTTTTTATAGGTTCTAAACTATTTATATTTATGTACATACATTTATATGAGTAACGGTTACATTTTTGACTTCTGTCTTTATCAACTCAATCACACTACTGTTTAAAATGGTTTAAAATTATTGTGAGCACGACTTTATTTTATGCCATATCAACTCGATCGCATTAAAGACACAATAATATGGTGGAAGCCGAATGATTTCGTGTGCTGCTTCCTTTGCAATTTTATCATAAACATATTCCTTTAAAAAATTGTAACTTTTTAAAACTTCTAACAATTATTTAACTGTATAACTCTCATGGAACTATATGTCACGTTCGCACAAAAAGGCTTGTATTTCCCTTTTTCTATTGGTGGAACTTGGTGTCTTATTCATTTGATATGATAGGATGCATTATCCATCACAATACAGCTATTCTGTGGTATATTCGGCAGTAATTTGCTTTGAAGCCAATCTTCGAAAATTTCAGCGGTTGTATCACAACGATAATCCAAGCTTAAATCTGAAATATTCTTGGCTGCTAAAAATAGACATTCTGGTATCCAGTCTTCTTCTGACCCCGCATGTAAAATAGTTATTCTTTTACCTTTATTTGATGGAGCTTTGGTGTGGCATTTTTTGGATTTATCAATCCATCCTTTACTGGATGTGTCGTGGGTGTCATACCAAGTGTCATCTAGGTAGATTTTCCGAGCTAGCTGTATTTATTTTTTCAAGATATTCTATTCTGAGTTGTTGTAAGCGCCGGATTCTATTATAACTTGCCTTTTGTCTATTTTTTCAACAAAAACCCAAACGACATAGAATAAGCTATAAAGTCGTAGTGGAACATTTTATGTCATAACTCTCCTCAGACAGCCACCGTGAAAGTGACAATAACGTTGGAACTTTTTGTTCTGCATACATTTCATAAATTTATATCACATCAATTTTTTTGCTCGAGCTTTGGTTTTGCACGGTTATATATCGTAAATTATGGGGAATTTCTCAATGCAATCTTCAGACGAAATGTTCTTCACACCAAAATACACAATTTTTGTGAACAACTTGAGGCCAGATTTTCACTCTTTCGGGGTGTTTTTAGTGCAGAAAGCCCGAAAAAATGCCATTTTTTTCACATTTTTGACCATAACTCACAAACCGTGCATATTTTAGCATAACTGTCTTCAACAAAAATGTTCTCTGCATCAACACGAGTAACTTTGCTGAACATTGAAATAACCTACAATCGATTCTTATAGTTCTTTTGGCCGAATTTCGCCACCAAATAGTACATTTCACACCAAAATTTCAGCTTTCATCAGCATATATACCAGCTATTTGATTGAGTAAGCTCAAATTTTTTAAGCCCACAGTATTTTTACTTTCCGTGCTAAGGGAAAGTATTGCATTTGTTAAAAAAAATCTCTAGGTTACGAAAAATATTGTCACCCTTTTCCTTTGGTCTGTCTGTCTCTCGGTTTGTTCGCAAGATAACTCTCTAATGAAATGTCTGTCACAACCGATTTTCTCCGAAGCTATTTGACATAAAAGGTTGAAATTTATAAATATAGGAATTTATGGCCCAATTATAGTCGTCTAGTTTTGAAAGTTAAATTTTGACTTAAGACGTTAGTTTGTATGGCGAAATAAAAAAAAATCTAAGGATATCGAGTGAGGTGTCAAATGAAAGTTTGTGAAAATACGAGTTCAAAAATATACATGTTGGATTACTCGCGCAAACTTTTCTTCATATTATTTTTAAAAAAGGGACGTTGTCCCCCCTATCTCGAAAAGTACTGATCAAAAAATTTTGAAAAAATTTCAAAATGTTCTCCATAAAGTATAGATTGAGCGAAATTTATCACGAGGGCATTATGGTAATTTATCTGGAATAAAAAAACCATTGTTTTGACAATATGGTAGAGTTACTTTTCGTGGAAAGTTGTGAACTCAACCGGGACTAAGAACTACGAAATATCAATACATATTCGGTGCAATGAGTAAAATCATGATGACTGGTGACCATCGGATAGGTACCGAAACAAAATAATTTTATTTTATTTTTATAATTAAATAAATATTTAGGTAGCAAATATTTGTTTTAAACTTTTACTAGAAAGATGTCTCGCTTTTTACATATTCTTAGTTATTCTTATATTGAAGATAAATGTGTCTGAATTTTATAGAATACTTAGCCTAGGTAAGGTTTTTATTTTATTTTAAAAACAATCACAGTACGGAACACTAATTGTGCAAGTCAAACTTGTACTTTTTTTAGGATAATTATTATTTTATGCTTCAATGTTATATCTCCTTTTCAGGATTCTTGAAGTTATTTTTCATTAATGTTAGGTTTGGTTTAACAGGATAAGGAAATTAAAGAAGTCGGAGTTGTTAAATATCGCGCAGTTTTAATAGTATTTTGAGCATTTGCCCAATTTCTTGGTTTAGGTACAGGTCAAGATCTCATTTTACGCAAAAGTGACAACATCCTCGTTTTAAAACATCTAATATATCGTTTTTGAGTTTCCTTAGAGTCTAGTACGGCTCAAATTTAATTACTAATTTTTAAGGAAATAATTCTATATTCGATATAATTTTATTACTCGCTATTTAGATATTTTATCTTGGTTAAGGTAAGGAAAGTAGTTTCTGACGTTTTTGCTAATAGCTCAGTCGTCGGGGGTTTTGAGCTCTTATTAAATGTTAACAAGCTGTATTCTGGCACACAGGTAGCTTTTTGGACGTAGAATATGACAAAAAAAGTTTTCCAAGGTTTGATGTACGCTAAGCCTACAAAATCTAAAATAAAATCAAAAATTCGGTTATTCGGTAATATCTCGAAGAATAAAAAAGATATCAAAAAAATAGCACCACGTGAAAGAGCGGGAAATTTTACAAAAAAGTAGTATATAGATTTTTTCAGATTTTTTTTATTAGCGTGAGAGTTTATTAAAAATTCCGATAGGTTAAAGTGTAGAGCGCCAAACAGGTTAATTTAAAAGTCTACGCGCACCGCTCGAAGGTTAATCGATATTACTTATTTTCAGAGTGTAAAAAAAAGTTAAAAGGTTTTTGAAGAGAAGACTTTCAGCTTTCCGATGATACTAATAGTTTTTATTTTTGTTGCTTTATAATTTGTAAAACTTAAAACGAAATTTTTGTTTGTGTGATTTTAACGGGCATACAGTAAATTACAAATATTTAACAAAATATAGTATTGAAAAAAACTCCTTGTGATATATTATTACTATACCTTAAGTTTCAATATAAGAAGAATTAAAAATACCCACATTGTCTGTGTTATTTAAAAACTGAGTTTTGAATTTAAAAATTTTCCTGCTGTAGTGCGCTGCTGGCAATTTGACGTTCAAAGCAGTACGAAATGGTCAAAAAAAGCCGGATAATTTTTTGATTTGTTTAAGTTAGATTTGAAAGTATACTTGATATTAAAAAAATCATTAAAAACTAAAAGAACTTTTTCTTTTTTCTGTAATTTTGCTTTTTAAAAAGCGTTCATGATAAACGTTTTTTTTTGCTTATTATTAATCATACAACTTAAACTTAAAGTAAAAAATATTTAAAGTTAAAAGTCTAAGTTTTAAATATAAAGTACTTATATTTTATTTAAACATCCAGGTATGAAGAAAACAGTTACTGAAAACACAAAATTTCTAAAAAACTCAAAGGAAATTTGATAATGGCGATCGAAAATATTGTTTATTATTTTGTAAATATCTGCTATACATTTCTTGCAATTTATTCTTTATTTTTTGTATTGTATTTATGCAATTATTATTCTAATATATTTTTATTTATTTTTTTTTATATACATTGAGTGCCATTTTGGATCACCTATTTCGAGTTTTTTAAATCTGTCCTCGGTTTCTTAATCAGTACCCCAAAAAAACCCCTTAGTAGACACTTTAAAAAGAAAATTGAAAAATTAAATGAATTCCCCTAGCATCGTCACTCAATTTGTTGGGCGTTAATTTGGGAGCAAATATATCCTGGCATGAACATGTTGCAGGCATAGCAAGGAGAGCTTCCAAAAAGCTGGGAATAATATTTGGAACCAGAAAACTACACTCCACAACAACTGTTAATGCTTTACAAGGCTCAAATTCTACCAACTATGGAATACTGCTCCCATGTTTGGGGCTCCGCTCCTAAACACATACTGCATTTGTTGGATTCTGTTCAAAGAAGAGCTGTTCGTCTGATTGGAGACCCGGAACTGACCGGCGGCCTTGATTCGCTGGAACATCGAAGAACGGTTGACAACTTGAGTCTATTCTACAAGTATTTTCATGGAAAGTGTTCGAAGAATGTAGCCCGCTTAATTCCTCCCAGAGCGGTGCATGGTAGAAATATACGTCGCGCTAATACTTCATATCCGTATGAGGTTCAGCTTGTTACTCCGCGTACAACGCTTTTCAAGCAGTCTTTTATATGGAGAACATCATCCGTTTGGAATAATATGCCTGGCGCTGTGTCTCCTACCGAGTACAATTTGCAGCGATTCAAGAACAACGTGAATCGCTTTTTCCGTACACGTGCCGCTACTGGAGCGCTTTAGGGGCTTCCCTGTAGCACGTGTGATATTCCCTTAAAAAAAAATAAAGACCGCCATATTGGATCCGCCATTATGAATTTTTCAAATTTGTCATCGGATTTTTAATCAGCACCCCGAGAAACCCCTTAATAGCCAATTTCAAAATATTTAGCTGTATACAGAAACGTTAATTTAATTATAAATCAAGTTGAAAGCATAATTCCCATTACAACTGAAAGGGTTAAACCAGTTATTTTCTTTTAAATAATTTTTTTAAATTACGGTAAAATTAAAAAAAATAATCTATATACTAATTTTTGGAAAAATTTCCCGTTCTTTCACGTGGTGCTATTAGTTTTCCGATATCGTTTTTATTTTTCAAGATATTTGCGAAACACCGAATTTTTCATTTTCGATTTTGTAGGCTTAGCGTACACTTTAGAGCAGCAAACTTCTTTTTATCGTATTCTACGTCCCAAAAGCTACCTGTATGCCAAAATGCATCCTGTTAACGTTTAATGAGAGCTTTTCGTCAAAATTTGTATCTGGCGATTGGGCTATAAGAGAAGTATGAATTCGTGAAGAAAATAGCATATTTAGTCGGTCTGTCCATGTGGAGGTGTTTATGCCTGGATGTTGGCACAATAACTCTTGATTGAAATGAGTTATCGATTTCAAATTTGGCAGATATATAATTCTTAAAGTGAGAAAGGAACCTGTAGTTTTTGAGCGAGTTTAGAGGAAAGAAGGTAAAGGCATGGGGGAGGTTCCATATATTTTGTATAACCTCAATAATATTATGACTGTTTCTCCTGGTTCTGGTTGGAATTTTGAACAAACTGACATAATTATTTATAGATAAATATACCGAGAACTAAAGGGGTAACGAATAGTTAAAGGTGTTGCTTCCTTTATATCGTGTTATTATGCGTCTTTTTCAGTACTTTGAAGTCGCGGAAGCTGAAACTTCTGTTTTTTTTTTACCTGCAGCAAAAATAGTATGTAAAGGGAGATGTTAGATTTCAGTTGTATATAATCCTGAAGTCCTCTCTGTGTTCAAGTTTCGTCTGATTAATATCTCACCATAAAAAGTACTTAGCATTTAGAATATTCAGATTCTTGAAATACATTTTAGTACGAGAAAATCAAATTCAGAATTATCTTCAAAACGCCGTTTTTTAAAAATTTTAATTTGTTTCACTTGAGAACAGCAAATAAAGTGCGGAAAGCCAAGTTTTCTCTTAAAGAGGTGAGAAATTTCAAAAAGGCTTTTTTATATTTGGTGGTTAAAAAGGCAAAATATACCAATTGTAAACTTTGCAATATTCAACTGTGTTGGCCTCTATAATTTTATTAGTCTATTTTATTTTATTGCTGTAGAAACTTCATTTAAACTCTTATTTATTTATCTTATTATCAATATCCTGACAACCTAGACATAGAAGCTAATATTTTTTATTCAGTTAAAATGTATCTGGTCAATAAAACTTAACCGGCATTTTTCTAAAAATGGAATAATGGGCAGGTACCATTTTTTGCGTTTAAGATGTTTTAATAGCTTTTCTCAAGCAAAACAAAAAATCTTTATTATACCCAAATGAAACAAAAAAGGGCTAAATTATATATTTCTAACCAACATCATAAAAATTAACCCTTTTAAAGCCCCTTTTTATACACGTTAAAATACAAAATATTGTTGCGTAACAATTTAGGATGCTTTTTAATTTTTTGTTGGTGTCCATTCGTATTATGTTTTATGGTTTTACGAGAGTTTGTCTAATTTTTTCTTGGATTTAAATAACGGTTATATTTTGGTTGTTAAAGTATCAAAATTCATTTCTAGCAGGGTCTATATTAGTATTTCAATGAAGGCGATGCTATTGAGGCGAGTTTTTGAAGCTGAGCGAAAGTATTTGGTTATATTGACTACAAAACACTGTTAAATAAATTGACGATGTATGGGTTTCAGAAAAATGCACTTCATTGTATTTGAAATTTACTTTCAGGGGGATTCTCAGAGTTTTAGCCTTTAAAATTATAATATTAATGATTTATGTGCAATGAAAATTAATGCAAATTGAGAATCTAAAAATTGTGATATTTTTTAAAATGTTTTCAACACTTAATGGTTAAACATATAAACCTATAGTTAGTTCAAGTTAGGTTAGGTAGGTGTAGCAAGGAGTTACAAGGGCTGCATTGTATATATCGTATTATACGCCCTTTTCGAGGTTCTTAGAGTCTAGGGCAGGGATCGGCAACCTATGGCACGCGTGCCATCTCTGGCACGCCAAGCAATTTTGAATGGCACGCGTACCTATTCAAAGTTTACACATTAATTATGTAATCTGTGACATGTTTCGAAATTAAGTAAATAATCGAAGACAGTATTACTTTAACGATATAAACAAAAACGATATATTATATAGGTCACTAGGTATTATTACCAAAAACTACAAAATATATATTTTGTAATTTATAATTTTATTGAATGCATTGGTTTGGCTTTAATTTCGGCAAGTATTAAAGACGGCAAGCCTCAAAATATAAGCCTAGGCAAAAACACAAATAAACGTCCTCAAACGCTACAAGGCGGTTTTTGTTTGATTTGACTTCAATCGTTCCGACGCGCGCCGCAACTCTTTTTATATTGCCGAACTTTAGTTTTTGTTAGAATTTAACTTCTAGGCGGCCCTTTGATTGCAATGGGCGCGTTGTAGATAATAATTTTTGTTCTAAGAAATTTAACAAACGTGATTATTGGAATTTTCTGGAAACATTATTTTTCTATATATAGCAAGCGGCTATACGTTTAGATCATTTAGTATAGAAGTAACATCCGTTCCAGTCAATAGTCGTAGTAAAGTTTAAAAATTAAAATTACGTTGCGTTATGGCCGCGAAGAAACAGAAGGTAGACGTTCGATCATTTCAAACTTCATGGACAACAGATTACGGTTTTGTACAGCAAAATGATCGGGCCATTTGTGTCCATGTCGGGAAAGCGTAGTTTTTCGGACATCTAGTGTTCAACGACATTTCCAGATAACACATGAATCGTCATTTAAAGATAACGCTGATAAAAGGGAGGCAATACAAAGAGCAAGTAAACAATACGAGAAACAGTCAACATTCTTTAGCAAAGTTTTCCAAGGAAAAAAATCAGGTAACTGAATGCAGTTTCAAAATTGCACAATCGTTGGCACAAAAGGGTAGGCCGTTCACTGACGGAGAATTTATGAAGCAAACGTTTTTGAGTACTGGCGAGATTTTATTCGACGACTTGCCCAATAAGGATACAATGTTGGCCAGGATTAGGGATATACCGGCATGAGCGCGGACCATCGAGAGACGAATTACCGAAATGACATAAAATGTCCAAAAACAGCAGAGAGACGCTATCAAACGGAGTTTTGTATTTAGTGTAGCATTGGATGAAAGTGTCGATATTAATTACATTGCCCGTCTGGCAATCGTTGCGCGATGCTTCGATGATGGCAGTGTGTATGAAGAGCTGATTTGTCTGCTCTCATTGCAGGGAACTACAAGTGGAGAGGATATATTTTCAGAATTTGTTAAACATTTTGAAAAGCGGAACATTGATTTAAATAAAATTTTTTGCGTAACGACAGATGGCGCTCCTGCTATGATTGGGAGACATAAAGGATTTGTTTTCCTTCTTATTGAACGCATGGGTCGATCAGTTTTGAATTTTCATTGCATAATTCACCAAGAGAGTTTGTGCGCTAAAATCTCCTCTGGAAATTTAAAATCGGTGATGGATAGGTGGTTAAAATAGTTAACTACATTGTCGGTCGTTCTTCACTGATCCATAGACAATTTAAGGCGTTTCTGCAGGAATTAGAAAGTGTATATTCAGATATACCATTGCACAATAATGTGCGCTGGCTCAGCCGTGGTAAAGTGCTCTCTAGATTTGTGCAATGTCTGGGCGAAATTAAATTGTTCTTGTTGGAAAAATATCAAGTGGATGCTTATCCTGAACTAGAAGATAAGAACTGGATCTGTATGTTAATGTTTCTTACTGATATTACAAACCATCTCAGTGAACTCAACTTAAAGTTACAAGGCTCAGGCAAAACAATTCTGGATTTATACGAATCCTGGAAATCATTCAAATTAAAAATAGATTTATTTATCAGCGATATTACTACAAACACATATAAATATTTTCCAAATTTAAAAACTTATATATTTAGTGTCGACGATGGTGCACTAATAGACGAAATTCTTAAATATACGATTAATTTAAAAGAAGAGTTTATCGAGAGGGGTCAGGATTTTGATAAACATGGTCCTATGTTCGCTTTTTTAATCAAACCAGATTTAATGGATTTTTCCAGCAGTTGCTTTGACATATCTCTTTTCTGATGGATGGACATTAACGATTTTGATCTTCAATACATTCAATTTAAAAGCTCCGAGAACACGAAATTTGTAGAATTAAGAAGGGTATTAGAAGGTGACTGCCAGAACCATTCAAACGAGATATTCAGTTGTTGGGTGAGTTTACCAGAGAAATTTATTTGTCTTAAGAAAGTAGCGTTTGCCTTGCTTACAGTTTTCGTGAACAACTTTTTTCCCGAAGCAGGCTGACAACAGACAACTCGGAAGCATGTGTGACATTGAAAATAACCAGACATGAACCGGATATAAGAAAACTCTCTAAAGAACTTCAAGCATAGGGTCACACTAGGTCCTAGGACTAGTATAATAAAATTATTTGTTAAATGTTAAAATTTTTTTGTAATTAAACCTTCTAAAAGCAATATAGCTATGTCGGCATGCAAAATGTTGTATGGATGAAAACTGGCACCCCTTAGTTAAAAGGTTGCCGACCCCTGGTCTAGGGATTCGCAAATTTTGTTATTTTTCCTAATTCTCAATTGTCTTTGGTCAAATATTACAAGGATTAATGAGATGGGGAAGGTAAGAGATGGGTTGTTTCCTATATATTCTGTTTTACCTCTTTTTTAAGTTTCTTCGAGTTGAGGAAAATGAAAATTCTCTTATTCTTCATTATTTTGAATTTTATTAGAAACTAGCCGGGTCCGCGGCTCCGCTCGCGTGGACTTGATTCACTCCTATCGTCACTGCTTATTCCTTATGTTACCCAACGTAATAAAATATCTTCCATTATTTCTCCTTATCTCCCAATATTTCTCCTTATTTCCCATTATCTCTACATAATTTCCATTATCTAGGCTTATCTCTGCTCATCTCCCATTATTTCTCCTTATCTCCCATTATTTCTCCTTATCTCCCATTATCTCACCATAACTTCCATTATCTAGACTTATCTCTGCTTATCTCCCATTATTTATACTCATCTTCCATTATCTCACCTTATCTCCCATTATTTCTCCTTATCTTCCATTATCTCACCTTATCTCCCATTATCTAGGCTTATATCGAATTATATAGAATATATGTATAAATTTATAAAAACACGTAAATCGGATAAGTGGTTCTCGAGTGATAAGCGCACTAACGGACAGACAGACAGAGAGACGTTGCATTAGATATCCTTTGCTACATGATATAGTTGTTGTTTAGGCAGTATATTGCAAGAGAACGCGCTAGCGGCAAACTTTTTTCTTTGCTACATGATATTGTTCCAGATTTAATGCGTTAGGGAGTATGTTGCAAGAGAACGCGCGGTAACTTTTCTCCGACTTGATTCACTATTATCGTCACTGCTTATTCCTTATATCACCTAATAAAATATATCCTATAACCTGGCCAGAGAACATACGTATGTTTAAAAAAAAAGAACGTAAATCGGATAAGTGGTTCTCCAGTGATAAGCACACTAACGGATGGACAGACAGACAGACGGACAGAGAGACATTGCATTTTGTATATATTATAGATATTCTCTGCTACATAATATTGTTCCATATTTAATGGTTTGGACTGTGTATTGCAAGAGAACGGGCTAGCGGCAAACTTTGTCCGACTTCATTTACTATTATTGTCACTGCTTATTCTTTATGCTACCTATCGTAATAAAATATAGCCTATAACCTGGCCGGAGATCATATGTATGTTTTAAAAAAAAAAGTACGAAAATCGGATAAGTGGTTCTCCAGTGATAAGCGCACTAACGGACAGACAGACAGACAGAGATACGTTGCATTTTATATATATTATAGATGTAATAAAATATATATCTATAACCTGGTCAGAGAACATATGTATGAATTTAAAAAATCACGTAAATCGGATAAGTGGTTCTCGAGGGATAAGCGCATTAACGGACAGACAGACAGACAGACAGACAAACATTGCATTTTATATATATTATAGATATAGATTATTATTATTATATAACCTGGCCAAAGAATATATGTATGTATGTATGTATAAAAAAGACAGGTAAATCGGACAAGTGGTTCCCACGTGATAAACGCACTAATGGAGAGACAGACAGACAGACAGAGAGACATTGCATTTTATATATATTATAGATTATACATTACAGATATTCTTTGCTACATAATATTGTTCCATATTTAATGGTTTAGGCTGTGTATTGCAAAGGCACGCGCTAGCGGCAAACTTATTTCCGACATCACTCACTATTTTACGTCACTGCTCATTCCTTATGCTACCTATCGTAATAAAATATAGCCTATAACATGGCCAGAGAACATATGTATGTTTAAAAAAAAAAGTACGTAACTCGGATAAGTGGTTCTTCAGTGATAGGCGCACTAACGGACAGACAGACAGACAGACAGACAGACAGATAGAGAGACGTTGCATTTTATATATATTATAGATAATATGAGGGTCGCCTTTTAAGTTTTTACAAACGACCACTAGATAGCGCTATTGAGATGTGACATTACCATTGTTCTAAAATTTGACAATTATTATTAAATTAGTGGCAGCTCAGAAATTGGCCCGGTAGTTTGTTTACAGTGAGCGTTTAAGCAAAAACAGTTTTGTGAACAAATGGAAATTTCAACAATGCCTCGAACCGCTTAGTGGAACTTTTGGTAATGAATCACCAACAGAAAAGACTGTTTACAATTGGTTTGCAGAATTTCATCATGGTCGTGTTTCCGTCAGCGATGGTGGTTGTTCCAAAAAACATCGATGCTGTGCGCAACATGATTGAAGAGGATCGACTTACCGTGAAGTAGAGACATACCTAAGGCATATCGAAGACTGCAGTATATTCGATTTTGCATGAACATTCAGCTGTGAAAAAGATCTGTTCCCAATGGATTTCGCAGTATTTAACCGAAACCCAAAAACAGGCTCGTGTCAACTGATGTACGTACAACATCGTAACAGGGGACGAAACTTGGATATATTTGTACGAGTACATGGTTAAAAACAATTTTTTAATTTAGCGGTTGCACATGTTTATTTTGAAAACTACGCGTAGCGTAGTTAAAGGTGGTGTATGCGTGTTTTTTGTTAAACATGAACATTAAAACCAGATGTTGAATATTTTTTATGATGTACTTTATAGGGCCATAGATTTGTATGTTCCGTTAAAGAAGGTATCTAGTAGAAAATTCCCTAGGTGGTTTTCTCTTGAGTCGCAAAACTTAATAATTCATAAAAAAGAAGCACACAAAAGGTTTAGATCAGAGGTGTCAAACTCAATTTTGCAGAGGGCCATATATTAAATTTAGAATGTGTAGGCGGGCCAGATTCAAATAAAAAAAAATGTACTGAATTATTATAACATTTTATTTATTTAATTATATAGTATATAATATACGGTTGTTAAAAATTATATCAAAGTTATAAAAGAGGGTAATTATTTTGAACTCGAGGATCCAGATACCTGACTTCTCTTGTTTTTGACAAGCTCATTGATGTCAGGTATCATATTCGTTGTAGTTATTTTAAGAATTGATTGGAGATGTTCATTCGAAAGTCTTGTGCGATGTTTGTTCTTATTTATTTTCATGACGGAAAACATCTGCTCACATAAATAGGTGCTACCAAACATGCAGAGAATGCGTGCTGCATGCTTTTTTAATTCCGGGTAGTTATCCAAAACTCTTGAAATATTGTGTATAAAATGTAAGAGCGTTAATCTCTTTAAATTTTTCTTTCAAAATACTGTCCGATTGAAGATCTATCAACTCCATTTGCAAATGAACTGGTGCCTGTGAAGCTTCAAAATTGAATGGATTGTTGAAAATTGGGAATTCCATTTCATTCATTTTGTGAAAGTCTTCAAAACGATTGTTGAATTCCGTGATCAAATTTTGCAGAAGTTGAGAATATTGATCCAATTTTTTTTGGTTCACTGTGCCAAATGATTTTAAATGAGGGAAATGATCCAAAGTTTGATTTTTTTACCTGATTTTCCCACAGCCTCAACTTTGTTTCAAAGGCTTGAATATTGAATACATGAATACATTTGAGTGACAATCAGATTTTTACCCTGTAACTTTACATTCAGATCAGTCAAGTGTTTATTCATATTTACCAAAAAGGCACAATCAACCCACCAGCCATTGTCATAATCAATTGGGTTGCCTTTTTCTAACATGAAAGCTTGAATAGGGTCACGTAATGCAAAATTTTTTTCTAAAACTACTCCTCGACTGAGCCAACGAACCTCGGTGAAGTAAGGAACATCAGAAAACTTTTCGTCCAAATCTTGTAAAAACTGCCTGAACTGTCGGTGATTTAGTCCTCTGCTCCTTATAAAATTTACTATTTTAATTATAGGTTGCATGACATGGTCCATTTTTAAATGTTTGGATGCCAATGATTCCTGATGAATTATACAGTGAAATCCCACAAAATTCCCTGATGTTTTCTGTTTTAATTTAGTTACAACGCCGAATGTTTGCCAGCCATGGCAGGAGCGCCATCCGTAGTTGTGCTGCTAAGTATATTCCAGTCGAGTTCATATTCTGCTATCAAATGCTCAATTGCAGAATAAATATCATTTGCTGTTGTAGTACCTGTCAATGGAACGCACTTTAATAGTTCTTCAGTTATTTCAAAGTTACTGTTAATAGCTCGTATAAAAAACAGCAAGTTGAGCTGTATCAACAGTATCAGTGCTCTCGTCAACAGCCAGTGAAAAGTTTGTAAATTCCTTAATTTTCTCCTTCAATTGAAGAACCAAATTTTGAGATAAATCATTTATTCTTGAAGCAACCGTGTTTCTTGACAGCGAAATATTTTGAATTATTGACTTTTGAAATGGAAATGAAACATCGGCAACTTTCAACATACAGTCTTTAATAAAATCACCATCAGTGAAAGGTTTTGATCTCTTCGCGATTTCTAATGCAATAATAAAACTTGATTTCAGGGCATCTTCGCTCTCAGTATTAGCTTTAGTAAACATCGATTGTTGACCTTGAAGTTTAGATTTTAAAGATGACAATGTGTCCATTCTTATTTTTTCAGTGTAACAATCGAATTTTGATTTATGATTCGTATCATAGTGTCTCTTCAAGTTAAACTCCTTACAAACAGCAACTGTTTGATTGCAAATCAAACACAGTGGTTTACCTTTCCATTCTATGAAAAAATATGCAATTTCCCATTTAGACTGAAAAACTCTGCACTCACTATCAACTTTACGTTTTTGTGACATTATGCCAAAATCGTAACAATTATGGAACTCGACACAACAATTATGGATATCGCACGTGCACGACACTAACAAATGCACAATACCTTCACAATCACTACTTCGCAGTACAACTAAAATCCTTCTCCGACCGTATCGCTTCGATTACTCGACTCACACTCAACTGACTCACGTCGCGCCGACGCACTCCTTTTATAATATCGATAAGGAAGGTTCTAGTCTAGACTCGAAGCGCGTGGAAGATTCTATTGTTCTCAACAAAAATAATAGGGTATTTCCACTTGTTGCTAAGAGATGGCGTTACTGTCTATCTCTCTCGCTTGTCAAGGCACGCGCTGCCCTTGAAATTACTTATAAATGTAGTGTGCGCATTTTAAAACTTCCGTAGAGGAATCGAGTGAAGTCTAAGAGCTCTAAAAACACATGATTCTTCTTTCTGGGACACATTGCGGTCGCGGGCCTTATTGATACGTCCCGGGGGCCGAATGCGGCCCGCGGACCGTATCTTTGACATCCCTGGTTTAGATCGTCTGGGGAACCTCAGGACTATTATTACTTCTCTGCTTTAAGATCACATTGTAAGAATCTATCACGTAGGTACCATGTTGATTATATCTCGAACATTGAACTCTCTATTAGAGATAACGTGAAAAGCTTTTAGGACTTTGTTGGCGCACAGCGTGGCACAAATGACCTTCCTCCTATGATTTTTTATAATGAACAATCTGTGGACATGGGCATAGATGTGGGTAATCTTTTTGCAAGTTACTTCGGCTCTGTTTACTCTAATGAGTTACTTGATTATCCAGCCTTACCCTCTACTAATATTCATAATATCTTCAAATTTAAGATTTCAATCTCTGAAATTTACGAGGGGCTCTCGAGGTTGGATTACAGAAAGGGGTCTGATCCTGATGGTTTACCTCCAGGATTACTAAAGGCATGTAGCTTCGTATTATCACGACCATTATGCATGTTGTTTAACCGGTCATTGGAGGAGGGTTACTTTCCTGAGTATTGGAAGACCAGTTTTGTCACCCCGGTATTCAAGTCAGGACAGATATCGCAAACCATAGGCCAATAAGTATTTTGAGTACTGTTCCTAAATTATTTGAAAACCTAGTAACTAAAGTATTGGCATCTAACTTGGGACCATCTATAATAGATGAACAGTTTGGTTTTCAGAGAGGCAAGTCTGCTGAATTGAACTTGAATTCCTATACGGTCTACCTGTCAAGGACCTTGGAGAGTGGGTCTGAGGTACATTCCATCTATACCGATTTCTCTAAGGCCTTTAATAAGGTCAACCATGGTATTCTTCTTAAGAAGCTCAATAACCGTGGCATATCGGGTCCACTGTTGGGCTGGATTAGGAGTTATTTGTGTGGCAGAGTTCAGGTGGTTCAAGCTAATAATTTTAAGTCTGTCAACATTACTGTGCCCCCGGGAGTGCCTCAACGCTCCCATATGGGGCCTCTGCTGTTTAACCTGTTCTTGAATGATGTTGCCGACCGCTTTCGGTCTTCCAGGTTCTTGCTTTTTGCTGATGATTTGAAGTTGTATACGGCGGTTGGATCGATTGAGGATTGTGTGGAATTGCAGGGTGATTTGGATAGACTTAGTGTTTGGTGTCAGTTAAACGGTCTGGTTTTAAATACTTCTAAATGCTTCTCTATGTCTTTCTCGAGATCGCGCAATCCATTGTTTTTTGATTACAGCATAAATGGGACTTCCCTCGTGTCCGTGGTTAATCTTAGGGATCTGGGGGTTAAGTTTGATTCGGCACTGAGTTTTATTCCTCATATAACCGAGGTACCGTCTAGGTTTCTGAGGATGCTTGGGTTCATTAGGCGTTGCTCATCAGAATTTTCATCCATTACCTCTATAAAAATGCTGTACTGCTTGTTGGTTAGGCCTCTCTTGGAATATTGCTCATGTGTGTGGAACCCACCTTTTGCTTGCCATGCTAGGAGCTTGGTGCTGGTTCAGAGTAAATTTCTACGTCATATTAATTTTAAATTCTTTAACAATAATTTTTTTAGGTATTCAAAACTGACATCTATATTAAACTTGAATACCCTGTATAACCGGAGAGTTCAGCGCGATCTTGTAATGTTCTTTAAAATTTTAAATTCCATTGTAAATTGTCCAGAACTTTTATCTCAGATTAATTTGTATGCACCCTCTAGACATTCTAGATCTACGTTGTCCTTCTTCAAACCTTATCATAAGACAACCTACGGAGCCAATACCTTCATGACAAGATCTATGGGCATTGTAAATAACTGCACATCACTGGACTTGTGCTCCAGCTCCTTGTCTCTTTTTAAGAGGCAGATCAGGGTTCTTTTCTGAATTTCTTAGTTTTAGCCTTTAGTTTTAAGTAGTTTTAAGTGTCATTTATATATGTAAACTTTTGTATTTTGTCCTTATTAGTTATTGGGTCTGTACCGTAAATAAATAAATAAAACCTAATATTTTTTAAATTTTTTATGATAAACGTAGCTTCAGAACATTTAGAGATAATAGTTTTATTCCATAATTTTAATGATTATACAGTTTTACAGTATTTAGTAAAATGTATTTTTTCAATTTAATATTTTTCTGGCAACTCCAAGTGTGTTATCTGAAAAAAACCTCACGGTGGATGTCTTTTTTTATGACATCATAAAAAAATACTTAAGAAAACACGTGTCTCACTTAAAAAACAGAGATTTTTTTTGTATACCTGTGTTATTCATAAATAAGATATCCCTATGATAATCTTCAGTTAATTTATATAAATAATCCGATATTGAAATGAAATAGTTTAAATACATGGTATTTACATTTTTATTTATCATAAGTTTATTGTAAACCTATTACAATTTATTTAAGTTAAAATGTAAAGCAAATTTCTCTTTTTCCTCTGATTATTAATAGCAGATTAAGAATGTAGCTTAATATTCCCCTTGTTCGTCGTCGTCTTCATCTTCTGGTCGCCCAAACTGAATTTCTAGACCGTTATCATCATCCTCGTTGTCCGTTATATTTGACTATAAAGCCTCAATGACCTCCGGTACATATTCACTTTCTTCATCAAGATCATTTGGATATGGATCGTTAAGGCATGCTTGTCCAGTACACTGGCCATAAACTAAGGAGCATTGCAACCCTACTTTTCTACATCGACAATTCGCGCCACAGCCTTTCTTGCAATTGGAGTTCGAACTGAGTAGTTCTTCTGGTGCTGGTGGTAATAATGTTGTTGAGAGTTCTAGGATCTCGTTTTGTAATATCTACCAGTATTCCTGGGGTTCTAAATCTTTCTCTAACCAAGTTTGGATCTGATAGTAGCCACGAAAGATAAGCTGTCGAGCTGCTGCACCTGTAGGTGGAAGAGATGATAACTGCAACGGTTTGTTGAGTCTTGTTTATTTGATGAATTGTGTGTACCTAAAATTGTCAATACTGTGTTCTGATTTTGGAGCATGATACAGTGCTAAAAGAACACGTATTCCATTTTCAAACAATGTGTTTGGAGGGCAGTTTTCTTGCTGAAATAATTGAGCCGATTGGGATAAATCGGAATGTTTCTCGAACATTATTATAATTGATACTTTTCCTTTTTAGTGTTCCGTACGGAACACTTATAAGATCACTTCGGTGTCTGTCTGTCTGTCTGTCTGTCTGTCTGTCACACCCGATTTTCTCCGAAACTATTTGACCTAGAAAGGTGAAATTCGGTAATAATATAGGAATTGATGGCCTCATCAGAGCCATGTAGTTTTGAGAATTAAATTTTGACTTAAGGGGTTAGTTTTGGGGGGTGAAGTCGGAAGTGAAAAAAAAATTTTTTTACTAGGTCATCGAGTGTGGTGTCAAATAAAAGCTTGTGAAAACACGAGTAAAAAATATATATATAATATTATACTTGCGCGCACTTTTCTTTGTATTATTTTTAAAAATTCGCGAAAAATCGCTGTCCCGGGCCTTATCTCGAAAAGTACTTATCAAAAAATTTCGAAAAATTCCGGAACATTCTCCATGGGGTGTAGATTGAACGAAAATTATCACGAGTGCATTACCTTTAATAATTTATATGGTATATAAAAAAAATAAAAATTTCAAGGTCATCAGATTTCAGTAAAGATTGGAAACAAACTTTGTTGAAAACTCATTTGGGGTGTTTTTGTGAAGTCACTGATCATTTTATACTACCGTAACATAAATTTTGACTTAAGGGGTTTGTTATGAGGGGTGAAATCGGAAGTGAAATTTTTTTTTTTTAATAGGTCATCGAGTGTGGTGTCAAATGAAAGCTTGTAAAAACACGAGTAAAAAATATATATATAATGTAATCCTTGCGCACACTTTTCTTCGTATTACTTTTAAAAAATCGCTGTCCCCTACCTTATCTCGAAAAGTACTGATTAAAAATTTTGAAAAAATTCTGGAATATTCTCCACGGGGTATGGATTAAACGAAAATTATCACGAGTGCATTACCTTTAATAATTTATTTGGTATATGTAAAAAAAAAAAATTTCAAGGTCACCACGTTTTTAGTAAAGATTGGAAACAAACTTTGTTGAAAACTCATTTGGGGTGTGTTTTGTGAAGTCACTGATCATTTTATACCACCCTAACAAAAATTTTTATTTTAAAAACAATCAACGTACGGAACACTAATTGTGCAAGTTCAACTTGCACTTGACCGGTTTTTTTTAAATAGCGCAGATGTTGTATCACATCCACTGAAGGCGTGTAAAAATAAAATGTGTTCTTTAGAACCAAGATATTTGTCGAAGCTTTTAGACGAATACATTGGTGTCTCCATATTGCCCTTGCCAATTTTTTAAGGGTAGGTATATCCAAGTATTTACACTGTTCAAAAAAGAAATACTTATTCTTTTTTCTCCTTAAAATGTAATTATAATAAATAAAAATGTAATTACAATGTATTTAAACTATTTCATTTCAATATCTTATTATTTATATAAATTAACTAAATATTATCATACAGATGTCCTATTTATGAATAATATTTATAAATATCGTTTATAAATAAATAAATAATTCAAATTTTTTAACTATAATATTTGTAAATAATTAATTTAATAAACTGTACTATGCATTTGATTCCACAGTTGACATAGCGTTATCTTACATCGGATGGGAGCTTCCTACTCCTCGCGCTCTATCTCGAGAACGGTTAATATATAAAACATCGCCTGAGATCAAAATTTGTAGAGAATCTTATGCTCTACAAGTTTTGTAATGATTTCAAACATCATTCAAGTCATAGAAAACAAGATATTTGCAAAAAAGCGATTTTCGCGACGTTTGACCTTGAATATCTTGACTCGTGGACACGAGATTTTATGCGACTTTTAAGCTAACTTTTAGAATGTCAAGACAAAAATTTATGCAAATTTTCAGCTTTTCAACTTTCATTCCGCGGTTTACCCTTTTTTCACGTTAATATATTACACTAGAAGATTCTGCGTTAAATTTCTCTACTGCAATAAAAATACCGACGCAGAAAATAATGGAGCGCTTCTGGGAGCGCTTACTAAACTAATGCGAAAAGACGAGTTACGATTTCATCCAGTAGATGGAGTTTTCACTTATTTATCACGTTAACCTCTACGTTGCTAATAACTTGATGGTGAGGGATTTCCATTATAATTTTGTTGATCTGGTTGATGGAAAGCTTGCACCTGCATAAAGTTGTTTCTGTTGCTGACATGGTTGGCGTAGACTTCTTCTGTTGGCTACCGTCTACGACATCTTTCAACATAAGGCTTCAATATTACTATATCATCGAAGAGAACGTTCGCTGATAGCTTGTCAACATCTAGCTGAGAAGATCCAATATATCGAAACGCCACATTGATTTGTATTTGGGTGATAAGCGTATTAGGAGGAAGTTTATAATTTTTAGAGCCACTTATATTGAAATCTGCTAAATTAAGATAATAATTATAATTTTTAGCCTGTGGTATTAAATCAGCATATAAATCAACAACCCTTTTTAGCGTTCCATATCTAAAAGTCTTTTATAGAATGGCTCGGTGTCCGTCCGTTTGACGGTGGACCACAGTAGATTCTCACAGGCATTACTTCAGATATTAAATTAAAATATGAATATCTGTACAAATTATAGGCTTGCATATGGTCTTCTCAAATGCTACGTCTTTCAGGTGCTTCTGTATGGGGCGGAATCTTGGACTGTAACTAGGGCATCATGTAAAAAGTTGGAAGCATTCGACATGTGGCTCTACAGGCGCATGCTTAGAATATCTTGGACAGAACATACTACCAACAAGAGAGTGTTAGAACTCTTTAACAAAGACCTGGAAGTTGTTAATACAATTAAAAGAAGAAAACTGGAATATCTGATACTGCAGGGAAAGTTTGAAGGAAGAAGAGGAGCAGGCAGGAGACCTGTTTTGTGGCTGAAAAACCTGCGAACATGGTTCTGAACAACAGCAACGGGACTATTCCGGGCAGCTGTCAAAGTCCTAATAGCCAGGATGATCGCCAATATCCGATAACGGGTCGGCACAAGAAGAAGATACGGTCTTAGGGTACGTTTTCTGAATATATGATTTGTCAAATTTATGGGGAACCTCAAACACAATTTCCACAAGAAAAACATGATACTGGCATGTTGACTTTCATTTGACAAGGTTTCGTTTAAGTATTTTAAAACTAATATTAGTTTTATTTATTGCGTTAACTTTTATAGCTCTTTATTAAATTTGTAGGCAGTAAGCCGATAAACAACCGCAGCGGAGAAAGAAAATAATAAAGTGATTTACGTGGTACTCTCCTCGGAAACAAAAACGTTAAGTGGAGAAAAGCGTTTCTGTTAAACTTGGAAATAATGAAAAATATAATTTCAAATTCCTTGATTCCAAGAACCGAAATGTAACCTATAGCAATCTCCCTCCTCCACTCGCATATTTTTAAAACCAATATATATATTTGGCTAAAAATAATTACCTTTAAAATTTGCAGCCAAAAATCCAATAAAATTCTTATAATACTATTGAAACTGTACAATCAACTGCCATCCCTTACACCCTTTTTACCTAAAGCGATATCTCTCAAGGTTCCTTCCCTATGTCAAATATTCGTATACGAGATTTAAAATCGATATGTCATTTCGTTCGTGTATTATCTTGTCAACAGAGACAGATTTACCGACTAGATAGACGGGAATAGGGAACAATGTTTTTCATGATCTAGGGATCCTGAAACGTCAACAAATGTAAGAATGGAAAAGTTTTTTTTTTTCACTTACCTCTACAATGGGATTTAAAAAGGATACCAGTTCCATTGGAATGTGTGCTTTAGACCAGAATGTCATTTCCACACACAAATAAGGCTTTTATTTATTGTGTAATATAATACGGGAGTTTGTAATTAAGAAGAAGCCATTTTACAACACTGGAAACAAAAAAGCGCGGGGAAGATGTTTATAGCAATGATAATTTGGTGGGATTAACAATACTAATCAAAACATGTCATAGAATTTGGCGGGGTTAATCATCTGCTTTGATTGTAATTGTTAATCCTGCCATTGCATCCCTATGCTCTTTTGTTTACAGTGTTGTAAAATGGTGTTTTTCTTTAATTATAAACGACCATATAATAACATTTTATCGGTTGATTGAAGCTATATAGGGTGTGCCATGACGAGCATGTACGAGGGTCATTCAATAAGTAAAAAGACAATTGGTCTCAGCTTAAACCCATTCAAAAACCCCCCCCCATAGTTCTAGAAATGCAAGTTGGCAACCTTGTGATGAGTTTTAATCAGCTGTTCGATTATGTAATGTAAGCATTACCTCAAAATATGCAGTTAACCTTGGCGAGTCCATTTAGAAGAGCAGCATTCTGTCAACAGATTTTTAGTAGCAGAAGGTGTTAAGCCAAGTGAAATACGTTCTAGAATGTTATTACAGTATGGGCAAAGTTGCATGAATTGTGCGAAAGTTTACAAGTAGACAGATCGGTTCAAAAGTGGCCGAACAAGAGTGTATGACCAGCAGCGAAGAGGACATTTAGACGAAGTTTCCGGTCCCTCGTTGGAATCGAGGATTAATGGACTTATTCGTGATAACAGAAGAATTACTGTGAAAATGATAGCTCAGGAGGTTGGGGTAAGCGTTGGAACTGTTCACAACATTATTTAGAAACATTTACAATGCCCGCCCTCATACCAAAGAAAAGCTTCAAGAATTGGGTTGGGAGATCTTGCTTCATCCTGCAGACAGCCCAGACCTGGCTCCGTGTGATTTTTACCTGTTCGGACCTCTCAAAGATGCCCTACGTGGACAGAGGTTCACCGAAAATGAAGAAGTGATGGAAAAAGTGCAAGAGTGGCTCGACGTCAACCGAAGGAATTTTTTGCCACAGGAATCCAGAAGCTAGCAGAAAGGGAAAGGAGTTATTTGTCTCTTTACTTATTGAATGACCCTCGGATTAAAGCTTAAGGAAGGGTTGAAAAATATTTCGTATTTGTGGTGACCATGGTAATTACCGACTACGTAATCACAAAAACCTTATATATCATTACCTCTCCAGTTTTCCTTGAAACTCTAGATATAATTCATTTAATATATATAATATTTTTAAAGTCAATGACTTTTTTAAATACATATTATCTGAAAAATTTTATTTTATGCTTCGAGTAATTTTTTTCACTTACCCCCGTAATTCAAATTGAAATAATGGCGTAATACTCCTCTCAATTGTTTTATTGTGTCTACACAATATTACTAAGCTAAATTTCACTGACGTACATAATCTACTTCACATTCATAAAAAAACACACTCAAATACTAGCTTGAAGGAATTTATAATAATTATAATAATCTGTATTGATAAACAATTAAAATGAATGGACAATGTATTTTTTATCAAAATTTGTGCATGTTACTTGAGACGATACTATTTTTTAAGTATTGGTTACCATCAAGGATTTCGCTTTAAACTGATATATCATCGTACCACGGTGGAAAATGCATTAGCATTTTTAATTGATCCCTAGTGTCTTTGATACTGAAACTTTTCGGCTCTTAATGCTAGCCTTTTTTAACTGTTATTTTTAAATAAAATAGATCATACTTACATGGGGTGAAAAGCCCCGTAAATTTCCGAGAAATGGCAGCATCAACAAACGACTCTCAGAAGATTGGTGTAAAATTTTTATGACATTTTGTGTGTGTCAGTTACAGCTGTTTGAGTGGCGCTATTTTTGACTTTTGTAAAACGATGGAACACAAATAATTTCGTGTGTTAATTAACCATTGCTTCTTTATGGGAAAAAATACAGCCAGGACTGACATCAAAATTGTCCCTGTAAAGCTTGTGGTATATACCTTTCTGCCTCCTATTCCTCTAACCATTAGATTATGTTAGGTTTAAATATCGTTATATATATATATATATATATATATATATATATATATATATACATATATATATACATATATATATATATATATATATATATATATATATATATATATATATATATATATATATATATATACATATATATATACATATATATATATATATATATATATATATATATATATATATATATATATATATATATATATATATATATATATATATATACATATATGCCTATCTGCTCGCATATGATTTGATGCATTAGGTTATGTTAGGTTCAAGGCTTGTAGTATATACCTCTCTGCTCAGTTATGAATGGATGCAATAGGTTATGTTAGGTTTAAAGCTTGTAGCATATGCCTTTCTGCTTGTTTATGACTCGACCTATTAGGTGATGTTAGGTTTAAATTTACCATACGTAGCTTTTTGATAGTTGTCAATCTACATATACTTTTATGAACTATATAATAGAAATTCCCTACTTATAACCAAAATATTGATGTTTTTAAGTTTTTTGAGGTTAGAAAGTAATTTAAAGGGACAATTTTGATGTCAGTCCTTTATCAGCTGTATCAAAATGCCCAAAGTTATCATATTCTGATAGATTTTTGCAGTAAAGAACTGTCTTACGATTAAGAATGTTTGCAACTGGAAGCTATTTTTTGAGGTTAGAGTATGACATTTTTTTTTAAATTATAGTTAATTAAGACAATTATCTTCGAATTCGAATTGAGAAGGTTAATATATCTAAGTATGGTATATACTTTAAAATACCAAATTTAGTCGAATTTTTTACTATTCCTAATATGGGATAAATATGAATTTTCCATATAACCGATATATGATGAGATATAATCATAAGTCAATTTATTTAAAATCTGCAGTTGAAGAGTAAACTAGAAGTGGTCACGAGTATTTAAAAAAAAATTATTCAAATTGGTCAAAACGTAAGCCAAGTCTCGATTTTTGTCCAAAAAATGCCTTATTTTTCCCAATGTGGGGCGTATTTAGCATGAATATTTGCATACGAAAAAGATATTACCCGATGGGTGCGGCGCGCTCTCACGATTGGTTAAACACAACAGCTTGTTGAAGATTTAGAGCGCTGTTTGGCACCATTTCGGCGTAATCCAAAGGAGTGACATCGGACGAAACATGGATCTACCACTACACGTTTGAGTCCAACAGGCAGTCCGCAGAGTGGCTGGAACCGAATGAAATCTGACCGAAGCTTCCAAAAACAAAAATATCAGCTGGAAAGGTTTTGACAAGTATTTTTTGCGATGCTCATGGAATAATTCTGATCGACTATCTTGAGAACTGGCCAACAATCACTGCAGCCTATTACGTTGGTTTATGGGACCGTTTGAATAATGAAATCAGGAAAAAATGCTGCATTTTACAAAGCAAAAGTGTTAATTCACCAAGATAATGCACCCGCTCACAATTCCATAAAATCAATGTTGAAATTGGACCAATTGGTTCATGAGTTGCTTCCTCATCTGCCGTATTCTCCAGATTTGGCCTCCAGCGATTATTATTTCTTATTTTGAAAAGGTGGCTCCGGGGAAAGAGGTTTGGCTCAAATGAAGAAGTCGAATAGGAAAGCAAGGTTTATTTGAGAGAGCTTTGACAAATTGTACTATATGAAAGGTATCCAGATATTGGAAGATCGCTGGAATAAGTGTATCGCTCTAGAAAGAAATTATGTCGAAGATTAAAATCGATTTTTGTAAAAAACATTGTTTTTTTTTTCATAAGTCTCGAGACTTTTAACCCCCATGTTAATTATGAAATAAGAATAGTTATTATTTTTACATTATTATTTGGTACTTTTGTTTTTCTTTCTCACATTTGATCAATGTGTTTCCATGTTTGACTAACGAACTTAAGCCAAGTCAGCACAAACGCTATTACCTCGGGATCGTCAATGCCCGTACAAGGAGAACCCTGGGACTCCCCTAGCCCCCGAGGGAGGCACATTATTATCACAAAAAAGTTCTTCTTTCTCATATTTGGTCAATGTGGTTCCATGTTTGGCTGACGGGCCCAAGTCAAGTCAGCACAAGCGCTGTATATTAAGGAATGACCTGACAATGTTACATGTTTTTAAAATCACTGACTTCTGAATGTTGCTGTGTATGTTTGTGTTGAGTCCTAACTGTACTAAGTGTGGAGTGAATGTTGTTGGTGTAAGGCCTGTGGCTGATATGATGAGAGGGACAATGATGACTTTTTCTTGTTTCCATAGCCTTTTTGTTTCTGTTGCAAGGTCTGTGTATTTGGAGATTTTGGTTTGTGTCGTTGGGGACAGCTATGTCAATTAGATAAGTGACTTTTCCTTTTTTGCACTGAAAAGTAACATCGGGTCTATTGGCGGCGACTGTTTTATCTGTATGGATACTGATCTCCCAGTAGAGCTTGTAATCTTTATTTTCAAGTATAGATGTTGGTGTATTTGTAGCAGGGATCTGTGTTTTCTATGAGTTTGTATGTTGGTGAATTACTTTTGCCACTGAGTCATGTCTGAGTGTGTATTCCGTACCGGTCAACATTTTACATCCGCTTGTTATGTGCTCAATCGTCTCTATCTGCCGGTGGCACTTCCTGCATCTGTCTTCTGTAATAGTTGGGTCATTGATGATATGCTTTTGGTAGTTTCTGGTTAATATGACTTTATCCTGAATGGCAACTAAGAAGCCTTCTGTTTCCGGGACTAGCTGCCCATCCTGTAACCAGGTGTATAATTGTTTTTTATTTACGTGGTCTTGTTCTATGTGGTATCTGTGTTTTCCGTGGAGTGTTTTTTCTGACCACGTTTTCATCTTTTCCTATTGTAATTGGGGGTGACTGTGTGTGTCTGCTGGGTGGTCTACCCGGGATAAGTCAAGTGGGGTGTAGTTTTTGTCTACTTTGACTGTTGCTGTGGGGAGGCTGGTTTGCTTGGTGTGAAAGAATTTCCTAAGTGGTTGTATTTGTTTTGTGTGTAGTGATCTTATGTCTATGATTCCTCTTCCTCCTGCCTTCCTGTCGATGGTAAGTCTTTCTTTGCATGCATTAGGGTGTAATTTCCTGTATTTGGTAAATTGAGAACGTATAAGGAAGTGAATGTTTTCTATGTCTGTGTGTGTCCATCTTATTATTATTATTATTATTATTATTAAAATACTTTGTGCTTGATACTTCTATATTGTACCTGTACCCGACGACAATGTAATACCATCTTCATAATCTCCATAATCTTTTGTAAAACTATGATGTCCAAATTTATTATCAACTTAAAAAGAATAATATCAGAGCAAAAAGAAAACTTGGCCATTTTTAATCGCAGTAAGACAGTAAGCCAATTGTATGCTGAAGGCGTAAAGGTCAAATTTTTGAAGATAAGGACCCTGAACTCATCTATTTAACGTCACATACGTAAGTGCTTGAGTTCTACCAATTGTCTTTAACAGTTACCACCCTAATCCTAAATAACATTGTACCTATAGTTTAACAGTGTGGTGCAAGATTTTACATTGCTTCATTTTTTCCCAGCTGGAATTTTTGTTTATAATATGGCTTTATTACTCATGTAAACTAGATTACTTCTTCTTCTTCTTCTTTAACCGTTCTCCGTTCTCCGAACGAAGGCCTCCTCCATGCAATTTAACGGTCTGCTGGTCCTTTTCTTCGCAAGGCTTCTTGCTACGTGTTTGGTCCAACTCAATTTCAAAGTTGCTATCCGGTGCACTATGTTAGTGATATTTGTTCGCTGTTCATATATAGTCATTACTCACCCGATCTCGCAAGATGATGTCCAGCATTGCTCTCTTCATGGCCCTCTGAGTTTCGCGGAGTCTTTTGTCATTACGCTTGGTAAGAGTGGGCATCTTGAGCCTATACATAGCAAGTGGCAGCACACAAGTTTCAGCTCAGTGTTCCAAAGGTCGCTCAACTTAATGCGATTCTTTTCTTAAGTTCAGCAGTCTGATTTTCTCTGCTTAACCTAACAATATGACAAGGATATACATATTCTGAAACATTTTCTATAATTCTTTCGTCCACTATTATGTTTGTACCGTCAGCTCCCATCACTTTAGTCTTTGACAGGTTCATGGTAAGGCATATGCGTTTAGACACGTCATTTAGCTCATTCCGTATTTCGGCAAGTTGGTCAGGATCTTCGCTGATCAGGAAGGAGAAGGTTGTCTGCAAAACGCAAATTGTGCAGATGAGCGCCGTCAATGCTGATATCTTTGCTTTCCCAATCCAATTTCTCGAGGGTGTATTCGAGTACGGACGTAAACAATTTCGGAGATATTGTATCACCTTGACTTACTCCCCTATTCACTGGTACTTTGTCGGTCATCTAGTAGTTGTTAAATTTGATCGAAGGCTTTCAGATAGTTCACGTAAGCTAAACATATGGGAACATTATATTCGATACTTTTCTTAATGAAGGATCGAACTGCATGTGAGTGGTCGATGGTGCTCTAGCTTCTTCGAAATCTGGCTTGTTTAACCGGTTCGTACAAGTCGAATTGGTTTTGTAAGGCATCTCGTCACAATTTTTATACTACGCTGAGTTTTCGATACAACTTGGGTCTCAGTTTTTAGACAGAATAATTACTTCGGAATGTTGCAACTTCTTCGGTACCTGTTTGCTCTCCAGGCACGTATTAAACAAAATGCATAATGTGTCCTCCAGGTGTGTTCCACCTTCTTTCAACATTTTAGCAATTATGCGATGCTCTCCTGGACTTTTCCGGTTTTCCATTTATTTCAGAGCAGCCTTTACTTCGTCTCGTGTGATCCGAGACGAAGCAAGGCAGGCCTTCCGATCCCATGTTTTGAACTGTTTGTCGACTTCTCGTTCGTCTTTGCGAAGGTTCGGGTACTTTTTCTTTATATAGATCTTCGTAGAACTTCTGCACAGCATATACTATTTCTTCCTTTGCGTATTGTAGATTTTCTTTGGGCGTCTTTCATGCACATGATTTTGCTCTTCCCTTTACTTTACTTGCTTTGATCTTAGTATCTTCATATTCAAAATTGCTTTAATTTCTTGCTCGATCAGTCTAGAGTTGTATGTTCTAACGTCTCCTCTCAATGCCTTTTTTACAATTTTATTTATTCCTACATATTCTGATTAGTCTCTGCTTGTTTGGCGTCTCCTTTCAATTAATCTGCCGTCGCCACTGTTATCTTTGAAGGTGTCTCTGTTTGAAGGGCACACAATTTTTCCACAGATGTTAGGACCCCACTGACAATTTTGTCGTTGAATTCATCAACTCCAACTCCGTTTTAAATTTTGTTTAGGTCCAATTTCCTCTTCAACTAATCTTTGGTGATCTTTTAGTGAGTTTCATAATTTATTAGAAAAGCCCTAACTTACAAAAATAAGGTTTCGTATGTTATTGGCAGGTGCAGAACTCCTGAAGTGGAACTTCAACTTGCTTCTATTTGATTTATTTATTAAATGTAAAAAATGTAAAAAATATTCATAGGGCTCCAAATAGACATATTAAATTTAATACAGACATCAAACAATTTTAAAAACTAAGTCACTTAATCTCTAATTCTTTACAATTTCTAATCGCTTTTGAAAAATCTGCCATATCTAAATCGTCTTATAATCTGCAATAAACGAGTGTAGGTACCGTGAAATGTCTATATTATTTACTTAAACTTCAAAATAGGTTCGTACAACCGCACAGGCCAAAAAGATAAAAAAGGAAGTGGCCATTCTTACTGTTAGGAACTATGTCATATGATATTAACTGCTAAGTCTAAATAAAAATATTAAATTTTTGAATAACTTGCTTGAACTTCTTGTATTATTTTTATCGTGGCTTGGATATAGAGCTTAAATTCTACAATGTATTTTGTGTGGCAGTTATTGTGATATGGGCCAAAATGTGGAATAATAGCAAAAAAATGTAACTATTTACCTTCTATATTTTTACATTACTAGTGTTGAAAATAAAGTTTCCATGCACGAGCAATTTTTATAAATCTTATTACAAATAACAGCTTATTTTTTAGACAAGTATTTCCTTTTGTAACGGCTTATAGAAGTAAAATAGATTACTTTCCTAATTATAATAATTAACATATCACTTATGATTGTCAAATGATTGTTTTAAAAAAAACTCACGTTAAACTTGTTCTTAGTTCACGAAAAATCCATCGTCGTCAAATTTGGGCTATGCGAAGGCCAGCTTATGTCACCTTTTTTCGAAATCAACTTATTCTAAAATATGTTTCGAATTATGGGCAAAAATGTGTTTGAATTGTGTGATATTACCTAATTCTGCTGAAGCTTTTTGGTTATATCCTTTAAAATCTTGGAAAGTAATCTTCCAGAAGTTCTCACTGACCTTCAAACATACTATATTCCATGTCCTAGGTTTACTCGTCTTAGAATTATTGTTTTTGAAAAATTCTCGCAAACAAACCTAGAAGTTAAATTTCCAAGGACCGGGGCTAGATTAATTCCTTTCCAGGATCTTTCTTGGCCGTTGCGTCCTCCAATGAGCCAGACAAATTTATGTTGTTTTATAGGTCTTACTGCATTTTAGAAACGAATATGTTGGTTTTCATGCAAATCTGTTAAGCACAGTATCTTCAAGAAATAAACCTGATACCTTTTTCGAAAAAAAGTATTTCTTAGAATATTAACATAAGTTAATGTAAAATGACGGCTAAAACTTGTGTGTGTTGTGAAAAGAATTTATATATTTTTTTCTTTAATTTATAGGTCACTTTTCCATTTCAATAGGGATAAACCCTTTTCATATCATGGCTGGTTATTTTTACGGTACGGTACTGCTACCACTAGCCCTACTGTATTTCTATAACTATTATCTATATATAAGGTGCATATCTCGACAATAACACTCGGCCCTCCCCAGTGATCTTTTCTGTCTTAGTACTAACTGAGATAGGTGTGGGTTAAACTTCGCCTCTTGCTAAGCCGAAGCAACCAGACGCCGAACAGCTAAGTTAAAGTTTGAGATTTTCGTTGTCAATATAAAACGGGTTTTAATTGTTATTTTAAATTTAATTGTACTAATGTTTTATAAACAACTTTTTTTTGAAAAACTTGATTGTTTTCTATGATTTTCGGGAAGAATGTTTTGAGACCTTAATATTTTACAAATGTCTTTCTAGTGTAATATAAGGTTTTGGTCGTGGTAACTAATAATCAAGCAGAATTTTTTTACTAATTATGTAGGCAAGTTAAGCATCATTGAATGGATATGCAAAGACGTGAAACTAGAAAATTGCATAGGTAACAACTGATAATGTTGGGTATTTAGAATTCTTCTACCATTTTTAGATAGATTAAAACTACTAGGATGTTAATTATATTCCATATCGAAACGGTTGTTGGTACTAAAAGAATAAATATGAACTCTCAAGCCTCTAAAAAATTTGATTAGAAAGCACATGTTCCAGTTGATGGATAGAAAATGCAAGAAATTGAGGTACTTCTAGGGGTGAGACAAGATAGCGTTCTTTCCCCGTTGTTATTTAATATGTATTCGAAGCACATATTTAAAACAGCTTTTGATCGTTCTGATATGGGCACAGTAATAAATGGGGCGATAATTGCGTCGATTCGATACGCAGACGACACAGTATTGTTAGCAAAGTCAGAACAACAACTTCAATAGATGCTGAATGACTTAACGACAATGAGGAGTACAAAAAAACCAAGTCAATGTAAACAACTAGAAACTAACCCATCCCTCAGTTAGCTTTACAACTTAACAACCAAACCATAGATGGGATCGATGGTAAAGAATCGAAGTGACTGCCTCCAAGAAAACAAATATCGTATAGAAACAGCACGCACGGCCTTGGTCAACATGAGACAAATATTATGTTCGCCACAAAATACATATTAAAATAAGAACCAGGCTGTTGCAATGCTATGTGTTTTCACTGATGCTTTATGAGGCGGTGTCCTGGACATTGAATAAAGAAGCTATGAGAAGAATAGAGGCCTTCTAAACATGGACAGATAGAAGAATGTGTCGAGTCTCTTTGATAGATATAGTGACCAATAAGACCGTCCTTGAACACATATAAAAAACAACAGAATGCGTTGCTCCTGTACAAAAATGAAAATTACAATACCTAGGTCACATAAAGCCAAATGCCAAGTATCGCTTATTACAATTAGTACTGCAGGGCAAAATCGAGGCATGTCGCCAGCCGGGTATTCGACGTCTGTCTTGGTTGAAAATTCTTTCTTCTTCTTCTTCTTCTTAGAAGAGTACGCACCTGAAGAAGAAGAAGAAAAAATTTGGTCAAAAGTATTTTTCATTTTACAACTTTTAGATGCATGCCTCATTTTTATGTGAAGCGTTTAATAACTATTCTACGAAATGTAGCATCCTTTTACTTCTTTGGTTAAAGGCTTCCCTGTATCTTTCTTCGAGTTTCTTGCATTTTTTTCGTGTTTCATGATCCCTAGGTAACGAAAAATATAGTTATTCATTTCCGTCACTCTGTCTGTCCGTGTGTCGGTCTATTCGCCAATAACTCTCAACAAAATGAGAAATCGGTTTCGTAATTGATAGTTTTTAGAAAATATTGCTCTGGACCTGAGTTAAATAGGTGTGCTATTAGTGTATGGTTTCGATAGTATTATGAGAATTTCCCCTGGTTTTTGGTTGTGATGATGCTCAAACTCTATGAAAAATTATGTGTATTCAAACATATGGGTGAATAAATAGGTATATTGTGTTATACGTACCGTTTTTGGAATCTTGACATCTGAAAATTATATTATTTTTCATTATTTACAAATTACATTGTGATGAATGCTAAGCACGATACTTAATTACAATTGACTCTAAGTATTGGACTTGCTTCTTCTATTATTAGTTAATTTGGCGTATTTGTCTTGTACAGTTTCCATACTTTAATTAATATTACTAAATAATTAACTGTTATTAAATTAATTAATATAATTAATCAATAATAAACATAATATAAAACTTATTAAGGGCGATTCATTAGTCTTGAGACTAATTTTAGGCGTTTGGGTAAATGCTCAACAATTGACGAATACCAATGATATTTATACTGAAGGTGTAACAGTACCTCTACTCTGATTTCAGAATCTGTGCATTTGATTATTCACATTGGAAATGTCATATAAGCAGGATGTACGAAAGTACGTTGCTTCTTTGTCTGGGCAACTGTCCACGAAGCAAATTCTCGAAGCATTTGAAGATAAGCTAATATCTCGAGTATCCTACCTATCAGTGGCAGAGAGGCGCCTAAGCCGCGCAAGATTTGGCACTACAAATCTGCTAAATGAGAAGATCTCATGGAATATTTTCGAACTTTCCCTTGGATTGACGTTTGTTTTCGATCCGACAACCCATCTGACTGCGCCAGGGAGGTCTTCGATGTTATTTTGGCTGGTATAGAAGCTTACATCCCTTTTTCGAAGAAATGCTCCTTCAACGGCAAGTCTTGGTTTGACCGAAAATGCAAAGAAGCTGTTGCTTCTAAACATCTTGTCTACCGACAATGGTGTGAAAATCCTAACACCATTAATCGTAACACCTTTGTTTGTGCCCGGAGCAGATGCAAAGAAATTATCGACGAAACCAAGGCGGCAGACAATCAACGAATTAGAAACAAACTTCTCGCTTGTCCCAACCAGTACAGGTCCTTTTGGGCAGTCGGCTAAATCCACCATACCACCACTCACACGGCCAGATAATTCCATTGCAACCACACCTGTTGAGAAGCGAACTTGTTGGCTGAACTCTTTGCTTCACATTCTACTGTCGATTTCCAAGGAAAAACACCACCTACTATTCCCATATTGCTCTGCTCCCAAACATACACTGCATTTGTTGGATTCTGTTCAGAGAAGAGCTGTTCGTCTGACTGGAGATCCGGAATTGACCTTGATTCGCTGGAACATCGAAGAACGGTTGGCGACTTGAGTCTGTTCTACAAGTATTTTCATGGCAAGTGTTCGAAGGATGTAGCCCGCTTAATTCCTTCCAAAGCGGTGCATGTTAGAAACACACGTCGCGTTAATACTTCACATCCGTATGAGGTTCAGCTTGTTACTCCGCGTACAACGCTTTTCAAGCAGTCTTTTATATGGAGAACATCATACCTTTGGCATAATTTGCCCAGGGCTGTGTTTCCCACTGAGTACAATTTACTGCGATTCAAGAACAACGTGAATCGCTTTTTTCCGCACACATGCTGCTCCTGGAGCACTTTAGGGACTTCCCTGCAGCACGTGTGCTAGCCCCAAAAAAAAAATCTCGTGCCACCGTATTTCGTGTTTTGCTTGATTGCCGTGAAGGCAAAGAATCAGAGAATAAAAAAAAATCCGGTCGGCCACCTGTTCTTAGCAGAAGAACAACGAAAAACCTTCTGTCAAGCGCAAAAGACAAAGTTGGGTAGTTGCAAAGAAAATTGTCGAGAAAATACGGTATTTCGCAATCAACTGTGCATCGAATTTTGAAGACAAATAATGTGCAAGTTCAAAAACGTAAAAAGATACCAAAATACACCGCAAGACAGCTCGAAAAAATACTAAAATGTTGCCGTGCACTTCGTGTTAAGCACGGAAAATTCATCGTTATGGATGTTGAAAAATACTTTTTTACACATTTTCGTGTTCCCTAAGTGAAAATGATTCCTTTTAATATACTGACGATTAAGAAGCAGCACCAGGCGACGTCAAGTACACTGGCAAAACGAAATTTGAACCAAAACTGTTGATGTGAAATGCCATTTCATCGAAAGGTATTTCAGCTCCATATTTCCAACCAAGCAGTGCTGTTGCAGTCAATTCTGATGTGTATATCAATAAATGCTTGACTAAATTGAAGCAGTTTATTAAAGAAAATCATGCGCGCGACAAAATAATCTTCTGGCCAGACCTTGCATGTTGTCATTATGCAAAAAACATAAGAATGGCTAAAAGTCGGTCGTCCAATGCCTGATGGATGGCATTCTAAGCAAACTGCGTAAAATCGCTGCAATTTAAACGAGCTATTTGATAGATTTTGAATAAACGTATACGATATAAGCAACTGCATTTGAAATATTTTTCCTTGTTTCATTTATACACGCGCCTGAAATTAGTCTCGAGATTAATGAATCACCCTAAAATAGTAGACTAAACAAATGAACATCGATTTTGACATATCTGTATTAGGTTAATTTTAAATTTAGTAAATCAAAATAATTATTGCCGTTCAAGGGTAACTCTTTATTAGATTTGTTTGCCGAAAAAAAACGTACAGTTATTACTTAATTGAGTCTTTTTTTCTTTTAGGAAAAAAACTCTAACTTTCTTGTAATTTCTAGCCGTGTATGTTGTTCTTTATTTGCTTGTCAATGTCTCTCCCACTGAGGGCGGACAGCTCTTTGAAGGCAAGATATGTATCTCATATCAAAATAAGATAACGGTGCCTAAATACAATAAATACAGCACTTTTAGTCAAAATAGCATTCTCTTGTAGAGAAATTATATTGTGGTAGGAATTTTTGTTCAATAAACGGAAGGACCAAAATTCGTCAATAACAAGAAAAAAATTAAAAGGAAATATATAAGCCGTTTTCAAAAGATATCTGGTAAAAAAATGGAGTGACAGTTGAAATGATAACAGAAGAATGTTTTGATGCATTTTCGATAGGTTCCGTGGGCCTTTTTTGGGAATAAATGAATAAATAATTCGCATTAATTTCTTTGTATTTAGACACTATCGCACATTCTTATTCAACTAAAATAAATATGTTTGGATAGACTAATACAAGAGGGGGTCATAGCTTAGTGGTTTAAGTGTGTGCTTTCTACGCCAGCGACCCGAGTTCGTACCTCGGCTCGGGAAATAATAATAATAAAAAAAACCGTATTTATAAATTAAATTAACAATATTCAACTGGTCTACTGTTGCAAGGCTTCCCAACAAGTTTTGCGGAGGAAATATTGCCTCTCTGATGCTCAAACTCTTCAACTGTTAAGCGAATAAATGTAAATTACTGCTTAATAAATTAATAAATATAGTTTTCCTCCAAATATCATGTTCTTTATGATAGTAATATCCGAAGCCTTAAAACGAATATTCGTCGCGGATGAGTTTGAGGTTGGCTATCAAATTGGTTTGGACTCGTAGCTTCAGTGGTGTTCTGCTGCGGTTGTGATGGCCCTGTGAAAGTATTGGACTGGTTTTAGGTTGCTAGGATTCCAAACTTCAGTAGTGGGAATGATTCTCAGTACTAGTAAAGCCTTCTTACTTTGGCCGTTCGGAACCGGCATTAAACTGTAGATCTCTTTTGTCTATGGAAACACTTAAAAAGGCATTAAGCACAGGCAAAAGGGTCGCCTACATTCGTATAGGATAATGGCCTTTCAAGAAAAAGAAAACTAATACAGACATATTTAAAAACTCTAAACTGGTAAATCTAGTTTTGTTATGTCTAATTTATTCATCAATATAATTAAACGCATAATAGATTCCTTTTAAAGAAACAGGATATAAAATTAGTATCCAACGAAGGTCTACAATTGAAGACAAAATGGATTTTCCAATGACGATTTGTTTTTACTTTATTAGAGGAGTAAAGGAAATAGGTACTTAATTCTATTTTTTATTAAGTACCAGGAATACATTAATCGATAAGAAAATAAATGCGTCGTCAGCAAATATTTTTCTAAAGTCTTAATTAAGTTAAAAATTGACAAAAAAGTTAATGGTTTATATTTTTAGACATTTACTTTTATACTAGCTTAACTAAATTGATCCATGGTGGCAGCTCTGATGCTTAGAGCTCCTAGGCCTTACGAGCTCGTACACTAGCCTTTTTCTAGGTTTGTGGAGGACCAGCATCCCTTAAAAAGAACAGCCATCTTCCCTGGTAAGACTCATCTGTAGTCTGTATCTGTGACCCAAATACGAGAAAGGTGCTTATTCAGTTGGTAATGTCTCGTAAAGATTTCTCTCATCATCTTCTGGTTTTTCCTGTATTTAGTTAAGGCTTTAAACCTTCTTATAAGCAGGCCCGCCGCTAGCCGCCTCGACGACCGTGTGCAAAACCTCCTATGTCGTCCCCTAGAAATTTTCTGTGGCAGCCCTCATCCCCATCCCTATCCCTGACTGTAATTTGTACAAAAGAGTTTTAGTTTTGTTAAGGGTCTGTAAAAAAGCAAAGAAACACTTTCTAAAGTCAAGCAATTTATAGTCATTAATGTTTATGTAGAATGTAGAACTTTCAAAAATATTTATCCGATAAAAAATAGGTACTAGTATAAATAGGTCTTGTTATGTCAACAGATGGCGTTGTTATGAAAAAATATATAATTGAAAAAATAATAATTGCGAATTGTCTCGCAATAAATGTAATGACATTGATAATGCTGATTAGAAGGAGTTTGAATATGACGAGATCTCTGTATTTGCCGCACGGGGGACATGTGGGCCAAAGTAGCGATTCGGATTGGGTTCGAATCGCAGGTACTCTATGGCAGCCGTGGGTAGTTTAGTCTAAAGATGCTTCATATAAAAGAATGAAGAGTAACACGCTAATCTCTCTAATGTTTATTCTTGCATCACATGCATCGTTCTGGGAGGAGTTAAGCGGGCTACATTAATTGAATTCCCATGGAGGTATTTACAGAGTAAACTGAAGATAGCAACCTTTCTTTGATGTTTTCGTTTCTAGTAAGTTCTAAGCCTCAATTAGGTGAGTATGTCTTATCTGGACGGAGATTACCAAATGATGGATACGTTTGGGAGGAAGGCCCCAAATATGAGAGCAGTATTCTATTGATTATCGAATTTGAACATAGTGACGAACTTCATTACTTAGTTTACATATTTTGTTACTTAGGTTAGGTTAGGTTATATAAAAACAATTAAAATATTCGGAAAAACGAAACTTCCATTCATTGTCAAATTATTTACATGCCGGTAAGAGATTAAGTACCATGAAGTACAAAATGAAAGATAAATTACCATACTATCAAACGTAGAGTCATTTGGGGTAACCGAGCAAAGAGGGTAAGTGTGCGTACCTGTACCTCGAGAACGGGGCGAAGGGGGAGGGCGGTTTTCTTGCGTCGAACAGAGGCGCGGGGGGGGGGGGGGGGGGGGGGGGGGGGGGGGGGGGGGGGGTGGGGGGGGGGGGGGGGGGGGGGGGGGGGGGGGGGGGGGGGGGGGAGTGGCTAATATGTTTAGACATGTCACTCTAACACGCGACCTTTGGTTGACTTTTTTTTTCGTCAAAAACAATAATTAATTAATTAATCGGTGGTTTTTTGTGTCGCAGAAAACAGTTTCACATATTTGTTACTGATCCGATAATGGCAAGTGTGTTTTTTTTAATTCAGAACGTAATACGCTAGGTTTCTATAAAAAAGTTTCAGGTTATATTCGGTACCTACAAATTTTTAAGGATCCATTTCTCATTTGATGCTTCGGGAAAGTGTGCGCGGGTAAGTGTGCGTACACTTACCCCTATATGACGTTTTCGTTAATTCTTTGATTTGTATGATATTTTCTTTGAGAGTTAAGGTTTATTTACCGATTTTATTTTATTTTCAGTGCTTAAACATCATGCCGCGAAATTACATCAGAAAAAAACCTGAAGTTGTACCGGTTACTTAACAACAAATCGACATACCCAAAGCAGTGCGGCTTCTTCTATGGGTCGTTTTACGCCAACTGTTGATGAAGAACAAGAATCAGAGCTTGTAATCCATTGCAAGCAAATGGACGACAGATATTTCGGTCTGACTATAAATGATTTAAGGCGTTTGGCTTATGAATACGCTACTGCTAACAAGATCGAGAACCGCTTTGATAACTTATCCAAAATGGCGGGTCGCGACTGGATTGAGAGTTTTTTGAAACGCCATCCTCAATTAGTTCTCCGGAAATCGGCAGTGACAAGTCTAGCTCGAGCTATCGAGTTCAATAAAGTTTAAGTACATCGCTTCTATAAAAACCTAAAGGAGCTATACGAAAAGCATAAATTTCAACTAAGTCACATTTATAATGTTGATGAGACTGGGATAGGCATTGTCCCTAAAAAACTCCTAAGGTTATCACCACAAAAAGGAAAAAAGTAGTGGCTAAAATTGTGTCTGCAGAACGGGGAATTATTGTGACAGCAAAATGTTGTATGAATGCCAGTGGCCATTTTATCCGGCCAGCATTCATCTGTCCACTTAAGAGGCCGCGAGATGATTTACTAGATGGTGGTCCGTCACAAAGTATTTGCATTATGTCTGATAGCGGTTTTGTCAACACAGACCTGTTCGTCCACTGGCTACATCATTTTAAATATTTTGCTCATCCTTCACCTGAATATCCAGTATTGCTTCTCTTAGATAACCACTCGTTTCACATCAGTCTAGAGTCGGTGAAGTATGTCCGTGAGAACGATATAGTGATACTGACTCTTCCGCCACATGGAAGTCACAAACTGCAGCCTTTGGACAGGTGCCTTTTCAGCCCTTTAAAGATGAAATACTCTGTAGAATGTAGAATTTATGTCATTGCATTGGGGAAGAGGCATCACTTAGTATCAAGTGGCACGCTTGTTTAACGAAGCGTATAAAAAAGTGGCCACCGTGGGAAATGCTGAATCTGGCTTTAAGGTTACAGGAATATATCCCTTCGATGACGACTTTTTCGATGAGACAGATTTTGCTCCGTCATTAGTCACAGATCAAATGCTTCGAGAAGAAGAAATTGAAGTTCAACAATCATCAGATCAAATAATACCTGTGAATCAGCCTATAAATCAGCAGTCACGTGATGAAGTTGAAAACTTTGACACTGCGGGAGATGGTCCTTCTAATAACGATCTAGATCAACCAGTACTTGAGAATCAGGTAACATGTGTTGCCAACAGCCGGATTGACGTCAATAGACACGAGGTTGTCAATATAAGAGGTGAGATTCCCGAAATGTTTCCTTTAGTGATCCTCCCACAAGTCCGTCATCATTGGGTCCCATTATTGTAGAGCCTTCCGTGGAAGCCTCAGTGGCTACTAATTTGCCTAAAAATCTCTGCTCTGAACATAAGCCTATAAATGAACAACTAGGTGCTCAACATGTGTCCATCGCAGACCTTTCCGAAATTATCACCGGCGGCCCATATAAACAACAGCTGGAAGAAAAGAAGCTACAGGAAGCAGAAAAGAAAAACCGTAATAAAAATTCACCTCTCGAATTGGTGCTGGATGCTGTACCTTCGGGTTTTAAAAAGCAGACCTTTGTTCTGAAAAGGAAAAAACATTATGTTTCTAAAGGAAAGCCAAAGCCCTCTACGTCTACGTTTAAGGATTACTTTTGTCCTCTTTGTAAAGAAAAATATACGGAACCACTAACTGAGGATTAGATACAGTGC
Source organism: Pachyrhynchus sulphureomaculatus (assembly GCA_019049505.1). Classification (NCBI taxonomy): domain Eukaryota; kingdom Metazoa; phylum Arthropoda; class Insecta; order Coleoptera; family Curculionidae; genus Pachyrhynchus; species Pachyrhynchus sulphureomaculatus. The sequence continues at coordinate 183,313,163 of CM032447.1, read as the reverse complement.
ATAACTTGCAAGGAGTGGTGGCATGAAGAATGCACTTCCTATGAGAGAGGAATTTTTATATGTGACAATTGTACTGATGATGTCTAAATTTTAACTTATAATTACTTATTACTTCCTAAAAAGCAAGTTAATTGATCTCAATTTATGAGCTAGATAATTTACTCTTAAATGACTCGAGTTTGTGATTATTCAGACTGATTTCTGAAGACTAAATACTAAATATGAAGGATTTTAAGTTATATTAAAAAAAAGTTTATTTTTGTATTGTAAGTAGGCTTATTTTGCCGATGTTTTAAGGATTGCGCTCACTTACCCCTTGTGCACCTACTTACCATTAACGGTGCTCTCAGTTACCCGCAATACGGGTCTTGTGAACGCATTCAGATTTTTGCGCATTAAAAGCTAATTGTAAGAAAATGAACATGTCCTCAGTTTAAGTTTTTATTTTGATTTAAAGGCTAATAAATGTCTTTCTGAAAAAAATATACTTTATGCGTAAAGGGCTTGCAAAAACCAAAGTGCGCGCACTTGACCGGAATGACTCTACAGTCGGCAATGTGTATAATAGATATTGAAAACAATAAGCATTAACAGTTACTCTTGTTATGGGCGGCGAGGGAGCGCGGTGGGGGCGAAGTCAATACATTATAACATAAACTGATTTGAACTAACCTGAACTAATAGGAGCTTAGGTCTTAAGAAGTTCTGTGTAAGTTCAAGTGTCAGAACAGTTCATCATGCAATGAATAAGTATAAAATGAAAGACAACCATAATCATATCTTTTGTTTATTCAAAATTCACAATATTGAGATTATCAACTGTCTATAAAAAGAGTGCGTAGGGAAATGTCAATAGAGACTTCGGCAATCTTGGAATTTTTTTTTTGTTCTATAGAATTCTTAAACAAAGTATAAAACGTTGGTTTTTAATCGATGGGTCGCGACCCACAAGGGGGTCGCCTTGGCTTTTTTGGGGGGTCGCCGGTTATCAATTTTAAAAACAAAAAAAAGTTTTAAAATTCAAAGGTTGTTAATAATTTGTTTATGCGCACGCACCTTTCCTTATGTTTGGCGAAATCCGACTGGGGCAAGCTAGCCGGGTAGTTCGCAGCAATCGCGACATTCCGTTGCCTCTCGAAGAAACGAGTAAAAGTGAGAAGTTTCGAGACGAACAGCTTGACGTTCCTCAGTGCTGAGAATAATGGGGATAGTACTCCCAACTGATATATAAGCTACGAGCAGTGCCGTAGGAGACAATCTTCAGTTATTCAGCCGGCCGACTGTTTAAACTTGTAACCTGGTGTTAAATCGTTACAGTGTTCTTTTTGTCGTTTGTATATGAATAGTTCGTTGTAGGTTAGTGTCCTGCTTGACCCCCAAAACGATACAATACTAGGATAGCCCGTCGCAATTCGTCTTCGATAGGCACGCCTAGAAACAGGTTTTTAAACATTTTTTAAAATTATTTTGAAGTATTTTATTTTCCAGATATCAACGTCATGGAGAAAAACAGAAAATATTTGGAGAACTATTTAAAATTTTCAACTTTATTAATTTGGCATAGAGAAGCTACAATGTGTCTTAGAAACAAAACATTCCGAACATGTTACAAAAGACTTTTCTAAATGACATGAGGCTGCCTCGAAAAAACGAAAGTTTGATTTTACTAGGACGTTTCAACAACAAAGCCAAGCAGTAGTTCAGGCATCATATGAAATTGCTCTGAAAATTGCAAAAAATAAAAAACCCCATACAATTGCAGAAACCCTCATCAAACCCTGTTTATTAAAGTGAGTGAGATTAAAATGGATAATATATCCTGGTTCAACAATACAATTCAGTGCCGCATTTCAGACATGTCCATAGACGTGATGGAACAAATTTTATCTGAAATAAAGGCTTCTTCTGTCTTTTCCTTTCAACTTAACGAATCCGATGTTAGTTCATGTTCCCAGTTACTCGTTTTCGTGAGATATATTCACTTGGAGGACAACAAAGAAGTGTTTCTGTTTTGTAAAGCACTAAAAACTACTACGAAAGGCGAAGACGTCATGAAGATGATAATTCATTCTTTGACAGTAATTATTTGCGATGGAAAAATTTGTGTGGAGTACGTACCGGTTGAGCACCAGCCATGCTTGCATCCAGGTGGGGTTTCAATCAAAAGTTAAAAAGCTTGCACTCCAAGCAAAGGGACTGCACCGCATGATTTACCGATTTGCTCTTGCTATCAAAACTCTTTGGCCTTTGCTAGAAGTGCTCGACTCCTTGGTGACAATTGTCAATTATATAAAACCTAGTGCTCTCGTCTGTTCAAGGAACTATGCAAAAACATGAACTCTGATCATGAAGTTCTTCTTTTCTACACTGCTGTTCGTTGGTTATTAAAAGGAAATGTTGTTGGCCAAGTCTTTGAATTGCAAAACGAAATAAAACAGTTTTTAGAAATGAAAGGAAAACATTATGTTTATGACACACTTTAATGATGATACCAGGATCCAAAGAGTAGCTTATTTATGCGATATTTTAGATTAGCTGAAGAAGCTAAATTTGAAACTGCAGGGTAAGGAAACGCACATTATTTACTTCAGAGATAATATCCAGGCGTTCATATTAAAGCTGCAAAACTGGCGCGATAAAGTAAATCGTGGAAACTTTACCATGTTTAAATTCCTTTGCACCAAGACTGAAGAATTAGAGGCGAGGTAGGATGGAGCTGCTAAATGACTCCCAGCGCGTGATTTATTTCAAGAAAAATCGTTACTTCAATTTTGGTGTGCTATGCATCATTCGTATCCTAAAGTTCCCATGCTTTCTTTTCGAATATTAGTGCCATTTGCTTCTACTTACCTTTGCGAAAGTGGATTTCCAACGCTTCTGCAGATCAAGATAAAAGCCAAGAATAAGCTGGATGTTTAAGATGATTTGAGATTGGCCTTGACAAAAGCTCACCCAAGAATTATAACACTTGTTAAGCAAATGCAAACTCAATCATCATCATATTAATCATTAATACTTAATAATTAATACTTTATAAAAAATATCGCTGTTAAGTCCTAAAATATATTTCTTCAAACCCTTTATTTTTTGTTTTATTAAACCAATATGGCGGATGAGAAAGAGGGGTCGCGAACATTTATAAAAAAGGGTCACGATTAAAAAAGGTTGGGAACCATTGGTATAAAATAAAGGATATTTTATACCTTGCCGTTTAGGCATTCTATAGAATGCCGGATTATATACTTTGCCGGTAACATATATACAATGAATCAAAAGTCTTTAAACTGAAAAATAAAGACAAGAGATGTAACTTTTTAGTAGGTGTATTATAGACCAAAAAATGACCCTGACTCAAAATCTTTTTAAGAAAAAGGGAAATAAAATTTGAGTTACAAAGGTGTCCGGCAATAGCTCGTGGCAGCCAATAAATAAAATATCAGTGACAATCGTTGGACCAGCCGTGATTTTTGGGCTCTTTGTGCATCACGTGTGCAGCTTGCGCCAGGTGCAACGGCCACCCCATACACGCGCGATTTTGACCAAGCTCTAAAATTAAATTTTGAGATTTCATATAAGAAAAATATATTTGGAATTTAAATTATTATTCTGCCAATAACCTTAACAGATAAACTAGTTTTTTTTTCTTTATTTTTTATGGATCTAGCACACATGCTGCAGGGAAGTCCCTAAAGCGCTCCAGGAGCGGCATGTGTGCGGAAAATGCGATTCACGTTGTTCTTGAATCGCTGCAAACTGGGAAACACAGCCCCGGGCAAATCATTCCAAAGGGATGATATTCTCCATATAAAAGACTGCTTGAAAAGCGCGACGTGTATTTCTAACATGCACCGCTCTGGGAGGAATTACGCGGGCTACATTCTTCGAACACTTTCCATGAAAATACTTGTAAAACAGACTCAAGTCGCCAACCGTTTTCGATGTTCCAGCGAATCAAGGCTACCGGTCTCCAATCAGATGAACAGCTCTTCTCTGAAGAGAATCCAACAAATGCAGTGTATGTTTGGGAGCGAAGCCCCAAACAGTTGTTGTGGAGTGTGAAGCTTTCGGGTTCGAAATAATATTCCCATCTTTTGAGAAGCTCTCCTTGCTATGCCTGCAACATGTTCATGCCAGGACATATTTGCTCCCAAATTAACGCCCAACAAATTGAGTGACGATGCTAGGGGAATGGAGTGCCCCAACATAACTATGTCGGGTTTAGCAACGCTAACTTTTTTAGAAAAAACTACCGCCTGGGTTTCTGTAGCGTTAAATTCCACTTGATTACTGTCACCCCAAGCCAGAATTTCTTCCAGGTCCTTGTTAAGTTGAACGACCTCCTGCTGTCTGCGGATATTCACCTGAGTAGCCGATGTCTGAGTGTTTAAAGTGAATGAAGAGATAAGCGTGCTGTCATCTGCAAAGCTGTAGACTGAATTTCCGGTCTTTTCCAACAGATCGTTAATGTAAATGAGAAAGAGAGTAGGAGATAGTATGGAGCCTTGGGGCACACCGGCGTTGATAGTGAAGGTGTTAGAAAGAAATCCGTCGACCGCTACTCGTAAAGAACGCTCTCTGAGGAAACATGAGAGCCACAACCGGAACTTTTCAGACATACCACAAGAGCGTAGCTTAGCCAACAGTCCATCGTGCCAAACACGATCGAATGCCTTGTCAAGAGCAACCGCTCGAGATTCTCCAAAATGTTCAATTGCGTTGTTCCAAACATGTGTTACATAAGTCAGAAGATCTCCTGTTGATCTATGTATACGAAAGCCATATTGGTAATCGCTAATAATGTTGAATCGTTCAAGATATTTTAGAAGATGCTGATGCTGACCTTTTCCATGACTTTCGATATTATTGAAAGCAGTGTGACTGGTCGGTAGTTATTGGACAACGCCTTCTTGCCTTTTTTAGGTATCGGCTGAACTGTGGAGCATTTCCTGCAGGAAGGAAATATTCTCCTTCTGTCGGATAAGTTGAGAAGTCTACAGAAAACTGGTGTTAGTTCCCTCGCACAGTTTTTGAGAACTATAGCAGATATTCCGTCAGCGTCAGAAGCCTTTTTGGTGTCTAGCTTCATTAAAATATGCTTTATGATATGCTGTCTGAAAACAACATCGGGGATCCTTGACTGCAATATGAGAATAGTAGGTGGTGTTTTTCCTTGGAAATCGACAGTAGAATATGAAGCAAAGAGTTCAACCAACAAGTTTCCTTTCTCAACAGGTGTCGTTGCAATGGAATTATCTGGCCGTGTGAGTGGTGGTATGGTGGATTTGATAAAATTTTGACTAATTGCCTTAACGACTGCCCAAAAGGACTGGAATTGTTGGGAGAAGCGAGAAGTTTGTTTCTAATCCGTTGATTGAATGTGTGAATAACAACAACAATGAACAATTAAAACATCTTTAGAGAAATTTTAAATGACAGTAACATACTGGCAGGCACTAATGCGTTCGCTCTGGATTAATAACTGTTCATAGATACTCTATTGGCTAAACGTATATAAATGAAAATTTGTACTTCTCATTCTAAATTATTTTGATTTCTTGTGTTAAAAATGATCAATATTATTTGGTACGAGGGCCGCCTTTTAAGTTTTTACAAACGACCACTAGATGACGCTATTAAGATGTGACATTACCATTGTTGTAAAAATCAATATTTGTTATTGTTAAAACAGTGGCAGCCCAGAAATTGGCCGAGTAGTTTTGTTACACTGAGGGTTTTAAAAAAATAGTTTTTTGTGAACAAATGGAAATTTTACTTGAAGGTTTTCGTTGGAAGATTTTTTTACGATTTTAGTAAAGGTCCAACTTAAAAACAATGCCTCAAAACACTTCGGTCAATTTTTGGTAATGAATAACCATCAGAAAAGAGTGTTTACAATTGGTTTGCAAAATTTCGTCATGGTCGTGTTTCCGTCAGCTATGAATTTCGTAAGGGTCGACCAAAATCGGTTGTTGTTCAAAAAAACATCGATACTGTGCGCAACATGATTGAAGAGGATCGGCATTTGACTTACCATGAGATAGAGGCATCCTTGGGCATATCGAAGCTGCATTACATTCGATTTTTCATTTAGCTATGAGAAAGATCTGTTCCCGATATATTCCGCATAATTTAACCGAAACCCAAAAACAGGCTGGTGTCAACTGGTGTAAGGAAATGCTCAAAAAATTTAGCTGAGGACATGCAAATCCATATACAACATCGTAACAGGAGACGAATCTTGGATATATTCGTACGAGCCGGAAACTAAGCAACAATCAACTGTGGGTGTTCCAAGATGAACCGAATCCATTTCTCTCTTGTATGGCCTGCTCATTTAAAATTGAGACTTTTTATCTAATTTTTCTCCCCTCAAATAGTCCCGTAAAAAGTTGCCAATATTGGGCTATTTGGTGGCTGTCTTAATCAGTCTGCTAGTTGAAAAAGGAAAACTTTCATTTAAAAAACGATTACTGCCAGAATGTTTTGTGGTGGCGCGCTGCCCTGCTACAAGGTTAATTCCCCATTATAATGTGGTAGCAAATGTTTAACAGTTTTTCATTAGTTTTTAAGTATGTTGTCCCGTTTAAACTTCTGTTTAAAAATATTGGTTCTATTAATTTATCTACAATATACCACTCCAAACTTTAGCAGATTGATGACCAAAGTGTGTCATTTATAGCGCGAGAATAAGTGTTGCCCCCAAAATGAACATTTCTTCTACTCAGTATACACCATGATTGACAATCATCGCTCCTGATGAAGCTAATATGGTTAGCGAAACGCTCCTCGAGTGTAAAAAGAAAGTGTTTGGTGTAGTGGTGATATAAACTGGGTAGTGTCATTGTGCCAATGATTTTTTCCCAACATAACATTTCTTCTGTTAAAAACTTTTGATTAAGAATTTTATTCAAGATTCCATAGGACGCATTATATCCTAAACGTAACCCCTTGCTTATATTTTTTTACTTTGTAAGGATAACAACTATGTTGTATATCGATATTTTTAAAATTAAGAGTTCTGTTAAGCTGAAAAGTAATATACAGAATATCCCTTCAAAAAATATAAATTTTGTTATATAGGCATTATATATTATTTCTGTTTTAACTCCGTAAATAAATTCTTTTAAAACTTTTTAAATTAATAAATTTTGGGTATGGTACGTTTATAATCAACTAGCCTTGCCCGCGGCTCCGCTCGCGTGGACTTGATTCACTATTATTGTCACTGCATATTCCTTATGTTACCTAAAGTAATAAAGTATATCCTATAACATGGCCAGAGAACAAACGTATTTTATAAAAAACACGTATATCGAATAAGTGGTTCTTGAGTGCTAAGCGCACTAACGGACAGACAAATAGACAGACAAAGAGCCGTTGCATTTATATATATTATAGATTTTTTTTTGATACATATTAAGTTAAGAATTAAAGAAGAAAACACGTAAATCGGATAAGTGGTTCTCGAATGATAAGCACACTAAAGGACAGACAAAGAGACGTTGCGTTTTATATATATTATATAGATTATTATTAATATTATATAACCTGGCCAGAGAACGTGAGTATGAATTAAAAAAAAAAAACAAGTACCATAAATCGGATAAGTGGTTCTCGAGTGATAAGCACACTAAAGGACAAACAAAGAGACGTTGCGTTTTATATATATTATATAGATTATTATTAATATTATATAACCTGGCCAGAGAACGTGAGTATGAATTTAAAAAAAAACACGTACCATAAATCGGATAAGTGGTTCTCGAATGATAAGCACACTTAAGGACAGACAAAGAGACGTTGCGTTTTATATATATATATATATATATATATATATATATATATATATATATATATATATATATATATTATATAGATTGTTATTAATATTATATAACCTGGCCAAAGAACGTAAGTATGAATTAAAAAAAAACACGTAAATCGGATAAGTGGTTCTTGAGTGATAAGCGCACTAACGGACAGACAGACAGAGAGACGTTGCATTTTATATATTATATTCTTTGCTACATGATATTGTTCCATATTTACTGGTTGAGGCAGTGTATTGCAAGAGAACGCGCTAGCGGCAAACTTTTTTCCGACTTGATTCACTATTATCGTGACTGCTTATTCCGTATGTTACCTAACGTAATAAAATATATTCTATAACCTGGTCAGAAAACATATGTATGTTTAGAAAAAGCACGTAAATCGGATAAGTGGTTCTCGAGTGATAAGCGTACTAACGGACAGATAGACAGACAGACAGAGAGAGAGACGTTGCATTTTATATATATTACAGATAAAACTGTATAATTCAGTTTTTAATTGCTTCAATTTTGATCATGTGGTGAATTAAATCGAACAGCAGGATCTGTCAAGGCATAATAAATGCTTTCTCTGTCATTTGGATTGCAGTATATATAAACAAACAGACCTTGTTTGGTGCATTTCTTAGGTCGACACAATTATTACTATGACATGATTGTAAATGACTCTTAGAAAAAATATAGGTCCACACCGAACTGTCTTATGACCTTTTCGTAAACGATCTTACTATGGGGATGCCTTTAAGACTCAAACGCAATGCCGCATTTTCATTTTTTGATTTTTTTCCTTGTTATTATAAATACCTATCAAAAGCTAAACTAACGGGGCTGTGTGGGACTCCACCTTGTTTTGATACAGAAAGTAAAAAAATATAGTTAAATTATTAAAAAATACAAACGTTACAAACCCTGTTTTCCGTTCGCAATGTTCGTAAGTACTAAATATAGTCTCAAATTGTTTTGTGGTATTTTACTTTTATTTAGCAGAATTGAGTGGAAAGTACAAGCGTCATCATTATAGTATTATTATTATTATTATATACGTACATAAAATTATGTACATTATAGTATATTATTAGATAGCCATCGCATCGGCTTAGGCTGCGCGAAGTTGTATAACGTTTCGTGACTGTGCTGATATCCCCGGACTGTGGGACCAAATAACATGATGAAACTCCCAGGATCAAAAAATTCCGGAGGCAAAAAAGCGCCTCGCTCGGATTTTCGGGTCGGTCTGGTTCGGGGGCGTGAACATGTAGAGATCAGAATTTTAAAATAGATTTTTGTAACATACGAGGTTTAAATCGAACAAGATTTCAGTGCACCAACACCCGCAATCAAATAAACCTCATGTACTTGCTCTCTCTCAATTCTTCGATTAGCACAGTCAACTTTCTCTATCTTGGAAACGACTTCTATTCCGGTAAGTGGTATTCCGGTAGGTGTAACTTTGAAATCTGTCTTTTTGTCCGAATCAATCGCTCTTACCAACGAGAGGGGGCTTTGAAGCCCAAAACTTTTGATGTTATGTGGTTAAAAATAATGACCACAAGGTTTATATGCTGCCCCTATCAACCACCAAGTAATACTAACTTTAGAACACTTTTCGCTTCTCTTGCAGACACCATCGGTCATTTACAGATTAATTATCCAAATGGCGAAACTGACCTCATCGGCGACTTTAATGTCCACAACTTCAACGGGCTTAAGTCCTCAAATATGACCAACGAACCAGCTTATCGCTGAACCAAAACGAATCCCTGATCGAGACGGAGAGTTTGCCAGTCTTCTTGTCCTGTTTCGACAACTAGTATCTTCCCGATAAGTGACAGAGAGGCGCATGAACCGCGCAAGATTTGGCACTATAAATCTGCTAAATGAGAAGAACTCATGGGGAATTTTCGAACTTACCCTTAGTTATACGTTTGTTTTAGATAGAAAGACCCATCTGACTCCGCTAAGGAGGTCGCCGATGACATTTCGGCTGATATGGGAGCTTTTTCGAAGAAATGCCCTTCTAATGATGAGCCTTAGTTCGACCGAAAATGCAAAGAAGCTTTTGCTTATAAACATCTTGCCTACCGACAATGACGTGAAAATCCGACCGTCATAAACCGAAATTTAGTTCGTACCCGGAACCGATAATTTTATTTACTTTTTGCTGAAATCTTCGTAAAAATTATATTATTATCAAACTGGGACAAGTAAAAAGCAAATAATGCACTTGACCAGGTGTTGACGTCATAGTTTGTATATCTGCACACTTATATGTGAAACTGTGCTGCACAGGTTATTTATGTGCAATATGTGTTCCGATATCACTTTTTCTCTAAAAAAAAATCTGCCCTATGGGCAAACTTTGCTTGCTAAGGGATAACTCAAAACTTTTCTGTATGTAGTGTTTCGTTTACTAAAGGTCATTTACTAAAGAAAAGTAACCTCAGTATATCAATAATAATGTTAATAGCGAGTAAAATCTGTTTTCTATTTTTCTCCACACAACCATCTCGCTTACTCGAGTAAGAGACATTCAACCTTGAAACATCGCTATCCATAAAACAAGTAACCACATTCTGGAACGACATTTATGAGACTAGAACAACATTAAACGAAGACTCCTGCCCTAGGCTGCTTCGGGACTTACTGCTTACAGTTCCAATAGATATGCCAAGAAATTATCGACGAAATCAAGGAGTCACACAATCAAAAAATTTAAAACAAACTTTTTGCCTGCCTCGACACATCCTGGTTTTTTGGTGAGTTGCTAAGGCCATTAGTCAAAATTTTACTAAATCCACTGTGCGACCACTCACACGGCCCGATACTACTATTGCAACAAGACGAGTTGACTGTCGATTTCCAAGAAAGAACACCATCAAGTATTCCCATAGTGAAGTCAAGGATGCCCTATATTGTCTTCAAACACCAAAAAAGCTTCCAGCGCTGACGGAGTACCTGCCATAATACTAAAAATATGCGCGAGAGGACTAATACTAGTTTTTTTAGACTTTTCAACCTATCCTATAGAAAGAATATATTTCCTTCCTGATGGAAATGCGCTATAGTTCAGGTTATCCAAAAAAGGCAACAAGATCTTGCAAACAACTACCGACCAGTTGCACTCCAATAATATCGAAAGTTATGGAAAAGGCTGTGTCAATTACGATCTTCTAAAATATCTTGAAGGGTTTAAGATTATTAGGGACCATCAATATGGCTTTCGTAAGCAAAGATCAACAGCAAATCTTCTAACTTATATAACAATGTTTGGAACAACGCAATTGAACACTTTAGAGAATATCGAATGGTTGCATTCGACCGTGTTCGGCCTGGGAGATTGTTCGCTAAGCTACACTTTTATGGTATGTCTGAAGAGTTCTGTTTATGGTTCTCGTGTTCACCTTCACTGTCAACGCCGGTATGCCCCAAGGCTCCATACTGTCTTCTACTCTCTTTCTCATTTACATTAACGATCTGCTAGAAAGGACCAGGAAATCTATCTACAGCTTCGCAGATAAAAGTATGCTTATTTCTTCATTTACTTTGAATGCTCAAGCATTGGTTGCTCATGCAAATATCCGCAGATAGCACTAAGTCTTTCAACTTAATAAAAATCTGGAACAAATTCTCTCTTGGGCTGATAGTAACCAAGTAGAATGTAACGCTACAAAAATCCATGTGGTAAGTTAACATTGCTGAACCGGACATAGTTTTGTCGGGGCGTTCCATTCCTCTGGCATCGACACTCAATTTGTTGGGCGTTGATTTGGGCGCAAATATGTCTTTGCCTGAACATGTTCGAGAGTGTCTTAAAAACTGGGAATATGTTATCGAACTAGAAATATTTACATTTCACAGCCACCGTTAATTCTGTACAAAGCTTAGATTCGACCAAAGTTGGAATACTGCTCCCTTGTTTGGGGCTCTAAGCATACACTGCATTTGTTGGATTCTATTCAGAAGAGAGCTGTTCGCTTTATTGGAGACTTAGAACTGATGAACAACCTTAATTCCTTGAAACATCGAAGAACCGCTGGTGACTTGAGTATATCTTACAAGTATTTTTATGGAAAATGTTCGATGGATGTAGCCTACTGAATTCCTCCCAAAGCAGTGCAGCCTAGGAATACATGTGCGCTAATACTTCACATCCGTATGAAGTTCAGCTTGTCGGCCCTTGTACAACTCTTTTATATGGAGAGCATTATCCCTTTGGCATTGTTTGCCCATGACTGTGTTTCCCACCTAGTGCAATTTACAGTGATTCAAAACCAACGTGAATCGCTTTTTTCCGCACATGAGTCGCTCTGGTAATGCTTTAGGTATATCCCTGCAGCATGTGTGCTGTGCCCATTTTTTTTTTTGAGACTATTTGTAAATAAAAGTCCAGAAATTACGGTGGTGGTATTGAGTATAGTTAAACAATCATCCAACAACAAATGGGACAGCGGGTATATTTGTAAAAAATGGTAATCTTTGGATGATTCTAAACGAAATTCAAAAAATTTCTTGAAATGAACGTTCATTTGACTGGGCGTAGTGACTAAACACGGCAAGCTGGATAAAAATGGTTTGATAACTTTCGGAAAAAATTGGTAAACGTATTTATGATGCATTTTGATGGAAATGTAGTACTGAAATGGTATTGGCAATTTATCTACGCAATTGTAGTTAAAAGTACGATTACAAAGTTGCAGTATTAGAACCGCTGTTGTAAGTGGCTAAAATTGTACAACACTGTCAGTGCTATTTCAATTAACGAAACCTTCTTACAAAAGTTTCAGCAATGGCTAAAAAATTTCACTAAATATTCGTCAGTTTATTTCCTATATGTAACAGAACATACATGAGAAGTCAAGGTTCTTGGGGCAATTTAGAACAACTTTTCGACATTTCGTCTACGATTACATGAGGAATCTTTAGATATCTTTACTTTTCGATATTAGAAAAATAAATTCAGTATTTTGATCTCGAAGAGTAAAGATGTCTGAAGACATTTCACTTAATCGTAGGCCCAGCATCGAAAAATTACCCTAAATTTACATGATCTAGTCGCTAAAACCGCGACAGCTTTTGTTCCATGTTGAACATACGTAGTTTTCTACGACATCAGTATCCTATTACCGGTTTGTATCGATAAACAGTAATTCTATAATGTTTGCTGGTTGCCTTCATTACGCTTAAATATTTAAATGGATGGAGTAGGTCTAAGGTTAATTTAGTTCCAATTACAATTGCAGAATGTCGCACGCGACGTCGCAGTATATTCTATTATTAAAATGATACCAGCTAAACAATACGCTAAAAAAGTAGTTTTTTCACATATAAGAAATATAGATCGATCGAATATATATACATATGCAGGGTGAGTCAATGATAGAGTAAAGTTCATTATTTCATTTGTTTCGGGAATGACGAAACAATGTTAATAGTTTTAGGGAATGTTAAGGTGCACAGTTTAAAATTATTTTTGAGTATATAGGGTACTTCAAAAAAGTGTGGCTGATATAATATATGTTTTTTTAAATGGAACATCCTATTTTCTAATTTATTTTTAAATTCTGCGTAAATTTTTATAACTTTTTAGTGTTCCGTACGGAACATTTATAAGATCACTTCAGTGTCTGTCTGTCTGTCTGTCTGTCTGTCTGTCTGTCTGTCACACCCGATTTTCTCCGAAACTATTTGACATAGAAAGGTGAAATTTGGTAATAATATAGGAATTGATGGCCTCATCAGAGCCATGTAGTTTTGAGAATTAAATTTTGACTTAAGGGGTTAGTTTTGGGGGGTGAAGTCGGAAGTGAAAAAAAAATTTTTTTACTAGGTCATCGAGTGTGGTGTCAAATGAAAGCTTGTGAAAACGGGAGTAAAATATATATATATATATATATATATATATATATATATATATATATATATATAATATACTTGCGCGCACTTTTCTTTGTATTATTTTTAAAAATTCGCGAAAAATCGCTGTCCCGGTCCTTATCTCGAAAAGTACTTATCGAAAAATTTCGAAAAAATTCTGGAATATTCTCCACGGGGTGTAGATTGAACGAAAATTATCACGAGTGCATTACCTGTAATAATTTATATGGTACATAAAAAAAACAAAAATTTCAAGGTCATCAGATTTCAGTAAAGATTGGAAACAAACTTTGTTGAAAACTCATTTGGGGTGTGTTTTGTGAAGTCACTGATCATTTTATACCACCGTAACATAAATTTTGACTTAAGGGGTTCGTTTTGAGGGGGGAAATCGGAAGTGAAAAAATTTTTTTTTTTACTAGGTCATCGAGTGTGTGTCAAATGAAGGCTTGTGAAAACACGAGTAAAAAATATATATATAATGTAATACTTGCGCACACTTTTCTTCGCATTACTTTTAAATCGCTGTCCCCTACCTTATCTCGAGAAGTACTGATCAACAAATTTTGAAAAAATTCTGGAATATTCTCCACGGGGTATAGATTGAACGAAAATTATCACGAGTGCATTACCCTTTAATAATTTATTTGGTACGTAAAAAAAAAATAAAAAATTCAAGGTCACCAGTTTTCAGGTTAGTTCAGGTTTGTTGAAAACTCATTTGGGGTGTGTTTTGTGAAGTCACTGATCATTTTATACCACCCTAACAAAAATTTTTATTTTAAAAACAATCTACGTACGGAACACTAATTGTGCAAGTTCAACTTGCACTTGACCGGTTTTTTATTAATAATGTAATATACCTAAACCCAGTACGATGGTAGGATACAGCGAATTGTATTAAGTACGCTTACCTATTACTCCATCGAAAGCTGACACAGCAGCTTTCGAGCTGACAGAGAGGCTGACACATTCAACGCTTAAAAGCAGGTAGCGCTTTTCGAGGGATCCTTCCTCAGGCATACTTAATACAATTCTTTGTATCCTACCATCGTACTCCGTAACTTCAGGGACAAATACTAGTTGATTCTGTTCTCTTGTTTGTCAATTCTAGCCTGACGTGATACGGCTAGTAAACTGCTTAAATATGGACTTCTGTCTATTTTCAGTTGCTTTACAACAACCTAAACCTTATTATATATTCTAATATTTCAATTTTTCAAAAAAAAATACTAGTTTTCAGTTTGGTAAAAAATTGCCAATAGCGCCATTGTTTCTGAAGGTGGAATACTCATAATTGGTACGAGAGTTCTATAGAGATGAAAAAAAAGATACATGTAAAGAAATTTGAGTTAGATGCTACAGGGTGTTGAAAATAAATTTATGCATTTCGACTATTTTAAATTGAAAAATCTCAAATTTTTTAAACGGCACACCCTGTATATTATTATTTTTTCTGATAGATTTTACAAACCCCTCCAACTTTTATTAAGTATGTCATATACCTATTTCTAATAGTTTTTGATTTATTTTGAATTTTTCAATTTTAACCCTTGTTTTTAATACACTTACGTTATTGTGAAAAGATAAACAAAGAGTTAATAATAATTTTAATATAGTTTAACTTATCTAATGATTAATTATTATGACGTAATAAATGTTCAAAAATATGCCCGTCTACTTGATTACACATGTTTAGTCGTTTTACTATATTTTCCTTCACTTTCTTTAGCATAAAGGGCGCATCCCGTATCCTATTTTCCATATCTACTGGTGTTGTAGGGGGATTCACATAAACACGATCTTTAATGTAGCTCCACAAACAGAAGTCTAAAGGTGTTAAGTCACATGATCGAGGAGACCACTAAATGAATCCATCCCTACCGATCCATTTTTGTGGGTAACCATCGTTTAAAAATTCCCGAACTTCCCGGTAGTAATGAGCAGGAGCTCCGTCTTGTTGAATCCACATTTGTTCCCTTTCAAAGTTATCAACTTCTTCAAGAAGCTGGGGTAATTCGTTTTGCAAAAAATTTAGATATCTAGGGCCGTTAAGCGGTTCGCGGAAAAAATATGGACCAATAATTCGAAAATTTAATATTCTACACCACACATTAAGCGACCAATGGTTTTGGTTTTGAACTTTCCAGACCCAAAATGGATTAACCGTTGAATAATAATGCATGTTATGGCTGTTAACTGCTCCATTACTGCGACAAGTAGCTTCATCAGAAAACATGATTTTGGATAAAAAATTTGGATCGGCCTCTATTGCTTCATTCATGGTGGTACAAAATTTACTCATCGTTTAAAATCACAGTCTTGAAGTTCTTGGTATAGTTCTATATGAAAGTGATGATACTTGTAGTTTCTCGTGGTGCGATTAGTCGCAGATTGGGATGTGTCAGATAAGTCAGCTAGTTGACGGTTGCTGACCTGAGGATTATCTTCAACATAAAGTAAAATCCCCATTTCTTTTTCCTCATTGGTACCATTCTGGTTTACTGCTTTCCGTTTCGTATACTCAACGCTACTACTACTATCAAACCGTTCCATTAAGCACTGAAAAGATTTTCTAGATGGTGTACGTCTATTAGGGTACTTTGCTCCGTAAAGCCTTACTGCCAAAAGACAATTTTTCTTGCCTCGCCCAGTATATAAACCATATCAATTAATTCATTTTTAGGAACATTCATAACTGTTACCTTTATACGTCACTTACTACAACAAATTAAACTATTTTTACTTGCTTAATAGACATGTCAAAATTTGACAATGCCTATATTTTTGTTTTGTCTTGGCAACTATGATGTTATAGCGTAAGGGTATTAAAAACAAGGGTAAAAAATTGAAAAATTCAAAATAAATCAAAAACTACTAGAAATAGGTATTTGACATACTCAATAAAAGTTGGAGGGTTTTGTAAAATTTATCAGAAAAAATAATAATATACAGGGTGTGCATTTAAAAAATTTGAGATTTTTCAATTTAAAATAGTCGAAATGCATAAATTTATTTTGAACACCCTGTAGTATGTAACTCTTTTTTTTCTCTCTCTCTAATCTCTTTACATATATCTGTTTTTCATCTCTATAGAACTCTCGTATCAATTATGAGTATTCTACCCTCAGAAACAATGGCTCTACTGGCAATTTTTTTACAAAACTGAAAACTAGTATTTTTAAAAAAATTGAAATATTAGAAAAACTACTAGGCTAAGGTATACTCATATAACATTAATAATAAATAAGTTATAAAATTTTACGCAGAATTTAAAAATAAATTAGAAAATGGGATGTTCCATTTAAAAAAACATATGTTATATCGGCCACACTTTTTTGAAGTATCTTGTATACTCAAAAATAATTTTAAACTGTGCACCTAACATTCCTTAAAACTATTGTATTTAATATTTTTTTCGTCATTCCCGAAACAAATGAGATAATGAACTTTATTCTATCGTTGACTCACCCTGTACATAATTTAATGAAATTATAGGGAAATCGTATAAAATACTGCTAGTCGTGTTTCGAGAATCGACACCCTAGCTTGACATAAAGGTTTATATCGTGGAGATCAAAAGTAATAGTATGCAGAGTGTAGGTATGTCTTTATATAGTATATTGTTTCTAAGACTTCAGGTGCTAATCCGTGACAAATGACCAAGCTCTTAATAAGATTAGTACTTTTAAAAATATACCTCATTCTCTTTGGTAAATTTCCCGATTAACGAAAGCGAACAGAATTCTAAGTAAATATGTATTCATACTGTCCAACTAATATCAGCATCATTATTAGCTTATTCTATCCATAGTCGGATGTAAGCCCCCCAACTTGGGTCCACTGAGCTCTGTTTTTTGCTTTTTGCATCCAATCGTGTCTCGCTAATCTTTTTATGTCGTTTGTCCATTTTGTCTGTGGTCTACCTCTGCATCTTTTATGTTATCTAGACCTCCATGCAACCATATGGCGTGTCCATCTGTTATAATTCATTATTGCGATATGCCCGGCCCAATTCCCCTTAATATACATATTCATTGTATTACATCTGTCACTTTGGAGCTTCTTCGTATCTTGATGTTAGGAATATGATATTGGAGTCTAATATTTAGCATTCTTCTCTCCATTGCTCTTTGGGTTACCTGAAGTTTATATTATATTTTTATTGAAAGCCCACGTTTCAGTGCCATATATTAATACCGGCAGTACATATTCATAGAATACTCTGGCTTTTATTGTATTTGGGATGTTCAATTTAAATGCAGATTGTAACCTTCCGAACGCAGACCAAGCTAACTAGTTGGATAGAATAACTCAGCCTTTAAATTATTTTTTGATATTTCGATTTTTTTGTTCTCTAAATATATGAATGTTTGTATCTTTCCCATTCTTTCACCTTCTATTAACAGTTCTTGGCAGTTATCTTCAGTTTCGTTGTTCAAATATTTGATTGGTTAGTTGTTATTTAATTCTATCAGCATTTCTTGTAATTCTTCTTCTTTTGTATTGGCGATCAGAGTGACATCATCTGTGAACCTTAAGTAATTTAATGGCTCACCGTCTATTAGTATACCTTTATTTTCCCACTTTAGCGATTTGAACATGTCTTCTAGAGTCAACGTGAACAGCTTTGGGGATATTGAGTCGCCTTGTCTAATCCCTCTTTTAATTTTGATTTTATTTGTTTTTTCTTCAAGCATTATTTATGTTGTGGCATTTTTATATATGTATTCAAGAAGAGATGTGTAAGAACGGCCCATATCTCTATCGAATCAAATGCTCTTTCGTAGTCAACCATTGCTATCCACAAGGTGATCTTATATTACTTTGCTTTTTCCACTAGTAGCCTAATTGTTTGAAGATGGTGCTGTATCCTCGTTTAAACTAATATAGTCTATATTATTTTTAAAATATGTAGAAAAATATGTAATGATTAGACTCTTAGTAGGTTTTGTTTTTCAAATAAAGGGACGGGAGGTCCATCAATATTGGTTTTTTTTTATGGGTCTAGCATAAGTGCTACAGGGAAGTCCCTAAAGCGCTACAGGAGCGACACGTGTGCGGAGAAAGCGATTCACGTTGTTCTTGAATCGCTGCAAATTGTACTCGGGTCGGGTCTCCAATCAGACGAACAGCTCTTCTTTGAATAGAATCCAACAAATGCAGTGTATGTTTGGGAGCGGAGCTCCAAACATGGGAGCAGTATTCCATAGTTGGTCGAATTTGAGCTTTGTAAAGAATTAACAGTTGTTGTGGAGTGTAAAACTTTCTGGTTCGAAATAATATTCCCAACTTTTGAGAAGCTCTCCTTGCTATGCCTACACATATTTGCTCTCAAATTAACGCCAAACAAATTGAGTGACGATGTTAGAGGAATAGAGTGCCCCGACACAACTATGTCGGGTTCAGCAACGTTAACTTTTTTAGAAAAAACTGCCGCCTGGGTTTTTGTAGCGTTAAATTCCACTTGGTTACTGTCACCCCAAGATAGAATTTCTTCCAGGTCTTTGTTAAGTTGAATGACTTCCTGATGTCTGCGGATATTCGTCTGAGTAGCCGATGTCCGAGCGTTCAAAATGAATGAAGAGATAAGTGTACTGTTATCTGCAAAGCTGTAGATTGGGTTCTCGGTCTTTTCCAGCAGTTCGTTAATATAAATGAGAAAGAGGGCAGGAGACAGTATGGAGCCTTGGGATACACCGGCGTTGATAGTGATGGTGTTAGAAAGAAATCCGTCGACAGCCACTCTTAAAGAACGCTCTCTGAGGAAACATGAGAGCCACAAGCAGAACTTTTCAGACATACCATAAGAACGTAGCTTAGCCAAGAGTCCATCGTGCCAAACACGGTCGAATGCCTTGGATATGTCAGGAGCAACTGCTCGAGATTCTCCAAAGTGTTCAATTGGGTTGTTCCAAACATGTGTTACATAAGTCAGAAGATCTCCTGTTGATCTATTTTTACGAACATCTATGGCTTGCTATTTATTTTAGAGCTCGCCAGTCAGTCTAGGTGTAGATGACAATCCTCGACATCTCGCGACCTAATCAATCACGATAGCAGCAAGTACATAACCCAAAAGGTAATAGTTGCCAATCCTAAGCGTCATCTGATGTGAAACCGCTAAAATCTTTAATCCAACAGTGAAGTCCATGGGTGGAAAAAGATAGATACTGTGCTTTTGTCATCATCATCATTAGCTTATTCCATCCATAGTCGGATGTACGCCTCCCCAAATCGTCTCCAATGAGCTTTGTTGTTTGCTTTTTGCATCCAATCGTGTGCTTTGCGATAAACAAATAAAGTACTAGTATCGGTATTAACAGTATAGCGGTTACTGTAAAAATAAACAGGGTAAGGTAAACGGGAATATTGCTACCCCTTTATTCGAATTCAAAAAGGGTCATACTCACGATTTTACCAGGGGATACGCCTCACGAATCCAGAAAAACTTATGTTTTGCGTCCGTGCAGAAACATATATGACAGCTTATCTGATGAAAATTGTCTCTAAGTTTTACCCTTAAAGTGGGTAAGGTTTAAGTATAATGGACAACTCCGGCGCGCCGTCTATCAACCTCCCATACTTTTAATGCACGAGCAAAGCTTACTGAGTCTCTTTGTCCGATGAACCAATAACTACTTTCTGCGAATTTTTCACAGATGCTGAACACATAGTGCGTTTATAATTTTCAAGTATAATAAAATAAGTTAACGAGCTTATTTGTGATCCATAAATTCATAACTTATAATCATGAGGTAGTGACCCATAGTAACCCATATCTTTTAAGAATGAAACCAAAGAATACAACACAGTAGATCGTTCTTTTTTCGTATTAGATTTCAGCACGAGCTGCTTTTAATTTTAATGCCTGTCAGTTTTTTTGATATTTTTATTTTTAGATATGCCCACACTTCACCTGGCTTATTGAGTTGTCAGTTCATCATCCGAGCGTGTTCCTCAACAAAATAATAAGCTTTATACAAGTAAAATTATATAGGTATAAGCTTTTTTACTATTTTTATGATAAATGTCCATTTGAGAGATGTTTTTGTGATAGGCTTTACAGGATGAGAACATACAGGGTGTTTTTCATTAATTTATTAAAAACCTTGCCGAAATTTTGTTTTATATTTAAAAAAAAATGATTACTTAATTATAAAGTCCTTTCTTGGCAAAAACGTAGTTTTAAAATAAATACTAAATTTGAATTTCTCACAGTAAAAAACAACTAAGCATTACGATGACACGAACATATTGCTACCGTCCGGGTCCGGGAAAGAAGAAAGAAATAAAGTGATAGTAAGAAATGTGGGATCTGAAGAAATTCCCGATATAATAACACAGCATAAATAAATGAAAAAAAGCTTATTTACGTTGTTAAATAAATCACTTTCTGGATCGTGACCGCGGTTTCGTAGATGATTCTACATTTTCAAACGTAATAATCTTAAAACTATGATTACAGGGGTTTATAAAGCAGGCTAATTTACATATTTTATAATAGGTCATATAATACGGAAAAGTCCAACTCTAATTGTTCATTAAGTATATTGATATCTTTATTTTTATTGTGTTTGTAAATTTCTATTGTTTCCAACCAGTTTAAATTTTGGGATTTTTGTACAGGGTGTAACACTTTCATATGGTTAATATCGGGAACATTATGTCCTGTTTCTAAGCAGTGATTAGCAAAACTAGTGTTGGTTTTTCTGTGTCTGAAGGAGCAAAGATGTTCTTTGTACCTGACTTCAAAGTTCCTACCGGTTTGACCTATATAACAGCTACTGCATTGAGAACCTTCTAACTTGTAAACTCCAAATTTTTTATACTTTTTTGTTTTGTCTTTAGTATTACATATTAAATTGGATAAATTTTGAGATGATTTAAATGCAATTTTTATGTCATGTTGGCGCGAGATTATTCTTGACGTTTTTTCTGAAATTGGTCCAAAGTAAGTAAAAGTTGCAAACCATCTGTTGTCTATTTCGGGCTGTTTTGGGTATATTTGTTGTAGGGTGATATTATACTTTTTTGAATTAATTAAATAATTTATTGAGGTGTCTGAGTAACCGTTATTTATGCCTATCTGTTTTATTGTATCCAGTTCCTTACGTAATTTTTGTTCTGATAGTGGTATAGAAAAGGCTCTATGGATCATAGATCTATAAGCAGTTAGCTTGTGTGACTTAGTGTGTGTAGAGTGATAGGGAATAGCTGTGTCTGAGAAAGTGGGCTTTCTGAAAATGTCAAGCACTAATTTATTCTGTTCTCGTTTTATTGTTACGTCTAAGAAATTGATTTTCTTATCTCTTTCGACTTCCAAGGCGAACTTTATATTTGGATGTAGGGTGTTTAGGAATACAAGGGTGTCGTTTAGTTTTTATTTACTCTCGTTGAAGCATATGAGTATATCGTCGAGGTACCTATACCAAAAGAATATGTGTTGGGCTAGTTCGGATTTCATGAAATTTCTAGAACTGACATGAATATTTCTGCTAGGAGAGGGCTGAGAGACCTAGAAAGTTTTAATACAGTGATTTGTTTAACAAAGTAAATAAGCTTTTTCATTTATTTATAATGTACAGTCACAAAGTAATGGACATTTCAGTTAATTATTTAATAACTAAGCATTACGATGACACGAAAATATCGCCACCTCCCGGGAAAGAAGAAGGAAACAGAGTAGTGATAGTAAGAAATGTGGGATTCGAAGAAATTCTTGATGTAACAACGGATGAACGAATGATAAAGTATGGAGTGGCATCAATAATACAATCTCTTCAAGCTCTATTTAACAGGTGCCTTAAGAATGTAAAATACTAACACTTTAGATAAACTCTTTGATTACACAGCCCCACAAAAAAAAAAGTGGGGTATACTTTTGATGCGATATATCAGATCCGTAGTATTTTTGCCCGCTGATCACGAATCTGACGTCAGAATATCGCCATCATATCTCAATTTTTTTCTAACCTCAAAAAATAGGTAAAAATTAGTAAAAATTAAAAAAAATATACTCTTAAAAAATTGATTCAAGCTTTTTCATGAATCCAAAGATGTATTAATATGTATTCGGACACGCTAAGCTAATATTCATCGGTTGGATTGAGCCATACAGTTCTGTTTTCTTTCTAACCTCAATAAATCAGACAGATATAGTGCTTCTCGAATGCAAAAACGAATTCAAATTAAAATTCAACCAATCTTTACCAAATTTGGTACACGGGGATTTTTTGGGTCGCTGATCACGAATCTGAGGTTGGATTTGCAAAATTCAAGATGGCAGATGTTTTCGCGCCATTTCGAACGCCGAGAAAATTCATCGGTCGATTTTTATTCTTCTACCTGCATCCAGGGCACCTCCACGTGGTGACGGTGGGCAACGGTGTTACTCCACTAGCCGGCAGAGTCCCTGGATAACGGCTTAGATGCCGTCATGGCAGGTAGAAGAAAGAAAGAAATTACGATGCAGGGACTCGGAAACCCAGTATCGGCGGTTGGTCAGGGTGGGAAAGCGGGCCCGCAGCTGTCGTCATCCAGCGACCGTAGCTCTTCATGTGTGGGTGACTTGGCTCATGTAGAGTATAATGCTAGAAGAAAACGGTCTCACGGTACAAGGACTTTTCATAAGTGCGATAAAAACAGTGATTCATTTTGTTATATTTGCTGTCAACACGTATTGAGTAAAATGGGGTCACCGATAACGGATAAGATTAAAACCTTATATAAGGATTGTTTTAACATTGAAATACAGCACCAGGATACAGATTGGTTTCCCCACATCATTTGCAGTTCTTGCAAAATAATGTCGTACATCAATAAGAAGACGATAAATATTCCAGACCAGCAATATGGAATAGACCATACAGTAAAAATGATTGCTACTTTTGTATGAATGTTGTATCTAGGCATAACCGAAAAAATAAAAGCACTATTACTTATAACGATGTTTCGACAGTAACAAGACCAACTAAACTAATTCCGCCTCCTGAACCACTTGATGCTGATGTTATGGAAACAAATGATTTCACCTTATCAGTTTATGCCGAAAACATTGAGACTGTCAAAAAAGATTCAAACACTGTTACTAATGAATGTTCTAGTGACAACCTATCATATATTAGTGACACAGAAAAAGAATTTCTACCATACAACCGTAAACCAGAACCAATACTCGTATCACAGTCAGAACTTAGTGATCTAGTCAGAGATTTAGGCTTATCCAAAGATGGTTCAGAGCATCTTGCTTCCTTTTTAAAGAAAAGACATTTATTTAAGCCAGAAGCTACGATTTCTTATTATAGAAACAGAGATGAAGAATTTCGAAAATATTTCACAATGGACGAGGAATTGTCACTTTCATATTGTACCGATGTAAAAGGTCTAATGGATGAATTTCAAAATAACTCATACGATCCTGAAGAATGGAGACTGTTCATTGATTCTTCTAAACGGAGCATTAAGGCAGTTTTGTTGCATAATACCAACGTTTACGCTCCCATTCCGATTGCTCATTCCACAGTTATGGAAGAGCAATATGAAAAAAATGAAGCAGCTTTTGATAAAAATAAAATATGCTGATCATAACTGGAAAATTTGTGGAGATCTGAAAATTGTAACAATATTGCTTGGCCAACAGTCAAGGTTTACACTTTATCCCTGTTATAAATGTCTGTGGAATAGCAGAGACAGGGAACGTCATTATAAGAAAAAAATTTGGCTAACAAGAGAATTGTTCACTCCTGGTGAAAATAATGTATTGTTTCCACCATTGGTAGATCCAGGAAAGGTTCTTGTTCCCCCGCTTCACATTAAGCTTGGACTTATGAAGCAATTCACGAGAGCATTAGATACAAACGGCCCATGTTTCAAATATTTGCATAAAAAATTTCCGAAATTTTCTGAAGCTAAAATTAAGGCACACAAATAAGAAAATTGTTTCAAGATTCATTATTTGTTACTAAAATGAATAAAGTTGAAAAAGCTGCTTGGCTTAGTTTTAAAGAAGTCGCAACAAACTTTTTGGGAAATATTAAAAGTCCTAAGTACAAAGAAATAGTCGAGAAAATGGTAAAGAATTTTCAAACATTAGGTTGCTTAATGAATCTAAAATTACATTTCCTGGACTCCCACATCGATGATTTCCCAGATAATCTTGGTGACTACAGTGAGGAGCAAGGGGAACGTTTTCACCAAGATCTGAAAATCATAGAAAATCGGTATCAAGGACGATGGGATGACCATATGCTAGCGGACTATTGCTGGTCGCTAAAAAGAGAAACAAGTCCTCAAAAGCGTTTGGGCAGAAAGCCTTTGAATAGGTCATTCGCGGAAAAAAGAACAAGATACAGCCAAAAAAAGGAAAGTTAGGCGCGGTCTAACTTTCGCAATTCTAGGGCTTAAGGGTCTACTATTTGAGAGTATATGGTTTAAAAGTCCTGGTTTTGAGTTTATTGGGTCTCATTTTTAAAGTTACAGGGTTATTGAGGTCTATTTTTTGAGGTTACAGGGTGTGGGAGTCTAAGGTTTCAGGGTTTAGGGTTTAAGAGTATCAGGTTTGAGGATTCCCCAACTGTATACCAAATTTGGTAGGAATCGGTTGGTTTTCAAAAATTTTGTCCGCCATCTTGGATCCGCCATTTTTAATTTTGCAAATCCGACCTCAGATTCATGATCAGCAACCCAAAAAACCCCCGTGTACCAAATTTGGTTGAATTTTAATCTGAATTCGTTTTTGCATTCGAGAAGCACTATATCTGTCTGATTTATTGAGGTTAGAAAGAAAACAGAACTGTATGCCTTAATCCAACCGATGAATATTAGCTTAGCGTGTCCGAATACATATTAATACATCTTTGGATTCATGAAAAAGCTTGAATCAATTTTTTAGGAGTATATTTTTTTTCTTAATTTTTACTAATTTTTATCTATTTTTTGAGGTTAGAAAAAAATTGAGATGTGATGGCGATATTCTGACGTCAGATTCGTGATCAGCGGGCAAAAATACTACGGATCTGATATATCGCATCAAAAGTATACCCCACTTTTTTTTTTGTGGGGCTGTGTTATGGCTATGTTTAAAAAGCGGAACAAATTTAAATTGGAGAATTACAGACCCATCAGCTGTATTACACAAAGTCCTCACTAAAATTATAATATATAGATTAACAAATAAATTATACAGTTATCAATCACGTGAATAAGCGGAATTTAAACGGGGATACAGCATTTTAGACCATCTTCGACGAATTAGAATATTAGTGGAAAAAGCCTTTGATTCGATGGAGATATGGGCAGTCCTTAACGCCTTAAGTAACAGTAGAGTCGACGAAAGATACACAACTCTTCTTGAATACATATATAAAAATGCCGCATCATAAATAATGCTTCAAGAAAAAACAAATAAAATCAAAATTAAAAGATGAATTAGACAAGGCGACTCAATATACCCAAAGCTACTTACGTTGACTCTAGAAGACATGTTCAAATTGCTAAAGTGAGAAAATAAAATAATAATAATAGACGGTGAACGATTTAATCACAAAAGGTTCGCAGATGATGTCACTCTAATCGCCAACACAAAAGAAGAATATTCAACAAAATCAAATATTTGAATAAGTCAGAGTGTTCGATCAATATGTACTGTACGGTATTAACATATGGCACGTGGGCTTTAAATAAAAGTATAATAAATAAACTCCAGGTAACCCAAAGAGCAATGGAGAGGAGAATGCTAAATATTAGACTCCAAGATCGTATTTCTAACATCGAGATACGAAGAAAATCAAAAGTGTAATTCAACGAATATGTATATTAAGGTGGGATTTCGCGGAGCATATCGCAAGAATGAATGAGAATATAAAAGATGCAGAGATAGATCACAGATAAGATAGACGGACGATATAAAAAGATTAGCGGGACACCATTGGGTGCAAAAACAACAGAGTTCATTGGTGACAACCTTGGGAGGTTTACATCCTACTATGGATAGAATATGCTAATGATGAAGTTGATGATGATGATATTGATGATGATGAAGCATCACAACTTCATATTTTAAATGACTTCATGGTGAGATATTAAACATAAAAAAGTAACTTTAGAGATATTTACAACTGAAATTTCTTTCCGTTTCAGCTACATACTTTTTCTGTTATTATTGAACATAACGAAAAAAATATAATTTTTAGGTTTCTTTACTCCAAATATTCTAAGAAGGATGCATACCACGATATATCCGATATAATTCACTTTATCCCCACATCTACCACATATTTAACCTCTGAGATGTTTGTCTGTGCAAATTCCTGCGTAGGCGTCTGTACCAAATTTCTCTCATCAGATGAGTCTGTTTAAAGCCGCATTTTGAAGAGACTGAAAATCATTTATTCTTGTCCAATGGCGAATATTACGCAGCCATGATAGTCTTTTTCGTCCCATTCCTCTTTTGCCTTGAATTTTACACTGCAGTATCAGGTGTTGAAAGTTATAACGTTCCCTACGAATAATATGACCCAAATATGAAATCTTTCTCCTTTTTATGTTTTCGAATAATTCGCGATTGCCAGGTTGGCTCGATAACCTCCTCATTCCTCACTCTATCAACCCAAGTTACTCTCAGCATTATTCTGATTATCCACAGTTCAAATGCCTCCAGTTTGTTAATAGGTAACACTTTCAATGTCCATGTTTCAACACCATACATCAATACGGGCCAAACATCCTGTACCTAAGTTGTAGGTTAAGGTTTTTATTACAAAGGAATTTGCGTAACACTATGAAGTTGTCCTTGCCCATTTGTCATTCATAAGGCATCCCAGGTATTTGAACTTGCTAACCCGTTCTATATTCTCGCCGTTATTATAAATTCGGACGTTTTGAATTGGATTTCTACTGATGATCGTGAATTTTGTTTTGTTTATGTTGATGCTTAATCCAATGTTTTCTCCTGCTTTGTGTGTAGCCTCCAATAATACTTGAAGAGCATCTGCGCTATTTGCCAGAATGGCAGTGTCATCTGCATATCTAATGTTGTTTATCGGAATACCATTTACTTTGATACCCAGATCACTCTCCGACACTGCCTCAACGAAGGCTCTTTCGATATATAAATTAAACAGCATGGGTGGTAAAACACAACCCTGTCTAACACCCTTTTTTATTTTAAAATCTTCCGTTATATAACCATTCTAAAGTCTTATATCTGCTGATATTCCAATATAAGTTGGCAATGATTTTTATATCTTTAGAATCTAGCTCTAGTTCTTGTAGATATTTCATGAGGAGGTCATGTTTAGCGTTGTTGAATGCCTTCTCATAGTCTATGAAGTACATGAATACATCCTGCCTCTGATCTAGATAATTATGAACCAGCATTTGGAGACTGAATAGGGCTTCTCTCTTCCCAAAACCCCCTTCAAACCCGAACTGGCTATCTCCACTAACTTCTTCGCATTTCTTGTATAGTCTTGTATGAATGATGCGCAAGAAGAGTTTGAGAAAATGGCTCATGAGACTAATTAAGCGATAGTCCTTACATTGTTGTTGTTATTGTCAGAGTAATAAGTGTAGAACGCAGCCAATCCTTCTGTATTAAAATATTACAAAAAAATACATATACAGTGCCATTGATAAAGTTTGCACCATATGGGAAAAATTTTTATTATAAGAATTTTTGAAAATTTAACTTCGAAAGGTGTTGCATGTTTTTTTGTTTAGGATTACACCCAAATAAGGTCATGACGTCACAAGCCTTGCCTGTCAAATTTGACTTTTAAAATTTAAAACTGGGAAAAACGGATTTTTTTTTAAATATCGAAAAAGGTTATAAAGAAAAAGAGATTGTATTTTAATTTTATGTCTATATTCCAATTTCCAAAAAAATTTGACAAAATTCACTTTTTTCAATTATGTCCCTCGAAAATGATAATTGAAAGTTTTTTCTTATAAATTTTAGTATATATTTTTTAGTGGTTAATGTTTTACTAAATGTTACGAAAAAAAATTAATTAGGCCATAAAATTAGGCTGAAAATTTAGTTTTTTCAAAAAGTTGTAATTTAACAATGCAATATTGGTGCAAAGCTGCTTAATATTTATGACACGTCAATTTTTAAGGATTACTATTATTAAAATTAATGTTATTTACTAAATAAAAAAATGTTCTTAAGTTTCTACGCTTCTTCCTTCCTTTTCAATGCACATAATAGTTCTGTTATAAATTTCATGACGAACATTCGCTTAGAACTCCGGCTTGATTTCATCTACAGACTGGCGGACAGTTTCTCTTAAGTGTGCGATATTTTCAAAAGGTCTCTGAGCATAAACTAAATTTTTTAAATACCCCACACAAAAAAGTCACAGCGTAAGATCGGGTCACCGCGGCGGCCAAGGTACTTCACAGGAAAACCTACCAATCCACTTCCCAGAAAAGTTTTCGTCCAGCCAATTTCTAATCTCCAAGGTGCTGTGACTAGGTGCTCCATCTTGTTGGAAGTACATTTTCATTCTTTCCTCTAAACTAAAATCTTCCAGTTCACTGGAAAGTTCGTTGTTTAGAAACTGTAGGTACCTCGCGGATGTAAGACTTTCTCTAAAAAAAAACGGGCCAATAATTCTGTTATTAAAGACACCACACCAAACGTTAGTTTTAAAGGAATATTGATCCCTTGTATCTATGTATCACACTCTGCATAACTGCAAACTCAGCATCCTCATTAGTAACCCAATGTTCATGTTGACGTTTAAAATTATTCTCCACGCATCCAGTATTTTTAAAGTTGGTAAGAATTCTTCCTACTGCTGTATGCGTTATAACTTTTTCCGGATGTTGTTGGTTAAAAATGACGGCAGTTTCTCTTTGAGTTTTGTAGTTATCACCCACGATCAAAACTATTTCTATTTTATCTTGCTTAGTTAATTTAATTGGCATTCTTATTAAAGGAGAAAATTTAGAAAACTGTTATGCATTAATAATAGTGAACAAACTGATGTTAGTTTGATGTTTTATGTGACAAAGGAACAAAACACGAAATCCATTGCAACTGCGACAAAGATACGTGAAAGCCTATCATATTATAATTTTGTTTGACTTAATAGCAAAACATGAATGTATATTCTTTCCACCAATACTGCGTTGCAAAACGTTGTAATAATTTTTCAAAATCTTGTTTTTTGACCTTTTGAAAATATGTAAAAAACATTTCGAATAAACTATTCCCAAAACCTGTATATGAAATTAAGAAAGAGCTTCTCGCGAATGCTCGCCATATAATTTATAAAAGAACTATTTTGTGCATTGAAGAAGGAATTAAGAAACTACAAATTTGTTCAAATTTATTACATAACATTAATATTTATTATTTTAGCCCTTAGAAGTTGAGCTGTCATAAAAAATTATGCAGTTTTGCGCCAAGATTACATTGTTAAACTACGACTTTTTGACATAACTCGTTTTTCAGCTTAATTTTAAGGCCTAGTTATTTTTTTTTCCTAACATTTAGTGAAACATCAACTAATAAATAAGTACAAAAGATAACTGATGTGGAAAAACAGTTGATTGTCATTTTAGGGGAAAATAATTGAAAAAAAAAAAAAATCAATTTCATCAAATCTTTTCGAACATTCGTACATAAATATAAAACTGCAATACAATCATTTTTTCTTTATAACTTATTTCGATATTTTCAATAAAAATACAATTTTTTCACATTTTAAAATTTAAATGTCAAATTTGACAGGCAAGGCATGTGACGTCATGAACTAATTTGGGTGTAATCCTAAACATAAAACATGTGCTAACATATTTCGAAGTTAAATTATCAAAAACTCTTATAATAAGAATTCTTCCCATATATATATATATATATATATATATATATATATATATATATATATATATATATATATATATATATATGTATATATATATATATATATATATATATATATATATATATATATATATATATATATATATATATATATATATATATATATATATATATATATATATATATATATATATATATATATATATATATATATATATATATATATATATATATATATATATATATATATATATATATATATATATATATATATATATATATATATATATATATATATAAGAGGCTGGTTTGAAAAGTCCGTGCAAAAATAAAAACTACTTATGTGTTTGGGGTAAACCTTTTTTATTTTTCGACATAGTCTCCTTTTAGGCTTATACACTTCGTCCAACGATGTTCTAGTTTGTTGATCCCTTCCGAATAATAGGATTTGTCCAAGTCTGCAAAATATCCATTAGTGTCTGCAATCACCTCCTCGTTTGAATAAAATCTTTGTCCCGCCAGTCATTTCTTCAAATTGGGGAACAAATAGTAGTCCGAGGGAGCCAAGTCTGGAGAATAGGGGGGATGTGAAACGAGTTGGAATCCTATTTCCATTAATTTTGCGACCACAACTGCTGAGTGTGTGCTGGTGCGTTGTCGTTATGGAAAAGGACTTTCTTGTGGGCCAATCGCGGGCGTTTTTCTTGCAGCTTGGTTTTCAAACGGTCCAATAACGATGAATAATATTCACCTGTAATAGTTTTACCCTTTTCCAGATAGTCGATGAGGATTATCCCTTGCGAATCCCAAAAGACAGTCGCCATAACCTTTCCGGTCGAAGGAACGGTCTTCGCCTTTTTTGGTGCAGATTCCCCCTTGGTAACCCATTGTTTAGATTGTTGTTTGGTCTCAGGAGTATAGTAATGTATCCATGTTTCATCCACAGTGACGAAACGACGCTTAAAGTCCTCCGGATTCTTCTGGAACAGCTGCAAACCATCCTTGCAACACTTCACACGATTTCGTTTTTGGTCAAGCGTGAGCAATCGCGGCACCCATCTTGCGGATAGCTTTCTCATGTCCAAATGTTTATGCAAAATATTATGTACCCGTTCAGTCGAGATGCCCACAGCACTAGCAATCTTACGCACCTTAACTCTTCTGTCATCCATCACCATATCATGGATTTGATCAATGATTTCTGGAGTCGTAACCTCCACAGGCCGTCCAGAACGTTCAGCGTCACTTGTGCCCATATGGCCAGCCCGAAAATTTTGAAACCACTTATAAACTGTTCTAATCGAAGGTGCAGAGTCACCATAATGTTTATCAAGCTTCTCTTTAGTCTCTTGAGGCGTTTTGCTTTTCATAAAGTAATGTTTAATCACGACACGAAATTCTTTTTCGTCCATTTCTTGAAAATCACCCGACTTCCTTGATTCACACGAATGCCAAACACAAAGAAATAGACCAATATGGCTGAAACTTGGTGTGCGTTCTTTCAAGAGATGCTACTAACTAAACATGACCTCGATACGCGCCGGTGGTGCCATCTCTCGGACTTTGCACGGACTTTTCAAATATATATATATATATATATATATATATATATATATATATATATATATATATATATATATATATATATATATATATACCGAAGGATTGGCTGCGTTCTACATTTATTACCCCGACAAAAACAGCCAGCTCTAAACAATACAAAGACTATCCAGCCATTTTCTCAAACTCTTTTTACTCATCAGTCATACGAGACTATACAAGAAATGCGAAGAAGTTAGTGGAGATAGCCGGTTCGCATTTAAAGGGGGTTTTGGGACGAGAGAAGCCATCTTCAGTCTCCAAATGCTGGTTCAGAATTGTCTGGATCAGAGACAGGATGTATTCATGTACTTCATAGACTATGAGAAGACATTCAACAACGTTATATATATATATATATATATATATATATATATATATATATATATATATATATATATATATATATATATATATATTTATTTATTTATGTATTTATTTAATTTCTCGAATTGTATCAAAAACCTTCTTTCCATTTTATCCTGTCAAACTAAAAATTTTTCCGTATACATGTTATTTTCACCTCATATACTTGTCGTCGAGACACAAACTTAGCAGCCGTTGAAAATAATCAATACCTCGGTTTCAATATAAATTCGATACATCTCGTTTTCTACTTTTCGAGGGTGCTTTTTCTTAAATCCGGCTTCTCGTGCCGAGCCAAGACGTTTTTAGCGGTCTTGAGGAGACGCCAGCTGCTTACACAAAAAATATCCCAATTTGCGGTGGTAAGAGAAAAGTGGACTTTGGAAATATACTGGGTGCTCTTTTATAAGGTTTAAATGTTCTAGAAATAAATATGTTCTATTATTTAAGGAAAGTGAGTTACGATTTCCTTTACAATATTTATAGTAAAAAAAAAACAAGTTGATAAATGAAATTGTATATCAACCTGAAAAATTATTTCTTAAAACAACGTCATCTAAATGTAAATCTTCGTGGCCTTCTAAGCGCACGGTGAAATTATTGATCACTGCACGGGACATCATTTCAGTGATCGTGGCTCTGTATTGTCAGATATTTGCTTGTAATTGTACCAGAGATTGAGGATTTTTATAGAAAAGTTTAGTAATAATATATTCGACAGTATCAAATCATTAGTTGTACACTCTAAATTTTGCCGACCATCAGGTTATTGCTCAGGATAAGGAAGATCTTGAATTTATGACAAAAACACTGTTTGAAGATTATAAAAACTGGGATTTAACAGTTAACTGCAAGGAAAACAAATATTTGTATACAGGAGAAAACAGAGAAGCCTTCTTCTAAATACCTGTGAGGTCTTTAATGCTTGTGAAGAATATATATATCTCGGAACTAACATACTCGTAAGTAAAGACGGTAGAACGGAAAAATAAGTGGAAAGTAGATTAAGTAAAGGAAATGCGGTCATAAGACACCTAAATTCTGTTCTGGGGTCGAAGAACATAACATCACAGAGAAAGCACCTTATTTATAATGCAGTATTTAAGAGCATCCTGTTATACGGTTGTGAAACTTGCCAATTGACGAGACGATTGGAACAGAAATTAATGGTACTAGAAATGAATTACTGGCGAAGATCGGCTGGCGTGTCAAGAATGGATAGAGTTAAAAATGAAAGAATAAGGGATGTATTGAAAGTAAAAACTACGATTATTGAGGAAATGCAACAATGGAAACTTATATGGTACGGACACGTGGAAAGAATGGAAGAATATCGAATACCAAAGATGGTTCTAAAGTGGGTACCAAGTAAAAGGAGGAGAAGAGGGAGACCAAGAGCGACATGGTTTGGAGGTGTTCAGAGGGCAATGTGAGAGAGAAATCTAAGACCCGGAGATTGGGAAGATCGAAAAGAAACGGAACTGGGAACAGAAAGGCGAAGAACACTATAAAAGACCGGATTGATGATGATCATATCATTAAATGCTACGTAGAGGCTAACTGGACAGATCCCTTTTGACTGGTCGAAGTCGACTTTCATCCCAATTCCTGAGAAGTCAGAGTCGACAAAATGTGATGATTATGGCTTGATAGTCTTAATGTCTCACGTTTTCCAGATATTCCTGAGAATCATCCATACCAGAATATATAGAGAATGTGAGGCAGAGGTGGATAACACACAATTCGGATTCCGAAAAGGCATGGATCCCGGAAAGCTTTATTCTCATTAAATGTACTGGTTCAGGGTTGTAAGGATATGAATGTGTATGTGTATGCATGTTTTATAGATTACAATGAAGCTTTCGACTGTGTGATGCACGCAAAATTGATGAGGATTCTGGAAGCAGCAAATATAGACGGAGGAGATCTAAATATTATTAAAAATCTGTACTGAAATCAATCAGTGGAAGTTAAAATTGGGATGCATTCTCTCACTTTTGTTCAATCTTTATTGTGATGCTCTGTTTAATGAGGCCGTCTATAAATCTATTGAAGGAATAACAGTTAATGGAAGTATACTGAATAACATACGGTATGCTGATGATACTGTTCTAAAGCGAAATTTAACTTTCAAAACTACACAGCTCTAACGAGGCCATCAATTCATATATTAGTGCCAAATTTCAACTTTCTATGTCAAATAGTTTCGGAGTGACAGACGGGGACAGACAGACACCGAAGTAATCTTATAAGTATTCCGTACGGAACACTAAAAATCACCTTTCATGATTTTTACCTTTATTCACGTTTTAGGGTTGCTCGATCACAAAAGTACAGTTTCCCAATTCCGTCTGTTTATCTGTCAGTGGGGATTAAATTTTTTCACAAAAACTAACCACAATAAAATGGACTGTATTATAGGGGGCCGGAGAATATCTATAAGTGATGGATTCTTGGAGCTTATAGACTATGGATAACAAAAATACATCTCTGTATTCATAATTTGTTGACACCTCGGCAATATGTTGCATCAAGCAGACTCAAAGTGTGTTATCTAAAAGTCAAATAAGATGTTGTTAAATAGGTAACATAATACGAGGACCGTACTGGATACAATTTTATACAATTTAGGATTGTCTTTCTTAAAATACCTTTTTTAACCATTATATAAGTCTTTCTAAGAGGATTTTAAATGATCATATTAATTTTAAGTGTTATTTAAAAATCTGAACAATTTAAAAAAAGATAGTACCGTGGTACCAAACCATTATACTAATGATAAATGGCCAACTACTATCTTGTTTATTCCTTTTTATTAGCTGTTAAAGTAGTTGTTTTGGTAAAAAATTAGTATTCAAACCTACATTATGGATAATCACATTCTAATTACAAACATACAAATTACAATCCAACTGTAATTTTAAACGTTACTTAACAATATTAATTTATGTTGCCTGCCGTTCTGAACACAGTATCATTAAATGTAAAGTTTCTACAGTGTTTGTTCTGGAAAATTAGTTTTCCGCTTTATTGGTTGCCGTGTTATAATACAAACTTAAAGTTTGTAGCGTTGGCATAATAGGAGCCCTAGGTAGATCTCCTGGTAAATTGAGTCGTAGTAGCCAGCGAAGGATTTAAATTGACTGTGAATCTAAAAAAACAAAGTGAATGGCAATAACAAAGAAAAATCTACCACCAGAATCCCTCGAAATCAGGGAAAACACCGTGGAACTGGTCTCCACATTTAAATATTTGGGAATCAACAGAAACGACAAGTGGGATCCAAAGGAGGAGATATATTCCTGAATTGGATGGACCCGAGTGACATATACGAGGCTGGTTTGAAAAGTCCGTGCAAAAATAAAAACTGCTTATGTGTTTGGGGTAAACCTTTTTTATTTTTCGACATAGTCTCCTTTTAGGCTTATACACTTCGTCCAACGATGTTCTAGTTTGTTGATCCCTTCCGAATAATAGGATTTGTCCAAGTCTGCAAAATATCCATTAGTGTCTGCAATCACCTCCTCGTTTGAATAAAATCTTTGTCCCGCCAGCCATTTCTTCAAATTGGGGAACAAATAGTAGTCCGAGGGAACCAAGTCTGGAGAATAGAGGGGATGTGAAACGAGTTGGAATCCTATTTCCATTAATTTGGCGACCACAACTGCTGAGGTGTGTGCTGGTGCGTTGTCGTGATGGAAAAGGACTTTCTTGTGGGCCAATCGCGGGCTTTTTTCTTGCAGCTCGGTTTTCAAACGGTCCAATAACGATGAATAATATTCACCTGTAATAGTTTTACCCTTTTCCAGATAGTCGATGAGGATTATCCCTTGCGAATCCCAAAAGACAGTCGCCATAACCTTTCCGGCCGAAGGAACGGTCTTCGCCTTTTTTGGTGCAGATTCCCCCTTGGTAACCCATTGTTTAGATTGTTGTTTGGTCTCAGGAGTATAGTAATGTATCCATGTTTCATCCACAGTGACGAAACGATGCTTAAAGTCCTCCGCATTCTTCTGGAACAGCTGCAAACCATCCTTGCAACACTTCACACGATTCCGTTTTTGGTCAAGCGTGAGCAATCGCGGCATCCATCTTGCGGATAGCTTTCTCATGTCCAGTCCGAAAATTTTGAAACCACTTATAAACTGTTCTAATCGAAGGTGCAGAGTCACCATAATGTTTATCGAGCTTCTCTTTAGTCTTCTGAGGCGTTTTGCCTTTCATAAAGTAATGTTTAATCACCACACGAAATTCTCTTTCGTCCATTTCTTGAAAATCACTCGACTTCCTTGATTCACACGAATGCCCAACACAAATAAATAGACCAATATGGCTGAAACTTGGTGTGCGTTCATTCAAGAGATGCTACTAACTAAACATGACCTCGATACGCGCCGGTGGTGCCATCTCTTGGACTTTGCACGGACTTTTCAAACCAGCCTCGTATGAGTATGAATGAATTTTTCCATCGCACAAGTCTCAGTCTCGAACTCCGAATGATAATGGTGAGAGCGTATGTATTTACCATGCCATTGTATGGATGTGAGTGCTGGACCCTTGACCCTGGCTCAGAGAAACGACTAGAATCTTTTGAAATGTACATTTATAGACGTTTACTTCCTATTTCCTGGCTACAGAAAATAAAAAACACATAACTGCTTTAAAGAATGAACAAAATGAAGGAATTACTAACAATCATAAAAATAAGAAAGGCTCAATATTTCGTACATATAATGAGGGACCAAAGTATGAATTACTACGTCTAATTATTGAAGGTAAAATAAAGGGCAAACGATCGAACGGAAGACGACAGAATTCTTGGCTGAAGGACGTAAGAAGGTGGTTTGGATGTGTTTTAAGTGATATTTTGTCGAGCAGCAGTTTCTAAAGTTTGTTTAGCTATATGGATCGCCAACCTTCGTGAAGAGACGGCGTTGTAAGGAGAAGGAGGCTAACTTATGTACCTCTCCTGGAATTCAATTTATTCGGGAAAAATTTTCGAATAACCGGCGAAGATGTGTTTTAATAATGTGATGTTTTCATATCCTGTTGAAACGAAGTTTTCTGGTTATTACCATTAAGATCTTGTAAAGCCGTGGTGAAGAAGTTGAAGACTGGAAAAGAATAAGAATAATATATGATTGATAAATCATATGTGTTGAATACATTTGGTTAATAAAACTGAGCTCCAGAGCAGTATCAATTGGATTCAATTCTTACACCAGCTGTATCTTCTAAGGGTTCAAACTTCAATCTTTACGAAAAATGCTCTATGATGCAGTGTAGCCAAAGGGAAGCAGGGATGGGCTCTCACCATGAAGACAGAAAAGTACTTTTTTTTTCTGGGGTATATTTCTAGTGAAAACATTTTTAAATGGGGCTTAAGTTTTGAAAGTTCGATTGTGGGGAAAGGGTTTCTGTTTATTTATTTCTAAATTGGTTGGTAGTTTCACGGTACTATGTTCTCTTTTTTTCTTTAACGAAATGCTCGTAGCATCCTGATGGCCTCCGCCCCTTGAAACCAGTTATGCCACTGCCTGTAATTAAGAACTCCTGATTTCTTATGTATCAATGGGTCGGGATTTTCGCGAACGCCCTTCTTGATGTCTTTAGTTGCATTGTCTGAGGGTTACTTCATCAGTTCTGCAAACTTCTCTATCCATTTTTATCCACTTGAATATTCAGAGCCTCGTTCAGGCCGTATAAATGATATTGAACACGATATTTTCGCTTAGAATCATCGTTTTTATCAAACTTTTACATATAAAAGGCACGCTTTGCTCCGGTGAAACGCCCCATAGCAACAACTAAATTTCCAAGGATCTCTCGGTCCACCTTGACAGACTCACCCGTTGCAATTTTACAATAGCCAAACAAATTTGAATTTATTATGGGACACTTTGTATTAAGAGTGATCATGGTTGAGTTTTAAAAAACTTTACAATACTTTAGGAATATTCGAAATTATAAGATGGAGACAAACGCTTATTTTGAATGGTTAATGCCTAATGATATCTTATTTTACTTAGTCAAGATTTAACTTTCTTAAAATTATCAGCATGCTTGGTACATTAATAATTTTCCAGTTACATATAAGATTATGGGTATCTTTTATACAGAGTATTCATAAAGCCTGAAATAATGGAAATATTTCGCAAATAGTCAATTTTTACAAAAAAAAAATTGGATGCTTTTTTAATGGAATACCCTGAACACTCAATACGAAATCTATCTTAACATCATGTCTTAGTTAGGGCAATGTCTTTTTATTGCTTTTACCTTGTCTGTTATGATTCGTCGTTAATGCGTCAAGCTCTGGGGTGAGTTGCTCCTCTGGCCTAGAGATCTGGTATGGGCAGGCTGGATTGAAGGTTTCTACTCCTTGTGTTTTGATCTGACCTGAAAGTTGCACTGTCTAAGAACTGTCACTTTAATGTGACAAGACTCTTATTTTAGCTATCACTCTACAGCCTGAACTTTCTATACCGTCCCTTGGTCGTAAAGTAGGAGGGTGTTTTGTTATGGAAGTTTGTTACTTCCAAGCGTAAGACGTCCGTGAGGCAAAGAAGAGAATCACTTGAGGCCTTAGCGGATTGACTTTGATTCCCAACTGATTGAACGATACTTAGTTTGTATGTGCTTAGGGACTACTGGTAATTATCCCATGCGATTTGACATAGCAATAATGGCCGTGTCGTCGGCTTAAATGTTATGCAGGTATGTTCTCCCTTAGGGATGTGTGCAGTGTAGATTTTAAGTAATAGTGGAGACAATAGAGAGTCTTTGGGATTCCCGCCTCAATTATCTTTTCATTTAAGGTCATTCTGTCAACCGTGATTCCGAATTTTCTGTCCTAGATGAATGTAATTTTGTGATGCAAAGAGAGAAACCCCCCTTTTATGCGCTTATCTTATGGTACCGTGTTTGGTTAATCTAAGGATACTCCTGAAAATAAGACAAGTTAAACCCTGCGTTAATGGATCAGTTTTGAAATCTATATCAATTAAAAAGAAAATATACAGTGTGTTCTAAAATAAAAATTGACTTATTCAAAGGTCTCTTACTTTCTTTACGGTTTGATACCCAGTAAAAAATGCAGTAAAATAGATATGTCCTAGATATTTTCATTATTTAAAACTGGTAACACCTTGCATATTTGAGTTAAAATAGTTATACTTTAATGTGAATTTTTAATATACTATTTTCCTGTTATGTTTAACTAATTAACTGGACCTATGAGAAAACATGTTTAAATTAATATTTGACACTTAACCAACGAGAATTAGTATTAAAAATAACTAAGGACCATTTATAAAAATGTAAATAAAATTAATGTTAAAAACTCAAGAACTGCAATGAAAAAAAACACATTATAACCAGCCGCATTTTACTAAGCTATCTATTGCTTGCTAACCTGAAAACAAATGAATAATTTTCGGTCATACTTTATAATCTGTCAGTTGTTGCTAGTAATTTTGCAGTGGGTTTTCAAAGTAGTATTAAAAATGAGCGAGAGAAATTGTGAAATTCCATTTCAAGTTCGAAAGATAATAATTGATTTGTGGAAAGATGGAAAATCGTACAAAAATATAGGAAAAATTGTCAAAAAGTCTCTTGCTTTTTTTTTTTTTTTTTTTTTTTTTTTTATGGGTCTAGCTCACGTGCTGCAGGGAAGTCCCTAAAGCGCTTCAGGAGCGGCACGAGTGCGGAAAATGCGATTCACGTTGTTCTTGAATCGCTGTAAATTGTACTCGGTGGGAAACACAGCGCTGGGCAAATAATTCCAAAGGGATGACGTTCTCCATATAAAAGATTGCTTGAAAAGCGTTGTACGCGGAGTAACAAGCTGAACTTCATACGGATGCGAAGCACCAGCGCGACGTGTATTTCTAACATGCACCGCTTTGGGAGGAATTAAGCGGGCTACATCCTTCGAACACTTTCCATGAAAATACTTGTAGAACAAACTCAAGTCGCCAACCGTTCTTCGATGTTCCAGCGAATCAAGGCCGCCGGTCAATTCCGGGTCCCCAAGTTCAGTACATTGTAAACCAGTATAAATCAACGTGTTCCTGTAAAATTCGACCACGCTCCGGTCGTCCCAAGAAACTGACTCCACGTTAGACAAATAATTACGGGTCCCAAGAAAAGTGCACCAAAATTAAAAGAAGAAGTACGGGAACTATTTTCGAAAAATGTTTGTTCACAAACAGTGAGAAATTGTTTACACAGGGAAGACTATAAGGGGTGTGCAGCCAGGAAGAAGCCCTTAATTTCGGAAGCTAATCGCAAAAAGTGGTTAGCTTTTGCTAGGGAATACGTTACTAAACCTCCTGAATTTTGGGAATCCGTAATTTTTAGTGATGAAACTAAAATTAACCTTTTTGGGTCTGACAGCAGAACTAAAGTTTGGAGAAAGAAGAATACCGCATTCGAAATTAATAACATTTGTTCCACAGTGAGACAAGGAGGTGGCAGTGTTCTGCTTTGGGGATGCATGTCCTCTGGAGGGATTGGAAATTTACATTTTATTAATGGTACCATGGATTAGCATATTTATCTGAACGTTTCGAGAGATAATTTAAGAGAAAGTGTCCAAAAAGTAGCACTCGAAAAAAGATACATTTTCCAACAGGACAATGATCCGAAACATACCGCCAACTTGGTGCGAGAATGGATGATCCATAATGTACGCCAGCAGCTTCATACACCTCCGCAATCACCCGATGTTAGCATTTATGGGAGGAACTTAAACGGCGCGTTTGCAAACATAATGTTTCAAATAGAGAAGAATTAAAAAACAAAATATGGAACGAATGGGAGAACATGCCACCAGAAGTTACTAGACAGCTGGTTGCAAGCATGACAAAAAGGTTACAGGAGATTATCAAGGCCAACGGCGGTCCCACTAAATATTAGTTTAAACGAAGTTGTTATTTTCCGTTAAACTCCGTCAAACTGTTATTGGTAATTGTTAAGTGTATGGAGACTTTTTTGACATTAATTTTGTTTACATTTTTATAACAATGATGTAACTTCTGAATACAATTTTTCGTAGTTGTTTTTAATACTAATCCCCGTTGGTTAGGTTTCAAATATTAATTTAAACATGTGTTTTTTCATAGTTCCAAATAATTAGTTAAACATATCAGAAAAAATGGAATAGAAAGCAGGTGGTGTATGAAGACATTTTGGACTGACTGTATGTGTATATATATATATATATATATATATATATATATATATATATATATATATATATATGTATGTATGTATGTATATATATATATATATATATATATATATATATATATATATATATATGTGTATGTATGTATGTATATATATATATATATATATATATATATATATATATATATATATATATATATATATATATATATATATATCAGAACGTATATTTTAATTAGATTAAAAAAAAATTTGCACAGTATATTTATTAGGTGCAAATAATTAAAAAAGACCACACAACAAGATGTTTTTTACGATACTCGATCAATAACCTAATCTAAAACCGTTATTTTATTTAACAACCCTTACTGTATTTAACCCTTGTATAATTTTTACAGTTACAAAAAAACTACAGGTACCGTTTTATTTGATAAAAAAAGGTAACCAACCGTTGCCGTTAGAACCATAAAACAAAGAACACAAAAAAGATATTTTCAAGGATAGTTATGTAAACGATTCTGCCTTTTTATTGGGTTATATTAATAATTAAAGTTGTATAATTATATCTTGCATATTGCTTCCTTGGAAGACAATTTGTGGTAAATTGCTAGAGTATACAGTGAGGTTAATAAAAATGGTAAAACCATATATAGTTTATAAAATAGTTGGTCATTGAAATAACTTCAAAAAAATTTACAAATAAAACGTAAAATTTTTATAGCTGTTAAAAATTGGGTTAAATATAATTTTCTGTTTATCTGGAAGAACTAGTTTGCGCATGGCAGGAAATTGAGCCAGCTAAATTAGGAGAGTACTAAGAAAACATCTCTTCGAACTATCCAGTGTTTAACCCAGGACCGATGAGTACGGAAAGACGAAGTGATATTTCTCTGGGCCTGGTCTTTCGTCTTAATTCAGGATAGGGCCGGTTTTCTCACGCAGGACTTGGTTTTTGTTGAGGATTTGTGGAACAGTTGAAAACCAAAAAAGTCCGAGGTAACAGAGGAACGTTTCTCATCCAGCTTATCAATTTGCGAAGGTAATAAAGTTTTATTATAAGAAAGATTTTTCTTGAAAACGTTCCCAGGATTATCGATCTTTGAAGGCGATAAAATTTAATTATGAGGGAATTTTTTCTGGTAATATGCCAACACCGTTTTTTGACGGTGATAAAGTTTTATTATAAGAGAGGTTTTTTGTGGAAAAATCCTTCTCTCTGGTAGTCGTGGGGAGATAAAAGGTTTTTTTTAACCCTCCTTTTTGAAATCCAGTATAAGGACCCGCGTTGTGGAATGCTTCCCGGGCCCGGATTTTCTTTCCATGGTCCTGGATAAAATGGACAGTGGCAAGTCGTGTTATACAAAAGCTACCCTCATCACTTAATTGCTCTGATCCAATCATTCCTCTCTAAAAGGACATTCCAAGTCCGTGTAGAGAAATCCCTTTCTGAGGTAAAAAGAATAAGAGCCGGAGCCCTCCAGGGCTTTGCTCTATCTCTACACCTATTCAACATTTATGTATTTGCTATTCCGAAGAAACCCTTTACCTTTACGCTGATGATACGGTCATCTGCACTACCTCTAACAGGATCGACCATATTACAGCCCCACTTCAACGTTACCTAGCGCGCCTTTCAGATTGGTTTGACCGATGGAGGATTAATGTCAATCCAGAAAAGACCTAGGCCATTATATTCGAAAAAAACACCCGTAACAGAGACCTTCTTCAACTCTCACTCGAAGGAACTACGCCCAGATGGACGAATAGCATTAGGTACCTAGGCCTTCTATACGACAAATGGCTTGTATGGAAGGCAAATCAGCTCCTAGGGCAGCTGTTCCCGCTTCTGAACCATCGAGATTAATTGTCAACTCATAACGAGTTGCTAATTTACAAAATGATTATTAGGGCCGGGCTTACGTACGGCTGCTAGACATGGTGCTAGAGGTCTGGAAAGCATCGAGTCAACGTCCAGACAGTTCAAAACAAAACCTTACGTATCATAGCAGAAGCTTCCTGGTTTGTCCGCCACAACTAGTTGCATAGGGAGTTTCAAATGCCCACAATAAAAGAATTCACCTGAAATACTCAGCTTCACTTTCTTGAGAAAGCGACAGCTCACCCTAACCCTGAGATAGCTAACGCCATCAGACACAACACAAACGTAGGTAATCGCTACTTACGACCCTCAAATATACTACAAATAGACCAACAATAGACATGACTAAAACTCGACTACCAAGACGGACTATATTAGGTACTTAGTATATAGGAGTAAGGGCGTCCTCTCTAAAAAGTAAGCTAAATATGTAAATATTACACTCCCGAAATAGCCGGGATCTTTACTTTTAGTTTTTAATTAGACTTAGTTAGGTTAAAGTTGTTGAAATTTTATTTGCTACTGGAAAGCTACACAACCTTGTCCAGGAACTGAAAGACTGAAAATCAACATTACAGGAGTAAGTGAGGTTCGGTGACCGAACTCTGGAATGACACTTTAGGATGGAAGAACATTTTACTATTTTGGCAGCGACGACAGTATCCGTGACCACAGACATGGTGTGGGTATTCTTATCGATAAAAATATACGTCCCTCAGTTCGAAACTTTGTGCCGATATAGGAAAGAGTCATCCTACTTCAGCTACTGGGAGAACCAGTCAACATTAACGTTATACAAGTTTATTTCCCTACATCAGACTAGTCAGATGAAGAAATAGAGACTTTTTATAAACACCTATCCCAGACTCTAAAACTCACAAAAAGCAATGAGCTCAATATGTTAATGGGCGACTTCAATGCTAAGATTGGTAAAGGAAAAGTGGAACACATAGTAGGCAAATACGGCCTAGGCGAATGGAACGAAAGAGGTGAACGCTTAATTCAATATGGTGAAGGAACACAGC
Source organism: Pachyrhynchus sulphureomaculatus (assembly GCA_019049505.1). Lineage (NCBI taxonomy): Eukaryota > Metazoa > Arthropoda > Insecta > Coleoptera > Curculionidae > Pachyrhynchus > Pachyrhynchus sulphureomaculatus. Next base: position 183,268,565 of record CM032447.1, on the reverse strand, counting down.
TGGTTATAACAAATACTTGGTATAAACTTCATCCAAGACGCCATTACACATGGAAATCACCTTAGGACAATGAAAAACATCTTGTCCGAAATCCAACTGACTTTATCATGATCAATAAAAGATTGAGAGCTGCCAGGAGCCGATATTGAATCTGACTATATCTTGCTTGAAGTTAACATACGGATGCGTTTGGCAAAGACTAAGAAAAGAAAGAAAAACAAACGACCCAACCCTAAACTACTTAAAAATAGTGAAATAAATATGAAATACACAGACTGTTTAAATGAACAATTAGATGGAATATCTATCTCTAATAATATTGAATAGGACTGGGTCAAAGTTAAGGAGTCATTTGAAGTTGAGAACAACAGTTTTTTTCAACAGTCAACATTAAAAATGAAAAACGAATAGATGATCCAACATATATTAAATGTTATGAAAAAACGCATACAATGTAAAAATCAACAAAATCAGATTGGTTATGTCGTCTTCAGAGAGAAATACGTAAAGAAATAAGAATTGCTAAAGATCAGTGGCTGGAACAAAGATGTATCGACGCCGAAACTTGCAGCGCCTTGATGACACCTTCCACCTTCATAAGAAAATAAAAGAAATAGCTGGAACATATAAGAAGAATTCCTCTTCTCATACCCAAAATGAGATAAATGAACCGATCTTGGACCCAAAAGAACAGCTTAAACGTTACACCTTCAATTTGTTTCATGTTCACTATGTAGATCTCTTAACGGACAATTCGTCCGGCCCTGAAATATTGAAGAGTGAAGTGGTTCATACTATTTCACTAATGAAAAATGTTCTCAGAGACATTCTGTAATGATAATTTAATAAAGCTTGTAACACTCTTTAACAACATTTATTATACTGGGAAAATAGCGAAGGATTGGCTGCGTTCTACATTTATTATCCTGCGAAAAACAGCCAGCTCTAAAGAATGTAAGGACTATCGCTTAATTAGTCTCATGAGCCATTTTCTCACTCATCTCGCGCATCATTCATACGAGACTATATAAGAAATGCGAAGAAGTTAGTGGAGATAGTCAGTTCGGATTTAAAGGGGATTTTGGGACGAGAGAAGCCATTATGACCAGCTGATATTGGAATCAATCAGTAGACGTAAAACTTCAAAATGGTTATACAACGGAAGATCTTGAAATAAGGAAGGGAGTTAGATAGGGTTGTGTTTTGTCACCCATGCTGTCTAATTTATATGTCGAAAAAGCCTGCTTTGAGACAGTGTCGGAGAGTGCTTTTGGTATTAAAGTAAACGGTGTTCCGATAAACAACATCAGATATGCAGATGATACTGCCATTCTGGAAGATGGCGCAGATGCTCTTCAAGCATTATTGAAGGCTATACACAAAGCAGGAGAAAACATTAAGCATCAACATAAACAAAACAAAATTCATGATCATCAGTAGAAATACAATTCAAGACGTCCGAATTCATATAAATGGCGAGAATATAGAACAGGTTAACAAGTTCAAATACCTGGGATGCCTTATTAATGATAAATAGGATCCGGACATGGAAATTAGAGCCAAATTTGAGCAGGCAAAAGCAACTTTCAACAAGTTATGCAAATTTCTTTGTAATAAAAATCTTAACCTACAACTCAGATACTGGAGTTTCAAGCACAATAGATCAATGATGGTCGCAGTGCAAAGGGCCATTCTGGGCCACACTCCCCTCTACACATTACATTACAGGTACTGGAGCGTTAAGTTCTATGTTTGGTCCGTTTTGCTGTAGGCTGTTGAAACATGGACATTGAAAGTGTCATCTATTAACAAACTGGAGGCATTTGAAATGTGGACACTCGGCCGACCTGAAAGATCGCGAATTATTCGGAATATAAAAAGGAGAAAGATTTCATACTTGGATCATATTATTCGTGGGGAACGTTATAGTTTTTAATGCGTGATACTGCAGGGTAAAATTCAAGGCAAAAGAGGAATGGGACGCAAGTACTATCATGGCTGCGCAATATTCGTCACTGGACAGGAATTTTCGGCCACTCCAAAATGCGGCTTTAAACAGATCTGATGAGAGAAGTTTGGTACAGATGTCTATGTAGGAATCTGCACGGCACCTTAAGAAGAAGGTTAAGGTAGCATAGATGTACACATTAGAAACTAACCTACAAGTTTTTAGAACTCACATCTCCTATATAAAGAATAATCATCACATTGTAAGAGGAATAAAGGGTCGCTGACCCAGCTCACAAGGAGGTTAAGTGGGTATGTCAGCCCTCCGGCTGGAGAACCACCACATAACTGGAGCATTCTGGGGCATCCTTAAGGTGACGCAGACTGTTTCATTATCCATAAGATTCTTCTCTGTAAAAGAAAAAAGAAAACTCACAGTGCCTAAAAATTAATAATCATATACCATCTTTTCGCAATATTTGTAAAAAAACCTCCAACTTTGGCAGTGTTCAATTCTTTAACAGATAAAATAGAATAGCATCGAATCTAATAAAATTAATTTAAAAAAAGTATTTCATGTAATTGGGATCTTATCTATTCAAGACGATATCTCGCGGCTTTTTCAAGATTTACGTATAAGGCGCATTTTTAAATCTATCATAAGCGTCGGTGTAAATTAATATTACAAATTTTTGCTTTTCGGGAAAAATTAAAAAAAATACTTTTATGCTGTGTTTACAATTGTGAAAGTCTCCTGCAAGAGGATTAAATGTAGTTCATGCATTTCCAAAAATGAATGAGAGTTATGTAAATACTACTAATGCATTTGGGCAAGTAGAAAAAGTTGAAAGACTGAAAGTGTCGAAAAAGGTTCTGCGAATTGAACGAAAAATCCCAATTGATGCTAAAGTTTGTTCTAAATATTTTAAAAAAGATTACATTCTTCCAGGTAAGAAAAAATATTTATTCTTGAACAGTTATTTGTTTTTTTTTTGTAATTTGTGTGCGTGTGTCAAATAAAAATTCCTTATTAGATAACATTTTTCAAATTTTATTTTGATAAAATATTGTCTCAATTATTTTGTATTCATTCAAAGTCATAAATAATTAATAAATATTAACCTCCGAAGTTAGACCGGAAGGTTGATAAATATTCCTAGTGAAGGGCAGCAGCAATCACTAGTACCAAGAAAGGGCGTAGAAGAAATGATCCTGGACCGGCCAATCGTTGGAAAAACACAGGCAGAGCTGAATCAGCAGAAAGGTTGTGATACTGCGACTCGCCAACCCGCACTGACAAGCGTGGCATTTTAATTGTCATATCTTCCTAATGAAACCATGAAGTGGTGTCGAATTGTAGAACAAAATTACCCCAGGTGAGTAAAGCCCAAAGCTCAGAATCTCACATTGTATCAACAGTCAGATTCACGGATTCGAGGGAGGCAAAAATTCGGTAACAACTTTAAATAAGAGACCATTATACATTGCCACATATAATAACAGAACATTAAGGACCAAAGGACACCTGTCGGAACTAGAACAAGAACTAAAAGATATCAAGTGGTATATCATCGGATCATGTGAAACACGATCCACCTGACGAAGATGTAACTACCCTGAAGTCCGGACACATCCTGTACCAAAACAACTCTTATATAAACCAGCACCTTGGTGGCGTCGCTTTTATGATAAACAAAAACGTGAAATATTTAGTTACAAAGTACCAAGCCGTATCAAATCGCATCATATACATCACCATCAAATTGAACAAAAGATACTCTATACAATACAAATATATGCACCAATCAGACAAGCAGAAGACGAAGAAGCAGAACAAATGTATGACGACATATCAAGAGCAATACAACTTGAAAAAACGAAATATGTTATAATCACCGGCGATTTTAACGCGAAGTTTGGATAATGAACATAAGGGGACCCAGAAAACGACCGGTTTGGATTGGGAAATAGAAAGAACAGAGGTGAAATGTTCATAAAGTTTTTGGGAAAGGAAATTTTATTTTGCTTAAATACCTTTTACCAAAAATCAACACAACGGAAATGGACATGGAGAAGTCCAGACGGCCGCACAAAGAACGAAATAGACTATATCATCTTAAACTCCAAATATTTGTGTAGAGATGTATCTGTATTGAACAAAGTTTATACAGGAAGCGACCACAGACTTATAATAGCGCACTTTACATTCATCATACAAAGAGAACCAAATAAACTCATGAACAAATACCCTTTCTCGACTGCACAAGAACTCGAGACAAACATAGACAAATACCAGAGAGAACTGGGCAATGGATTGGAAAGTATGGATGAATTGAACGGATTGAACATCGATAAACTAACTCAACACATAACAACAAGTGTCAAAAAAGTATGTGTCACAAGGAAAATCTCAAGAAAAAATAAATTGACTTCGAGTACGCTGAAACTTGTAGAAGGAAATAGGGAAAGACATAAGAGCACACAATATAAAATTGATACAAGACACTATCGACCAGAACAGCAATATGAAGGTATTGAAGTCTAAATTATCAAGGGGAAAAACACTACTGAGTAAAATAAAGGACGTAAACGGCGTAATGATAACCAATAAAAAAGAAATCGCTAAAGTAATAGAGAAATTCCGTACTACTCTTTACTTATCAACAATGCCGAACCCGGGAGTAAGAACTAAGGGATATCTTCTGGATCAGAACAGACATAATATCAGGAAAATTACAGAAAGCCCTAAAATACACGAAAAACCGTAAATGCCTTGGCGAAAATAATTTTACAGCTGAAATGTTGAAGTTTGGATGACCAACACTATAAAAATGTATCTCTATGTTCTTTAATAAATGCCTACAGGAAGTTTATTGCCCCACTTGTACAAACTATTTACAAAAATTATTACCGATAGACTCACATCATAATTTGTCACATACCAACTTGTCCAACTGGCTGGTTTTCGAAAGGGCTTCAGCACAAGTGACCATTTGCAAACTATAAGATCCATTATAGAGAAAACAACTGAATATAATGTACAAATACACCTAGACTTTATTGACTTCCAGAAAGCTTTTGACACAGTCGAAATTTGATACATATTAGTGGTCATGGACCGAATATGAATTGACACTCGATATACTGATAGAAAATATCTATAAAAACGCTTCGCTTCATATAAAGATAGATGAAGAGACGAAAACCAATAACACTAAAGTCGAAAGGGGCGTTCGCCAGGGAGACATTATATCACCAAAATTATTTACACTTGTACTCGTGGATGTCTTTAAGAAACTACCATGGGAAGATAAAGGAATCAAAATTGACGGAGTATATCTGAACCATCTGCGATTTGCGGATGACATTGTGTTGATATCGAGTGACTTGAACGAATTGGAATCAATTCTTCAACAACTGAGTTATGAGTCGAAACAGGTTGGTCTCAAAATAAATTACTCGAAAACAAAAGTAATGAGCCTAGAGGACCCACATATATCGATTGAGAACCTGGACATAGAGAATATTAGTGAATACAATTATTTGGGCCATTTAATCACTCTAGGGAAGGAAAATCCGTACAGGGAGGTTACCAGGCGAATACAGCTCTCCTGGGCAGCATTTTGGAGACTCTTCTTCGTGCTGAGAGACAGTAGTATCCTGATTAATCTAAAAAGGAAAGTTTTTGATGCCTGTATTCTACCGGTAACAACATACGGAGTGCCAACAATGTGTCTAATGCAGAAGAACGCCAATAGACTGAGGGTAATGCAAAGGGCAACGGAAAGGTCAATGCTGGGGTTGTCTCTGAGTGACAGAATCCGAAATGAAGAGATCCGTCGAAGAACAAGGGCTATGGATGTTATAGAGAAAATTGCCGAACTGAAGTGGCAATGGACTGGCCATGTCGCAAGACAGCAAGATGAAAAATGGTCACTGAAAATCATACAGTGGCGACCTAAGGAGACAAAACAAACTAGAGGTAGTCCTCAATTGAGATGGAAATATGATATCAAGAGGATAGATGGTAGATACTGGCACCAAAAAGCACAAGACAGGGCAAAATGGAAAATATTAGGAAAGGCCTATGTTCAGGAATGGACGAGTTAAAGGCTGAAGAAGAAGAAAAAGAACCTCCGAAGTGAATTGGCATTTGATTTGAAACCAGTTAAAATTTTTCCGGTTCGAATGTTTCCAGTACCTTTTGACGTTTCACTTTCCAGGTACATTTGATATCAGTGTAGGTTAAAACACTTAGCTCGTTACTAAAACCATTGTAACAAATTAATTTTTATACAAAAATTGAAATGTAAATATTAAACATAGGTTAGAATATTACCGGTAACAATACAAAAGGGTTGCGAGGATATATCTGTATTTTTCACTTTCATGGGCTTTACAAGAGCATTTCATACACAAAATTTTTCCTGTTCTACTGTTCAATGTGTAATTTATCTCAAACACTACTGTTCGCAATTAGGCCGCTAATATACATGCTGTTTGAATTTTCGTTATGTTGGGCGCCACAGTTTTGTCATCGATTATTCGATACCCAAGGAAATGATCTGATTTTAAGAGTTTGAGATTCCTTTGGGCAGGATTTGTACCGGCCCATTTGCAAATATTTCCAATTGCTAATAATATTTTTGAAAAATACTGTTACACTTCCTATGCTTCATACGTTATAAATTTAAATCTGCATCCTATTTTGGCCACAGGTAAGATCCCAATTGGAGAAAAAGTAAAGTGTTCAACATAAGTAAAAAAGCACTTTATACGTAGGTGGATTGAAAAGTTCGCGCTCTCACCAAAAAATAATTATAATATTTTTGGTATAATACCCTCAATAAGTTCATACTTTCTTTGGCTGTCACAGTGTAAAAGTTTGTTGCCGTAGAATTTGCGGTTATTAGGTTAGAATGAGTTTAGTGAGACCAAGTGCAGCCTTTTTGGAAAAATGGAAAGAATTGGACAACGTGTGGTCATCAAGTACCTGTTTAAAAAACGATTAAAACCAAAGAAGAAGCACGATGATATGAAAACAACACTAGAGGAATCTGCTCCGTCATATGCCACTGTGAAAAAATTGGTTGCAGAATTTAAACGTAGACGAGAGAGCATCGAAGATGACCCTCGCTCCGGTCGGCCCACAATGTATACGATTGAAGAAAAACATCTGCAAAGTGTGTGATCTCATATTGAAAGACCGCAGATTAACTATCAGGGAGATTGCAGACACTATAGGCATCTCAAATGAACGAACACAAAATATCATAGCCAACGAACTCGGATTTTCTAAGGTTTCCGGTAGGTAGGTCCCCAGATTGCTTTCAGTTGAACAAAAACGAATTCGACTCACGATTTCTCGCGTCTGTTTGGAGATGTTTGAGGCTGATCCGCAAGATGTTCTTAACAGGTTTGTGACAATGGACAAAACCTGGGTTCACTACTATACTCCAGAGTCAAAGCAACAATCCAAGAAGTAGAATAAATCTGGTGAATCGACCCCAAAGAGAGCGAAGGCAATTCTGTCGGTTGGAAAAGTGAAGGCGTCAGTTTTTTGGGATGCTAAAGGTATTATTAAGGTGGACTACCTTCCGAAAGGCGAAACAATAAACTCGATTTATTATTGCACCCTTTTGCGTCGTTTACGTCAAGAAATTAAAGAAAAACGCCCAGGATTACTGATAAAGAAAGTTCTGTTCCATCAGGACAACACTCGTGTTCACACGTCTGTTGAGTCTATGGCTCAAATTCGTGATTGTGGTTTTGAATTTCTGCCCCACCCGGCTTATACTCCTGATTTGGCACCTTCGGACTTTCATCTATTTCCAAACCTAAAAAAGCACGTCGGTAGCCAGAAATTTTCATCAAACGAAGAAGTCGAAGCTGCAGTTAACCAATATTTTGAAGACCTTGAGGAATCTTTTTTCAAACAGGTGTGGAAGCTTTGGAAAGCAGGTGAAAGAAGTGCATAGAGCTAGGTCAAGATTACGTCGAAAAATAAAAATATGTAGGTATGTATTTTATTTTGTTTTCTTGACTAGGCCGCAAATTTTTCAATCCATCCTCGTACATTAGTTGGGTGATACGTAGCTGTAGATCAGTTGTGGCGCAGTTGTAGTGATGTTTGATATACACAATAAGTAACTTCAGGATTTTTATAGAAAATTTCGAATTTTACTTAAAAATAAAATAGGTCCCTAAAAATATATTTAGTTATTTCATTATTACCATTAATAATGAGTGGTGTTAAAACAAAAGTAATTTTTTTTTGCGTTTCCTTTTTGAGGTACACACACAATTAAAATAAACGCAATAAAAATATTAAAGTAGCGAGCCATCCCGCCTTCGCATGGCGGTTGTTGTTATGTTACTGTTTAACTCTTCGTTGTAATTTAGTGTCGATAAAAATAGCATGTCTAAAATATTTTTTTTAAATAGTTTAAAATTTTTCTTTATACACCGCATTAAATGTCTCTTTTCCGGGGGCCAGAACAAATAGATTATGTTGGATGTTGTAAGCGACAGGGCCACGTTTAACTGGCCAGGCGAAAAACATTGGGCGCTAAGGTGTAAACCAGCTATGTTTATTGTTTGTTCCTGAGCTTTATTAATAGCTATCGAGAAAATACACTAGATTTATAGAAAACTGGAGTCGTTTAAATTCAGCTGGAAAGTCAGTTCGTATCATTGAGATTCTCGGAATCAAAACAGTTTCTCCAGTTCCTAAGCCTGTCAGAATTATACATTCAATCAAAATATTTTTAAGGGCCTTTATTTATAATCTAGTGCCGTTGCATAATTTTGGTTAATTTAAATTACGCAGCAATACTATAAGAGTCCCTACTTTTAGAATCAGTTCGTGCAGCACGGTGGAGTTCCGTGAGCACATCGCAGCGGCAATGGCCCAAGTTCAGAAATATCATTGTGAAATATGAAACTATTCACCAGTGTTACGATTTAAAGACAGCTTTTATCTTTGTTAAATGAACAAAACAAAGAACGTGTCAACGTTCAATGCTAGATTCCCTAGCGCGAGCTTGTAATGTTCTCATATTTTGGTTGGCAAGTCGCTGTGACCCATTAGGGCTAGACTCGTCAATTTGACGTATTCTAGGCTTCAGACGAAAGATGTGATTTTCTTTTAGGCATGACGTTGTCTTTAAATACTTAATCTTTAATAGCAACCACACATGCACAGTTTCCTAAAATTGAAAAAAAAAACTAGTTAAAAAGCCAAGTGCTAGTCGAACTTGCTCAATTAGTATTCCATACGGTGATTGAATTTTGTTACGAAGGTATTAAATGATCAGTGACTTCACACAACACACCCCAAATGAGTTTTCAACAAAGCTTGTCTCCGTCTTTGTTGAAAACTGATGACCTTGGATTTTTTTTTTGTATACCAGATAAATTATCAAAGATAATACACTCTTGATAATTTTCATTCCATATACACCTCATGGAGAATGTTTCAGAATTTTTGCGAAATTTTTTCATTAGTACTCTTAAAGATAGGGCGGCGGCTTTTTTAAAACAATATAAAGAAAAGTTTGCGCGAGTATTACATCATATATATTTTTTTCACTTCCGTTGTCACCTCCCAAAACTAACCCCTTTAGTCAAAATTCAACTTTCAAAACTGCACGGCTTTGACTGGGGCATCAATTTCTATATTTGTGCCAAATTTCAGCTTTTTATGTCAAATATGTTCGGAGAAATTCGGGTGTGACAGACGGACAGACATCGAAGTAATTCCTTAAGTGCTTCGTATGGAATACTAATAAAAATTAAACAAACTGTTATTACGTACGTAATTGTGAAAGGAAATGCAATAATTGCACATAATTTTTCTTATATATTTCAGAACACCCTTACTAAATAGTAGAGAACTTAAACTAACTCAACTAGGTAGGTATACCTAAATTAAGGAAGATTACTAAAATAGTCTTTGTTGCCTAAATGAATCTCAAACTGTCAGGTACTTATTGAACAAAAATACACTCATAACACTAAACAAATGCAAATAAATGTTTACCTATTGTGTGTGTACCTATTGACACCCAACAACAAAGCACCTACACACTACAATCTTGAAACTACAAATAACAAAACAACAAACATTTTCTTCTTCAAAAATATAAAATTAAGGAAATCACGTTACTAAGTCTCGACAAAATCAAGTTAAAGACTACTGTAAAATAAACCCCGCCAGCATATTTGCTGGCGCGCCCCCCAGCCAGTTTCTGCGATGGCTACTAGCAAACAGTGCGGGCGTTCGCTCGCTTTTCCCACCACGTCAGCTCTTTGTTATCCTATCCACCTAAAATATAGCCTATGTCCGTCCCAATGGTCCAGGCTACATACCAGTAAAAGATTTTTTTAATTCGGACTGGTAGTTTCAAAGATTACCCAACAACAAACATACAAACTTTCGTTCTTTATTACATGAGTATAGATAAAGGAAAAGAATGAATGAGTTTTATTACATTGAAACTGTAAATTCTGTGCATAGTACATATTGTGTTTGGACTGTATTGTCCTTTTATTTTTACTTTACACACAAAAAGTTATAAAATAACGAATTTTATTAGTTTATGTACTAAACAAATTAATCAAAAATACGACCTAACGAATAATTTAATTTTTTTGAAATTTTTTAAAGAATTTTAGTATTATTTTGGTAACTTCTGGTCATCGATACGTAAGTACTAAAAAGAATTATATTATTAATGTGTTAGAAGTACACGTCGCGCTGATACTTCTCATCCGTATGAGGTTCAGCTTGTTACTCCTCGTACAACGCTTTTCAAGCAGTCTTTTATATGGAGAACATCATCCCTTTGGAATGGTTTGCCCAGGAGTGTGTTTCCCACCGAGTATAATTTACAGCGATTCAAGAACAACGTGAATCGCTTTTTCCGCACACGTGTCGGTCCTGTAGCGCTTTAGGGACTTCCCTGCAGCACGTGTGCTAGACCCATAAAAAAAATAAAAATAATAGGTCAAATCGCTATTTTTTTTTAATATTATTGGGGCGTATTAAGTTAAAATTCATATAAATAAAATAATTTTCTCTTTATAAATAATATTATTTGTTGGTTATCTAAGGGTTATCTGCAATTACATCATAACGCTAATTTACGTTCGCCTAAAAGAAACACAAGAAAATGTAGATCTACTTAGTTATATGGCTGAAAAGGAAGCAGCGATTTTTTATACTGACAAATCCTATCATTCGATTTAATTTGTAATATGGCTTTGAAAAAAAAACAAAGAACTCAAAGACGTAATTGTAGATCATTCTAAAGGTCTCGGGATATCAACCTTACTTGTTCATGTGTGTCATGTTTTTAAATTATTTTGTGGATGCGGACTGTTACTATAGGCGATGTTTTACCTATGTGAATCTCCAAAGCACTAAAGGTACTATTCGGTGTTGTTATAAAAATCCACAAGCAGTTTGAGGGTATGCAAAGGTGAAAAGAGGCAGCAGCAACTAGTTACTGCAATTAATCCTGTCGACTTGTACTAGTGTCATTTCGAAAAAGTATGTAACTAAATTTTAATAGAAGTAGTGACATAGCTGAAAAGAAAGCGTGAATAAAAGGCCATGTAGCCATTATTTTTAGAGTTGAATTCTTTGTGTAAAGTTGGAATCTAATCAATGCATGGAAATGAATTTGTTTTTATTAATATTTATTTTTTATATTAATTTAATTTCTTTTGTAAAATGACACCTGTACCGTTATAGAGTATTTTGTGATTCATTTTATAATGCGATAAGCCATTTCAAAATTTCAAAAATAATACAATTATTTGCTGGGAAAAAAATAGAACTTCATTTAAGTGTTCTAAAAACTTATCTTTGCTTCAAAACTTTTAAAGTTCCTATCAAATTCCTATAATTTTTTTTTAAATAAATCCATTGAACATATTTACATAACTGTTATTATTTATCACCTGACAGCTTATCATAATATTTTTATGTGTTTCAATGACCTGAAACCGCAGATGATACCTACATTAAAAATAAGTTTATAAAAAATATTTTTCTGTTTGTATATTGGTTCCAAATCTAAATCTAGGTATACCCAAGTATTAATACTGAGAGATATGAATAGAATGATATCCTTTATTATCAGTCCTGTAGTACCATCAACGCCCGTGTGCCCCAGGGCTCCATTCTGTCTCCTACTCTCTTTCTCATTTACATTAACGATCTACTGGAAAAGACCAGGAATCTAACTACAGCTATGCAGATGACAGTACGTTCATCTCATCATCATTCACTTTGAACGCTCGAACATCGGCTACTTATGCAAATTTCCGCAGACAGTAGGAGGTCGTTCAACTTAACAAAGACCTGGAAGAAATTCTATCTTGAGGTGACAGCAGGCAGGAGTTTTTTCTAAAAAAGTTAACGTTGCTGAATCCGACATAGTTATTTCGGGGCACTCCATTCCTTTAACATCCTCATTCAATTTGGTGGGCGTTAGTTTGGGAGCAAATATTTATTGGCATGAACATGTTGCAAGCATAGCAAAGAGAGCTTCTCAAAAGCTGGGAATATTATTTCGAACTAGAAAGCTTTACACTCCACTAAGTTGGGAATGTGGAATCTTTGGCACAATGATACTACTCAGTATATATCACCACTACACCAAACACTTTATTTTTGCACTCGACGCGCGTTTCGCTAACCATGTTAGCTTCATCAGGAGCGATGATTGACAAGTAGTCAATCATCGCTCCTGATGAAGCTAACATGGTTAGCGAAACGTGCGTCGAGTGCAAAAATAAAGTGTTTGGTGTAGTGGTGATATATACTGAGTAGTTTACACTCCACAACAACTGTTAATTCTGTACAAAGTTTAAATTCGATCAACGATGGAATACTGTTCCCATACTGTTTCCCAAACATACACTGTATTTGTTGGATTCTATTCAGAAGAGAGCTGTTCGTCTGGAGGATGAGGAAGACCTCCAATGAGATGGGTAGACGACGTGCGCAGATTAGGTGGAAAATATTGGTGTTGCAGGGCTCAGAATATGAACGAATGGAGAAGCTTGGAAAAGGCCTATGTCCAGAAGTGGACGAGAAGTGGCTGATGATGATGATGATGATGGTGATTGGCTTGCCTGGTCTGTTGAGGTAAACGAAATTGCCGGATCATCAGTAATCGACCGAAGGTAAAGAGTGATTATCAATAACAAGTCAAGCTGTCAGAATATAAGCCTAGTATAATGGTCATATGGTAAATAATAATAATAATAATACTAATTGTGACAATATTTTGTCAGCATTACCTCTGGTTTATTTAATATTAATACATAATTTTTTTCTTATATTTAGTTAAATATTTAAAACACAGTTATTAGGTACTTAAAATATAAAATCTTAATAGACCAATTCTAATTGGTATGCGAAAATCATAAAAGGGATATGGTATAAGTATCATAATATACTTCGGTATCTTAAGAGGATTAATTAACAATAGACTTTTTAAAATGAGCCTGAAGATTATGGAATTTTTTTTAAATTGCTAGATCTACTTTATTCTGTATCTTAAATAAAACTAGTTGTAACTTTAAAGTTTTATTCTTGAATATCCTCACAATTCATACGGCGCAGGAATCTGGTTTTTCGTTCAACATTGTCTAGAGTCTTCAA
>CM032447.1:183179941-183252441 GCA_019049505.1 Pachyrhynchus sulphureomaculatus | reverse complement strand
TCTGTTAAAGCTTTTTTGGCAGAAAAAAATATCCCTCTGTTGGATTGGCCGGGTAATAGCCCATTGAAAATGTGTGGGAGCTGATGAAAAGAGAAGTGGCTAAAGATGTGCTTACCAACAAAACCCAGCTCCTAGAAAAGATTATTCATGTGTGGAATCATCATCCTCAAATGCAGGAGACAGTACAATCTTGCACTGATAGCATGCCGCGCAGAATTAAAGCTTTGATAGCGGCTAAAGGTGGCTCAACTAAATATTGACTTTTACTAACATTAATTTCACTTTTCTTTAAAACTTAATAAACTTATGCTTTTCTAAATTAATGCTGTTTTATTTATGTCAAATAAACAGGTAATTGATTGGATAATATAAAAATAAAAAAACAAATCAATTTAAAATAATAAAACGGTACAATATCACTCAGTAATTAATATTTTACATGAAATCTTGCAGTGCGTCTAATAATTTGGCCAGGAAACTGTATATATATATATATATATATATATATATATATTATATATATATATATATATATATATATATATATATGTATATATATATATATATATATATATATATATATATATGTATATATATATATATATATATATATATATATATATATATATATATATATATATATATATATATATATATATATTTGTTGAGTGTAAGGTTCTTTGATCTTGGTATATATATATTTTTTATATTTTACGTGTTCTTGGAATTAGATCGTTAAAACTATTCTTGGATCTGTTATATATTTATTGACGTTTCGACCTTCGGAACAGGTCTTCTTCAAAATTTGCTCTAAAAGATTACATTAGAAGAATTAAATATAGATAAGTTGTGTATTGCGGGGTTAAAATATTTGTATCTTTTCGTAGTTTTTAATTTAAGACACTTAACTGTATACATTAATGAGGGCCTGACCTTAGAAAGTAGTTCATTTTGTGGGGTGTTAAGTTTAAATCACTGTTAAAATCACATTTCACAAAAATGTGATTTTAATTTTAATCTTGAATGTAGGTTCATTTAATTAACAAACTTGAGTCTTTGTGTTTTAAAAATTTTTTTATTTGACGTTTCGCCCTTGGATTTGGGCATTTTTAAAAATTTTTCTTTGGTGTAATTTTCATATCTTGAAAACCAGACCAATACATTTCGGTCTATGGCCAACGTACAATTCGTAGAAAAAACATATTACCATGCAAAAATCCCTACAGACCTCAGATTTCATCGGATCACCATATTCTTTTTTTAAATCATCTTAAGCATATTGAGAAAAGACCCGTCGAGCCATAGTTTGAAAATTTAAATCGCCATTTTACGCAAATACGGTGATAAAAAATTGATCAGTCCGAGAAAAAAATATACTGACTTTACTGTTGATTTACTATTGACCAGACATATGTATTCCTTACCTCCAATGGCTCTGGGTGCTTGGTAACTGTGAGTCCCCTTGCCTCTTACGGCACAGGGTGCTTGATTAATGTGAGACTCCTTGCTTCTTACGGCTTGGGGTGTAAAAATGTTGAAGAATATTTTTATGAGATTGAAAATTCTAACGACTAAAAAACAGGTTTAAGTAAATTTTTTAGTTATTAATATAAAACTTTGATGGTCAGTAAACAACTCACTTAGCATATAGTAGTAGTAGTAGTAAAGTGAGTGGATGGTACATTGAGTAACTGGTGTCACCTAGATCTAAAAGTTCTTCTGTGACTCTCTACTGAGTTGAGTCAGGGTCGCAGTCCTAGTCCGGAATTTTCTGCCAAGAGACATAGGCTACTCACCCTGACCCCTTGTAGATCTTTGGGTTCACAGAATAGTTGACCCCAGTATCTATATCTCTTGATCGTTTAGTGCAGGACATTCGCACAGAATGTGTATATTGTCCTCGCTTTCTCCCTCTCTCAGCCGACATGTTTTCTGCTCAGCCAGTTTGAGGTTATATAGATGGGCTTGTAGTGTCAGATGTCCCGTAAGGAGTCCTATGCTCAGACGTAACCTTTGTTTTGACATCGACAAGAGTTTCTTTGTTCTGCCTGTAGTAGTTTGTTTCATATGGAGTTTGACGACACCCCGCTCCTGTGCTCTAAGAGAGTTGGTGTTCTTTCTCCAACCATTACCTGATTTTGTTTTTACCGAAAGCGAAAGGAACTCCTACAACCTGTTCAGGTGGGTCCTCTAGGGTGCCTCTTTTGGCGAGTTGGTCCGCTATTTCATTTACAGATATGCCTTGGTGGCCTGGTACCCACATTAGGGTAACTTCGTTGTTACCTCCTAATGTATTTAGTTCTTATACACATTCCCTGATCAGCAAGCTGTCCGTGGTGAATTTGACTGACAAGAGCTTGTATAGCTGCTTTACTGCTATTACACATCTGAGACTGGGGTATACTTTCCCTGTGGTTTAATTTATGGCAAAAGATTCCCGCCTCAAAGCGGCCATTAGAACCAAATGTCGGTATTCGGTCTGTTCAGGAACATTTGCATGTCCTTCCTCTCAGGGATAGGACAGAAAAAACTTAATCACTTGTCTTGTTTTCGTGATTTTATCTTGTTTTAAGACGAATGGGCGTTCGTGGAGGAATTTCAGACCTTAGTATCCCCGGTCCCCATTCCTCCATTCGCCTTGACATTTCAGTTTGTATGCTGTTAATATCGTCGATGATAAACTGGTTCAGTGGTGGGACACAGAGTGCTACTTCTAGCGCCTCCGTTGGTGTCGTTCTCATAGCCCCCACTGCCGCCCTAAGGTAATTCCCCTGTAGGCTGCGCAGTAGGTTCTTTGACTCTACCGTGCCCACTCTGGGCCACCAAATTACATCTGCGTACGTTAATCTAGGCAATAGTACCGCCCAGTATATCCACAGTGCGACTTTAGGTTGCATACCCCAAGTTTTGCCCAGAGCTTTCCTATAGGCCCAAAGGGACTTGTAGAATTTGTTCCTCTTTTCGTTGAAGTGTTATTTCCAGTTTAGTTTTGGGTTCAGACGAACTCCAAGGTATTTCACCGAGCTCGTGTAAACCAGTTTATTGCCCTAGAAACTAAGTGATGCAATTTATTGGGGTTTGTATTTTCTGGTAAAGATCATGGCATTGGTTTTTGATGGATTGACCATTAGTCCCTTTGCCATACACCATCTTTGAGTAATCCTAAGGGCTCTCTCTGCATGATCTCCTTATAAGAAGAAGATGCAGATTAGTAATGAACAGACTTACAAGAAGACTGGAACATCACAAAGAAGGCAAACATGAGACTTGTACGAAGTTAAATCTATGACATCTTCCTCTAGGGATTCGAATCATCGACAATCACAATGTGGTGTTGGCGACGTATGCTTGGCATCCCTTGGACAGCCACAAACAAATTCATCCTCGAACAACTAAATATTATAACATGATTTTCCACCATTTGTTACTAGATAATTCTCGGCTACTTTGGTCACATGGCAAGAATAGACCCGGAAAACTTGGAGAGGTTCGTCATAACTGGAAAGGTAGAAGGGAAGAAACCACGTGGTTAATCACTCAACTGCTGGGCCGATCAGGTAAAATCAGTAACGGAGCTTAGAGTGCCCGATGCGGTGAAGTAGGCAGAGAACAGAGACAGATATCGAAAACTGTCAACCAAAAACTTTAAAGATCGATACGACCTTCAGCAATAAGACATACGACTGAGAAGAGAAGAATAAATATATATATATATATATATATATATATATATATATATATATATATATATATACATACATATATATATATATATATATATATATATATATATATATATATATATATATATATATATATATATATATATATATATATAATATATATATATATATATATATATATATATATATATATATATAAATATATATACATATATATAATTTTTTTTTTAAATTTAAACTTATTACTTAAACTTACTTCAGAAGGGATTATAGAAGGAAAAATAGAAACCAGTTCTTATCAAAACTAATATTTGAATTTAATTCAATATATTATTTATGCTCTATTTTGTAGTCTTACAATTTAGCAGAGTATAATGCACAATTATTTTTTTTTAATTTTATATATTAAAGCTAAGTTGACAGAGCTCCTCATTAAAGATATTAAGAGGTAAAGGATCATTTTTTAAAAATTTAATTTTAATTCTTCATTATAAGGAAACCGAATAAAAATGTTGCTCATCGAATTAGATGAATCACAGATAGAAAACAAGATTTTATAAATTTTGACTTTTAGTTAAACTAAAAATTCAGGGAATTAAATTAGCAACCAAATTAGGATTTTTTACCACAAAAATAAGATTATTATCTTGGTTCAAAGCACGACTACGTAATGTTGGCCCATAAAGTTAATCAATTTTTCTTTCTTTTTTACTTATCTATTTTTGTCTTTTCATACAATTATTTTCCTGTGAGGTCTTATGCCAAACTTATAATACAGGGTATTCTCTAAACTGAGACATTTTTAACAAGTTATAGTACTCACTAAAAAAGACCACTTAACCAAATACAGCACACATAAAAGGTAACTCATAAAAAAGTTACTTTACTTTCTGAAAATAATTTAGAATTTATAAGGTACACCAACAAAATATTTTTCGTACTTTAACAGCTCGCAGAACTATGAAATTGTTAGTACAGTTGATTTGTTATCTCTTCTATTTTGGCTTTTGTGAGGATGTAACGTGGGAAAGAAGAGGGAAAAAGTAAGATAAGCCTGTGTTACCGTAGTATTGAGATGATTTTTTAAAATAGTTTGTTCAAAACTGACTTTGATCTTTCTCCAATAACTTAATTCAAATATTACTCGTAAAAGTTGATATTTTAAATAATACTTACTTTATGTCAAGATATTAACCACTAAAACAAGTTGAGGAGGAGAAGAGCTTCAGAGATATTTAAAATTAAAATCTGGCATTACCCTCTACTTACTATTTCCATTGAAATGAATCTAAATAGTACACGATATATATGACATAACCCCTCTGGCTGTCTCTCCTCTTGAATCGTAAGAAATTGAAAATATAATACCATTCTCAGGATTTATTCGAAGCCTGGAAAACATATAATATGAAATATGAGACGCAACCATCTCTAACACCCTCTGTTACCCCCTCAACGCTTTATATGTTTGACTATAAATGATTTTACCAAAATTTTTTGATTACCGACAGACCGGCAAAACAATGTTTTTCGTGATCTAGGAACCTAGAAACGTGGAGAAATGCAAAATTTTGGAGGATGCTTTGTTTACGAATTCCCAGGCCAAAGTTACCAAATTTTTTACATCTTATTTTTTTTTAAAATAAATATGAAAGCTTAATTATCATTTTGTGTCTTAAATTTTGTGTGAGGGCCTCTATAGCTTTTCCAAACTCGTAAACAAATTTCTTCAATATTTTTCGATTTCATAAATTAATATTTGTAATAAATTTGGAGAAAAAGCCGGAAATTAGTTTCTTACAAGAACTTCTTCCAATAATAATACAATTAATTGAAACTGTTATCATAATAACATTTATTTATAAATTAGGTAACAGCGTCACACAAATCACAACTGCTACCGCATCATCTCGATTCGGTAACAAACTAGAGTAAAATCCTTAAAATTACTTCATAGGCACCAAAATGAGATACATTCAGGAACCTTTATAACAAATACACGTACAAGTTCACTTTACTGACCTTTTCTAAACTACATTTGGCCATTCTTTAACACATCTTCCTACGCCATTACGAACCCCTCTAGTTCGAGTGTTTATATAAGGGTCTTTTTTTAGATTATTTTTTAGATTAACAGCCAATCATTTTACCTGCCACCATCCGGGCCTGATAAAAAGAGGGTAGAGCTAAAATCCATTTATATACTACGTTAGGGTTATAAATACACCGCGTTGAAGGTTTTTTTCTATTTTTTAGCCACGCCTATAGCGTTTTATAAAATGGAAGAAAGCTAAAGAAGGATTTATAGCGTGAAGGGGAGTTATTTTTAGAATTTAGAAGGGTTGGGTGTTTGAGCTACGAAGTAGAGTTATTTTGTTAATGGTTATCTTAATTGACTAGAAAAAATAAGGCGTAAGGCGTTTTAAGTACACTTTTAGAATACCTACTTATTTCTAGGAAAAAAAACATTTTAAATAATAAAACTTTACGCCTGATATCTACATAGCTTTCCCTAGAAGCTTATACTCAGTTCTATGAGAATGCCTTTTTAAGTTATCTACTGAGCCAGGATAATGAAGTTAAACATAAAAAATGCTAAGTTGTTAAATCACTGTCGCTGTTATTAGTACGAGGGTCGTTCTAAAAGATATCTTTTTTATTGTTCTACATAGTCACCTTGCAAATTAATAGATTTCGTCCAATGAATTTTCAAATTTTTAATTTCCTGATTATAATAATATTTATTTCTCTCTGCAAAATAGGCTCTGTCTCAGCTTTAACTTCATCCCTCGAAGTGAATCTTCGTCCAGCTAGCCATTTTTTTCAACTCTAGAAACATGAAGTAATCGCTGGGAACCAAATTTGACAAATATGGTGGATGTGAAAGCATTTTGAAGTGAAGGTTATGCAGTTTTGTAATAACAATCTGAGGCGTGTGTGAAGGCGCATTATCGTGATGAAAAAACACTTTTTTTGCGAGATGTGGACGTTTCGCCTGACTAACTCCCTTCAGTTGGTCCAGTAATGAAGTATAATACGTGTGGGTGATGGATCTAACTTTCTTCAGGTCGTCTGTGATCACAACACCATAAGAATCCCAAAAACCGTCGCCATGACTTTTCCTGCAAATGGAGCCGTTTTTGCTTTCTTCGGCGCGTTTTCACCTACTCCCACTCACTGTTTCAATTCCTCTCTCATCTCTGGCGTGTAATTATGAATCCATGATTCATTTGCTGTTATGAAATGTCGAAGAAATTCACCAGAATTAGATTTAAACAAATCTAAACATTCTTTTGAAATTTTCATTCGAATGCGTTTTTTGTCGATTGTTAACAAACGCGGCAGCTATGTTTGTTTACATGATCGCTGTATAGAGACAATTAAATACACGCGTCTAAAACTTCACAGCACGCTATCTAGTAGAAAACAGTCAACAAATATTATAATAATTTGGCCACCTTGCCATATCTGTACCAGGCCGAGAACTTTTAGAACGACCTCGTACTTTTACGAAACTTTGTACAATTTCGTTGCATCCTGCAGTTTTAATGATTTTTTTTTTTCCGAAAAATCAGGATCATTAGGTAGTGATAAAGTTTCTCACTATTGAGGGAAATGTACCGAAAGATGAAGAAAATCATGGGTGTACGATAATGATGGCCTACCTTATTTTCAAATAAAATTTTTGTTGAAACAGTTTCGATAGCACAGGGCCTTAATGACCCTACATCACGAGGAAACCGTCAGACTTGCTAACGAAACTGGAGTATTCGAAACTAAAATTTTCAAGATTGTTCACGACGATATAGAGATGAAAAAAGTTTCTACACGATGAAATCCCAAACTCCTTCTACCAGAGCAGAAGCTGGAGATGATGATGATGATGACGTTTATTTCTCTGAGCGCGTCGGCAACAAGGCCATTTGGCGCCCCATAATTTGATTTGGGTGAGAATTAGTTAGTAGTTTTAGATGTCATTAAAGATTCCTATATCTTTCAGGTATTTAATAATGTTGGGCACATTGACTGAATCTGGATGTAATGAAAGTGAAAGGGTGGCTGGAATGTAATATTTAGAACCAATGTGTGAATAATGACCAGCTTGAAAAATATGTTTGATAGTTAGGGGATTGTTGCAATGGGGGCAGAGTGGTGGAGGATCATTATGTAACAAGTGTTTGTGTGTAAGGTGTGTGTGTCCTATTGACAGCCTGATCCAGACGGTATTTTCTTTGCGGCAGAGAGAAGGTTGAATAAGGGTGGGAAAACAGATGACTTTACTTCCCTGAGCTTATTTGGTGAGTCAGTCAAATCTCATTGTAACTGAAATAGATTGAGGAAGATGCTATTTATTAATCTAAGAAAATCATCTGGATGGTTATCTCCAATCACTGGGGTACTGATAGTTGCAGCCTCCTTGGCGAGAGTATCGGCTCTATCATGTCCACTATTTCCTATATGGCCCGGCAACCAGATGAAGGTGATGTCTTTTCCCCGGAGGTGTAGAATGTTTAATAGATCTCCTATTTGTCTTGTATAGGCGTATTTTTGGATTTTGTGCTGGATGACCTCCAGGGAGCTTCGAGAGTCAGATACTATGAGGAATTATGAGAATTGTCTGAAGCTGCATGTCTGAGACTCTCGCGTATGGCTAATAGTTTTGCCGCGAATATGGATGAATGATTGGATGGTTTGAAGGATCTATGAAAGTTTCCAGTGACAAATGCAGCTCTCGTGCCCTTGTTTGATTTGGATCCATCTGTATAGATGATTTTGTGTAAAGAATGGAATCGTGGAGTTATTGTTTGAATTTGGAATTTAAGAGCGAGGTGGGGGTGGAAGTTTTATGTAAAGACGTAAGTAAGGAATCAGTTTTTGGAGTTGGAGTAAGCCAGGGTGCGAAGGATGGGAATAGAGGGTATTGAAAGGATGGAGGGAATAGATTATGTGTGCTAAGAAATTTGTGGATACGTTTTGAAATTGAGTTAGCGGGATAACAGTGTAATCGGGAAGGTAAATTTAGATTCAATGATTTTTCTAAGATGGTGATGATATATGTTACGGATATAATATTTTATTAGGGAGTGGTATCTTGTAAGTTGGAGAGGCTGAATAGAGGACGCGCATTGCAGACTAGGTACGGGTGAGGTTCTGTATGCTCCTGGGGCTGAACGAATGGCTTGGTTTTGTACTGGGTCGAGTAACTTCTTTAAGGATGGGGAGGCGAAGTCGTAAATGAAGTCTGCATATTCCAGTTTCGAAAGAGTCAAGGACTTGTAAATGTGTCTGCGTCCCACGTGGTGCTTGAGAGTGATTTGATTAGATTTAAGTCATAAGCAGACTTTGTTTTCAAATATTTAATATGGTTCTGCCAGGAGAGTTTGGAGTCGAAAATAAGGCCCAGTATTTTGACGGAGTTGACATTAGGAATAGTGGAATTATGGATGTGTAAGGGGTGCATTTTAGGGCAAGTTCGTTTTTTTACAAAAGTGGATGATTGATGATTTGGAAGGAGAGAAGGAGAAGGCTGTTTTAGCGGCCCGGGATTGTAAGGAGTTTAGCTGGAGAGGAAAGAAACTCCTCAAGACCGTTTTTAGACAGTCACTCGACGAGACTTGGGTACCCTATTGGCATAACTCCGCGAAACAGAAGTAGATGCAATAAGTTTATAAGGGCACAAAAGTTAGTTACCTTCTGAATAGTTGATGGTGACTCTATTTTGGGATTGGAAGGAGTTTCGCTTATTAGATATATGGAAAAAAAGTCCACAATCAATGAAGCGATTACCGAAGGATAATTCAACGCCTGAAGTAGGCTATTACAGAAAAACGTCCGAATTCATGGAGAACCCAAACTTTGCTATTGTACAGGTTAGGCTATTACTGAAATCTGGAAATTCACAGAGTTAAATCCTAAAATCCTATGGGTCCTTTTTTTTAAATATCTAAAGAAGGACTTCGGGGCCAAAAAATTTCGCACAAGCGATGAGTTAAAAAACTGGCCTAAACAAAATAACTTTTTTGGTTGGAATTAAAAAAATGTAGAAAAATATTTTTTTAAGTTCTGTAACTTTTTCTTCTACTTCGGTAGATAACTTAAAAAACAACCTCGTAGTTTCTTTATTTGTAGTTTGAAGCACTATAAGTTGTAATTAATTTTAACAGACCGGAGTAGGGATGTTTAAAAATTTTATGACATCTTAAGTGGGTAGTTTTTCTTAAACAGTTAAAGAAATATTTTTAGAATTGATAATAATAAAAAGTCATTGACGATATTTATAATTTATTGAAAAACAAATATAAATAAAATAAGGTGCCGCTGCAGCGTGTGGTCTACCAAAAAATTTGAGATCTACCCTGCTCTAACATTGCTTCTTCTTCCTCTAGTGCCGTACGCTTGCAGCGTGTAGGCGTTCATTTGCGCATTTATTATGCGAAGCTCTCTCCTTCTCGCCATAACAAAGGTGTCTCCCACACTCCTGACCTCGCACCAGTTCCTGATATCACGCAGCCGCACAGTGTGTCGACTAGTACAAGTTAGCTGGACAAAATTATTTTTTCACTTATTTCAATTGTTTATGTATATTCTAGGCATATTAAGTTATTTTAAGAAAAACTTCATCGCGTTGGTTTTTTTTATGGGCGTGGCTAATTTTTTTCCCCTAAATTAGTCAGCTACGCAGACATATTTAACGATAACTCGGGAACAAGTTGTCAGATTTTTATAAATAAAACATTAAAAAATGCGTAACAAAATTTTATTAAAGTTGATTGAATATTATTTTATTCTATCTTTTATCGTTTTGGAGTTATTTAGAAATTAATGGAGAGAAAAATTTTTTTTCGTGTAAAATTCATTATTTTTTTCGGTAAAAAAAGCGCAATAACAAAAGAAAAACAAACTATTATACATTTTTCTGAGAGCTGCGTATCTGGAAAATAAAATAAGGTATTAATCATGAAAATCGGTTAATAAATGTGGGTTTTATTCACAATTTACCGCAGGTACTCAATATCGATAAAATTTGTGTAATACAGCCACCCTTGCATATCGCGGTAGGATTGTATCAGCTTAGCAGGTAGATAACGGAACTAAAGGGCAAGGGTATTTTGTATGGTTATTAGAATTAAAAATTATAATACAGTGTCTTTCATTTAGCTGCATTTCGCTTACCTGTATTTTTTGTCCAGCTGCACAAAACATTGTATAACAAAAACAAAATATTCTGCGTATGTGCACGAATTTTTCTACAAACTTGAATGTGCAACTAAATGAAAGACACTGTATTATTATTTTTAATAATAACCAGATGAAAAATCATTTATTGCATTTGTCAATTAAAAATAAAACAATTAATCCATATTACTTAGTTTTATTGACACAAAAAGGATAAACTCAAATAATACCTGTCTTTCAGGTAGGTAACTTGTGCATTATACATACATAAGTAGTTGGTATTTTAAAATGTTTTTGATTTTTTTAAGGTACGTATTTCTTGCTGTTCGGTTCAAAAAAAAATTGTTTTTGAAAATTCCAGTCAAAAATTGTTTTTGTTTAATTTTAAAATAAATGTTATAAAATGCTCTGTAATAAATTTAGCATAATGACACTGACTGTAATTATATGTAAAATAAAAATACTCATTTATTGATAAAGAAAAATTTAGAAGTCAAGGTTTACATGCTTAGTACAAGCACTACATAACTAAAAATAGGAGCTGAACCTAATAATCATCATCAGAGTCTTCTGATGAGTCGTTTACTGTATAATCGTCATCATTTTGTGGCATTGTGCGACAATATGATGACGATTCCAATCTTGACTCTTCTATGCTAGGGCTTACAATTAACTTTAATACATCTGTACACATTTTTTCCGGCTTTTTTTTGGGAATCTCTCGAAGGCTATTGATCAAAGGATCAGATGTTATAATTAACATGCACAGTAAGTCTCTATTCGTGGCAACACGCGAGCACTTGCGGGTCTTGTACTCCCTAAATCTGCGGCAATCTTTGTTCCGTGCTTCTTGAGCCTCTTCGAAAAGCTGCCCAATTGGAAGCAATGCCGCTTTGATGACTTCTGTGCTGTGAATTAATATTTTATGCACAGTAGCAGGCATACAGTACCACGAATAGAGACTAAGATAATGCTTTCTGGTTTCAAGACAAAATTTTTTGAATTCAACTAAGTTTATCTCGAATCCAGAAGACAATGTTCTCAAAATAACATCAAACTTTTTTATAATTGTAACATCCAACCCTGTGATCTGAGCACTCATTTCAGCATTCTTAAAAAAAGCGACGGGCTGTATTTCCATCATTTGAAGAACCAAATCCTGGCTTTGGTTTATCTACAATGAGTCCCATCTCGTTCTTAAATTTCAATTTGATTTCCTCGGAACGAACCTTGATATCTGCTTTGTCTTCGTTGCTTCTAGCCTGCCATTTCTTAATATTCAACTTGTAACTGATATGTAAAAGACATTCGAAGCAACGAATGCAAGCATGAAGTGTAGATAAACCAAAGCCAAAATGTTTTTGATTGCTGTTAAACATCGCGGGGTCATCGTACATTGTCTTGGGGGTGGTGCCACAGATGAAACACTTTTGGGATGAACTAGTTTTCCGTTCAGGCGTTACACACCTTTCCGTCTGTCATTGTCAGCAAAAGTTCGTGTTTTTACAGAGATTTTAGAATCACCAAAGTTGATAAGTGTTGGAAGAAGTGCATTAACTTCTTCCCACAATCTATTTGTCTCCACTAACGTGAAGTCGTTCGTTTCTTTGGCAAATATAAATTTGATTGGGCGACATTACAAAGTTGATGAAGGCCGAGGATTTTGCCAAATAATTTTGGACCCATCATATAACTTAAGGGGAACTAAAGAAAATGCGAAAAGAAACTCGTCCGTATATTCAGTGTTCTCAAATCTCTGTTTGTATGTGCTGTGCCCAGAACTTCCATCACATCCCCATTTACTAACAAGTGTAAACGATGAACTTGTTGGGAGCACACTGCTGATAACTTCATTCTGTGCTAATACGTTCCACTGTTTTATTTAATAAGGCTTGCAAATTTATTTCAGCACGAGTTTCTGTTATAGCAATGTGCTCCTCTGCAGGGTAACAGGCCTGTTTGGACTTTTTTAAACTAAAATATGACGGAAACACATCATGCCCCGCCTTCATGGACCACTTCCTAGTTTGTTTTGTAAGAATGCGTTGTTGACTTAGAATCTATATAGTAAGCTAAGGCTTCGTCACTACTTAATTGCCTAGGATTAACGGAACTGGTATTTTTAGACTTAATAATATTATTTGGGCTCTCACTAATGTCTCTAATCACATTGGCAATTTTCCTTTGCCCTGCTGAACGCACAGCAATTTCGGCATCAGTCACCAATTCACTGACACTTCGGGATTCTACGAGATCCACGACGCGACGTTTCTTCGTCTTAAACGACGATTCCTCGAAATCTTTGCGAGGTCTTCCTGCAGGGGTCACATTCTCACTTGATGTTGAAGGTTGTGGCGCAAAAGAACTCGCAGTAAACTGTATGTCTGCTTCTTCGACTTTCCTGAAGCCAACCATTTGGCACCAAACTTATTAGATATCTTCAACTTTATTTCTTTTTGGCTGCTTTCAGTAATGTCACCAAAGTGAAATTTTGAAGAAAGAAAGTCATATACACGCGAGTTTTTTTTCATTCTTCGTGTGTTTCAATCACTCCTCAAAAAAGGCTACCCTTGAAATAGAGTAAACGTGTTCTGGAAAAAAAGAAAAAAAAAAAAACATGTTGTACTGAAGTGTGCTAAACAATATGTGTATTTTTACGAAGAATAAAGTTATTTTTGTGTAATATCTAAAAACTAGCCCGGATAGAGGTGAATATCTGTATATTCTGAACTTTCAAAGTTTTTTTTTTAAAAAACACGCTAAAATATATAGGCTATTTAAAAAAAATACTAAAAATTCAAATTAATAGATTCTGATTAAAAAAATACATTAAAAAAATAGTACTTACCCTCAGTATTAATATTCATCACAAAAACTTTCACAATATTACAATATGTCACTATAAGATGTGCACGAAAGTGTCGCTAAATTGCAACTGATTGATTGAAAGAGCTGCATTAAACTCATTACCTGACTTCTGACGCTTATGACTCGCCACTTGCAAATTTGATAAACAACCTTTTCTCGGAATTCGGGGTTTGGTGGTGTTGTTTACGTTTTGCAAATAAGATTTCCTGGAAATCATAACATGAATTTTGTCACACCTAGCATGTTCTACGCGATACACTGTGAGCCGTGAGTGTTGTTTGCGGCCGGACCTCTTCTTCCTTCTATCTTTCCCAGCATGCCATACTTGTCGCCTCTGAGTATATGCCCTAGATAAGAGACTTTGCGATGCGATATTTATAATTTGCAGTAGTTCGCGTTCAGTTCGGGCTCTTCGCAGTACTTCTTCATTTGTTACGTGATCAACCCAGGAGACTCTCAGCAGTTTACGGATGGTTCACATCTCGAACGCTTTAATACAGTTCATTGACTTTACTTTGAGTGACCATGTTTCAGCTCCGTATTGTAATATGGGCCATACCATAACATTTTACCACCCGGAGTCTCAGACTCATAGATATTTTTCTCTTCGACATAGGTACTTCTGGAATTTGACGGAAGCTGTTCTTGCCATTGCTGTTCTTATTTTAATTTCTTCATTGCTATACAATAATAATTGATAAGACGAACAATTTGTTGTTAATAATAATTTTGTTACGAATATATTTACAACTGATATCTATAAATAGAGGCAATATCTTTAAAAAGCTGACAAATTGGTAGCCTTCATCTTCCTTAATATCTTCCAGGACAAATGGCCCAGATGTGATTGAAGATGGTTTAATGGTACTCACCTCATTTTCTTTAAGATGTAAATTTTGGCACGATGGCATTGATGGTCGAAGCCTCGCCTGCCAAAATTCCTATACACTGACCACTCATCTGAATGAATAACAGATTGAAATTGAACCTCTCCTTCACTAATTGGCATTAATGTGTTTTCGTCTCTTCTTTCCAAAATAAGATATCGTACTTCTCGTATTGTTTTCAAATCAAAAACCCACGGTCCATCTATTCGTCTACCATGGTTTAGATTGTTTTGCACCGGTGTATCGCTATCTTCAGATTTAGGTTCTTGATCACCTTATAAAAACCTTCCTCTGTTATATTTTTGGTGACCCGCGAATCGCGCTTCATCAATTTGTATAGGATCTTCGTTGCTGTCAATTAATTGTCCTCTGCGATTAACTGACAAAATTGAGGAGCACACTTCGCGGCATATGGTATACCAATCACTTATGGTATGTGACGACCTTTCAGTCAGTTTTTCACATATTGTACTCGGAATGTCGCGCACGAACACCAATTCTAAAATATAACATAAGCTTAAATTACAATGTAACTTGCCGTTCAAAGCTGTATAATGGAAGAATTCATTTCCACTTCTAAATGATTTTGTTGTTTGGGAGTCTTTTCTAGAACAACGTAAGACTGAACGAAACGCTCCTCCACGATTACATTTCCTTTTTCTTTGGCATTTCCGCACCACACCTATCACAAATGTTATTTTCGTCATTCTACATAAGTAAATTATGCGTTTGCAAAAAAATCACGGTTGCATCTTCATTAAAAATGGCTTTTTTTTGAAATATATGTATTAGCAACTTGTCATTGTCATTAATAACGAAACTTACCCTATTATTTTATTGCTTTGCTTAGAAATGCATTTACTGTAAGTAGACCGCACGCAACATTTAAGATTTGCAGGTAGACCGCACACTATAGTGGCACCTAAAATAATATATATCTTCAGATATTTGCAATAAAGACATATTTTAATATATTAGTTTATATTTTTGGACCTTCTCCAAAATTTATTATCTGAATTTTAAAGAGAATTGTGCAACATTCTATGGACGCACTGTATAAACAAAGACTATTTTATGTGCTGTGCCACACGTGCGGTAGAGGAATTCCTACATCTTGAATCGCTGTAGGTTGTATTCGGTGAACAGTCCTGAATAGTTCATTCCAAAGAAATTACTTTCTACTTAAGATTTATTTTATGGCATATTTATTAATTATAGATTTTTATGAATGAATGTTACATATGAAGCGAAGTACAATAAAAATAAATAAGTATTTAATAAAGACAGAGTTGGAAAATATGTCAAATATCAAAAACGGGTTAAGCAAAATGTTAAAAATCTAAACAGAAGCTATTAGCAAATGAACCGATTTAATTTGTAATCATGTACAACCCAAAAATCTGTAAAAAGTCCTTCAAAACTCCAAAAACTTTTAAGTAATTAAGTGTATCAGTTATATAAAAAATGATAAAAGCACTTCTAACAGGTACATCTTTCAACAGTTAATCATGAGGG
This sequence comes from Pachyrhynchus sulphureomaculatus, assembly GCA_019049505.1. Classification (NCBI taxonomy): domain Eukaryota; kingdom Metazoa; phylum Arthropoda; class Insecta; order Coleoptera; family Curculionidae; genus Pachyrhynchus; species Pachyrhynchus sulphureomaculatus. The sequence continues at coordinate 183,236,312 of CM032447.1, read as the reverse complement.
CTACTTTTTTGCACTGTAATCGAACCCCTAAACAAATCTGATGGCATGTGTTATACAAACAACCCTAGGAAATATAAAAAAGTCAACCTGCGTGTAAAAACATCCCAATATTATAAAAAACGGCACGTGGATGATCTTTTTCACCCCTATTAAAAAGCGGAACTTTAGCCTTGGGGCATATGAAAGAATTATATAACTAGGGTTTTTTTTTTAAATCGCACCCTCTACATAAGAGCGCACAATTAAATAGCATTTTTAGTGCGTTCACAATAATAAATAATACTTGATTTTTAATTTCAATCGTTACCGATATACAGGGAATTCAATTTATTGAACTGAATTTTAACTTTTAAGTTGCTCACTCCATTTACTATTTTTCTATTTCAAGTGGTCTTTTGCTACATTAAAATTCTTGATTTCAATCTGTTCGTCTAACGATGAATTTGCACAACATTTGCATTTTGCATCTCATTTGGCATTTTCAAGTGCTCTTGCTGCTACTTGATACTGTGATCTTGTTGCTGCTGCCGCTCGAAGCGAACTGAGGAAACGAAGTGCGGTAGTGATTGTAGGTGGGGGGATCGAGAGTGTTTGTCCGGGCATCGGTGTTTGCTGGCTGCTGGGTGCCCGTATCAATGGTAATTACGAGTTCCAGCGCTATGCTGACTGTTGCGTTCTCAATGTTTTGGTTATTCCTTGGTTTGGCTAGTAGACCCATACATGTAGTGGAGATATTAAGTGCATCATCCCCCTTATTTAGCTGTCCATTCTTTTCGATTTCCAAGCCTTCTCTGATTATGCGTGTTTTATAATGTGAAATCGAGGCTATTTGTTTAGATCCCTCAATCCCTCAAAATTGATGTTGTGATCAGTATCATGATGGTGCTGAAAAAGAGCTTTGTATGTTTGTTTTTGATACTTATTTTATATTCTTGGATCTGGATGGAGATTCTTTTGTTTGTCTGCCCTGCTTGTTGTGCTTTGTACTTGGTCTCTCAGGATTGTTTCCTTGATAGTGCGCAATGTTTTTATTTCTGTAGCTCTCATGAGGATTTATGTTTTAGATGTTTCTGCCCTTGTTTCTGCTGCATACGTTAGAACCGGTCTTTCCACGATTCTATATATACAGTAGACATGTAGGCATTTTCCATGTTAAGTCCCTCAAATAACTAGACATTCTTGATGCTTTATTTCCCTGATTGAGTACTTCTTGATACAGATTTTTTGAGCTCGATAGCTATACTCCCAGGTATTTATGTTCTGTGTTATTGTTTTGTTGACGGCTAATTTATATGTAATGGGGTCTTTAGCTATAACCTGTTTTTTCCACTGATATTCTGAAGTTGTAACTTTCTACTGTTGTTGGGAAACGATGCATTAGTCGCTGTATCCATCTTCATCGTTAATATTGCATCATAAGCAAAGCACAATATTTTTAGAATTTTTGGTCCCATTTTGTATTAGCTATTGACCTCATTGACACTATTTATTATTTGGTCCATTACTAAATTAAAAAGAGTTGGACTCATGTTATCGCCGTGTCTAATTCCAGATGATATTGGTACTTCTTCAGTTAGTCCTTGCTGTGTCTTTATACGTGTCCTATTGTTTTTATTGAGCTGTTCTCTCACTTTAATGCAGTTGTTGTTGAAGTTATGATCTCGTAAAATTGTATTGTACCCTAACGAATGCTTTTTTAGATCAACTAAGAACAGAAATAGAGCTTTCTTGAATTTTAATGATTTTTCAGTCAGTCGTCGGTTTGTAAATATAGCATCAACTGTCGATCTATTTTCTCTAAATCCTTGATCTTGGTTAGTAATTTACTAGTGCCATTTAGCAGGGTAATGGTTTTAATAATTGTCGGGGTCGTTTTTATTTCCTTTTTTGAATATTGGGATCGTAATACTGTTCCTTCACTCTTCAGGAATTTTCTGGCTTAAGATTTTCTTTTGAAGTGAGGTTCTCAAGACTTTTTCTATTTTAATACCTCCATGCTTGAGCATTTCGTTGGTAATGTCATCAGGTTCAGGAGCTTTGCTGTTCTTTAGTTTTCATGTACTTCTTCTTGAGATATATTCTCTTTGTCATCTAACAGCTTTTCTTCGCCATCTGGTTCTACCTGGTCGTCGTCAGTCTCTTCTTGCTGGCTACTGAATAAATTGTTTTTTTTTTGTCAGATGTTAAAGTAAACTATTGTAAAAAGAACGGTAACTTTACTCTAACTGTATTTTCGACTACGTCGAAGGTCATATATTTTTTCTAATATTCATCTTCAGCAGAGTACAAAAATATTTCATCTGCCACTTTGATTGTCATGTTTGTAAATAAATGTGCTTGCGTTTTTTTTACAATCCTTTGATATTAATATAAATTACCACTATGACATAATTCTAAGATATATACACACACACACACACACACATATATATATATATATATATATATATATATATATATATACATATATATATATATATATATATATATATATATATATATATATATATATATATATATATATATATATATATATATATATACCCGGTCACAGGGAAAGTCGTCCTAGATAATTAAGGACGTTATAGTTTAGGTCGTTTCTGACTGATTTGACTCTATGACATGATGTCCTAAACTTAACCGTTTTCGAGATATTGAAGTTTAAAGATTTTCTAAATAAAACATGTTTTTTTTGCTTTTATATCGATTTTTTTTTATTAGAGGTTCTCGAGTGCGATTTTTTGGTTATTTTTAGTTAGTCTGTATGTCAAGTATCAAAAATCATCAAAAAAATTTGAACTAGTTACTAATAGTTTCAAATGGCGGCTTGTTAATGTTTCTAAATTACGAATTTTTACCAAGTGTTTCCTACTTTAAATCAATAAAGCGAAAAAAAAAAATGTATGGAAGTTATTCTGCAAATTATTTTAAAAACTTTTACGTCTTTTTAGCTATCAAAAAAGGTATAATACTAGGAGTTTAATAGGAAAACTGTACACAGAATGACACCTAAAGCGGGCTCGGGTAGCAAAAGGTAAATTTTTAGTTCTAGGTGAAAATACGAAAAATACACAAATAAAACAAAAAAACTTGCAATTTAATATTTTTTATTAATTGTAATTCATGTTCTATATGGTCGCCCCTATTTCTAATACAAATTCTCATTCTTTTTCTTAAATTACTTTTCACAACGCTCGTTGTGAGGTGCCGCCTCATTTCGTCAGCCGCATCAATTATTTTTTGTCTTGGGACATCTACGTTTTCGATAGGAGTCATCTGGTCGTATACGAGACTTTTCATGTGACCCCACACGTAAAAATCCATCGGTGTTAGGTCTGGGCTTCTCGCCGGCCAAGGTATGGGTCCGCCTCTTCCAATCCATTTGTTGGGATAATTGTCATTGAGCCATGCACGAACACTTCCTCTGTAGTGAGCTGGACAGCCATCGTGTTGAAAGTACATGTTTTGTCTCAAACCAACAGGTAGGTCTTCCATCAAATTCGGTAAATCCTCGCCATTCAAATTATCTGGCAGGAAGAATGGCCCAACGAAATAATTTGAAATTATACCCATCCACACATTTAAGCTGAATCTTGTTTGTGATCCTTTCGTTCTTTTTTTGTTTGGGTAGTTTGTAAGACCGTCTTTGTCGAATTTCGATTCGTCAGTCCATAGTATTTTCTTAAAAAAAAGATGCATCTTCAACATCGGTATTGAGCATAAATCTGCAGAATTCTAATCGTCGCAACGGATCCCCTTCTTCAATGACTTGCACGGGCGTATAGTGGTAAGGGTGTTGCCCAACAGTATGCATTACAAACCATACCTTCCACTGCGAAATACCAAGCTGTTGTGCGACAACATTTGTAGATGTGGTTGGGTCCACCTCAAAGAGACGTCGTATTTCGTTTTCTTCGTCTTCGTCAAAGATACATGGTCGTCCCATGTCAGTCTGCCGTCTTTGTACGGAACCAGTTTTTCGTAGTCGATAAGTTCCATCAAATACGCTAACATCAGGTACACGACGAGTAGGATATCGCAGTATGTATTCATCACGTGCACGCCACGACACTCCTTCGCAAAATCCGTAACACATTAGGATGTCAGCATATTCCTCGTTGGTATACGTTGCCATATTCACAAGCAGAGATCAAAATCCAGTTACGAGCCAATTCACACAGTCAGAAGATGAAACACAGATATTTTTGAAAAGCACGGTATAGCACATGTACCACGGACGAATCGCATGAAAATCATTCAATAATGTTTAGTGAACAGAAAATGTCACTCGTACAGAGAGTACCCCGACCGGAAAAAAATGCTTACCCAACCCTTTTTATTGTTTGAAGGTGCAGGTAGTAAACCGGTAATTGGTAGTATCTAAATTCTATTATTATGTTACTCTACATTTGGGCCTATTGAAATCTCATTCTCTTAGAATTTTCAATAGATCCAGTAGATATTATACCGTTTTAGATAGCTAAAAAGACGTAAAAGTTTTTAAAATAATTTGCAGAATAACTTCCATACATTTTTTTTTCTCTTTATTGATTTAAAGTAGGAAACACTTGGTAAAAATTCGTAATTTAGAAACATTAACAAGCCGCCATTTGAAACTGTTAGTAACTAGTTCAAATTTTTTTGATGATTTTTGATACTTAACGTACAGACTAAATAAAAATAACCAAAAAATCGCACTCGAGAACCTCTAATAAAAAAAAAATCGATATAAAAGCAAAAAAAAAACATGTTTTTTTTTAGAAAATCTTTAAACTTCAATATCTCGAAAACGGTTAAGTTTAGGACATCATGTCATGGAATCAAATCGGTCAGAAACGACCTAAACTATAACGTCCTTAATTATCTAGGACGACTTTCCCTGTAACCCTGTATATATATGTTTTGAGAGCTTCCACCGATATTTAAATAACCAAAATAAAAAATAAAACTTATCATATTGTATAAAAGCTGAGCCAAGCAAAATTGAGTACTGCTTTGGAACTGATCTAATCTTTGAAGCCTCCGTGAACGGAGGTATCGACAATGTACTGGATGTTTGCTGTTTTCACGCAAGTTAAACAGTGATAAATAAAAAATGTAGCTTTAATAATGTAGTTGGGGGTACACGGCTTATTGTTTAGGTATATATTTGCGTGACGGCATATAGAAACTCTGATGAAATGGAATATATATATATATATATATATATATATATATATATATATATATATATATATATATATTGTAACTTGTGAACTTGCCCGCTTTTTGAGGCGTCATTTTGTACCGTGTGAAAATTGTTTTTCCCACGCTTGGGCGCAATTTTCTTGCAACCTCCTTTTAATTTCTGATAATGAATTGAGTGAATCCTGATTTTAAAAGAACTAAAGAAATTAGACACACACTAGCTCAGTTTTCTTTGGTAGAGAGATATGGGTAAGAGATAATTTTTGTACGTCTTTTTGGAATTATTTTCTATTTTTAAAGAAATCTCAGCTGTACGACTTTTTGGGCACCATTCATTTTAAAATAGAAAGGATCTAACTTCAGCTAAAAAAATGAAAAAATACTGAAAGGGTGTACTGTTGGTAAATAAAAAAAAATCAGTTTGGTACAGCCGTTCTTATCCTGAAAAGTAAGATAGGTATTCAGTGAGACACTAGCTTTAATCAACAAAAAGAAAATTTATTCATGTTTTTAAAAATAAAAAGTTCTAACCTTTGCAGTTTTACAGGATTACTAAAAATTTTAGCCTAACAGGTAGTTATGACATTTAAATTCTAAACTCTGACTACTCCCGAAGACGAAAAATAGTGCTTTTCACTTCACTTTTTAGTCAGTTCAAATTGCTGTTAAGGCACTACTCAGGGATAAGTCTATGGAAGGATGTTTTGGTAACTTACTGTTTTTATTTCGGCTTCGATGGAACACGACCGATTTCACACTTTTCTAGTAAACACTTAGAGAGCCCACTACGGCTTTTCGTTAAAAAACTTGTGCTTTATTTAGCCCTCATGATTGTTGTTATGAGCCTTTACTGCAGCTCTGTCGAAGGAAGCCTACTTGGCGGCTCCGATGACAATTACTCTGGCTGCGGCTTGATGGTACTCCCCTGATCCCTGTCCTACCGGACCTTTAAATAAGCCGTGGCCTTCTCTCGGTCATATCGCGACGCCGGAACCAAAAATCCGGATACACATTTTCAACCAATCCCGGCGTGCCGATAGATTCGGTCAGAAACCCGCACAGCACACTAATATACCGAACGGCTTGGAATCTCTTATTAATATACCGTTCGATACAAAAATGAAAATAAGTACAATTTGAAGTGAAAAATCAGTAACATTACATGGTCTTAAAATCTAGGAAAAAATGAATGTTACAATATATATATATATATATATATATATATATATATATATATATATATATATACATATATAGAAAAAATTAGCGTAGATAATCTTTTGTGTAAGTGCATTTAGTTTATTTATTTAATTATTTTTAAAATTTTTTATCTAAGCGAGTGAGTTTAATTTAGATAGGAATTATAGAATTGCATCACATTTCGTGTTATAGACTTCTGATAATCATACTTGGAAAATTTTACTTTATATTCAGTTTGGAGTGGCGGGCTGCAACCTACAACTAGGTGCAAAAACATAATAACTTCTATCTTATCTATATTAAATATAACATTTAGACTAGGGGCGCTACTACCGAATTAATAGAATAGTTGATGAATGTGACACAGAACTTTTAATGACTAATTAGAAGTAATAATTTTGATTAATTGTATATTTACGTCATAATGCTCACTTTTCTGTAGGTTGAATAAAGTTACTATTACCCAAAAACATATATTCTGATTGGAGACCGTCAGTAAGCTTTGCCTTTGTTTCTCATCCGATAAGCTACTATATATTTATCTGCGGATTTTTTACTTGTTTCAAAGTTAGTAGTGTTAGCCTTTAACATATTTTATTTCATCGATACCACTATATTTCAGTATTTAAGCTGATAAGAGTACCTACCAGTGGAATTGGCTCTTAAATTGAAAGGTTTAGAGGGTTCAGGACAGATAGCGCGGAGGTTCGATAACTGCTTATGTATTTTGCGACATAATTTTTTTAAATTCTTGTTGCTATGACTATGATGTGAGATATCGAACATGATATAACCTAGTTTAGTGATTAATAGCGAATACGCCCGGATTGTCTATTATTCTTGCATCTTCGGTACTTTTAATACAAGGAAAAAGCTACTGATGATCTGGGTTTAATAAGTTACTATATTTTTTCTGCGTATTTTTTTACGAATGTATACATATTTTGTTACTGTTATTGAAATTTGATAATCTGAGGAAATATATCAAATTTCTTTTATCTAATTGTTTTCTTTAAATTGTTCAATAAAAAAGTCTTGTTTGGTTCGAATCTATAGTGATTTTTTTACAAAAAAAATATCATATTGCGCCAGACAGACGATGTGAAATTAGCACAAGTACTATAGATCTTATCTTGTTAATAGGTATATTTGTATTCGTTGACTATATTAAAGTCGAACTGATTTTTTTTTGTCGCAATCTATTGCAAAAATTATATTTTATCAAATAATGACTTCATCGACACGACAAGAAAATGCAAACCCTGTTTTTGAGCAACATAGCCTTAATTAGAACCTCCGTCCAAAAAGAAACCGAACTTTTTGAAACTAGAAGAAAATAGTAGCTGCAGTATCTTTTCATTGTTGAGAAGGGCAAGTGTGCTAGCTATTTTGTGACGTTTATTCTATTATATACCTAATTAAGGTGGTAAGAGTGACATTACGCTTTACCGAACTGCTGAAAAATGAGTTCTAGGGGGGTGGAGGATGAGAATCATGGAATTCTTCGCTTAAAACTGTTATGTTTAAAACGAACTGTGGGCCGGTGCATTGTCGGTCGTGATGCAGGAGAAAACCCTTCTTGCTTTTTTTAAGTAATAAAAAGTTCACTGGCGATGCTAAGAATTGTCTTTTGGCGATGATTTAAGGCATGGTTGCTGTCGAAAGTCTTCTGGAACGTCTTCAACCCAAGTTTGGACGTCAATAAATTAACCAAAACCATTCAGGAATTTGCGTACGGCTTAGGGCTTCGTCTTCAAATGCTTTTCGAATCATTTTATACGTTTTAGTAGTAAACGTTGTAAAAATCGCAAAGAGACACAATTAGATCTTCACGCAAACATGCATACAACACAAATTGAACGAGCTAGTAAGTTGAAACTTGACACTCAGCATTGTTAGGTGTGTACCGACCACCAACTATCGCCGAAAGTCGAGATTATTTCACGTTCTTACTATATAAAGTTAGTATGGAAACTTTTGGATCGCATCACGTAACTATGCACAACCTGTCGACTAAGAATTCTAGACTGTGTAAATTGAATTTGCGATTGGTTTTCCAGGTTGAATAAACACCTTATTGTTCTGCCATCGTGAGATCGTCCTTAAGCAAGAACCAAGCCGGTGTATAAAAACACTCAGTGTATTCACCTGTTACTTCTTTCTCTTCTCTCAGCTTCATTTACCAATCAAAGGAAAGCGGACACTATTAACAATGTTCAGGCGATAGCTATCACGACTCTCAAGAGTATCTCAGAAAGAGTAAATCGATTTCAACAATTTCTTTTAACAGTCACAATTGGCCTATGTCTTATTCTGTGTTACAAGTTCGGTTTTTTTTGCGTAGAGCTTGCAGATACAGTCGAATTATTGAGATATTTTATTGCCCCTGTCAGTAATTTTTAGGCATGTCTAATATTCGGGGCGAAAGGCAGAGTGGCCATTCGAGTGGTGTTGTTTGAAAAATACCTACAGACCTCAGGATTCGTCCATTTTAATTTTTTTTAGTGTTCTGTGTGGAACATCTATAAGATCTCTTCGGTGTCCGTTTGTCTGTCTGTCTGTCCGTCCGTCCGTCGATCTGTCTGTCACACCCGATTTTCTCCGAAACTGTTTGATATAGAAAGCTGAAATATGGCAATAACATAGGAACTGATGGCATTATTACAGTAGCGTAGCTTTCAAAGTTAAATTTTGACTTAAGGGGTTAGTTCAGGAAGTGAAATTTTTTTTTTTTATTTTGTGGAGTGTCAAATGAAAGCTTGTAAAAAGACGTGTTCAAAAAAATATATAATGTAATACTTGCGCACAATTCTCTATTATTTTTAAAAAGTGAGAAAAATCGCTGTCCCCCACCTTATCTCGAAAAGTACTGATCAAAAATTTTGAAAAAATTTTGGAATATTTTCTACAGGGTGTAGATTGAATGAAAATTATCACGAGTGCATTACCTTTAATAATTTATCTGGTATATAAAAAAACAAAAATTTCAATGTCATCAGTTTTCAGAAGATCGGAAAAAAGCTTTGTTCAAAACTCATTTGGAATGTGTCTTGTAAAGTCACTGTTCATTTTATACTTCCGTAACGATTTTTATTTTAAAAGCAATCAACGTACGGAACACTAAGTGCGCAAGTCCAACTTGCACTTGAGCGATTATTTTTAAATAATCCTGATCAAATTTCGAAGAGATTTTTGAAGCCCGATTTAAAAAAAAAAACTTAACCTAGCCTAACGTAACCTAATTTAGACTAACATAAAGTAAAATAATGAAAAATTATGAAATGAAAAGTAATAGTCTCTAGAATCTAAAAGCCTTAAATATAACCCAGCATAACCTAATCCAAACTAACACGACTTAACCAAACCTGATCTAACCTAGCTTAATCTGAAGTAATCTAGCCTAGCATAACAAAATATAAAATTGATATATGTAAGGTAGGAAATGAAAAATAACAGTCTCTGAATCTAAAACCCTTAAATACAACCTAACCTAATCTAACCTTACTAACTATACGTATGATTAGTAAGGTTAGGTTAGGTTGTATTTAAGGCTTTTAGATTCAGAAACTATTATTTTTCATTTCTTACCTTATATATATTTTACATATATTTTTTTGTATTTTGTTAGGCTAGGCTAAGCTTTTAGATTAGGTTAGGTTAGATCATGTTTGGTTAAGTCGTGTTAGGTTGGAATAGGTTATGTTGGGTTATATTTAAGATTTTTATATTCAGAGACTTTTCATTTATTAACTTTTCATTATTTTACTTTATGGAGATTAGGTTACGTTAGGTTAAGTTAGGTTAGGTTTTGTTTAAAATCGGGTTCCGAAGATCTCTTCGAAATTTGATTAGGATTATTTTAAAAAAATATATATTTAAAAGGGATGAATCCTGAGACCTGTAGGTATTCTTAAAATCACACCACTGGAATGGCCACACTGTGCGACGTGAAGAGTTCGTCAACCTGGATCTTAGATCATTCACAATTGACTAGCACATCTAGCTCAGAGTTAATAAACGAGTCTTATTAATTAATTGATAAATGTTTTTTTTTGCAAATACCACATAGAAAACAATGAGTTTCTGAAAGACATGACTTTTTTTTTGAATAGCGTGATTTCAAATAGTGCAATTGATTTATCTAACACTTATTCCATTATATTTCTATTTTCTAATCAAGTAATGTTCAGAATACGCTTACTTCCACTCTGACTCTCAAAAACAAGTGTTATAAATTCTACAATTTTGACAATGAAATAAATCGCACACAATTCGGTCTAATTAATAATCCTTCACATAGGCACATATTGCCTATCGAAAATGGGCTCTATAATCTTTTCTTCTGCTCTATTTATCCGGCCTCGGGCTATTATTCACATCATCCCTTGCCCTTGGCCATGCACTGACCAACGGTCAACATGATTCATTCCTGTATTTTTCTTACTGCAAAACTTGTATTTTCACCCTCTTGTAGTGGCCATGCAAGTTTAATGATCACAGATCCGGTTTAGGAGGAAATAGAAAGTCAGCAAGGCTATCTACAATGAGTAAGCTCGCCAATGAGTCTGATTCTTTCTGATAAAAGAAATGTATAATACACTATTCATTCTCTTCGAGATTTTTGTATTTTTTTACATTTCGGGGTTCCTAGAACATAAAAAAAACGAATCAATTTCCATCAATCTATCTTTCCTTCCGTCTTTTGGCTCGATAATTCTTGAACAAAATGAGATATTAATTTCAAGTGTGGTATTACTTAAAATAGGATAAGACTTTGTATATACTGAGCAACATCGTTTTAGAGGAAGGGGCGAAACTTGATAAATCTTGTTGTATATTTTTAATAGTATTATGAGAATTTTTCCTGGTTCTTAGTTGCCACAATGAAGACAATTTAGGCATTATTATTTATATAGTCTTTTTGTCGCCATAAAATTCTGTCGGATTAAGTTATTCGTTAATATGAAAAAGCTCAATTCAATACTTATTTTAATACTGCCTATTGGTGAGGGAAGTACTGGGTGAATCATTTTGCCATATTTTTTTCTGAATTGAAATGGCTTCCAATTATAAAATAGTTAAGGATAGTCAGGTTGTTAAAACGATTTTTTTTTTAGATAATTTTATATTGTTAAGGCTCGATGCGTTTTTTATTATCGTTCATCTCCTCTCCTGAGCTGGGATTTTACCTTTTTTATATTTTAAGGATATCGGGTAGGATGTCGTAATACCCGTCAACGTTGTTCAGGAGCCCAAATATACATTTTTGTATTTTACAGCACTTTTTAGAAAACGCGGTAGTGCTGCCACTGACGTTATTGCATTTCTGCAAACAGTTATTACCTATGTAGGTGACCAGTCCAAATTCACTTTAAATAAACTAATAAGTATACCGACCTGCCGGGATTGGAACCCGAGACCCTCTGCACCGCAAGCAAGTAACTACGCCACGGAACTATGGGCCACCACTCGTTTGTAAATCCTATACAAGATATTGGTAAATCAATGTTGTTTTTTTAATTATGTTATAGTTTCAAGAAAATAAATCACCTCGTCAAATATAGCATATACAACTACATAACAACTTTTTACAAAACCCCACTACTAAATTATATTTAGTCAGGCCCCAAAGAAAGTGTTTAAAGATATCACCTTCTGTTGTACATAATTTATTTCTATGGGTTTCGATACCCGTGGAATCAAATCAATTCTTATAACAAAAATGACAACAAATTTTTCGGTCCTAATATTACCGGGAATTTGTCAAAAATGATTAAAAATAGTACTCCTTATAACACGTAGGCTGAAAAGTTTTTGGTTTGACACATAGATGTCGCTCTTTTCAAAAGATCCATATGATTTTTAGGAAGTACCAACCTTTAAACGATACGTGTCAGAATTTCATGACATTTCGGCAATTAGTTTACAAGTTACAGTGGTTTTAGTGACGCTGCTTTTGATATTTTCAAATCAATGGAAAAAATCGAATTTCGTTTGTTGATTAAACACTGTTTCTTGATGGGAAAAAATACCGTTCAAGCAAGCAATTGCTTGATAGGTATTACGGGGACTCTGCCCCTGGAAAATTACTTACAATTTACTGGTATGCTGAATTTAAACGCGGTGGTACAGACATAAATGAAGCTGAACGCTCTGGACGCCCAAATGAAGTGGTTACACCGGAAAATATCAAAAAAATCCACAAAATTGTTTTGGATGGCCGTAAAGTGAAATTGCGTGAGACAGCTGACACCCTAAAGATATCAAAAGACCGAGTTGGTCATATTTTGCATGAACAATTGTGCATGAGAAAGTTCTGTTCGAAATGGGTACCGCGTTTGCTCATAGTGGGCCAAAAAACAATAACGTGTTGATGATTCTGAGCGCTATTTGGATCTGTTTAAGCGCAATAAAAAGGATTTTTTTTATGCGATATGTGACAATAGATGAAACATGGATCCACCACTACATACCCGAATCAAATCGGCAGTCGGCCGAGTGGACAGCAGCCGGTAAAAGCTGCCCGAAGCGACCAAAGACACAACAGTCGGCTGGGAAGGTTTTGGCTTCTGTAGTTTGTGATGCGCACAGAATAATTTTTATCGATTATACTGAAAAGGGAAAAACTATCAATAGAGAATATTATATAAAGTTACTGGTGCGTTTGAAATCGCAAAGAAGCGGCTCCAAATGAACAAGAAAAAAGTGATCTTTCATCAAGACAATTCACCGTGTCACAAGTCAATGGTTACGATGGCAAAATTGTATGAACTGAAGTTCGAATTTCTTTCTCATCCACCGTATTCTCCAGATTTGGTCCTCAGCGACTATTATCTACTCGTAGGCCTCAAAAAAATGCTCGCGGGATAGAGATTTGGCTCCAATGAAGAAGGAAGAAACTGAGGCCTATTTTCTACAAGAAAGGTATAGAAATGTTAGAAAAGCGTTGAACTGATTGTATCGTTCTTGAAGGAGACTATGTTGATGAATAAAGTCGAATTTTGCAAAAAAAAAAATGTTTTAAGCAGCTAGACCAAAAACCTTTACGTGTTAGTGGACAAGTTTAACAGTCCGAATTAAATATTGTATTGCTAAATGACTTTTTATACAAATTATTCGGTGAAATATCATATTTTAATGACTAATACAACATATAAATAAAAAATTTTTAACAAAAACAAACCGACTTCAAAAAACCAGCACACAAAAAATTTTGTCACTATAAGGTAAAAAATAATGGTTTTGAAACACTCGCAAACTCTAAGACAAGATTTGACAATTCAGTTGTTAATTTCGTATAAACAACTCTTACAAATGTTAAAAAGAGCTATTATTTATTATTATAATTTCTTTATAAAAAGATCACTTTTGAAGTTTGCGCCATTTTGCCACTATAAAGTAAATGAACTCGGTTAAAAAATTGATATTGACACAAAAAATTGGCGCCAACTTCAAAACTTATCTTTTTATAAAAAAATCGTAATAATAAATAATAGCTGTTTTTAACACTTGTAGGATTTGTTTATACGGAATTAATAACTGAATTGTCAAATTAAAGCAGTATCTTATCTTAGAGGTATTTTAGGAGTGTTTCGAAAACATTATTTTTTACTTTATATTGGCAAAATTTTGTGTGTCGGTTTTTTTTTGTTAAAAAGTTTTTATTTTTCGCTTCTTTAATAGTAGTTGTTCAAGAAGTTAGCGCATAATTTTGTTAATCAGTAGTTTCAAGAACTAATTTTCGTATTTATATCTTTTATATATCTACGTCCTTTATAGGTAAATACTGCCATTATTGTGTTTTCAGTTAAATATCTTGAAGATTGTGATATTAATCATGGGTAGACCAACGAAACGTGTTGCTCGCCAAAGAAAATATCGTTCTCAGGAAAACGAAAAAGAAAGAGAGCTTAGGCTTGATAAGAATGCTAATCGGAACGCAATATCACGCTCTCAAGAAACTCAAGTTGCTCGTTAAGTCCATTTATGCGAAATATCAAAATACAATCGGTCACTTGATCTCAGAAAAAAGAATTTTGCTAATGGGCAAATAAGGATAAATAAGTAAACGTGGAGCGAAAGAGGAAGGAGATCCATCATCGATTACATTTTAGTAAAAGTTAGGATAAGGTTAGAAAGTAACAAATAATGTGCAATGCGTATAGAGGAGCAGAATTAAACACGGATCACTATTTAGTAGTTAGTAAAATACAAATTAAAACAAATAACAAAGCTCAGAGATCAAAACATAAACCAACAAGAATATAAATACAAAATAGTCCTTCTAGGAGATGAAAGCATAAAACAACTCTAACAAACCGGTTAAATCAATATTTAATGAAGCAAATAACAAGCGAAGACATAGAAATAGAAAGAAGCAATATACAAGATGCAATAAAAAGAGCAGTGGAAGAAGCCATAGGAAAAGATTGAAAACTACAAAAATAAGGGACTAAAGATATGGAACGGCGAAATGAAATCAGCGATACAACAAAAAAAGACGCATATCTAAGGTGGATCCAAGATAAAGAAATGAAGTGAAACAACAAGAGTACAAAATAAAAAGGAATGAAGCCAAAAATGTCTCGCAAGAAGCACATAGAGAAAGCTGGAATAAATTCCTAAATGATATATACAATCAACAAAAATCAGTATATAAAGTAATAAAACACTTAAATAAAGATGAGAAAGATATAGTAAATATAAATAACATCACAGGAAATGAATGGTTACAAAACTATAAAAAACTATGGATGGATAACAATGAAAAAGAGGCTGAAAAAAACAGAAACAGAAGATACATATATAGCCCACATAGATCTATTAACCAAAGAAGAACTAGATGAAGCACTGCAGAATTACAAAAATAGGAAAGCTACTGGAACAGACGGTTTAAGTGTAGAATTATATAAGTATGGAGGGTTGCTCCTAAAATACCGACTACTACATCTATACAACATGTGTTGGCAACAAACACGCATACCAGAAGACTGGAATATCAGCATAGCACAACCTATATTTAAACAAAGGAAACAAAGACGATATAAACAACTATGGGGCATTAGCTTACTTAATGCGGAATATAAAATATACTCCAAAATCATAACAAAAGTACAAACAATAACAGATACGATATTGGACGAGGAATAAAACGGTTTCAGAAAGGGCCGATCTTCGATAGACAATATATTTATACTACAAGAATTGATGGAAAAAGAAGAGAAATGAACAATGAAACATACTTTGCTTTCGTCGACCTGGAAAAAGCCTTTGATTATGTAAATAGAAAAAATTTATGGGATGTACTCAAAAACAAAGGAATACCAACGCACTTAATAACTGCTACCAAAACACAAGCTTTAATATAGCGGGAGGAAACAAGTACGAAATTTCAAATAGGGGATTAAGAAAAGGATGTTCACTTTCACCCGCACTCTTCAATATATATATATTGACGAAATAATAACAGATTGGAAAAAAATAGCGTTAGCAGGAATAAAAATCAATACAAGCTACTCCTTAAGTATATTACTATTGCAGACGACTTGGTATTAATTGCCCCAACGGAAAATGTCCTACAAAAACATTTTTATCTGCTAGACAAAACAATAAGAAAATATAATGGAACTATATCCATATAAAAAACAAAAGTGACGGCGCACCAGGATAACGAGAGAAAAATAACAAAAATAACACTACGAGAAGAGCCCTTCGAGCAAGTGACACACTTTAACTATCTTGAATGCGACATCACTTATGAACACGAAAACGATTATAGAAATAAGATCAATAAATTCCAGTCCATATGACGAACTATTGCAAAAACAATTAAAAATAAAGCAAGGCTAGATACATAAATACGATTATGTAACATTGTGTGGGAGTTAAACATGGATAAAAACAAAAAAAAGACCTGGCATTACTAACAGTAGAAGAATTTGAGGGATCAATAGAGAGTACAAAATTCGAAATGAAACAATAAGAAATGAATTACAAGTAGAACCTCTGAAAGAAAAAGCAGAAAAATAGAAACAAAAATGGATAGAATACCTAAATAGATTGGAAGAAATGAGAATCCCAAGCGCCATAAGAGGATATAATCCCAGGGGAAGGCGCAACATTGGTAGACCAAGAAAGCGTTGGTGAGACGGAACGGATCAACGACCTAAACCGTCAAAGAATACGACGACGACGCTAAAGGGCAGGTCTACGTGGCTTTAAGTCGCGTTAAAACATTAGAAGGTAACGCATTAAGTGATTTGGAATCGAGAAAGTTATTAAATAGTCCACATGACAGTAAAGCGTTGGCCGAAATGCAAAGACTTAGACTACTGTCTGACATTTTGGTTACACGGGCACTGTAAATGACACTTCGTTCCAACCTAACCTAACTATCCTACTCAAAAAAAACCTAAAAACGTATATTTTCGAATGAGAAAAGAGAATCATCCAAATTGGTACATATTTGCCAGAAATATCGGTGTTTTATTACAAAAATTTAGGTTTTCCAGGATTATTTTCAGCAAATATGTAACCAATTTTAATAAAATTTATATGGAACCTAGCATGTGTACTCTTTTGAATAAAAAAAAACGGCCAAGTGCAAGTCGAACTTGAGCCATTAGTGTTCACTAATTACTTTTGAAATAAAAATTTTGTTACGGAGGTATAAAATGATCGATGACTTCACACAACACATCCTAAATAAGTTTTCAACAAAGTTTGTTTCCGATCACTGTTAAAAAACTGATGACCTTGAATTTTTTTTTATATATCAAAGAAATTATATTTCCACAAGCTTTCGTTCACTCGACGACCTGGTAATTTTTTTTTCTGCTTCCGATTTCACCCTCAAAACTAACCCCTTAAGTCGAAATTTAACTTTCAAAACTACACGGGTCTGATTGGGTCATAAATTCCTAGATGTGTGTCAAATTATAAATTTCTATGTCAAATAGTTTCGGAGAAAATCGGGAGTGACAGACGGACACCGAAGTGATTCCATGAGTGTTCTGTTAGAGTAAAGTCAATTATCTTATTTGTTTCGGGACTGACGAAAAAATATTAAATGCAATAGTTTTAGGAAATGTTAAGGTGCACAGTTTAAAATTATTTTTGAGTATACAGGGTACTTGAAAAAAGTGTTTTTTTTTTTAAATGGAACATCCTATTTTCTAATTTATTTTTAAATTCTGCATAAAATTTTATAACTTTCTTATTAAACCTAGTAGTTTTTCTAATATTTCAATTTTTTTAAAGAAATACTAGTTTTCAGCTTTGTAAAAAATTGCCATTAGTGCTATTGTTTCTGAAGGTGGAATACTCATAATTGGTACGAGCGTTTTATAGAGATGAAAAAAAAGATATATGTAAAGAAATTTGAGTTAGATGCTACAGGGTGTTCAAAATAAATTTATACATTTCGACTATTTTAAATTGAAAAATCTCAAATTTTTTAAATGGCACATCATATTATTATTTTTTCTTATAGATTTTACAAAACCTTCCACTTTTATTAAGTATGTCATATACCTTTTTCTAATAGTTTTCGATTTATTTTGAATTTTTCAATTTTTACCCTTGCTTTTAATACACTTACGCTATTGTGACAACATAAACAAATAGTTAATAATAATTTTAATGTAGTATAACTTATCTAATGATTAATTATTATGACGTAATAAATGTTTAAAAATCTGCCCGTCTACTTGAATACACATGTTTAGTCGTTTTATTATATTTTCCTTCACTTTCCGAAGCATAAATGGCGTTATTGTCTTGCACGCATCTCGTATCCTATTTTCCATATTTACTGGTGTTGTAGGGGGATTCACATAAACACAATCTTTAATGTAGCCCCACAAAAAGAAGTCTAAAGGTGTTAAATCACATGATCGAGGGGGCCACTGAATGAATCCATCTCTACCGATCCATTTTAGTAGGTAACCATCGTTTAAAAAGTCCCGAACTTGCCGGTGGTAATGAGCAGGAGCTCCGTCTTGTTGAATCCACATTTGTTGCTTTTCAAAGTGATTAACTTCTTCAAGAAGCTGGGGTAATTCGTTTTAGATATCTAGGCCCGTTAAGCGGTTCGCGGAAAAAATATGGACCAAAAATTCGAAAATTTAATATTCCACATCATACATTAAGCGACCAATGGTTTTGGTTTTGAACTTCCCGGACCCAAAATGGATTAACTGTTGAATAATAATGCATGTTATGGCTGCTAACTGCTCCATTACTACGAAAAGTAGCATCATCAGAAAACATTATTTTGGATAAAAGATTTGGATCGGCCTCTATTGCTCCATTCATAGTGGTACAAAAGTTTACTCGTCGTTCAAAATCACGGTCTTGAAGTTCTTGGTGTAGTTCCATATGAAAGGGATGATACTTTATTTTCTACTCTATTTTCTCGTGGTGCAATTAGCCGTACATTGGGATGTGTCAGATAAGTCAGCTAGTTGACGGCTGCTGACCTGGAGATTATCTTCAACATGAAGTAAAATCTCCATTTCTTTTTCCTCACTGGTAGCCTTCTGGTTTACTACTTTCCGTTTCGTATACTCAACGCTACCATCAAACCGTTCCATTAAGCACCGAAAAGATTTTCTAGAAGGTATACGTCTATTAGGGTACTTTGCTCCGTAAAGCCTTACTGCCAAAAGACAATTTTTTCCCGCCTCGCCCAGTATATAAACCATATCAATTAATTCATTTTTAGGAAAATCCATAACTATTACCTTTATACGTCACTTACTACTACAAATTAAACTATTTTTACTTGCTTAATAGACATGTGAAAATTTGACAATGCCTATAGTTTTGTTTTGTCTTGGCAACTATGATGTTATAGCATAAATGTATTAAAAACAAGGGCAAAAATTGAAAAATTCAAAATAAATCGAAAACCATTAGAAATACGTATATGACATACTTAATAAAAGTTGGAGGATTTTGTAAAATCTATCAGAAAAAAATAATAATATACCGGTGTGTGACATTTAAAAAATTTGAGATTTTTCAATTTAAAGTAGTCGAAATGTATAAATTTATTTTGAACACCCTGTAACATCTAAATCAAATTCCTTTACATATATCTTTTTTTCATCTCTATAGAACGCTCGTACCAATTATGAGTATTCCACCTTCAGTAACAATGGCGCTACTGGCAATTTTTTACAAAACTAAATACTAGTATTTTTTTTAAAAAAATTGGAATATTAGAAAAACTACTAGGTTTAGGTATATATCATTATTAATATTATAAAGTTATTAAATTTTACGTAGAATCTAAAAATAAATTAGAAAATAGGATGTTCCATTTAAAAAAGCATATGTTATATCGGCCACACATTTTTGAAGTACCTTGTATACTCAAAAATAATTTTAAACTGTTCACCTTAACATTCCCTAAAACAATTGTATTTTTCGTCATTCCCGAAACAAATGAGATAATGAACTTTACTCTATCGTTGACTCACCCTGTACATATTTGCCAGAGTTATCGGTATTTTATTACAAAAACCTAAGTTTTTCAGAAACTACATAAACAATTTCAATAAAATTTATATGGGACCATCTCAAATGTGTACTATCTCGAATAAAAAAATAATTATCCAAATAGGTACCTATTTGCCAGAGTTATGCATATGCATATACATTAAAAAAAATACATACGCGTGAACTGAGAACCTTCTCCTTAAAGTCGGTTAAAAATATCCCGACTTAAAAGTTCTGAAAAGGTTTTATTTTAACTCCTAGTAAGCAGTTAACTCTCGTTTATTCGATGTTAAAACTGTTAAAACTCCAAATCACAAAAATTGACGCTTATGCCATTTTATATGTTGATAGAAGTACATACATACTCGTAATATGCACCGCAAATTTAATTTTATTTTCAAAACATGACACATATGTTTATATTTCTTGAGTTTTCATATATTGTTTTTAAAATTAATTAAGAGTATATAATACACACAACAAAAAAGAACTTTACGGATTTTTTTGTCTAAAATAATAACATTTTTAGAGCCTTCATAGTTACACAAAGTCTTTAATTTTATGCTAGAGACAAAAAAAAAACAAAATTTTATTTCTTTATTATCTCCCAATTCTCAAAACTCAAAAAGCTTATAATTTTCATCATAGATAATTAGGGGTGTAGCCGTCGATCCTTAATTATTTTGGCACCACCGCAAAACTTTGTAGAACTACCACCTACCTTTATCGGAAGAATCTATTACCTTAAAACAATGCCACATGTTTTTGTAGGAAATTTATAATAATTATACGGCAGACAACATGATCTAAAAAGGGCACGAGGGGCACGAGCCGACAGGCTCTTGTTCAATTTATTTAAAATTATGTCTAAGAAGCGCCTCCCTTTGTTGATTATGACGGCACTTCTCGTTTCGTTCTTTTTATATGGAGGTTGACTTTGAAAATTAGATTGATGGTTGAATTTAATGAGTTTGGCATTTTTGCCTATTTAAAAAAAAAATAAAAAATGCCATCATAACATAGAGTTAAAAACTACAATCCGACTACAGAAAAGTGTCTATATAAGTTATGTGAGATAATTACAAATTCAAACAAGAGATCTTTTTTTAGTGTTCCGTACGGAAGGAACACTTATAAGATCACTTCAATGTCTGTCTGTCCGTCTGTCACACCCGATTTTTGCCCACATTTTTTTTGGATTATTTCCCATGAGCTTTTTATATCTCCTTAGGTTTTAGAGTTCCTAGATCATAAAAAATATAATTTTTAAATGGTGTCGTTCTACTTGTTGGTAAAATAACTCTCGAAGGAAATTAGATATAGATTTTAAATTTGGTACCCTTATAATATTGAAAGTTAGAAACGAACCTACAGTTTTTCAGCAATATCTTTTCAGGGGGGAAAGAAGTAGGGGTTGATAAATTTCGTGTATTTTCAATAGTTTGTAGTATACGAAATTTTTTTCTAGTTTTTGATTGTGATAGTGACTAAATATTAAACATAATTATTTATAGTCAAATTCATGAAGGTTTAAAGGGTGAAGGAGGTGGTTACTTCGAATATAGCATTTTTTGCATCGCTCTTAGGATTCTTGGAGTTGAGGAATCTAAAAAGTATATTATTTTTTATTATTTCCAAATATAATAGAAATAATATGTACAGGAAAATGTCAGTTTTCAGTTATAAGTATCTATGGAGCACTTCTACTCAGTTTTTTCTTGTGTTAATGTCTTACTATAAAAATTTATACCATTTTTAAAAATCGAAGATCAGGTGGGGAGATTTTTCATGAAAAAGAACCCCTACTTACAGTAGAACTCTTAAAACTTTAACTCAATTTAAAGTTTGAGGATCGGGGGTATATATATATATATATATATATATATATATATATATATATATATATATATATATATATGTATATATATATATATATATATATATATATATATATATATATATATATGTATATATATATATATATATATATATATATATATATATATATATATATATATATATATATATATGTATATATATATATATATACATATATATATATATATATATATATATATATATATATATATATATATATATATATATATATATATATATCAAGAATTTTCTACATTTTTCTTCCTTCTCTCAGCCTTTGATTCCATCCGTTTCTATCTGCCCAGTCTCCATCTGTTAGACCCCTGTCCTCCATAGCCTCGTGCACATCGTCTCTCCACGATCGTCTGGGTCTTCCTCTTTTTCTTCTCCCTATTGGGCTCCACTCCGTTATTTCCTTTATCCACCTATTATCTTCGCTCTGTCTTATGTGTCCATACCATTTTAATCGTTTTTCTTCAATGGTGTTTATTGCGTCCTCTTTGATGTTCATTCTGCTTCTTATTTCTTCATTTGGTTTTCTCTCCATACGTGTCACTCTACAGCATCTTCTCCAATACTCCATCTCTACCGCGTTAATTTTAGATTTATTTCTTTTGTTGATCGTCCATGTTTCTGACCCGTATGTCATTATGCTTTGTTTTATTGATTTCTATATGCGTGTTTTGTTTCTCTTTGTAATGTGTTTGTCCCACAAGACAGGTCTTATGCATGTCCGTGTTTGTTCTAATCTAGCTTTGATCTCTTCTTCTGATGTTGCGTTTTTTGAAATGATGGTTCCTAAATCTTTAAATCTATCGGATCCTTTGATTGTTGTTTCGTTATCGACTTCTAGATTCTCCACATTTCCCTCCTTTGTTGTTAGATATTCCGTTTTATCAAAGTTTATTGCTAAACCTGCTTTAGTGTATTCTTCTTTCAGTTTTCTTACCATATAACTGAGGTCTTCCTCATCTTGCGCTATGATTACTTGGTCGTCTGCGAAACTTAGAGTATATAAGTAATCTTCTCGTATTGGGACTTCCATTCCACTACATTTTCGCTTCCATTTTTTTAATGTTTGTTCGAGGTATATTTTGAATAGTGTTGGGGATGTAGAGCATTCTTGTAATAGGCCTTTTGATGTTTGGAGTCTCTTCCCCATTTTAGGTCCTATTTTTATGTTCACTGTGTTGTTTTCGTAGAGAGCTTTTACTGCGTATATTAGTTCTTTGTCAATGCCAATTTCTTTCATTGCGTTCCATAATCTTTGTCTTGGTATTGGGTCGTAGGCCTTTCTTTTGTCTATGAAAGCTAGATGAACTTCTCTATTCTTTGCCAGTTTTTTTTTCCATTGTTTGTTTTATAGTGTATATGTGGTCTATACATGATTTTCCGGCCGTAAAGCCTACTTGGTCTTCTCCAATTTTTCCTTTGATATTTTCCTCTATGATATTTTTAATAATTTTTCCATACAAAACGCCCCATACTCGATATTATGCTTAGGCCTCTATAGTTTGTGCATTTTCTGCGGTCTCCCTTTTTAAATATAGATACTATATAGGCTTTTGACCATTCCGCTGGTATTTTTTCTCCATTTATCGCTCTGTGGAACATGTTTCTTAGCATTCGATGTAATTTATTAGACCCGTACTTAATCATTTTATTTACCACACCTCCAGGCCCTGCAGATTTATTATTTTTGAGTATTTTTATTGTCTTGTCTTATGATGTACTTTGCTAAAATATCAGTCAAAAGTTGACAAAGCCAAATAAAAATGGAAAATTATTTACTAACATGAAAAGGAAAAAAATTAAACCTTTATTGCACATCAAACTAGAGTTTTTAGAAAACTATTTTTTTAAAACGTCACGTCATTTAGATGTGAACCATTACTTTTCCAGTACTCTTCGAAGTAAGGGTTGAAATTATCTTTGAGTAACGTCCCTGTGATCGCTGCCGTTGAGGATTGATTCTATAAACTTGAGATAATTTCAGCAGAAAAGATCCATCGGCATCAAGTTAGGACCATATAGAGGGCTACTTATGCAACATCTTTTGAAAATCAATTTATTCGGGAAAATTGACTGGAAAAAAATGTGTTTGAAGTGTATGACTTTTTCCCCTGTAGCTAAAACCAGTTTTTCTGATTATAAGCATTAAAATTTTTTAAAACGAGTATCAAGAAATTTTTAGCTATCTTCACATATTCCTCCAAATTAACAGTCGTTGTGGAGTGTTGGTCCGACGCCGTACTTAATTTTTATATTTATCAGATTCTAATAATGACAATTCTGCTTATTAGAAACTATAAAGGTACTGATATACCTCATCCGAGAATAATATATCTCTGGTTGTATACGACTTTTTATTTATTACTCGCCTCAATAGGAGACTTCTCGTATTTAGGATCCCTAAAAACATAGTTTTCCAATTTTCGCTAGTCTTTCGGTCTTGAGTGAAATTAGATAATGATTCAAATTCAATAATACAGTCTTTCAAGTAAGAACGTGGCCTCTTGTATTGCAAAAATGTGTTCCGAGAACATTTTTTTTCATCAATGTGTTCTTTGGTGTACTAATAATGGCGCAATTACCTTAGTAAGTTGTCCAATCGCCTCCTGCATCAATAATCGCCTGGCATCTTCGAGGCATGTTGTCGACGAGATTTTCTGCATATTCTGCAAACTTTTCGAATCTCGCAAGACAACTGAGTTAAAGTCTTCAGAGTCTCTCCTCTGAGCTTCCTCTTTACAAGGGACCAAATGTTTCCAATAGGGTTGGCGTCAGATGATTGCGAGGGCCACTCTACTATCTCATCATGGGCCCAAGAGAGCCGCTTCGCGACCTGATTTTCACCCAGCAAAGGTTTTTTCAAGGTGCTTCGGAATTTGACATCATGAGCATGAAAATGTTGTTGAATGGTCTCATGGGACACATTCAAATCCGATTTTTTAAATTTTGCCGCTCCTTGACGCGGCGTCAATTTCGGGTCCCATGAAAACAAAGACACAACTCGTTTTTCGACTTTCGGAGTGAGTTTGCCTACCGAGCCACGTCGACATTTTTGGTCTCGTTAAAATGATTTATCTACTTCTTCACAAACCACACTGACTTTTTGATATATCTAGCGGCCGCGGAATGTGTCGTTTTAGACCCCTTTGGATGGGAACAAAGAAAGACTGCCTCGAACCGATGAGCAAACAAGTGACTCATTTTGTTCCCTCTACTGATTTTTTGTTGAATCTCTAGAATCGTATCTACCAAAAATGAATTATCACGAACACGTTCTTACTTGACAGACTGTATATATATATATATATATATATATATATATATATATATATATATATATATATATATATATATATATATGTATATATATATATATATATATATATATATATATATATATATATATATATATATATATATACATAGAGTGTATGGTAAAAACTAAGAAAGCTACAGTTTTTGAGTGATATCGTTCCAGAGAAAAAAGTGGGGTTTGTCAATTTTAGCGAGTTAGGGGTTATTTACAATATATCATATTATATATTAGGTTTTCTGTAGTCTAGGAATATGGAAATATTGTTATCTTTTTATCATTTTCGACAGAAACAGTAGATAAAATAAAATGTCAGGTTCCCGAAGCCCTTACGTTGGTCAACGTTTTCTTGAGGTTAATATTCTAGAATACTTATTGTTTAAAACATTATAATATTTGGAATATGTTATTCTTTAGTGTGAGCCATAGTTATTTTATAACCGATTTTTACTTAGAAATTACTGGGTAATTCACTTTACATTTCTTTTTAAGTTTATGTAATTTAGGTTCTTTAAGTAGTTCAGAATGATGTAATTTTTTTATTTGACAGCAGCTATTATTTTTGAGCTGTTTATTTTTTTAACATTATAATCTCTAAAACAAAAGCGATATGTATTACTACCACTGGAAACTATATCTATTTAGTCATACTCTAGAACTGTTACTTTTAATTAAAACGGTCATTTATAATATATTAGAAAGCACCTTAACCACCCAGATATTGCCACATATGCTCGCAATTATTTTATCTAAGCTCCCCTAAAATTTAGTTTTAGTCGTTTCCTTTTAAAAATGAAATAAATAAGGAAATCTAGTAGAACGACCAGATTATTGCTTTAATATGGCACATATCAGTAGCGGCACAGTAGGTCTGTCTACATACACGGAAATATTAGTATGTTATTATATACGAAGTTGAAAATAAGTGACTTATTGGACGTGTGAATTACTTTTGAGAGATTTCTCGGTAAAAATATCGCTTTATTGTAAAAAAATGGTTATAAACTGATTATTCAAAATATTGTCCATCGCTAGCCACTACTTTCTCCCATCTTTGTGGCAGCATATAAACACCACGTTGAAAAAACGACTCATATTTTGAGGCTATACACGAATCGATGCTTTTTTGATATCCTCATAAGAATGAAAGCGCTGTTCAGACAGGCCCTGCGTCATCGATCGGAACAAGTAATAATTAAAAGGACCAATGTCTGGTAAGTACAGTGGGTGAGGTAGGAATCCCATTCAAGCACTTTTAGCGTTTCCTTGATGGGTTTTACAACATGTGGCCGAGCTTTGAAAAATCACTTTATCTTGTTTTTTTGGTATATTGTGGTCGTTTTTCCTTCAAGGCTCAATTGTTGTCGGTAATGTTCCCCAGTAAAAGTTTCGTTGGGTTGGAGCAGCTCATAATATACTACACCCAGCTGATCCCACCAAATACGCAGAATAGGCTTGGAGCCATGAATATTCGGCTTTGGCGAGGATGTTGATGATTTACCGGGCTTCGCCCATAATTTTTTATGCTTTGAATTATCGTATCGTATCCATTGTTCATCACTAGTTACGATATGATGAAAAAAAAAACCGTTCTGATTGTGCCATTGAAGCAGTCGTTCACATGTGAAAAATTGCCGCGAGTAATGCCTCCATTTTTTATCTTTAAACTTCTTCGGCTGGCCTGGATGTTCCTTGCAGTTCGTGTCGAAATCACCACTTATAAAGCGTCAAAACCAGTACTCACATGTTTTTATCGATGGAATATAGTCACCATAGATTTTCGACAACAATCGATGACTTTCAGCAGAGCTTTTATTCGAGTTAAAAAAAAAAATTAACACTTCCCGCAAATGGTGTTTTATTGGCACGTAAGGCGATATATGCTCAAAAAGATATGTTGTTTACACTTCGGAAAATAACATATACTAAAAATTAAAGTCTAACGATGATGCTTCACCATGAATGTATGCCCGATGCGATATAATACAAGTTACGCCTTCTCTTAGAAATCCCTCAAAGTTAATTCACGCACCTTATATTTAACAGAATAATGTTTTTACTCCTTAAGATAATATATTCTTTCATTATCCTTTCACAATTTGCTACAGTAAGATCAAACTTGTTAATATTATTTATTTAGTCAATCCAAGCTTTTGCTTTTCTTTTACAGAGAACATTGACGCATCTCAGATATACTTAGATACCATAGGGATGGCCAGTCTAATGTGGATATTCCCACTTCCGCCAGGTATTGCCGCATGGATGTAGTAGCATGTAACCTCACATTGTCGTGACGCAGGAGTACGACGCTATCGCCAATAAATCCAGCGTAAGGAACGATATATTCCTGAAAAATCTCCTCGATGTACCGGTGAGCAGTTAATCCACCGCTACGACTCTCATCAGTTACGAAAACCAAATCGGTTTTCGCATCCAGTGAGATGCCTCCCCACACCTTGACAGAACCTTCTCCATAGGCGACCGTTTCAGTAATGCAGTACTGCGCATAGCGCTCCCCAGGCCTCCTATAGACTCGTCTTTTTCCATGATTGCCATATAGGTACATTTGGAACTCGTCGAAGAATATAATGGAGCGCCATTGCTTTATGGTCCAGTTAACATGTTCTCGGGTAAATCTAAGTCGCGCTTGTCGATGGGCTGCTTTCAATTTGGGTTCGTTAGTTGGTCTCTTCGGAGTTAGGTTAGCTTCTTCAAGTCTTTTTCTGACTGTCCAATGACTGACAGCCCGTTCACGAACTTGTCGAAGCTCCTGCTGGACCTCAACGCAGGTCAGGTTACGATTTCTTAGAGTTGTGTTGACAATGAAGCGGTCGTCTCCTTCCGAGGTACAACTTCTTCTTCCTGATCCTAGTCTTCGTGTAAGCTTCGTGTAAAGGAGCCAGTCTCTTGGTAACGTCTGTAGACTCTGGAGACCGCTGACTGGCTCAGCTGCAGTTGCTCAGCAACAACACGTTGGCTATGCCTTTCTTGCAATAGGGCAATGACTTATGCCGTTTCTTCCGGGATGACCTAGTTAGTGAGCAGGTATAGAAGAGGTTGACGGTTTAAGTTCCGGTAAGGTAATGATAGGAAAATGCAGTTGCATGTGTTTTTATAGGGATGAATAGTGCGCAACGGGTAGGTTGCTGAGCGAGCAAAAACAGTTCTATTGAGTAAAACCATTTTAATCAGTAAAACTTTTTAGAAATCCAAATGTTTTTGGTGTTATTGGAAAGAGTAGAAAATCAGCATTCTAATGATACCAAAAATAATACGACTGATTGAAAATTAAATTCAAGGATTGGTGTTAAATGAAGCAAAATCATTTGAGTCGATTTTTTGCTCACTAGTGTATTTCAGTCAGCTGGAACCATCTTCTGGGTTAACTGTAGGTTAGTGAAATGATCACAACTTCCATCAACTTACAGTGAGCCCGGATGATGGTCCTAGCTGACCGAAACGCGTAAGATACGGCTTAACTATCTAATAAATTAACCATAGGTCAATATATTTAAATTTTTTTTTTTAATATTTTTGGTAAAAATTTATGACTATCCATTACATTAAATCGAATTCTTGTTATGCTAAAGGAAAAAAAAAACAATAATCAAATTTCTAGTGAAAGTAGTTATGTTTGATTTACTTAGTTTTGCGGTACGCTACTGACATCAAATTATACATATACAATTTATGAATGACGCTGAAAAAATTTGCAGTCGTAGAACACATTGTAGTGGTAGAAGCTCTTAGTTACTTCCGCTTGGGACAAAACTGGTGACATTTGACCCATACAGCACGTGGATATCTTATACCCTGGTTTTAGTACAGAGGCTTGTTCAGTACCAGTTCTTTTGAAGACTCTGTTTTATCAATAAATAGGATACTTTTTTGTTGCGGTTGATTTTTTTTACCTGTGGTAAAATAAATAAATAAATATAAATTGCGAATGCAAGGACATAATTTGCAAATTATTTTGTATTTATCTTTAACATATATAAAATGCAACGTCCCTCTGTTTGTCTGTCCGTTAGTGCGCTTATTACTCGAGAACCACTTATCCGATTTACGTGCTTTTTTTTTTAAATATACATATGTTCAAGTTACAGGATATATTTTATTACGTTAGGTAACATAAGGAATAAGCAGTGACGATAATAGTGAATCAAGTTGGAAAAAAGTTTTCCGCTAGCGCGTTTCTTGCAATACACTGCCTAAACTATTAAATATGGAACAATTTCATGTAGCAAAGAATATAATGTATATAAAATGCAACGTCTCTCTCTGTCTGTCTGTCGTCCGTTAGTGCGCCTATCACTCGAAAACCGCTTATCCGATTTATGTGTTTTTTTTTCATACATATGTTCTTTTTCTAGGTTATATAATAATAATAATCTATAATTTAGAATATATATAAAATGCAACGTCTCTCTGTCTGTCCGTTAGTGCGCTTATCACACGGGAACCACTTATTCGATTTACGTGTTTTTTTTTTTTTTAGATTTATACATATTTCTCTGGCTAGGCTATAGGATATATTTTATTACGTTAGGTAATATAAGAAATAAGCAGTGACGATGATAGTAAATCAAGTCGGAAAAAAACTAGCGCACTCTCGTACAATACGCTGCCTAAACCGTTAAATATGGAACAATATCACGTAACAAAGAAAACAATATATATATATATATATATATATATATATATATATATATATATATATATATATAAAATGCAACGTCTCTCTGTCTGTCCATTCATGCCCTTGTCACTCGAGAACCACTTATCCGACTTACGTGTTTTTTTTTTAAAATTCATACAAATGTTCGCTGGTCAGGTTATCTATACTATATATAAAATGCAACGTTTCTCTGTCTGTCTGTCCGTTAGTGCGCTTATCACTGGAGAACCACTTATCCGATTTACGTACTTTTTTTTTTAAAACATACATATGTTCTCTGGCCAGGTTATAGGCTATATTTTATTACGATAGGTAGCATAGGGAATGAGCAGGGACGATAATAGTGAATGAAGTCGGAAAAAAGTTTGCCGGTAGCACGTTCCCTTGCAGTACACAGTCTAAACCATTAAATATGGAACAATATTATGTAGCAGAGAATATCTATTTTATATATAAAATGCAATGTCTCTCTGTCTGTCTATTAGGGCGTTTATCATACGAAAACCACTTATCCGATTTACCTGTCTTTTTTTAAATGGGAACTTGCCCGCACTTTTTGTACCCTGTGAAAAGTGTTTGTCCCACGCTTGAGCGCAATTTTCTTGCAGCCCCGCTTTAATTTCTGAGAAGGTATTGAGTGAATAATGATTTTAAAAGAACTAAAGAAATTAAACAAACACTAGCTCAGTTTTCCTTGGTAGAGAAATATGGGTAAGAGATAATTGTTATACGTCTTTTTGGAATTATTTTCTATTTTTAAAAAGCTTCAGTTGTACAAATTTTGGGCACCATTCATTTTAAAATAGAAAGGATCTAACTTCAGTTAAAAAAATGAAAAAATACTGAAGTGTTTTACGGCTATTACTAAAAGGAATTAGTCTAGTACAACTTTTCTTATCCTGAAAAGAAAAATAGGTATTCAGTGAGACACTAGCTTTAATCAACAAAAAGAAAATTTATTCATGATTTAAAATAAAAGTTCCAACCTTTGCAGTTTTAAGAAATACAAAAAAATTCTAGCCTAAAAGTAGTTTTTATAAATTAGAGTCCCTAAATCAGAGATTTTACTTCTAAAACTTGACTACACCCGAAATCGAAGAGTTGTGATATTCACTTCGCGATTTATCCGTTCAAATTGCTGTTAAAACACTTATTTGCGGGAATAGATCTATCGATGTATGTTCTGGTAACTTACGGTTTTCCTACGGGCTTCTAGGCCTTCAATGGAACACAAAACCAATTTCACACTTTTGAGAAGAGCCTACTTTGGCTACTCCATTTAGAAAACACACACAGAGCCCACTACGGCTTTATGATAAAAAAAACTCGTCCTTAACTTGGCTCTCGTAGATATTGTCGTAAGCCTCTACTGCGGCTCGGTGGAAATTAGCCTGGCTGCGGCTTGATGGTACTAAGCCTGGCTGCGGCTTGATGGTACTAAGCCTCTCTGCGGCTTGATGGTACTAAGCCTAGATTCGCGTCCTCCGGACCCTTAAATAAGCCGTGGGCACTCTGTCTGTAATATGGCGACGCCGGAACCAAAATTCCGGATACAAAGATTTGACCAATCCCGGCGTATCGATAGATTCAGTCGCAAACCCGCACAGCACACTATATAACGAGCGGCTAGGAATTTCTGATTAATATACCGCTCGATACAAAAATGAAAAGAAGTACATTATAAAGTGAAAAATCAGTAACATTATATGGTCTTAAAATCTAGGAAAAAATGAATGTTACATTACCCCCTTCCAAAAAGAAATAGACTACACTAGTCTATTAAACTAAGGCTACTTATGAAAAGGTACAAAGTGGTACACTATCACTTAATACTAAGGTCAGAACTTAAAACAAAATTACAAACTTCGGACCTTACTACTAGACTTAATTCAATTAAGCACTAATATTAAGTACAATGAAAACCAAATGAAAATCTTTGCATGTACACAAGAATCTTATAACTAGACTTAACTTAATTAAGCACTAAGGTTAAGTACATCAAAAAGTAAATAAAAATCCTTGCATGAACATAAGAAATACCTGTTCAAAGTAACAATCGCGGTCTTCTTATATAAAAGAATCAGCTCTGTTATTGTTACCAAAACAAAAAAAAAATATAACATTGTCTAGACTCTTGTCTAAATCAAAGAAAGTGAACGGAAACAAAATATGAACACCCCCCTTAAAATAGTTTAAGGATTGTCAGAAAATTTTCTATTTCAGCAAAAGAAATTTAGAAAAAATTCTTGAATAAAGAAAAATAAAAAACTGATTCTAGTGTAAATACTAACACTAAAAGGAAAAAGTCTTGTAAGACCATTTAGCACAAGGCTAAGAAAAACATCTGGATGAAAATCCAGACAAACGCTCGGGAAAAATCGCCATCAATGCTCTAGCTCACCGCTAAGAGAACATTCTGAATCTAGTATCACTACTAGTCGCACTCGGAAAATAATCGCACTCTATAACGCAATGTCGACGTCCAAAGACATCCAGACATGCTAAAATCGCCAGGGAAAACGCTCTGGTTAATCGCCAGAAAACACGTCAGCTCATCGCCAACAAAACACTCTGGTATATCGCCAGAAAAAAGCCTCGGCTCCTCGCCAAGAAAACACTCTGGTATCTCGCCAGAAAAAACCTCGGCTCCTCGCCAAGAAAACACTCTGTAAATAGTCCTCGACTACACAAAGTCTGCGTTCTAAAAGAACAATCTCGCCATTAACATAGTGAGCAGCTTTAAAAGCTAACAATATCACTATAGGCACAGTGAATAGCTCTAAAAGCTAAAATTCACCCTAAACACAGTGAATAGCTATAAAAGCTAAAATTCACCAAACTGAATGATCCTGCTTCAAAAAGCAATGTTCACTAAGAACAGAATGATTAGTCCACGCGCAACTAACATTCAAGGAAACATTCCTAACATAACTATGTGAGACAGCAAGTCTCGAAATAGGACCTCTCTAAAGTCATAATCCTATATATAGGAGTCCATAAGCAAAACGACTCAAAATTACACATTTTGAGCACATGCCCTCAGGCAACCAATACACACCGAAATATATACAGAAATATATACAGAAATATATACAGAAATACATACAGGAGTTCAAATCCCAAACCCTTGGTTATGATAACTCCATACTGAGCTTGGTGAAAGCTCTTAGCAAAAGCTAATCAAATCTTCGGCACATCGCACCAAAGTGACAAATCTGCCTAGAAACATGAGCCAGAAGAAACGCCCTCCGTCATTCTTCAGGGTGGCTACACAGAGATATAAAATTTAACCAGCATTGCGCTTCTCCAAGTTGCATGAAGAACCCTCGTGTACTGGTCTCGCCCTAGAACAACAACGAAAAACATTCAATCCGTCCCACATAACAGGAGACAAACACCTCACTACGATATACTGAAAGGTGGAGACAATAAAATACGGAAATGGTGACCCTGGTGTCCACCAACAAAAGGGAGTAGATTATAGCATCCACTAAACTAAAACGGTGTCTACCACACCACCATAAGTCAAAAAAAAAATTTAATCAATAGGGTGTTCCGAAACACACTACTGCCAACAGCCTGTCACCACTAATAGGCTAATTGGAGCTGAGGTCGACTACAGTAGCTAGGCTCTCCTTTGGCTCAAATAGAAATAACCATTGGGTAACAAAACCTCTAAAGGTCCCAAAGGTCAAACGTTCACCCCCCATAGACTACCCTTCCAATCAGTCTGTTCCTCAGGAAGACTAACTTCCTGCCGAACGTCGTAACGGCATCTGTTAGCACCCGGTGCATCACAGCCTGTAAAAACAGATAACTCATGGGATACAACCTAAAAGGTTTACAAGGTTGACTTAACCAAGCTTCTAACGGAAATTTCCAAAAAACGAAAAAATGAGCTTAAAAAGCTACATGAAGTAAAAATTTCTCAATTTTTCGGTGGCAACGCAACAAAACTTTTGAAGACGACAAGAGCTTTTCCAGCTTAATCAGAAACAAGAAGAAAACATCGTTGACAGCTAAAATATTCGATCATGGTGTTAATCGTCTCCCTAGACAATAGCCTCTAGAAGAAACTGCTACAGGTATCAGGCATAACCGTTTTCTGTCAGCCCAAACCTCTAGATTACCTCTTGGAAATCTAAAAATTCGGTTAGGAATCTTCCTTCACTGCGCTTAGCCTCTCTTAACAAGGTTCTCATCTCGGTATCAGATTTTGATCATTTCTTTGTGAAACGACTGTCTTACTTTGCTCTCGTCTCCTGTAAATGATCAGCCTTTAGTTCTCCTGCAGGACTTCAATTTCCTATCAATCTGATAGTATACCGAAAAAACTCATCATACGCCTATGAGTCCATGCAAAAAATTTTTTAAAAAATTAGTGACTCAAAGGTAACGTTTAAACGGCCCTGAAAAGAATAGAGAGTATACCCTCAGTTTGTCAATTCAGAAGAAGATCTAAATCAAAATAATCCAAGTCTTAGACTTACTGGATAAACCAAAATCAATTTACTCTTAATTGCACCCAACATATACCACTAAGGTAATAGAAATACACCCACTCGGGTAACAAACTTTGAAATTGCTCATAAAAATTTTGACTCTACATCACACTACACGAGCTACATCTTGCGCTTGTCCTAACTCAAGATCACCTTGGATTGCCTCTAATCAAAATTTCGCTTCCAAGTGTCAAGAACTGGATATTATTTGGGGTCTTAAGCAAATCAAATCCCGCGACCACCGACATACCAGTCTTATGATATATCCTGAGTGTGACTCCTTCGCAAGCTCGCTAAAACTGAGTCGATGCTAAACATCAACCACAATCAACCTAAGTTTGGGATATGGCCAATACCCAAAACCTTAGCATTAAACAATAAAAGTAAGCTATTCTCTGCTCAACTTTTATAACAGTCAAAAAAACGAGGTCGTCACCTCTACAGAGCAACATCAAAAAAAAATAACCTAAAGCAATTAAGATAATGTAAATATAAATTATTCTTCTTCTGACAAACTTTCATTAGGGTTAGGTTCATTGAATGGTTTTAAGTCTTTAATATGCCATTGACCTATTTTAGTCCCATCTAAATTAACCAAACCATAAACTAAATCTGAAATCTTCTCTCTTATCACGCAATGCACATACTTAGGTACCAACTTAGATGTGAATTTATCTGTTGCACTGGAAAGAATTTTATTTTTTCGCCGAACGTGATCACCTATATTAAAGGCAAAATCCCTTTTTCTAAGGTTGTAAGACTTACTGTTCCCTTCATAAGCCTTATGTATCCTACTACGCACGTCGGTGAAAATATCTTTTAAACCCTTTAAATTTTCGGCGTACGCACCCCTGTTACCCGGAATTATTTCGCTGTCAACATTGACATCCAAATCTAAATTTTTATAATACGATCCGGATAGAGGTATATGTCTGCCGTAAACTAAGAAAGACGGTGTGAACCCTGTTACTTCGTGTCTTGCGGTATTTATTGCTTGTTGAATTTTGGAAATATTGCCATCCCAAGTGTCATGTGAATCAACGTAACTTCTTAAAGCGGTCCCGACTGTTCGGTTATTACGTTCAACAAAATTACATTGTGGAGAGTACACGGGATTAAAACGGATGTTAAAACCATAAGTTTCACTTAAGCTCTTAAAACTCTTAGAGGTAAACTGAGTACCGTTATCGCATATCAAGAGCGATGGAACACCGTGGATTAGAAAGACATCATTTTCCAAAATTCTCTCTATATATTCTGCTTTAGAGCTTTTCAAAGGAAATAGCATGGTATACTTTGTAAACCAGCAAGAAACCACGAGAAGCCATTTATTTCCCCTTTTTGAACGTGGGAATGGGCCTACTAGATCAGCTGCTATGACTTGAAAAGGGTAATTAACCGTTTTCTCTTTTCCCATCAGTCCCATAGGTAGTGTATTTGGAGATTTCTGCGCTCCACATACTTCACAAGTCCTCACAAACTTTAAGATATCAAAACGCATTTTTGGCCAATAATACTGTTCCTGAACCCTGTGAAGGGTTTTATAAAAACCAAAATGACCAGAAGTAGGAGGAGTGTGACACATGTCTATAACTTCCTCTCTCTGTGGTTTAGGAACTAGTATTTTCCATTCGGGTACATTAACTTTTAAAGGCAACTGGTTTGAGATAAACGAAATCATTTTCCACTTTCCACTGCGGAAAATTTGAGGAAATTCTTTAATTTGCTGCCGTAAATTATCGTACCATGGATCTATACGATCTATGTCTACTGTTTCAATTCTTACGCCAATCTGTGCATTAAGACTGTTTTCGTCCACTGTATGATCTGGAATTCTTGACAAAGCGTCAGGAATAACATTGTGGACTCCTTTTCTATGAATTAAATTAAACGTATGTTGTCTCAACCTAATCGCCCAACGCGCTAGTTTGCCACTAGGGTTTTTAATAGAATTAAGCCACAATAAACTATAATGATCTGTTATGACCGTGAAAGGAACACCTTCTATGTAAGGTCGAAACTTTTCGATATTAAAGAGTACCGCTAAACATTCTTTTTCAACAACCGAATAGTTACGTTCAGCCTTTGATAAAGTTCTACTGGCATACGCTATCACTCTTTCCTCACCATTGATTTTCTGTGTTAGGACGCCCCCTAAACCGGTATTAGAAGCATCACTAGAAATATAAAACTGTTGGGAAAAATTTGGTTGGGATAAAATGGGAGTTGAAACCAATAGCTCTTTAATCTTTATAAAAGATTCTTCGGCTGCCTTTGTCCAATCTATCGATTGTCCTTTTTTTCGTCCTTTCAAAGATCATTAATAGGCGACAACAGGGTAGAAAAATTCTCAATAAAACGTCTATACCATGAACACATTCCTACGAAGCGCTTAACTTCCGTAGTATTAGTAGGTCTCGCATAATTAACCATGCTTGCTACTTTATCCGGATCGGTACGTAAGGAATTTGAGCCTACAATATAGCCTAAAAACTTTAGAGAAGTTTTGAAAAAAAATCACATTTGCTCAAATTTATCGTCAGTCCGGCCTCTTTCAATTTATCTTTTACTTCTTTAAGTAAGCGAATATGCGATTCGAAGTCTTCCGATGTTACTAAAATATCATCTAGATAGGTAAAAATATGTGGCTCATATTTCGGACCAAATATAGCGTCCACTAAACGTTGCTGAGTTTGAGCAGCGTTCTTTAGACCAAACGGCATAGTGACGAACTGAAATAGACCTCAGCCTACTACTGCAAAAGCGGTCTTTTCCTTAGAGGATTTGTCTAAAGGAATTTGCCAGAAAGCCTTTCTAAGATCTATCGAGGATACATACTTAGCATTCCTGAGTGATGTCAAAATTCTGTCGATGTTCGGTAATGGATAGTTATCAAATTTGCTGACCTCGTTGAGCTTTCTTCCGTCAAAGCATAGACGATATCACTCCGAGTTTCACCATTTCGTCTAACTCCTTATTTAATACTTTTGACATGTTCGGAGACATGGCAAAGGGCCTTGTCTTTACAGGACTGGCATCAGCCGTATCTATAGACATGGTGGTTTTATTCGTTCGGCCTAACCTATCTTTACTACTTAATTCCTTGAAAGAGCTTATTACTTTTTCTGCCTTTAAGCGTTCCGTCCGCGAGAGATCATCTAGGGTACATAGACGCGAGAAAAGGTTTTCTAAAGAACTTTCTGAATAACAATCTTTAAAACTTGTATGAGAATTGACTTCTAGGGACTGTGGATACCACGAATTATCTTTAAAATTTACAAAAATTCCGAATTTTTGTGCAAAATCACATCCTAAAACCAAAGTATGTGATAGGGAAGGTACTACTAGAGCTGGGATTACTAAACAATGACCATTGCAGACTAGCGGCTACTCAACCGTACCTAAAACTTTTAGACGGCTGCCATCTGCAGTGGTAACACTACTATTTTGACATGGCATATTTTATACTTAAACGACTTAAAATTTTTATACCATTCTGACCTACAACGGAGGTATTTGCACGAGAGTCAAATAAAGCCGAGAAATTGGCACTTAATAGATTTATCTTTATATGGGGTCTATTATCTAAATATTTATGCACGAATAAAGGAGACATGTGACCATTTGGAGAAGCAGGAGTTTTAACTTGAGAAGGAAAATTTTTATTAGACTTAAAAAAATCAGAAACTTTTTGTAACCATTTAGTCCAATCTGATCTATTGGAATATTTTTTTTACTTAAGATCCTCGTTAGAATCTTTCTTTTATCCGCGACCGGACGTTCTGAGAAAGTACGACGGATTTTCAGTTCATAGTCTAATTCATATTCCAGTAGGTGATTGACTTTAAAATTGAAGGCTTCCATGATAAATGAATACAATTTAAAAGAATTGTTTAAAAAGTCGTGAAAATATTTCTCCTGTGCTCCCAATAGTCAAAATAAAAAATATGTAAAGGCACTTAAAATATGTAAACTTCAATTTCAAAAAAAAATTTCTAAGTATTGCCTTGTATTAAAATTCTTTTACCAAATATGTTAAGAATTTTCAACAAAAAATCTCCAAATACCGTTTCGTATCGGCAAAGTATTTTTAATATTCATGCAAAACATCGGTGAGAAAAAAAGTACAGTTTTTTCTTCGGTTAACCGCAAAATAAATCTAACACTGCAAAAATTAAAGTAAACCAGCACATCTGCTAATCTGAACTATAAAAGTAGCTATTAAGAAAAAAACAGGGATCACTTATCTTAGAGTCGATTAACAAAATTCAAATATCTATACCACCATCAGATAAATTGAAATAAATAATTCTACAAATTTCCTGCTTTTGTCTTATTGCTATTGTGTAGTTTCGTTTAATAAATATTATGAAATAAAAATATCTGAAAAGTTAGAGCTTTTACTTTGTTCGAAAGCTAGTACTCTGAACCCTTTAAAAAATAAAACTCCAAAAGCCCCGCGTTGACAGCGCTATTTTGTAACATGGGAACTTGTCCGCACTTTTTGTACCCTGTGAAAAGTTGTTTGTCCCACGCTTGAGCGCAATTTTCTTGCAGCCCCGCTTTAATTTCTGAGAAGGTATTGAGTGAATAATGATTTTAAAAGAACTAAAGAAATTAAACAAACACTAGCTCAGTTTTCCTTGGTAGAGAAATATGGGTAAGAGATAATTGTTATACGTCTTTTTGGAATTATTTTCTATTTTTAAAAAGCTTCAGTTGTACAAATTTTGGGCACCATTCATTTTAAAATAGAAAGGATCTAACTTCAGTTAAAAAAATGAAAAAATACTGAAGTGTTTTACGGTTATTACTAAAAGGAATTAGTCTAGTACAACTTTTCTTATCCTGAAAAGAAAAATAGGTATTCAGTGAGACACTAGCTTTAATCAACAAAAAGAAAATTTATTCATGATTTAAAATAAAAGTTCCAACCTTTGCAGTTTTAAGAAATACAAAAAAATTCTAGCCTAAAAGTAGTTTTTATAAATTAGAGTCCCTAAATCAGAGATTTTACTTCTAAAACTTGACTACACCCGAAATCGAAGAGTCGTGATATTCACTTCGCGATTTATCCGTTCAAATTGCTGTTAAAACACTTATTTGCGGGAATAGATCTATCGATGTATGTTTCTGGTAACTTACGGTTTTCCTACGGGCTTCTAGGCCTTCAATGGAACACAAAACCGATTTCACACTTTTGAGAAGAGCCTACTTTGGCTACTCCATTTAGAAAACACACAGAGCCCACTACGGCTTTATGATAAAAAAAAAACTCGTCCTTAACTTGGCTCTCGTAGATATTGTCGTAAGCCTCTACTGCGGCTCGGTGGAAATTAGCCTGGCTGCGGCTTGATGGTACTAAGCCTGGCTGCGGCTTGATGGTACTAAGCCTCTCTGCGGCTTGATGGTACTAAGCCTAGATTCGCGTCCTCCGGACCCTTAAATAAGCCGTGGGCACTCTGTCTGTAATATGGCGACGCCGGAACCAAAATTCCGGATACAAACATTTGACCAATCCCGGCGTATCGATAGATTCGGTCGCAAACCCGCACAGCACACTATATAACGAGCGGCTAGGAATTTTCTGATTAATATACCGCTCGATACAAAAATGAAAAGAAGTACATTATAAAGTGAAAAATCAGTAACATTATATGGTCTTAAAATCTAGGAAAAAATGAATGTTACAACGTATATTCTTTGGCCAGGTTATATAATAATAATAATAATCTATATCTATAATATATATAAAATGCAACGTCTCTCTGCCTGCCTGCCTGTCCGTTAGTGCGCTTATCCCTCGGGAACCACTTATCCGATTTACGTGTTTTTTTAAATTCATACATATGTTCTCTGACCAGGTTATAGATATATATTTTATTACATCTATAATATATATAAAATGCAACGTATCTCCGTCTGTCTGTCTGTCTGTCTGTCTATCCGTTAGTGCGCTTATCCCTCGAAAACCACTTATCCGATTTACGTGATTTTTTAAATTCATACATATATTCTTTGACCAGGTTATAGATATATATTTTATTACATCTATAATATATATAAAATGCAACGTATCTCTGTCTGTCTGTCTGTCTATCCGTTAGTGCGCTTATCCCGCGAGAACCACTTATCCGATTTACGTGATTTTTTAAATTCATACATATGTTCTCTGACCAGGTTATAGATATATATATATATATATATATATATATATATATATATATATATATATATATATATATATATATATATATATATATATCTAATTACATCTATAATATATATAAAATGCAACGTATCTCTGTCTGTCTGTCTGTCTGTCCGTTAGAGCGTTTATCACTGGAGAACCACTTTTTTTTTTAAAACATACATAAGTTCTCCGGCCAGGTTATGTGCTATATTTTATTACGATAGGTAGCATAAGGAATGAGCAGTGACGATAATAGTGAATAAAGCCGGAAAAAAGTTTGCCGCTAGCGCGTTCCCTTGCAATACACAGCCTAAACCATTAAATATGGAACAATATTATGTAGCAGAGAATATCTATAATATATATAAAATGCAATGTCTCTCTGTCTGTCTGTCTATTAGTGCGTTTATCACGCGAAAACCACTTAACCAATTTACCTGTCTTTTTTTTAAATTCATATATATATTCTTTGGCCAGGTTATATAATAATAATAATAATAATCTATATCTATAATATATATAAAATGCAACGTCTCTCTGCCTGTCTGCCTGTCCGTTAGTGCGCTTATCCCTCGAGAACCACTTATCCGATTTACGTGTTTTTTTAAATTCATACATATGTTCTCTGACCAGGTTGTAGATATCCCTTTATTATATCTATAATATATATAAATTGCAACGTATCTCTGTCTGTCTGTCTGTCCGTTAGTGCGCTTATCATTGGAGAACCACGTATCCGATTTACGTGCTAGATATATATTTTATTACATCTATAATATATATAAAATGCAACGTATCTCTGTCTGTCCGTTAGTGCGCTTATCACTGGAGAACCACGTATCCGATTTACGTGCTTTTTTTTTAAATATACATATGTTCTCTGGCCAGGTTATAGACTATATTTTATTACGTTGGTGAGATAATGGGAGATAAGGAGAAATAATCGGAGATAAGGAGAAATATTGCGATATAAGTCGAGATAAGCCTAGATAATGGGAAATAAGGTGAGATAATGGGAGATAAGGAGAAATAATGGGAGATGAGCAGAGATAAGCCTAGATAATGGAAATTATGTAGAGATAATGGGAGATAAGGAGAAATATTGGGAAATAATGGGAGATATTTTATTACGTTGGGTAACATAATGAATAAGCAGTGACGATGGTAGTGAATCAAGTCCACGCGAGCGGAGCCGCGGGCACTGCTAGTATAATAATAATAATAATCTATATAATATATATAAAACGCAATGTCTTGTTAGTGTGCTTATCATTCGAGAACCACTTATCCGATTTACGTGTTTTTTTTTTTTTAATTCTTAACTTAATAATTATCAAAAAAAAATCTATAATATATATAAAAGGCAACATCTCTCTGTCGGTGTGTCTGTCCGTTAGTATGCTTAGCACTTAAGAATCACTCAATTTACGAGTTTTTTTTATAAAATACATATGTTCTCTGGCCAGGTTACAGGATATATTTTAGTACGTTAGGTAATATAAGGAATAAGCAGTGACGATAATAGTGAATCAAGTCCACGCGAGCGCAGCCGCGGGCACGGTTAGTGTATTATAAATTCAAAATTTCGGAAAGAAAGTAGATAATCCTGTATAATATAGACGTTGGTGCTGTTGTGAAACTGTTAAACTTAAAATTTGCCAGTTAATGGAATGAAGTATCAAGGATAAGGCAATCTAAG
The DNA here is from genome assembly GCA_019049505.1 of Pachyrhynchus sulphureomaculatus. NCBI lineage: Eukaryota > Metazoa > Arthropoda > Insecta > Coleoptera > Curculionidae > Pachyrhynchus > Pachyrhynchus sulphureomaculatus. Next base: position 183,194,147 of record CM032447.1, on the reverse strand, counting down.
AGTCTCATCAAGGAAAATAACCGGTCAAGTGCAAGTTGAACTTGCACAATTAGTGTTCCGTACGTTGATTGCTTTTAAAATAAAAAATTTTGTTACGGAGGTATAAAATGATCAGTGACTTCACAAAACATACCCCAAAGGAGTTTTCAACAAAGTTTGTTTCCAATCTTTACTGAAAACTGATGACCTTGAATTTTTTTTTTTTACACTTATATACCAAATAAATTATTAAAGGTAACGTACTCGTGATAATTTTCGTTCAATCTACACCCGGTGGAGAGCATTCCAGAATTTTATCAAAATTTTTTGATCAGTACTTTTCGAGATAAGGTGGGTGGGACAGCAATTTTTCGCGACTTTTTAAAAATAATACAAAGAGTCAAAGTACTACATTATATATATATTTTTTCTCACAAGCTTTCATTTGACACCACCCTCGATGCAGTGTATGTTAGGGAGCGGAGCCCCAAACATGGGAGCAGTATTCCATAGATGGTCATACCCAGATAATTAAACGTCGGTACCCTCTTAACTTTCCTGCCTTCCACTGTCACGGGTCTTAGTTCGGTGTGTGGTTTCTTGAACATTACCATGTATTTTGTTTTAGAAACATTTAGACTAAGGCTATATTGTTGTGAATATTGATGGATTCTTACAACCAAGTTTTCTAAATCTTTGAAAGTACCAGCCATAATAGCAGGATCGTCTGCATATTTGATATTTGCCACCGACTTTTATTCCACTCTTTCCAGGTTAACGCCTCCTGAATTATGTGTTCAGAGATTATATTAAATAAGGTTGGAGAGAAAATGCATCCCTGATGTACTCCCCCTGACAAATCTCGATCTCATTGGATGTACTACCGTTGATTTTTTTTTCACTTCCGATTTCACCCCCTAAAACTTTTTTTTTTTATGGGTTTAGCCCACGTGCTGCAGGGAAGTCCCTAAAGCGCTCCAGGAGCGGCACGTGTGCGGAAAAAGCGATTCACGTTGTTCTTAAATCGCTGTAAATTGTACTCGCTGGGCAAATTATTCCAAAGAGATGATATTTTCCATATAAAAGACTGCTTGAAAAGCGTTGTACGCGGAGTAACAAGCTGAACCTCATACGGATGTGAAGCACCAGCGCGACGTGTATTTCTAACATGCACCGCTTTGGGAGGAATTAAGCGAGCTACATCCTTCGAACACTTTCCATGAAAATACTTGTAGAACAGATTCAAGTCGCCAACCGTTCTTCGATGTTCTAGCGAATCAAGGCCGCCGGTCAGTTCCGGGTCTTCAATCAGACGAACAGCTCTTCTCTGAACAGAATCCAACAAATGCAGTGTATCTTTGGGAGCGGAGCCCCAAACATGGGAGCAGTATTTCATAGTTGGTCGCATTTGAGCTTTGTAAAGGATTAACAATTGTTGTGGAGTGTAAAGCTTTCTGGTTCGAAATAGTATTCCCAACTTTTGAGAAGCTCTCCTTGCTATGCCTGCAACATGTTCATGCCAGGACATGGCTACTAACTAACTAACCCCTTAAGTCAAAATTTAACTTTCAAAACTACACGGCTTTGATGAGGCCATCAATTCCTATATTATTACCAAATTTCAACTTTCTATGACAAATAGTTCCGGAGAAAATCGGGTGTAACAGACAGACAGACACCGAAGTCATCTTATAAGTGTTCTTTACGAAACACTAAAAACTATAAGTATTATTAACATAGTGGTCAAAGATGAGTCAAATTGAAGATCACGCTTGAAGGAGGGAGAAACAGCTTTTTATTAAATCACTCGCACAAGATCTCCATCATTTTCGATCAGAATTATATGGCGGTGTTTCAACCCTGCTGATGTAACATTACGGATTTGAACAACCCTTAAACAAGTAACATACATAATGTGAATTAATGAGGCGTCAGAGCTTTAAGCATTTAAGGTTGTATCCGTGAGCAACTAATTCTTGAAGCGCGAGAGGTGTGTGCGACGTGAGTAATAAGACTTGAATGTCCTCCGTAGAAAATTGAAACCAACGAAACAGAAAAGCCTTTTGCTAGCTGTAAAGTATACAGGCTTGGATATTATTCCCGGTCAAAAATGTTATTAATATAAGGATTATTAGTGTTTCGTACGGAACACTTATAAGATCACTTTGGTGTCTGTTTGTCTGTCAAACCCGAGTTTCTCCGAAACTATTTAACATAGAAAGTTGAAATTTGGCACTAATATAGGAATTGATGGCCTCATCAGAACCATATAGCTTTGAAAGTTAAATTTTGACTTAAGGGGTTAGTTTTGAGGGGTGAAATCGGAAGTGAAAAAAACTTTTTTTTACCAGGTCATCGAGTGGGGTGTCAAATGAAAGCTTGTAAAAACACGAGTTCAAAAATATATATAATGTAATACTTGCGCACACTTTTCTTCGTATTATTTTTTAAAAAATGCGAAAATTCGCCCCTCCTTATCTCAAAATGTACTAATCCAAAAATTTTGAAAAAATTCTGGAATGTTCTTCACAGGATGTAGATTGAACAAAAATTATCACGAGTGCATTACCTTTAATAATTTATCTGGTATATAAAAAAAAAACAAAAATTTCAAGATCATCAGTTTTCAGTAAAGATCGGAAAAAAAACTTGAAAACTTATTTGGTGTGTGTTTTGTGAAGTAATTGATCATCTAATACCTCCGTAACAAAAATTTTTATCTTAATAGCAAACAACGTCCGGAACACTAAATGCGCAAGTCCGACTTGCACTTGGTCGGTTATTTTTAAAATGAACAGGGATAAGTTTATTAACGTTTATTGCATTGCTGAAAAATTACATTGAGCAACGTGCTAAAAAAATTACCAATCCCTCATACAATAAAGTAATAGATATTAAATAGTAATATTTCTAATATATAAGATATTTTAATAAAAATGCGAAGTTTTTCCTCTATTTCCCGTTTAATTTGAGGTTGAAAATGTCAAACATTACAATAAATATAATACTGCTTATTATTTCTAATATATAAGACATTTTAATAAAAAATACGAAGTTTTTTTCCTCTATTTCCTATTTGAGGTTGAAAATGTCAAATATTACAATAAATATAATCATAAATACTGCTAAGTGGCTGTTTCATCTTGATTATAACCTTACGTGCATAGACTAATATCAAAAACCCTATAAAAATTTAAAAAATACATCAAATCTCTTTGAAACATGTCGCGTGATTTCTCGAGTCTTGGCAGCATGCAAACCCTTAAAAATGTCTGTTTTTTTTTTTATTCTTATCTTATATATTCTACAAAAAGAAGAACAAACAATAAGTATTACTATATATTAATATTATGATAATAAATGATAAATGCCATCCTTGTATCTGTGAGACATTACCAGAGTTTCAATATAAATAAAGTAAATATATTTTATTGGATTGTAGTTTAAATTATGAAAAAGATTTGAAGATTCTTGGTAAAAAAACACTATTTTTACGGGGTTCATTTTTAATATTTATGTAATATCTAACGAGGGGATGAAGCGTATAGTTTTTGAGCGACATCGCTTAAGGCGAAAAGGGGTGAAAGGGATGAGGCTCGAGTTTTCTGTTGAGATAATAAACAAATATAATGCATAAATATTTATAGTAAAATATAGAAGAGCAGATAGGGTTGGCGGAGAAGATTAGAGGAGTTGTTTTCATATATATAGTGTTATATGCCCTTTTCAATGGTTTTGGAGTCGAAGAATTAAAAAAATTAGGTTATTTTTTGTTATTTCAATTACTTATTTACTTTTCGAGTCCAGTGACCTTTATATCTTCACTCTTTAGTATTGAGCTATACAAATAGCATTTTCATTGGACAGGAAAAAATCCTCCGGTGTGTAAGGTGCTATAACATTTGGGCAATGGAGTAGATGGTATTGGTCTTGTGTAAGGCCGCACTCACAACATGTTTTCTCGTTGATGTACTCCCATTTTCTGAGGGTTTCCTTACATCCACTTACACCTGTCTTTGCCTCTTTAGGTATAGGATAGGGTTAGTCATGCTCAGCGCTTATTTTTTCTGTAGGCTCCGTGAAATTTAGTGATGCTGTGTTTTTCTACCTATCCAGTCGGGCACTGCTTAGGGGTAGCAAAGCTTGGTAGAACGTGGCAAGGAAGCTTTTCCTAGATCTTAATCTGGTTCTTTCTGGGGTGTGTGCTCGTTCATTGGCGTCCCATGTCATTGTTTTGTTTTCCTTTTTCTCCCTTAGCTGCTATTGCTCTCTTGATTTTAGGGGGGGGGTGCAATTTCCGCAATGGGGTAAAGCTTCTCGGTTGCAGCTGGTTTCAGGCAGCCGGTTATGACCGTGACAGCGTCGTTCACAGCCGCATCAACCAGTTTGGCGTGCATATAGTTCCTCCATACTGGAGCTAAATATTCTGCTGCTGATAGACTGAGCGCCATAGTTGATGTTCGTAGAACCTGTGGCTGAGCACCTCGCTTTGTGCTTGCTAATTTCCTTAGGATATTATTCCGTGCCATAACTTTCTGTTTTGTATCCTGACAGTGAGTCTCTTTTTTTTTTTTATTTTAGTTGTATTCCAAGAGATGTTGAGAGGACTGGAGGTTGTTTAATTATCTATAATTTTAATAGTTTTTTTGTAAATTTTGCTAGGTTTTTTGGTTAATGTAATTGATAAATGTTATACATATTATTTATACAGTCTGTCAAGCAAGAACGTGACCGCTCGTATTCTGGAAAAAATGGGTTTCCAGAACATTTTTTGTCATCAATGTATTCTTTCGTGTGCTAACAATAACGCAATCCGCATAGTAAAGTTGTTGAATCGCCCCCTCCATCAATAATCGCCTGGCATCTTCGAAGCATGCTGTCGACGAGATTTTCTGCATACTCTGCAAATTTTTCGAATCACGCGTGACAACTGAGTCAAAGTCCTAAGAGTATTTTCTCTGAGCTTTCTCTTTACAGGGGACCAAACGTTTTCAATAGGGTTGGCGTACGGCGATTATGAGGGCTACTCGAGTATCTTATTGTAGACCCAAGCGAGCCCCTTCGCGATGTGATTTTCGCACAGCAAGTGTTTCTTCAACGTGCTTCGGAATTTGACTTCATGAGCACGAAGATTTCGAATGGTCTCATGGGACACATTCAAATTCGATTTTCTTAATTTTACGCTTCTTGACGCAGCGTCAACTTCGGGTCCCGTGAAAACAAAGACACGATTCATTTTTCGACTTTCGGAGTGACTTTGCCTTCCGACCCACGTTTTGGCAAGTTACTACATTTTTGGTCTCGTTAAAATGATTTACCCACTTCTTCATAAACGATACCGACTTTTTAATATATTTAGCGGCCGCGGAATGTGTCATTTAGGCCTCTTTGGATGGAAATAAAAAAAGACTGCTTGGAACTGACGCCCAAACAAGTGACTGATTTTGGATTTTACGTGATTTCGACGAAAGTTCGGATTCGACTAATACTTTTGCTAAAATGCATCTTAGACAAAAGTTTTTCTCTACCGATTTTTTTTGTTGAATCGCTAGAATCTCATCTACCAAAAATGAATTATAACGGACATATTCTTACTTGACAGACTGTAGGAAAATATGTAAGGTGTTAGTGGCGTGGGGGTTAGAGGAGTTGCTTCATATATATCGTGCTATATATCCTTTTCAGGGTTCTTGGACTGTAGGAATATGAAGATAAGTTATTCTTTTATTTCATTTTCAATATTAATAGGGGAAGGTGCTGAAAGGCTTGGAAGAATCTTGTGTAGATTCAGTAGTATTATGAGAATTTTTCCAGATTTTTTCGATGGGGGAATAGGCAAATTTTAAGCATAATCATTTATAATAAAATATATAAAAAAACAAATGAGTGGAGAAGATAGGCAGAAGAGTGACTTTGTATTTACCATGTTATAGGTCTTTTTCGGGGTTCTTTTTGCCATGGAATCGAAACATTACATTTTCTTGTTTTCATTATTTTTATTGTTAATATGGAAGGAGATTAAAAGGAGTTTTTGTATTGTATTCTGTTCATAGTATTATGACAGTTTGTTTGGTCCTTACTGGGATATTGGATATTTATTATAAAATAATTTCTTTTATAATAAATTATATACGCGATGAGAGGGATGCGGTAGAGGTTGGAAGGATGATTACGTATATATCGTCATATACTTCCATTTCAGCGTTCTTATTTTTCCTTTAATCAAAAAAATTATGAGTTAATTGCAGAACAAGTTTTAGAAAAACGATTCGGTTTTCATAAATGTACTTATTTTTTGAAATTAATTGTCAGTTTATAGGTCTGTAAGCAATTTTTTTATTGTTGTTAATATGTCCTTGCACTACTTTTTCCAACTTCCCAAGTATTTCCTGAAACAAAAAGTGTTGTTTCCTGTGCATGAAAATATATCGGCCTCCAATATGCACATTTAATAATGGGTTGATGTAGGTTATAAAAAGTATTGGTCCTAAAAGTGTCTATCTGGAATCTTAAATAAATAAAAATTCTGTTGTTTTACCCTTATTCCGTAGACTTTAAGAGCTTCGAGTAATTTGTTATTGAGCACGATATCGATCGCCTTTGCAAGATCTAAACATACAGCAATACATTTTTTTAAAATTTAAATTATTAACTACTTCAGTTATTAATTTATGCGTGGCATTTACTATACTGTGGTCCATCATAAAGCCAAATTGAGCTATAGACAAGATATTATTATTACTCAAGAAGTTTACCAGCCCTTCCTCGACATATTTTTTCAACAAGTTTATCAAAATTAGTAATAAGACTTATTGGGCGATAATTACACAGGCCAACAAAAAAAATATTTGTAAAAACTTTTTAAACCAATACATCTAAGTGTTATGTATTTTTGGGTGCTGAAACCGTATCTGTTATCAGTTTTTTTGTATCACTCACAGTTCTCTCACAATATGACATCGATTAAATTTCAAAAGAGGGAAAATTTGATACATAAAAAATAAAAACTTAAACCGTACTTTTATTTGATTAGGCTATAATTTTTACTCACGATAACATATTTCACTTCATTGCGAATATTTTAGGTGCTTATTTTTTTGTATTTTCTTTCCCTTTTCTCACATCACCTAAGTTTTAGGAAAGAAGTCAAGATGGTTGTGCAAGAAGTGGACTTTAAGGCTCAACAGACAACCCAGGTTTTTGAACTTGTCTATCATATTAGCTACGATAAGTTCATAGTTAGGGTCTTTCACATTGCCCAAAAACTTAGTCACAACTTCTTTAAATGATGTTCAAGCCTCCTTTTCCTTTGTAATCATCCTTGCTTCAAAGTTGGAATCAGATCATTTTACGAATATCAGGCCCAACGAAAACCCCTTCTTTCAGTTTGGCTTCTGATAAATGAGGAAATCTTTTTCACAAATATTTAAAACATTCACCATCTTTAGGCAAGGTTTTCACAAATTGTTTCATTATGCCTAACTTAGTAGTGGTGGTAGAAGAATCTTTTATGGGTCTACTAAAATTTTATGCAAAATGTTCTTCTCGCCAGGTGTTAAGTTTTTCTTACGGGCCATCGTTTTTTGGACCAATGTTGATCACTGGCTCTGCTATCCCACTCACATATAAAACATGGAAACTTTGTAAATCCCTTTTGTTGACCCAGAATCATGGAGACAACTTTTAAATCTCCTCATAGCATCCAATCATGAGCTGGATAGTTAATTTTCTGTAAAATCATGTTAAGATTTTCGTAAGTTTTCTTCATACGGACTGAATGAGCAATAGGCAGTGAAGCATAAGTATTTTCGTTGTGTAACAGAACACCTTTTAAGTTAGTTTCTGATGAGTCTATAAAAAGCCTCCAATCTTCCTTCTAGTACTCAATGCCAAATTCGTTCATTAGACTACCAATATCATGACAGTAAACCAAATCCTCTTCCTGCTTGAAAAACTGAGGAAACTGTTGATCTCTTGTTCTATAATGGTAAATAGATGTTCCAGATTCCAATAAATGTTTTTCTTTCAGCCTAGAACCAAGCAATTTTGCTTTTTCCCTAGTCAAATCCAAATCCCTTACTAAATCATTTAATACGGCTCGTGTAAACAACTGTGGTTTTAAATTTTCTAGAGAACACTGGAACCCATCATCATTCGGTCGACTTTCATTAAATTCGGGACTGGACTGTAAAACGTTATCAATAGACTGAGGTGGCTCAGCGAGAGGAAGTCCCGGTCCATGTTCTACCGGCCGATTAGCTGAAGTAAAGTTAGGATAGACAATTACTTTCTTATTTTTGGAGTTATATCCAGAAACATCAACGCTGCAAAAATAACAATCATTGAATGATTTTCTTGCTCTCTCCATACCATGAGTACTGCAAATCTAAAAGCTTTCTTTTCTCTCTTATATCATTTCCTAAGATCCTTTGTGAGGAGCCCAATATCTTTCTTGATTACCGATTTCTACCCCAAAATAAGCAAAGTGTACTTTTTTTACAAAGTCAGTAATGTTTCTTTGATGTTTTTTAACTACAAACTCACCACATATATAACAAAAAGTGTTGGGAGAGTTTTTACAACCACGATTAGCCATACTTTGAGTATGAATTAGAGCACATGGGTTAAACACTGCAATGCGAGGTTATATTAACTGAAAGAAAACAAACAGCTGTAACATTTATCGGAACTGCCAACCTAATAACATTTGATTTTACTGCCTACCTTATAAAATTCTGATTTTATTGCCATTCTAATAACATTTGAATGATAAAAAATAAACTTTTCACATTTTGAATGTTAAAATGTGAAAAAATGGTGGGTGATACGACTTTTTTATTATTATTTTCGGACTCAGCACACCAAAAAAACATGGGAATCAGGTAAAATTATTTAAAAAATTTTTGCATCGTTGGCCTGTGTTATGATGAAACTTCTTGATCTCGATTAATAAATGGGAGCTAATATAAAAATTTTAAAGTCAATCAGCAGGGAAAGTATCTGTTTGAAATATTATCTGATAAATGTATATTAAAGGATTCATTATTTCCATATAGATTTTCTCTATCATAGACATATTAATACCCTCACGGCCAGGTGAACTGTTACTTTTTTCTATCTGTTGTTAATTCATTTTTGTTAGGTGTTTTAGATAAGTTGAATTAATTATATCATGGTTCATGTGGTGGATTTATGATGAGGGAAAAGTCCTTTCCATTTCAAGTTCGACATTGATTGATAATAATTGATAATATAGGTTACAAAAATTTGCGCTTTTATTGGAACTGATCAATTTTACACTATTTTTATTTCTTATACTTTTGAATTTGTTGTTATTTTTATTAGTTTTGTAAATCACATTTTTAATGGTTGCATACAGCTTTTTCATGGTATTCATTTAATTTTCTCCTTTATCTTTACAGCAGCTATTTTTCGTTACTGCGAATTATAGTTATATGTTACAACAGTTTTTTTTTATTTTGTCCCTAGCTTTTATAGTAATCATGTACTCCAGCCCTTAATTTTTTTGTGTTGTCTGTGTATGTTTCGGGCCCATAATCACAAAACTTGAATAGACTTGCAAAAAATTTTTTGCAGGTTTTAGGATTTTTTAATTTGTTATAATAGAGCAATCAAAACACCATAAGAGACGTTTAAGTTAAGAAATATCTAGTTTATATTTTATAATTGTTTTCAAAGCCTTTATTCTGTGTTGGGATACATCTGTCTTATAAACCACAATATCGGGCTATGATCTGTTATGTTTTCCCCAGCAAATTAAGAACAAAAAAAAAACAAAAATCAGTTTTATAGGAAAATAATTAGGTCACTAATGTAGTCTACTTTAGAAATCAGGGGGAGTACATATTGATGTTAAACCTATAATAATATTCAGTCCAAAAATTGAATCTGAAAAGAACTAATCCTGAGTTGGGTAAACTATTGTTCCATCGTTTCTAATGTAATCTGTTATAGACTCAATCAAAAATTGTCAATATTTTTTTTAACTTCAAGGAATAAAATTTTTTCTACTGAAAAAAAACGCATAGAATTATTATTCTTTATTGCTTCATTTACAATGTTTAGATATATCTTGTCACCACAGTTTTTGTTTTCCTTGAGTTCTCTCACTCACCTCTAAAAAACCTCTTGCTTAGATAATAGGTACTATGAGGTTTAATTTTAGGCAAAGAATACCAGCGAATATGCGAATGCGACAAAGGACAAAAGTGGTCATTTCAGGATTTTTTTTTTTCTGAACCGTTTCTATATGTTTTTAGGGTGTTGAATCCGAATTTCAACTCTGACGCCTCGTTAATGGTGTACGTTTTGAGCAAAATGTACAAGACGGTAGGCACAGCAGGTAAAATATTGTATTTACTTCCATTGCTAACGGGAAGTCATGAGAAAATTATCCTTCGAACTTTTTGGTTTTTCTTTACGCCTTAGGATTTTTAGATCATAAAAAACATATCTTCTCATTTTTGTCAGTCTGGTTATTTGACTGTCGGTCTGTCGTTTTGTTGGCGCGATATCTCTCGAACGAGATGATAATATAATACTGAAATATGTATTTCTTAATTCATATCGTTTTAAGGGAAGGGGGCGCGATAAGGGTGGGAATTTACTTACTTTGTACTTGAGAAAGTCAAATTCAATATATCTTTTAGAACTATGTGATTGCAAGGAAAGTACTGAGTAAATCACTTTACAATTTTTTTTTATTATTGTTAAATATGTACTTAAAATATATGTATAAAAATATCTCTCTCTCTCTCTCTCTCTTGTCGTTACTTTAATGTTGAAGATCGTAATCTACGTATTATAAACCATGAGAGTCCATCGGTATCTATCTTCGGCTGTCTTAAGTCCCTCGTAGAGTGTCGAATTTGTTGATTTTTGGACTTGATCCCTCCATCTTGTAGGAGACCTACCTCTCATTCTTGAACCTGGCACATCACCAACCACGATTAATCTCCCCAAACTATCGGTCCCCTTTCTTGCGATATAGTCAAAGAATTGAAGTATGCATTGAAGGTAGATTGATGACAATTGAGCATTTACTCTTACCTCCGCAAAGACAGCTGTGTTGGTTCTTTGGGCTTTCCAAGGGATACACAACATTCGTCTCCAACACCACTGCTTGAAGAAATCTATTTTCTTTCACTCTGCTTCCTTTATGGTCCATGGTTCGGTGCCGTAGAGGATTATGGCAAACACCAAGGAACGAACCAATCTGATCTGTGTCGTGGTACAGACACAGCACTCTTTCCATATCTTGGACAGTCTCATCATAGTCAACTTTGCCTTGCCTATTCTTTTATAAATTTCCTTCGAATAAATTTACCTTTATTAGATATTATTGATCCAAGGTATAGGGATTCATTCGCTATTTCGAAATCGTCGAGCCTACCGGAGAGTAGTAAAGTGTTTGTGCGGTTTACTAACATAATTTTAGTTTTTGCTCTATTTATTTCGAGTTCAAAGGCAAGACTTGTCACTTCTATGCGTTGAATTCATTCGACCATTTCTTCCTCATTTGCCGCTACGTGTGGTATCATCGGCAAAGAACAAATTTGAAATCCTTACACCCGCAACGCTTACTCCACCATGGCAGTCATCAAGAACGGTTCTCATGACGTATTCACCATAGATTAAAAGGAGGGGAAGATGTTTCTCAACTCTTACCACAGCCACATTGGATCTATAGAGGTTTCTTATGAGTAGTACTAGAAATTGCGGTAGTCCCATCTTAACCAGTCCTTTCCATATTTTATTCAATTTGACACAGTCAAATGCCTCTTTATATAATTCAGGAAACAAAGTATAAAGGGCGTATGATATTCTCTTCCCTTTTCTATTAATTGTCGCATATTCAAAACATTCCCGCCTGCAGAAGAGTAATAGTACGGTAGCTCTCACATTTTGGGGTTGAACTTTTCTTATCTAATGGTATGCTGACTGAGGTAGTCCATTCTGCAGGCCACTTTCCCTTTTTCAAATTTTGTCGCAAACATCACGAAATCACTGGACCCCGTCCCTCCTGTATGCTTTCGAAACTCTGCCACAATATTAATATATCCAAGTGATATGTCATGTTTAAGTGATTTAAGTGCTTCCTCAACTTTTGATGTAAGTATGTTAGGTTCTAGAGTAACGTTGTCCCATTCCAGCCCTTCAGGAGTTACTTGATCATCATTATCGTAGAAAAGAATCACACAATGGGATTTCCATCGACATAGTATTTGGTCATAATCGTGTAATTCTACCGTCCTCGCTATCTATATACCAGCTTTTGGGCTTAAATTCACGTGTCGGTAATCTTATCTTCTGGAATAGATCTCTCGATTTACTTCGTTGACCATGTCGTTCGATTTTCTCATAGATATTTTCTTTTTTCGTTTTTACCTCCTCGGCATGATCTTTAAATATCCTTGGACAACTGGCAATATTTAATCGAATTTTTATCTGATTGTTTTAAAGTTAGTCAATTAGCGGCCAAGTGCTATCCGTTATCCAAGGTTTACGGTTTTGGCGAGATGATTTAGACCACTGGGAGACTTCCTCTTCAATATTCATCTTTAGCTCTAGCCATGATGTCACGGTATCTGAGATTGCATTTGGGTCTTTTCCGGAAAGCATACTGTCAAACTTATCAGAAAAATCACTTAATATAGGCTCTTCGGATTTTAAAGGGCGAGGTTCAGATTTACGAATGGCTTTAAAGTAAAATTTGAACGCTGCCCACCACAATTGATGATCGCTCCCGCAGTCGGTACCCGATAACGTCTTGGCATTGTTGACTGAGCGGGTTCTGGTAAGCATTAAATCTACTTGGGTTCCGTTGCGGTTTCCAGGTAATTTCCTCTTATATAGCCTTCTAGGGTGCTGTTTCAAGTGAGTATTCATTAATTGAGAGCTCATGTTGAATGCAGAATTCTAGCAAGAATCGCTCCTGTCATTCACTTTCCCACAACCATCTGAATCAACTACTGACTTTATGTGTTGTTGATCTATAGTTTTCACAATTTTGGCATTAAGGTTCCCAAGGACAACAACTGTTTCACGCTTGGGTATAATGGTAATCGTTGCTAACAGTACTCTGTAAAATTCCTCAACTCGCTCTTTGTCTGCGCTTGCAGTTGTGGCATTATTCCTGAAAAAATATTAGTTATAGTGGGTTGCGTGTATAACCTAACAAGGATAAGTCTACTGCTAATGGGTTTATATCCAGTGAATGTGGTCTGTAGTTTGAGAGGAATGATCACTGCAACTCCGTTTATACTTTATGCGTTGGTTCTGAGAAATATATTGTGTTATTGGCGGCACTCTAAAAGTGGCCGTTGCCCCTTCAGTGTGTTTCTGTAATACCTATATAGTTATGTAATATACTGTCATTTCTCTCTCCACAAGTTTTCCAGGGTGCTGTATAAGGCCCTACACATTCCAAGTCCCGATGCAGGGCTTTTCACCAAGGGATGTTTTGTGGAGGTTCCTTCCAGTCGTCCACTTTGCACATGTTGCCTGGTCGCCTACCTCCAATTTTGCACATTTCAATCCGGGATGGACGAGGCGTCGGTTGACAACGGATTCGCAAGAGGTCACTTTAGACATCTGAAGCATCCATAGACCATAGGTAGCAAATTCTCTTCGGCAAAATCATAACCTCTTCACAGCAGTACTTGAACCATTAAAATTGCTCCAGTCATGCTTTTGGTAACCCAGGATTTCTTTTGCGCCGTGATCTGGTACTGATAATCTCTGCTGCCCTTCACCAGAGAAGGATAGGTATGGAGCTGGATTATGAAAGAGTTTAGATGAGGGACATGATTTCCTCGGTAATAGGTAGTGAGGGAAGAACATGGCTCGAGAGAGCAGGGTCACTTACCTGAGGTAGACCTGGTCTACTGTTATAATGTAATATAAGCAATAGTAATAAAAGTGTTAATATGCATAAATGGAAAGAAATATATTTTAGAATTTGTTAATTAAGATTAAGCTAGTGTTGGCGTGTCATATGATCAGAATTCTGTATGTGCCAACTGCAGGTCTATCCTTCCTTCTCAGTCCGAGCTTCTTAGCAGAGATGTGAGGACTGCCAATGTCACTAGTCCTTCCACTAGTTCCTATCGTCAGTAAGATGAACTGTATCATGCACTCCAACTACAGTTAGCTCCCAAATCTGATCCGACCAGCGACGTGGTCTCTGGGTCTAAGGCCGTTTATT
>CM032447.1:183000966-183179841 GCA_019049505.1 Pachyrhynchus sulphureomaculatus | reverse complement strand
TGTTTCCCAATGATCTGAGTTGGTAAAGCCACAGTTGACAGAATTTTAAGAGAAGAAAAGGAGTGAGGTATAGACTCTACAAAAAAGAGACCAGGCGGAAAAGAACTTCAGCTGACAGACAACACAAAACAAGCAGTACGATGTATTGTTCATGACTTTTTTATGGAAAAAACAATCAACTTTGGATATGATCCTGTAGGCTGCGACAAGCCATCCAGAAATACCGAAAATGATTAGAATAAAATTATTTTAAAAGGTATGGATTTTTATTGGAAAAAGTGTGAAAGCAAATCTTTATTGATACAAAGTGGAGAAATTGTGCACTGGAGAAGAGACTATCTAAGGAACGTTAGAAAAGCTCGCTCTGAAGGAAAAAGGCTATATTACTTAGATGAGAAGTGGATAAATAAAGGGTACATAGTCAAGAAAATTTTGGCAAGATGGGAATGTTAAAAATGCTCGCCAAGCATTCATTGAAGGTCCCTTTACTGGTCTTAAACCGCCATCTGTTAAGGGACGTAGGTTATTACGCATATTGGAAGCGAAAGTGGTTTTGTAGATGGAGGTCTTTTAACATTTGTATTCGAGAAAATAAGAGATTATCACGAAGATACGAAATCCGATGTATTTGAAGGTTGTTTGTCGCAGATGATAGATTTAATACCAGTCAGTTCTGTTATTGTAATGGATAACGCAAGCTCTCATTCTAAAAAATTATAATGAGTTTCAACCTTGGGTTGGGTTGAAAAAAGACATCCATTCTTGGACCAAGAAAAATATTTCATTTCCGAAAGACATCGTTAAGAGAGAATTGTTACAACTTGTAATGCTTGAAGTTCTCAGAAATAAAGACAGTTTCGTCATTGACGAAATGTCAAAAAAACGTAAAATTACTGTTTATCGCCTGCCACCATATCATTGCGAGCTCAATCCTATAGAACTTATATGGGCACAAGTTAAAGGTGAGTTCGCCAGAAACAGCACGACCTATAAATTACCAGAGGTACAAAACCTTTTTCTGAATACCATATCTAATGTTACCACAGAAAATTGGCGAAAATGCGTCGAGCATGTATTGAGGGTGGAAGATAAAATGTGGACTGTGGATATTGCAGTGGATGCCATTGTTAAACCTTTAATTATACATGTAAATTTAAATGAGTCAGATAGTGATAGTTTTTCAAACATGTCGGAGATAGAAGATTGGTAATACTTTTTTTAATGTTGTTTGACTTCCTCATTTGTATATTTTTAAATTAATAATGTTTCATTATAAAATGTTATTTTTTTCTAATAAATGTTTGGACGTTATAAAACTGTTTCATTCATACTATTCGCAAATAATACGTATACGTCCAGGCGCACCATCACTGACCAGAACAATTTCAGACTATTTAGCCCCAAACAACAAAAAAAGGATCGTTTTCCTATTGTATTCAAACATAAGAGATTGTGAATATTAAACCGATGTCTCATGGTATTCCAGTAAAGTTGTTGAACTGTTGCATTACAGGTAAAATGTAGGTAAAACTCTGGGGCTTCTACTACTGCTTGATGCTAATTTGCATAGGTCTATATGATTTATTGCTATTACTTTCAAATAAATAGAGTATAGGACTTCTGGATGATATTGCTTTAGGGCATATATATTTTTATTTGTTGGAGATAATTAATATATTTTAAGCATAATGATTTATAGTGAAAATTAGAGGGTGCTAAATTCATGGAGGAAGTAGTTAGAGGGGTTGTTTAGTACATATCATTTATACATCCTTTTTGGAGTTCTTGGAGAAATCTGAAAATTGTATTATTTTTTTCATTGTTTTTAATTATTTATGTTCAAATATGTAAGAGATCCGTGAAGTAGGGTAGGAGGTTAGAAAGGTTGCTTAGTGTATTTGTGTTATACGTCTTTTTTAGGGTAACATATAATGAGTTAATGAGGTGTTGGAATAGGATCAAGGGGTTGCTACGTATGTATGGCATGGTAAGTCTTTCACCGTGGTTGAAATCGATAAATTTGGAAATTGTTTTATCTTTTATTATTTTTAATTATTAATAGACAAATATAGGATTGGTCAAAGGGATAAGGAAGGAAGTTAGAGGAGTTTCTTCGTATATATTGTGATAATTTTTGTAGAATTTTAATTGAATAATAGCATTTATTTTTGTATTTGTTTCAGAGAATGAACAATAGAATTTTTTTCTTGTATTGGTTTGAGAGAATCTAGTATAAATATTTATAGTCGAATATATAAGTATGTAAGTAATATATTAATGATAGTTTTTCAAACATGTCGGAGATAGAAGATTGATAATACATTTTTCAATGTCGTTTGACTTCTTCATTTGTATGTTTTTAAATTAATTATGTTTCATTACAAAATGTTATTTTTTTCTACTAAATGTTTAGGCCTTATAAAACTGTTTCATTCGTACTATTCACAAATAATACGTATACACCCAGGCGCACCACCACTGGCCAGAACTATTTCAGACTATTTAGCTCCAAACAAGAAAAAAAGGATCGTTTTCCTATTGTATTCAAACATAAGAGATTGTGAATATTAGATCGATGTCTGATGGTATTCCAATAAAGTTGTTAAACTGCTGCACTACAGGTAAAATGTAGGTAAAACTCTGGGCCTCCTACTACTGCTTGATGCTAATTTGCATGGTTCTATATGATTTATTGCTATTACTTTCAAATAAATAGAGTATAGGACTTCTGGATGATATTGCTTTAGGGGATATATATTTTTATTTGGTGGGGATAATTAATGTATTTATAGTTAAAATTAGAAGGTACTAAATTCATGGAGGAAGTAGTTAGAGGGGTTGTTTAGTATATATCGTGTTATACATTCTTTTTGGAGTTCTTGAAAAAATCTGAAAATTGTGTTATTTTTTCATTGTTTTTAATTATTTATGTTCAAATATATAAGAGATTCATGAAGTAGGGGGGGAGGAGGTTAGAAAGGTTGCTTAGTGTATTTGTGTTATATGTCTTTTTAGAGTAACATATAATGAGTTAATGAGGTAGTGGATTAGGATCAAGGGGTTGTTATGTATGTATGGCATGATAAGTTTTTCGCCGTGGTTGAAATCGATAAATTTGGAAATTGTTTTATCTTTTATTATTTTTAATTATTAATAGTCGAATATAGAATTAGTCGAAGGAATGAGGAAGGAAGTTAGAGGAGTTTCTTCGTATATATTGTGATAATTTTTGTAGAATTTTAATTGAAAAATAGAATTAATTTTTGTATTTGTTTAAGAGAATGAATAATAGAATTTTTTTTCCTGTATTGGTTTAAGAGAATTAAGTATAAATATTAATAGTCAAATATATAAGTATGGAGGAGGGATTTGAGGGGAGTATTATAAAATATTTCATGTTATATGTCTTTTCTAATCTTCAATGAGTTTAGGACACCGAAAATTATATTATTATTATTATTATTATTTTATTTTAACAGAAAATATAACATATAGAATAGTAGAATATTATTATGAGTAAACTCAAAAAAGTGAATAGCATTATTCCACTTCTACTTACTTGATTTTGGTTAGAAAAACAACGACTTATTGTAAACTAGCCGTGCCCGCGGCTCCGCTCGCGTGGACTTGATTCACTACTATCGCCACTGCTCATTCCTTATGTTACCTAACGTAATAAAATATCTGCCCTTATTTCCCCTTATCTCCTATTATTTCTCCTTATCTCCCATTATCTCTACATAATTTCCATTATCTAAGCTTATCTCTGCTCATCTCCCATTATTTCTCCTTATCTCCCATTATCTCACCTTATCTCCCATTATCTAGGTTTATCTCGACTTATCTCGCAATATTTCTCCTTATCTCCCATTTTTTTCCTTATCTCCCATTATTTCTCCTTATCTCCCATTATCTCACCATAACTCCCATTACCTAGACTTATCTCTGCTTATTTCCCATTATTTCTCCTTATCTCTCATTATTTATACTTATCCCCAATTATCTCACCTTATCTCCCATTATCTAGGCTTATCTCGACTTATCTCGCAATATTTTTCCTTATCTCCCATTATTTCTCCTGATCTCCCATTATCTCACCATAACTCCCATTACTTAGACTTATCTTTGCTTATCTCTCATTATTTCTCTTTATCTCCCATTATCTCTACATAATTTCCATTATCTAGGCTTATCTCTGCTCATCTCCCATTATTTCTCCTTATCTCCCATTATCTCACCATAACTTACATTACCTAGACTTATCTCTGCTTATCTCCCATTATTTATACTTATCTCCCATTATCTCACCTTATCTCCCATTATCTAGGCTTATATCGAATTTTATAGAACATATCATATGTATAAATTTATAAAAACACGTAAATCGAATAAGTGGTTCTCAAGTGATAAGCGCACTAATGGACAGACAGACAGAGAGACGTTGCATTTTATATATATATATTGTATTCTTTGCAACATGATATTGTTCCATATTTAATGATTTAGGCAGTATATTGTAAGAGAACACGCTAACGGTAGCCTTTCTTCCGACTTGATTCACTATTATCGTCACTGCTTATTCTTTATGTTACCTAACGCAATAAAATATATCCTATAACCTGGCCAGAGAACATATGTATGTTTTAAAAAAAAGTACGTAACGCACTAACGGACAGACAGACAGAGAGACGTTGCATTTTATATATATTATATATAGATAACCTGGCCATATGAATGTTTAAAAAAAAAGCACGTAAATCAGATAAGTGGTTCTCCAATGATAAGCGCACTAACGGACAGACAGACAGAGAGACGCTGCATTTTATATATATTATAGATATAGATTATTAATATTATTATATAACCTGACCAAAGAATATATGTATGAATTTAAAAAAGACACATAAATTGGATAAGTGGTTCTCGCGTGATAAACGCACTAATGGACAGACAGACAGACAGAGAGACATTGCATTTTATATATATTATAGATTATAGATTAAAGATATTCTCTGCTACATAATATTGTTCCATATTTAATGGTTTAGGCTGTATATTGCAAGGGAACGCGCTAGCAGCAAACTTTTTTCCGACTTCACTCACTATTATTGTCACTGCTCATTCCTTATGCTACCTATCGTAATAAAATATAGCCTATAACCTGGCCAGAGAACATAAGTATGTTTTAAAAAAAAAGTACGTAAATCGGATAAGTGGTTCTCCAGTGATAAGGTCACTAACGGACAGACAGACAGACAGACAGACAGACAGACAGACAGACAGAGAGACGTTGCATTTTATATATATTATAGATGTATTTTCAGTCGCACTAACAATTAGTTCTCCATACTTCCATATTATCCTTCTAATTAAATGCATTTTTTTTACAAACTCTTAAAAGTGATTTAAATAAATTTAAAGCTTATTTTGTAGTATTTTCTGCAAAGTACGCTAACGTCTGTATGTCGTCCAAAAAGAATCCGGTTAATAAATTATACACGAGTATATAAAAAAAATGCACTGTCTTTTAAGTGATACACGTGTTTTCTTAAGTGTTTTTTTATGCCAATTCCAAAAAAATCATTAAAAAAAAAAAGACATCCACCTTGAGGTTTTTTCAGAAAACACATTTAAAGTTGCCAGACAACTAGTAAATTGAAAAAAAACATTTTAATAAATAATGTGAAACCGTAAAATCATTAAAATTATGGAATAAAATTATTATTTCGGACATCTTTAAATTTTCTGAATCTACATTTATCATGAAAACTTAAAAATATTGGGTTTTGGTGTTCATGTTTAACAAAAAACACGCTGTTTAAAATAAATATGCGCAACTGCTAAATTTAAAAATTGTTTTTAATTTTTATTAATATTGAACGAAACTATTATTTCCATTGTTTTTTGAAGTTCTTAATGTTGACTTGACATCAAAAAATAAAGTTTTATGTTCAGTTTGAACAAAAAACTCGCTTTTAACACTTACAAGGATGTTATGTAGTTGGTAAAATGCTTTTTAGGTAAATAAATGCAACAGTTAAATAAGATTTTTTTTTGGAACCAAACTATCATTTCTAGTAGTTTTTTAAGTTTGAAATTCCAATTTGATATCATGACATGAGGAACGGTACAATGAGGTAAGGAAACTAGTCAAAACCACAGTAAAAGAAGCGAAGCAAGAGTCTTGGAGAAAATTCGGGCAAAATATGAAGGAAAATTTCAGAGGCAACCAGAAACTATTTTACGGAACACTGAAACAGCTAAGAAAGAAGAAAGACTATAGCATGAGAAATATAAGGGACAAAAATGGAAACATAATAACAGATGAAGTCAAGATAATGGTCAGATGGAGAGAACACAATTAGATATCACAAAGGTACAGGTAACCGAAAAGAGAGAAGAAAGAGGGCCTGTAGAATTAACTATTTCCGAGGATGAAGTCAATGAAGCCATAGCGAAATTGAAGACAGGTAAAGCAGCTGGGATAGACAAAATCACACCGGAAATGCTGAAAAGCTTGCAAGTTGGAAGAACAGATTTCACCAAGTTGTTAAATAAGATAGTATAAGAAAAGAATGGAACACTGGTATTATCCCGCCAATTCATAAAAAAGGAGACGTGTAAGAAAATGCCAAAACTATAGAGGCATAACATTAATGAGTCTACCAGCCAAAGTACTCTCTAGAATAATAGAAATAAGAATAAAAGACCTCTAGAAGAAACGCAATATGGCTTTAGAAAAGGCAGGAGTACACAGGACCCCATATTTATATTAAGGCAGAGTATGATGAAGTGCATAAGTAAAAATAAATAATTACATATAGCTTTCATCGACTTAGAAAAGGCATTCAATAGAGACGAGAGGGTGTATGGGAAAGCCTACAAAGATGTGGAGTAGACAGAGAAATAATAGAAGTGATAAAAAGTATGTACAATACAACAAAAAATAGGGTAAGAACAAATAATGAAGAGTCAAGAAATAACAAGCGGCCTAAAACAAGGGCTCAGTACACCCCTTTATTATTCGCAATAGTGCTAAACGGGGAAGTGAAGAGAGCCAAGCAGAAAATGAGACCGATGATGCTGGGATACTGGAGAATGCAAAAAATCGAAATATCAGAACTACTTTTTGCGAACGATATGGCGATAATAGCAGACACAGAAGAAAACCTACAGCACAACCTAAACAATCTAAACGAGGAATTGAATAATATAAATATGATAATAAATATACAGAAGACGAAATTGATATGAGAATAAAAAATACGACAGAATAAATGGAACAAGTTGAAGAGTTCAAATACCTAGAATCAATAATAGAAGGAAACGGAAAACTGGAAAAAGAAAAAAATGACAAAATAGCAAAAGTAGGAAGAATATACAATGGTTTAAGAAAAACATTCCTTGAGAAAAGAGAAATAAGAGCAGGTATAAAGATTGAGGTACTTAAAAAAAAATAGTAAACCCTGCATTACTGTACGGTAGTGAAACATAGACTCTCACAAGCAAGGACAAGAGTAAAATAAACGCAACGGAAATGAGATTCCTGAGGAAAATAGATGGAAAATCAAGGGACCAAATCAGGAATGACGTATTCAGAAACAAATTCAAAATAAAACCAATAGTGACAAAAATTTAGGATAGACAACTGGGATAGCTGGGACATATACACAGGATGACGGAAGAAAGACTAACAAAAAAAATATATGAGGCACGAGTCCAGGGAGTAAACAGAAGAGGAAGACCTAGGAGAACATGGCAAGAGGAGGCATGGAAGACTGAGCAGGAGAGAAATGGTTAGTGGAGTGAAATTAAGATCCTGACACAAAATAGAAAGGAGTGGAAGAGGTTGATTAACTGAACTCCACAGTCTTCCACCTCACGGTAGAAAGACTTAGGAATAAGTGAGTAAGTAAGACATGAGGAATAGTGTTTAGGGTTGAAAAAAATATCCGTTTACTATTTAGAAAAGGTTGCAAAATGCAGTTTAATGTATATCCCTTGGAAGTTTTAGAAGTCAATTTTGTGGATAGATGGATTGGGTGAATATGGAAGAATGTGAGTGAGTGAGTGAGGTAGTAAGTGAGTGAGCAAGTGAGTGAGTGAGTTAATAAGCGAGTGAGTGCAGAAATGAGTGAGTATTGGGATATGTAAATGAGTAAGTTTGTGATTGAGTGAGTGACTGTGCGAGCGAGTGAGTGAGTGAGTAAGCGGGTGAGTGTAGAGGAGAGTGAGTGAGTATGGGGGTATGTGAATAAGTAAGTGTGTGAGTGAGTGACTGGGCGAGCAAGTGAATGGGTGTGTTGGTTGGTAAGTAAGTGATTGAGTGAATGAGTGAGTATAATGATATGCGGGTGAGTGAATTTGTGAGTTAGTATGTGAGTATTTGAGTACATGAGTGTGTGAGTGATTTGTTTGCTTATTTACTATTTACTTTAACTTTTTTACATATAATTAAAATTAAATCTTTCGTTTTATAAATTCTGTTTTTAATTTTCTTTTTTTTCATTTTTATATTAGAAACTTTTTATTTATTAGGGATAACTTTTTCTTTTCTTTTTTGGTCTTTTGAATTTGTTTTGTTCAATATTAATAAAAATTAAAGCAATTTTTTTTTATGTAGAGGTTGCACATATTTATTTTAAACAGCATTTTGCTGCGTAGCTTCGTTAAAGGTGGGTACGCGTGTTTCTTGTAAAACATGAACATTAAACCTAATATTTTCAAGTTTTTAATGATAAATGTTGATTCAGAACATTTAAAGATGTCCGAAAAAATAGTTTTATTCTATAATTATAATGATCATATAGATCTACATTATTTATTAAAATGTGTTTTTTTTTCGATTTAATAGTTTTCTGGCAACTTTAAGTGTATTTTCTGAAAAAATCTCAAGGTGGATATTTTTTTTTATGATTTTTTTAGATTCAGCATAAAAAAATACTTAAGAAAACACGTGTGTTACTTAAAAGACAGATAATTTTTTTGTATACCTGTGTTATCTGTTGTTACTATGTAGTTATTCAAGGGCATGTTCAGGTTTATCTGATCTACTGCATCTCAAATGGGTTAAATACTTTTTAATTCGTGTTTGAATCGACCTTCTAGTTTGCCTAACATTCCTTTTGTCACATATATTATACTTTTGTCAGATTCTTGAGCTTTGTCCTTCGGACTTTCTAAGGTTAAACTCCCTGATGTATTTTGTATTACTCTATATAGTATTAAAACATATTCCATTCTATTTGTGTTCTTAATTAGCTAGCATTGTCATACATGTCTTTCATTATTTTGAGTGTTTCTGTGGCAGTTGGTTTCGCTTTTTCGTCAAATTTAATTACAGCTCTTTGTTTTATGTTATAATTTCCGACTGTTAAACAAAATGTCGTATCTCAGTCAATATAAACAATATTAATATTTCCAGTTACAATTTAAAAAGAAAAACTTGTAGATGGTGCATTTTCTTTATGATACACAGTACCAGACCAGAAAATTAAAGACTAACCGCAAAAAAGTGGGAATTTTACAGACAAACAGCAAACTGAACGTAATTAAATAAATTAAAGCTAATTAAAAATCTAGGACATATTTTTCAATTTTTTTATTTAGGTAAGTACCTCCTATTTGGGGGATTAAAAATGTGAAAATAAATAAGATTTTTCCCCAAAATGAAAAGTTATTTCTTAGGTTAAAATAGCACCACACATGAAGTTCAACCCCTTTTTGGGGGATGATTATCACTGGTCAACAAAAAAAAGAAAATTGCTTGTTTCCTGTGATTTTTTTTTTGTTTCTATCTCAAATTGACGCGTATTTTTTAAATATGGCAACAATTTTTCTCTAACAGCTTTTGTTTTTGAGTTATAGCTAACTAGCCTCATTTACTATTTTTACTTAGATTTTCGTTTTTTATTGGACACTAAAATATATTTTGTTGTTGTTTTAGATATGGCTTCGTCAAGAAGATGTTGTGTGCTTAATCCCGATTGTTTTTGCTATATTTGTGGTGAACATATATTTGCAAAATATCGACTTTGGGAAAACTGCGTATCATCAATACTTTAAAATAAAATTGTGTAATCAGGACAAGCCATGGGTTCCTCATTTTGTATGCCAGAAATGTGTGGTATGTCTACGGTTATGGTCCAGTGGAAAAAGAGATGCAATAATGTTCGTAACACCCATGATTTGGCGAGAACCTCGAAACCATCATGACGATTGCTACTTCTGCGTTGTGAAAATAAACGGAATTAACCATGGAAATCGAAGTAAGTGGTCATATTCTAACTTATCTTCTGCTCAACGATCTCAATTAAAATCACAAGAGGTACAACCCAGCACATCTAAATCTTCTGATGATCCAAATCTCTGTGAATCCGAACGAAATACATCAAATGAAGACTCTGATTCAGACTACAAATGTAGCCTTTCAGAACCTCAACCATTTAATCAGAAAGAACTAAATGACTTAGTAAGAGATCTGAACTTACCAAAAGAAGCTTCTGAAATTTTAGCATCTCGTTTAAAAGAAAAAAATTTGCTTACTCCGGAAACCAACATTACATTTTTTCATAGACAGCAGCAAAAAAAGTTTAAAGTGTGTTTTGCTTCATAACGGTAACAAGTACGGATCTATACCTATTGCACATTCGACGACGTTAAAAGAAGAATACGTAAATGTTTCTAAGGTTATGGAAAAAATTAAGTATCAAGACCACAAATGGGTCATTTGTGTTGATCTGAAAATGGTTACCTTTCTTTTAGGTCAACAAGGAGGGTACACAAAGTTCCCTTGTTTCATGTGTCTCTGGGATAGTCGTGACAAACAACACCATTGGTCACAAAAAGTTTGGCCAGTGCGGGAAGAGCTAAAAGTTGGTACAAAAAATGTTATAAACGTACCTTTAGTTAGCCGAGACCGCATCATACTTCCACCACTTCATATTAAACTCGGTATAATGAAACAGTTTGTGAAGGCGCTTGACAAAAGTGGCGAATGTTTTAATTTTCTTTCACGCAAGTTTCCAGGATTAAGTTCAGAAAAATTGAAAGCTGGTATTTTTGATGGGCCACAGATTAGGCAACTCGTGAAAGATCCTAATTTTGTCAAATCAATGACTGAAGTCGAATCCAAAGCTTGGAATTCATTTGTTTTGGTTATGAGTAGCTTCCTAGGCAAAAAGAAATCTGACGACCATGTCGAGCTTGTTGAGTGCATGCTATCGAACTTGCAAGAGCTAGGGTGCAACATGAGCATAAAAATCCACTTCCTGCACTCGCATTTAGACCGATTTCCACAAAATCTGGGTGATTTTAGTGAGGAGCAGGGTGAAAGATTTCATCAGGATCTTCGGACAATGGAAGAGCGTTATCAGGGGCGGTGGGACTCAGATATGATGGCAGACTACTGCTGGAGTTTGCAACGAGATCTACCTAAAGTCGTTCATTCAAGGAAATCTTATAAAAGATCATTTGCTAGTGTTCAATAGAAATTTCGTTAACATATTGTATTATTTTTTTGTATTTTTTTGGCAAAATAATAAAACTGTATATTTCAAAAGGTAAAGCTGTTAGCAATCTCCCAGTATTTTTTTCATAGTCAGGGCCATAGAAATACCCAATAACAGAAAAAAAAATAAAGGAAACAAGACTTGTGTTGACCAATGTTATCGCTTAGCGATAAGTTTGGAAGACGTATAAGTCTAGCGCTATATTCTCAATATTTTGGTTAGTTCTTTGTATTTTTTCCTAGTCTTGGGAGTCATGTTTGTGAGTATGGCGGGATCCTCTATTAATTGTGACCCTCTTTTAGAGCGTGGTTTTTGATTGCCTATACGGTATTGAGTAAAGAATATGTAAATAATTAAAGTGACCATTTTTTCATGAATTACACATCATCAATATTTTTTTTGTTTTCCGTTAACAACTTATTTATTTTCGCCCTTTTAATCCCCAAAATAGGTGGTAGCTACTTCTAAATAAAAAAAAATGGAAAAATAAGTCCTTCTAGATTTTTAATTAGCTTTAACACCTTTTACGTTAAGTTTGCTTTTTTTGTTTCAAAGTTATGAAGGTTGCAAAAACGGGCTAATTTTGCGGTCACTCTTTTGCACTAGGTGTGCTATGTTTCCTGGTATTTGATTTGGCTGTATTTGGTGACTTTTGAAGTGAATACTAAAACTTGATAAAAAATGTCCCAACTTAGAAAATAAACTATAAAATAAGGTGAGAGTGTATAAAAACAACTTTCAGCACTTATTGTCATGAAGATTAAATGAATATGATTTCAAAGCTCCTGGAAGAAGAACCCATATTTTTCACGTAAAAATTTGAAAGCATTTGCTGTACACTTATGCATAGATAACGTTAATGTTATATAATAATTGGTCAGCTTTAAAATCTTCTTAAATAAATCTATCTGTTTATCTATCTATCCAGTCCCTTTCTTTTCCCATCCCTCTCGATTCTGCATCTTTCTGATCCGTCCTAAACCAGCCGTTCTTTTCAGGTCATCTTTCCATCTTGTTTGGTGCCTTCCTCTGGATCTTTGTCCTAACCATGGCCTCCATTCTTTTAATCTTTTATTCCATCTCTCATCTTGTTGTCTCATTGTGTGACCTGCCAAACCTGCTAACTGTTCTCTTACGTCTATCACTTTGGTCTTTTGCCTTATACTTTCGTTTCTGATTCTGTCTTGTAATCTTATATTCAGCATCTGGCTTTCCATTCCTCTCTGTGTTTTACTCAGTTGGTCCATTATCTTAGTCAATGTCCATGTCTGGGCCGCGTAAGTGAGAATGCATTGATCGAATACCATCTTTTTTAGTTTTCAGAGGAATTCTTTTTTGGTTATTATTGTCCTTTGTTTGCCAAATGCATGTTAGTCTGATTCTTCTCTGTACTTCCGCCGTTTGATTTGTTTTTCCACACTTTATTATTTGCCCTAGGTAGACGTATTCCTCTACGTGTTCAACGCTTCTGCCCTTTATTCTCGAGCCTCGCGGACTGTCTTCGTTTGTCATAGCCTTTGTCTTTTCTCTATTGAATAGTAGTCCTATCCTCTCTGATTTGTTTTGTAGTTCAGTAATCATTTCCTGTATGTCATCAAAATTATCTGATATTTGCACTACATCATCAGCATAACGCAGATGATTTACCTTTTGTCCATTTATACTGATCCAAATTTTTTCCATTCGAGTTCCTTGAAAACCTCTTTTAATGCTGCTATAAATAGTTTTGGGATCATGGCATCTTCCTGTCTTACTCCGCGTTTGATAGGTATAGGATTTGTTTTACTATCTATTTCCACTATCATTTGAGCCTTGTTGTAAATTGTTCTTATGCGCTGAGTGTACCTATCGTCTATTCTGCTGTTATACAAAGCTCTTTCGACGGCCCACCTTTCGATTCTATCCAAAGCCTATATAATCGTCTTAAATAAATAGTGTTGTTATTATATCAGGAAGAATTATTTGTTAGATTTGCTACCAACTCTTCCTCACACGTTTCCTGACTATCAAATTTTATTCATATTTATATCAATAAAAATGCCCTAGACAAATAAAATTAAAATAAAATGGCTATCTAACATGACTTTGTTTTGTAACAATGTCATATTTAGATATAATTTTAAACTAGAAATTTTGTCAATTCTAGTAAATATTTACACTTACATATAATGTTATCTCCCTTTTTTTTAATTCACAGAAAATATGTTTTTTAGTTAAAACGCAGTAAATGATTACACAATTTAGTGGATTTTTTAATTTTTTTATTAATTTCGTTATGATAAGCTATACAAACAAGTGTTGTTAATAATTATTTTTTTATAGGAAAAATATGTCACTTATATTAGAGGAAAAAATGAATCCCCTCTTATCTTATTAATATCAAATTTAAAATTTTGAGCAGCAGAAATAGATTACTATTACCTTGTAGGTGATAATAATATATTACCAGAACTTTTTAAAAAAACTTTTATAACTTTTATGAATAACTTAACTGTATGAAGTTTGTTTTAATATATGTGGTAAATAGTCTACTTATCGTATCTTTAAAATATTATATAACTTAACTTGTCGGGAGTGGTGAATACTCGCTATAGGAGACTTAAACTTAAGATATTGTTTAACAAAGGGCCAAGGTTAGAGAAGACCTTTAAGAAATATCTTTGAATACAGATTTTATTGATATAGATAATATTTAATGCAACAGTGAAATCAAAACTTAACATATACTTCGTTTTTATTTTTAAGATTTGTATATCTCAAACATTTTAAAACGTTGGTGATAACAACACACTTGTGTGTGTGTGTGTGAAATGGTTGGCTGGTTGTAGGCTGGCTAGGCGACTGTGCATGTTGATGCACTGTAGCCTCTTGGCTTATTGTGCTTCCCTCTTTAGATACACACGTGCTGTAGGGAAATCCCTAAAGCGCCACAGGAGCGACACGTATGCGGGAAAAACGATTCACGTTGCTCTTGAATGGCTGTATATTGTAATCGGACAGAAAGACAGTCCTAGGCAAATTATTCCAAAAGGATTAGGTTCTCCACATAAAAGACTGCTTGAAAAGGGTTATACGAGGAGTAGCCAGCTGAACTTCATATGGATGTGAAGTATTAGCGCGACGTGTATTTCTAGCATGCACCGCTCTGGGAGAAATTAAGCGGGCTACATCCATCGAACATTTTCCATGAAAATACTTG
Source organism: Pachyrhynchus sulphureomaculatus (assembly GCA_019049505.1). NCBI lineage: Eukaryota > Metazoa > Arthropoda > Insecta > Coleoptera > Curculionidae > Pachyrhynchus > Pachyrhynchus sulphureomaculatus. The sequence continues at coordinate 183,165,132 of CM032447.1, read as the reverse complement.
TAGAATACACACAAATCGTCAACCGTTCTTCGATGTTCCAATGAATCAAGGTTGCTGTCCAGTTCCGGGTCTCCAATCAGGCGAATAGCTCTCTTTTGAATAGAATCCAACAAGTGTAGATTATGTTTGGGAGAGCAGAGCTTCAAACATGGGAGCAGTATTCCATCATTGGTCGAAGTTGAGCTTTGTACAGAATTGACAGTAGTTGTGGAGTGTAAAGCTTTCTAGTTCGAAATAATATTCCCAGCTTTTGAAAAGCTCTCCTTGCTATGCTTGCAACATGTTCATGCCAAGACATACTTGCATCCAAATTAATGCCCAGCAAATTGAGAGACGATGCTAGAGGAATGGAGTGCCTCGACATAACGATGTCGGGTTCAGCAACGTTAACTTTTCAGAAAAAACTGCCGTCTGGGTTTGGATTAAATTCAACTTGGTTGCTGTCACCCCAAGATAGAATTTCTTCCAGGTCTTTGTTAAGTTGAAAGACTTCCTGCTCTCTACGGATATTTGCACGAGTAGCATATGGTCGAGCGTTCAAAGTGAATGAAGAGATAAGCGAACTGTCATCTGCAAAGTTGTAGATTGGATTCCTGGTCTTTTCAAGCAGATGATTAAAGTAAATGAAGAGACTAGGAGACAGTGTGGAGATCTTGGGCACATCGGCGTTGATAGTGAAGGTGTTAGAAAGAACGACCGCCACTCGTAAAAAACGCTCTTTGAGGAACTTCTCAGATATACGAGAAGAGCGTAGCTTAGCAAAAATCCATTGTGGTTACATGAGGGTCGTCCCTTTAAGAAGGTTTATTAGCTTCCTTTCAAGCCCTTCATTTGGTAATATATCCCCACGATGTAGATTTCCAAATAGTTTATGTTTGTTCCGAGTTATAGTAGGACATTTAATATAGTACATAGTTTCTTCCTCTTCACTACAAGTTTGTATGTCGTGGGACCACTGTGGATACCCATTTTCTGTAAATATTTCTTCAAGTAACATTGGCCGATGATTAGTTTCGTCACTACTTTGGTCTGGGACCTTGTTAAACAAGAAACGTCAATTGTTAGTTCCTTTCAGGGGCTGCCAATTACGTCTCTCGCATGTCTTTAGCCAGATGTTGCGAGCCTAGATGTTGTTGATATGACCATTTGTTGGTTATCATTTTTCCCGCCTGCTTTGGTATACCAAACGTTGGTTTTGGGTCCTGTATGGTTTTGTAGTTTGGAATCATGCTAATTCGTCAGCTTTTTAGTTACCTTTTTTTTCTCCAAATACCTTGGAATCAACAGTAGTTCAACCCTATTGTTCGTGAATTATAGATCTAGCGTGTAAAGCCTTTAGACCTGTTCGACTGGACATTTGTTTTTTTTGGAATTATCCCCCCGTTCTTATACCACTATCAATCAATTTTTTATCTATCTATCAATTTTTTAAAGGTTTTTAGCATAAAAGATGAAAGGCTGATTAGTTCAGGTTATGCCTTTGCTGTAAGTGTTACATCAAGGTTTAGGAATGAAGACCACATTTGCAGTTCTCCATGCCTGGAGGACATAGCCTAGTGCATGTTCAATATATTCTACAAAAGTGCTGTACCAGATTGTCTAACTCTCATTGCAGAAGTATCTGGAAGATTCCATCTGGTCCTGGCATTTTCTAGAGTTTAAAAGTTCCCATAGCTGCCTATTCGGTTTGTAGTTGTCTAGTTACCTCTCTTGGTCTTATGAGAAAGGTCCAGTTGTGGCTGAACTACTTTCGCTTGTTGAATTTCCTATCTCGGGAACTGTAGCTGGAGTGTGTATGGAACTGCCAACCGTCTAAACTAGGACAAATGGTTAGTTTGACTTTGGGAATAAGTGCTGTGATATAAAAAACGTGGGAAATATGGTACCGGCGATTTCGAGGTGATTATTTTGATCCGCTCGATCCTGAACTATCGGGATCTCACTTTTCCTTAGGGACAGGAAGTTTTCAGTCAAGTGGCGTGTTCTCCTGGCCCGTCTGAGTACTATTTATGGTCCCTTATGATTACTATTTACATAGTCTCGTCTGATTACTATGTATTTCCATTGCTGCAAAATCACCTCGCTGATCCCCATTTTAGTTAATTGATGGACGTCAAAAAAAAAAAACCAATTCATCGACTCGAAACCATAATTTTTTTTAGAGATGGAATCTGTTAGATGTCAGAAGAGTAGGTAAAATAAGTTTATACAAAACAATATGGCGCGTGTAATTTGGTCCTAATTGTACTACTAATCTTACTCAAAAATACATATAAACTACGTTAAAGGTAGACGGTTTGAGAATTTTCTTAAAATTAATAATATAATTTTTACATAAATAACACAGGCCCACATTTTGCAAACCCTGAGATTAGGTTATACTTTTTCGAAAGTTTTTGGTGCACTATATCCAAATCCGACCTCAGAATTGCCCCATCACATCAGGTTTTCGAGATATCCTAACCTAAAAATGCAAAAACACGGTTTTTCCATATATTCGGGATTATATTACACCGCGAATTAATTTTTCTCCACAAAACTCGTTGCGGCATCTGAAAATACTACTCTTCCCCTTCAAAATGCATTTGAGTTTTTCAATATTTTATTTTTTCTCGGAGAAATCGTCCGTTGAAATTATATAGTTTAGCGTTCTCGTTACAACCATACGAATTTGGTTAAGAGTTTGTTCCGTTTGCCTTTCTGTTGTGTTAAATTTTGATTCTTTTAGGATTTGATACAAAAAAGTTAAGAAGCCTGGTACATTAAAATGGTACAACGTTGCTACTAGAAATATGATTTCTCCGAGAACAAATAAGATATCTGAAAATTTAAAATGCATGTTGGAGGGGAAGAGTAGTACTTTCATTCTCTGCAACGAGTTTTGTGGAGAAAAATTAATTCACAGTGTAATATAACCCCGAATATAGCGAAAAAACTGTGTTTTTTGCATTTTAGGTTAGAATATCTCGAAAACCTAATGTGATGGAGTAACTCTGAGGTCGGATTCGGATTGAGCGCACCAAAAATATTTGAGAAAGTATACTCTGGTTTCAGGGTCGGGAGTTTCGTCTAATTTTGTCCACCTGTGTAATTGGCACGAGGCCAAGCTATTCAAATCATTGACCGACTTTATCCAGTATTTCTTAAAAAGCTAATATAAAATTGAAATAGTTATAATAGTTATAACATCAACTGCGAAAAAAGTAAACTCAAAATTTTGTCCAATGAAAATTTAAAATTATCGTGATATAATACCTACGTTACTTTTCTGCCGATTCTATGGCATGGAAAATCTATAATATATATAAAATATCACGTCTCTCTGTCTGTCCGTTAGTGCGCTTATCACTGGAGAACCACTTCTCCGATTTACGTGCTTTTTTTAACATACATATGTTCTCTGGCCAGGTTATAGGCTACATTTTATTACGTTAGATAACATAAGGAATAAGCAGTGACGATAATAGTGATTCAAGTCGGAAAAAAGTTTGCCGCTAGCGCGTTCCCTTGCAGTGTATTCACTGCCTAAACAACAATGTCATGTAGCAAAGAATCTCTAATGCAACGTCTCTCTGTTTGTCGGTCTATCCGTTAGTGCGCTTATCACTCAAGAACCACTTATCCGATTTACATGTTTTTTTTTTAATTCATAAATTTGCTCTCTGACCAGGTTATCTGTAATCTTCTATAATATATAAAATGCCACGTCTATCTGTTTGTCTGTTAGTGCACTTATCACTCGAGAACCACTTATCCGATTTACGTGTTTTTTTTTCAATTCATAAATATGTTCTCTGGCCAGGTTATATAATAATAATAATAATAATAATGATCTATATAATCATATAGACATAAAACGCAACGTCTCTCTGTCAGTCTGTCTGTCCGTTAGTGCGCTTAGCACTCAAGAAACACTTATCCGATTTACGTGTTTTTTTTTATAAAATACATATGTTCTCTGGCCAGGTTATAGGATATATTTTATTACGTTAGGTAACATAAGGAATAAGCAGTGACGATAATAGTGAATCAAGTCGGAAAAAAGTTTGCCGCTAGCGCGTTCTCTTGCAATATACTGCCTAAACAACAACAATATCATGTAGCAAAGGATATCTAATGCAACGTCTCTCTGTCTGTCTATCCGTTAGTGCGCTTATCACTCGAGAACCACTTATCCGATTTACATGTTTTTTTTTTTAATTCATAAATTTGTTCTTTGGCCAGGTTATCTATAATCTTCTCTAATATATAAAATGCAACATCTATCTATCTGTCTGTTTATTTGTCCGTTAGTGCGCTTATCACTCGAGAACCACTTATCCGATTTACGTGTTTTTTTTTTTCAATTCATAAATATGTTCTCTGGCCAGGTTATATAATAATAACAGTAATGATCTATGTAATCATATAGACATAAAACGCGTCTCTGTCAGTCTGTCTGTTGGTTAGTGCGCTTAGCACTCAAGGAACACTTATCCGATTTACGTGTTTTTTTTTAATACATATGTTCTCTGGTCAGGTTATATTTTATTACTTTAGGTAACATATAAGGAGTAAGCAGAGACGATAATAGTGAATCAGGTCCACGCGAGCGAAGCCGCGGGCACGGCTGGCATATATCTAAAATAATAACCGGTCAAGTGCAAGTTGGACTTGCGCAATTAGTGTTTCGTACGTTAATTGCTTTTAATATAAAAATTTTGGTTATGGAGGTATAAAATGATCAATGACTTCACAAAAACACACCCTAAATGAGTTTTCAACAAAGTTTGTTTCCGATCTTCACTGGAAACTGATGACCTAGAAATTCCGATCTTTGTTCTTATATACCAGATAAATTATCTGTATCACTCGTACTAATTTTTATAATTTTTACTGAAAATTGATGACCCTGAATTTTTTTTTTATATACCAGATAAATTATTAAAGAAAATGCACTCGTGATAATTTTTGTTCCATCTACACCCTGTGCAGAATAATGCAGAATGTTTCAAAATTTTTTGATCAGTACTTTTCGAGATAAGGGGGAGAGCGATTTTTCACAATTTTTAAAAAATAATACAAAGAGAAGTGTGCGCAAGTATTACATTATATATATTTTTGGTCTTTTGGGTCTTTTTTTCATTTCCGACTTCTCCTCCCAAAATTAACCCCATAAGTCAAAATTTAACTTTCAAAACTACACGGCTCTGATTTCTATATTAGTGCCAAATTTCAATTTTCTATGCCAAGTTTCGGAGAAAATCGGGTGTGACAGACAGACACCGAAGTCATCTTATAAGCGTTTCGTATGGAACACTAAAAATATAACTTCTGCCCATTTCAGAGGGAGCAGTTTCACCCAATTTTGTGATGAATCTAGAATTTTGTAATTTAAATATTTTTGACCGGTCTACCGTTTGTTTGCTAAAATTTTTAAATAAATTAGTACTGCGAATCCTGGGTATGTGAAACTGTCCCCTATTTTCAAATTCGTATCTAGTATCATATTTTAAAGATCAAAGCGACTTTACCACTTGTTTGCCTCGAAAATATGTCAATTACAACTATCAGTTCGTTAAGGAGATAATGTGAAAAAACTAAAAGTATCTTTCCTGAGGAAATGAAAATAGCATATTTTCTTACTTTTTTCAAACGGAGATTATTACTATTACTATTATAGAATGAAACCACATAATTAGAGAAATGTATCCTTGTATTAAGGTAATAACTGCTTAAGATTTTCGTAAACTTTTCACTAATTTTAAGTATACATTTTAATGTCTCTATTTGTGTTTTATGGGACAAAGTTGTATCTCAGTAGAAGATTTTTATAGTGTTTGGCACCACTAGCACATACCGAATGAAGTAATGAGAGATTTAAATATTAAAACAAATTTTAAATTGCAAAACTCTATTTATTAATATTTGGTTTCAATTATCATCATTCACATAAAAATACATACACATTTTTAAAATCTACACGGACTGTTTTGATTGTTTGCTCGAACGTTCTATACACAATATCGGCATCAGTCTTACTCGAGCCATATTATATAAAAATATGGTTTCAGAAAAAGAAACAAATATTCACGAAAATACTTTTGAAATCACAATTTTACATTGACTTATTCACTAAGTTACCAAAAATTACAGGCCACATGGAATTGGAAATTATTAAATATTTACATTATTACAAAAGTAACCTATTCAGTTAAGTAAATTGTACTAAAAAACGTTAAAAACACACAATACCATTTAGAGTAGAGATCAAATTTAAAACAACTATATTTGTACTATAAAATTATTGAAACAAAATGAAATCAGTAAAAAAGTATGACACAAATCTTTGGACAAACACATTAATCAATTACATATTTACATATAAAATTCGACTGAGGTAGGATACAATTAAAAACCTATAATAATAATAATAATTTGAAGTCTTATTTATGTATAAATTAATTACTAAATACATAATAATATCGTTCTTGATTAAGTCGCCTTTGAGTTGATTAATTAACTAATTTAATTGCACATCCAAGTGACTAGTGGTTCAGGACGACTATACTTATACACTTATCAGTCAATATTACTTTTTATATTTAATATACTACAAAATATTCGACGCGTATTACGTTCTAGGTGAAGCAGTATACCTAATGTGCTGCTCTAGCAATGTGCAAAAAGAAGTTCACTTTATTTTCGCATTCTTCACCACACATGTTGCAAGTAAATGGATTACTATAACCATGATATCCCATGTGGATCCTGAACATAACCTCCTCTCCAAAACAGATCCCACAATACTGACAAGCAAAATCATATTTGTTATTGTTCGCCGCTGAATTATTGTTTGCCTCAGTTGATGGTTTCACCGGTTGTGTCGGTTCGGGTGAACGCAATCGTTCGGGCTCAGAATTTTTATTTTCTACAACTTCAACATTGTCAAATGCAGTAGTCATTCTTTCGTCGTCATCCGAGTCACCATCCTCAGAAGAATGACTTGCAGGTTTGGTAGCACTGCTTAAATCCAGAACACCATCTTCGTGTTGTTCAGGCTTAGCTTCATTTTGTTTAGCTAATTCTTCCAAGCGTTCTCTGATCATTTTCTGGAAGTTCTGGATCACTTCAGGATTGGGCATTACTCCTGGGAAACCGGGCATTAACGGCAATGGGAAAGGCAGCATAGAATTTTGATTCAAAAGTGGGTTCATCAAAGGATTAAATGGCATCTGAGGTTGCTGATCCAGGCCTGGAGAAGTTTCTGTTGGGTATGAACCTGATGATTCTGAGGTTTTCTTAACTTTAGGTCCCCGCCTTGTACCATAAACATCTATTATCGGAAGAGGGTTAGGTGAACCATCAGGATTTAAAACCATTGCAGGCTTATGTTTATATTTCCTTAAATGCAATTTCAAAGAGTGACAGTATTTAGTTTCATACAGGCAGTCGGCACATCTATATTGATAAACTTTGGAATGTGACTTCAAGTGTGAGTTCAACATTGATTTATTGACACACGAATAATCACAGTGATCACACTTAAATGGTTTTGCTCCAGCATGGTTTAAAAGATGATATTCCAGATGATGTTTATATTCAGTGACAAATGGACAGCGTGGACACTTGAGAATTTTGTCACCTTTAATATGAACTTTCGAATGATCCCAAAAGTCTAATTTAGTATATGCTACAAAGTCACACTGTTTGCATTTGTGCACTTTGATTTTACCATGAGAATTAACTTTGGGTGCCCTAATTCCTTGCTCGTCAAATTCCAGTGAATTTTCATCGCCAGATTCAATTTTGGGTGAAACAGAATTTTGATATCCAGCTTGAGTAGAAGCTTCGTCGTTTGTTTGTTCTGGATCTTTACTTGATGTAGGTGATCCAACAAAGTTATTTCTGTACCACGAGTGGTAGGGTATTTGAGAGTTCATAAAATGCCCATTGCCTATCGCTGGACCATTTTCCTGTGCGCTGTAATGGTGATTGTCACTCCTATCACTACCCGGTGAGGCCGAAGGACAGTCGCTACCGGATGTAACACCTGAATCATTTTTCGCCTCGTCCAACGGTTCCTGTTTCTGTAAAGAAAAGAAACACACTTTAAGTAAATATTATTCTTACGTTTGTTTAGAACAGTTAAAAGATGTGATTATAACATAGAAACATTAAAAAGGAGCAATAAAAAAGCTCTGTTTACGTAACTGGACCAATTGTTTAAAGATTAAAAGACATATTTGCGTAACTTCGAGCAGCGTCTAGTTATATTTAGAATGAGTGATCAAAATAACATATTTGTTTATGTTATCTTTTTAAGAAAGAGCCACAAATATTCCACAAATATAGTGGATAAGGAAGCGCAATAAAAGCAAGCTTATCTATAAATATAATATGGATTTATTTTTTAACAGACCGTACAACTTCCACGTTGCATGTCTGGTCTGTTTTTATGGTTTGGGTTTTTTTAAACTGTCCTTATACTTTAACTTATGTTTTCCGAAAACAAGTTTTTCATGGAGACGAGACGGTGATTAGTTAATTTTGTTTTGATGACGCCTCGAAATGTTTTTTACTAGAAAATAGATGTATAACAAACATTTCCCAAACATTTTTTCTGAGTCATTCTTTTTAAGAAATAGAAAAAACAATTGGACCCAAGGCAACGGAAATTTTGAAACTAAAAATATCGTCCAGGCCAAATGTTAAGTAACATGCAAGAGAAATTTTATATGAGAAGAGAGGATAATAAAAACAGAACCTGTTTATAATGAGAAGATATAAAAAACTATAAATAATTTCTGGAATAATTTTATGGAGATAAACTTTAAAAAAAATAATCGTAAAACAAGCTGATAAAAAAATAGTTTTATGACTTTTCTAAATATGCTGTTTATTAAATAATTAACTACGTTTTAATATTTTAATTTAATATCAATAAAAAATGCAGCAGTTGATAAAAACAACAAAAAGGAAATGATTTATCAGCAAATGTAAATTTCTATTTTATTGCTGTAAAGCATTTTTAATTTTTTTTTTTTTATAGAAAAACAATAATGGTTGCGTCGTATATCGTCAATGATTCATTATCATAAGGTGAATTATTTGACACCAATATGTTATACAAGAAGTAATTAATTTATTTTCGGTGTGTTTGTTTCGTCTTCAAAAGAAATATTTATGAGTCATTTTACAGAGAATGTTTTTTATTGTACAGTAATTATAAAAATCCCCTTATTTCATCGTAAAAAATTGAGTAAACTACAAATAGTGAATAAAACATTTTTAGTCATATGACAGAATCATCCCTTTAAAAAATACTTTAGTTATGACAAGTTAACTTACTGATAAATCGTTATAATTTAGTTCGTTGTTAGAAATTAACAATTTTCTTCAAATAACAAGAATTTATTTTTTTATTTGAAGAATGAAGATTTTTTCAATGAAGCAACAATTTGCAAAATATGTTAAGATTACGGTTTTCTTAAATTAGGTAACTCGTTAAAAATGTTGAGAGTTTGAACCTACGTTTGAAAACCGGCAAAAATTATACATGCTGATCAAGGCCATAAAACGCATAATTCAATTGGCTAAGAGGCTAAAGATGTAACGACAGTATTAGCTGTCTTTCTTCCAAAAAGAAAATTATGTAATGAAAATTTTCAATGGTGGACCAACATCTAGATCGGTATAGAAGATTTTGATTTTAAAAACCCATAAAGAAATAACATCTTATTTTTGACTTTGTTTTAGCCATTATTATCAAAAAAATCTTTTTAAATGAAATTTCTTTATTGTAAGAGATTGATTTAGAATTGCGGGTACCCTAGATAAAAAGTGTAACATTAATTTTAGTTTGTTTTACCAGATTTAACCAAAAAATTTTAGACGTATTAGGGGTCGTAAATCTATTTGACAGTAATCTTGTCAGCGGAACCTGTTTTGGTGAGGCCCAGGGCTAGTTCCGGGAAGCCAACCCTTAAGCCCATAACTGCGTATGTAATATTTAATCATTGTAGAAAATCAATGAGGGAGGAAGGGGGTGCTTACTGGATGAATACTCTTATATTTTATAAAATTTGTTTAAATTAATTTTTATCTAAATTGGTTTTATTAAAAATGTAATAAATTAATTTATAATGAAATACTAAATTATTTTTTCCCATTTGGTCGTATATGAAAAAGTACAAATCAAATACAAATATAATGGCAATGATATTTTTTCATATGCTTCAAAATGGCATCTAGTAATTTTTATATAAGAAAATAAATCTTACCATACTAAGAATTGTGCTCGGGATTGCACTATTATACTGCCATGCTGGTTCTGGTGATTGACTCGCCAAAGGGTTGTTCGTTGGTTGTTGAAATCTCGCCATGGGAGGTACTCCATTTTGTATACAAGTTGAAGACATCTCGCTAGCTTCTCCCCTCATGACATGCGAACGCCACTAAATAGTCTATACAAATATCAGATATAAGTTTTTTAATACTTAAGATCGTCTTGTAAACAGGAAAAAACTGATGACTGCTGATAAAACGTCGATATCAGTAAAAAATGCGATATTAACATCCAGGAAAAAAACCGTTAAAAAAATAGTTCGTTTAAGTACTTAAATGCGCCGTACTACAATGTTTGTAATCCAAAATATGAATGTAAACACGTCACAATAACAAAACACGTAATAGCGCACGGTTGTATTCTACTAAACTGGGACGCAGATCTCAACGAATACATTCGACTGTCACTGACCGGAGTCAAGAATCGACTGACTGTGCAATTTGACAGCCGCCGACTCAAAAGGATAGAGCCAGTTCACTCCCACCCCTGACCGAGTCTCTAGCCTTTGACTCTAACTCCACCCATTTTACCCATTCCACTATAGGGGTGCGCTTTACATCATTCTCTGTGAGAGCTTTGTTGGCATGCAGTGGTTGCAAAATGCCTTATTTGGGAATAAAATTTTAAGTTAATTTTTAAGTTATTTGGTTTCTTTCTCTAGGTTTTTTAAATAATGAAACTATTTAGGTGAATAGGTAAAAAAATATTTATTATTATAATTTTTTAAAATGTTAAAAATTAATTTATCTTTTGTTAGAGAGAAGTATTGTATTCGCGAAAAAAAACTGTCCAAAATTTTTGCGTTCCTGTATGTTTCAGGGTCCCTAAATCACGAGAAACAGTATCCCATTTCTGTCAGCGAGTTTGTTTCTTTGCCTGTTGGTCTGTTAGCATAATTCTGGAATGAAATGAGATGTCGATTTCATATTTGATAGACATGTAATAATTGAGGTAGGAAAGGAACTTAGGGTTTTTGAGCGATGTCGTTTTAAGCGAAGGGTCGTTTATATTGTATAGGTTCAATAGTACCAACAGAGTTTTTTCCTGGTTTTTTTTGGATGGGATTATGAACACATTTTAAGAATAATTATTTATAGTCCAACAACTGGTTATAAGGAGTAAAGAGATGAAGGGGGGGAGGGTTGAAAAATTACGTCATGCACATACGTTCTTGGGGTGGAGGAATCTGAATATTATGTTTTTCAATTATTTTCAATTTGGCAATAGTTTGTAGAGATTAATGCTTGGTTTTAGGTGTCAATAACTCCGGAACTCTTCCCCGTCTGAACTTTTTTTAAATTTAAAAAATCGAGTTGTAATGCTTGGAGTAAGTTTATTTTTTTAGAACTATATGTTGGAAGAGGAAGTACTTTTCAATCAATCAAAAAATTCATTGTTGTCATGTAACATGGAATATCAGTCTTCTATTTATGAAGGTCTGGATAATTACGACCATTGTTGCCCTTGTGTCTTGCCTAGTAAAAAGTTTTTCGCCTGCTACTAGTTGGTTAAGTCATGACATTTAATTGAGCAGCAAAAAAGATACTGTACATTTTCGTATTGTGTCTATATTACATAGGTTTGTGTCCTACATGGGCGACTGCCACGAGAAACACGACTAAAGTAACAAACCACAAAAATGTATTAAAATATGTTGTTTTGATCTTGTCGCTTTAGTTGACTAGTGACACGTCAAGAGCGATAAAATCGAAACAACATATTTTAAGGTATTATTTTGACTTTGCCGCGTTAGTGGTGTCCTTCGTGTGAGCTAGAGAGTAAAGACTTAGTGAAATAGTAAGAGACAAAAAGCTCAAATTAGTAGATAAGATCAGAGATCTTATCAGGCAGTAATTTGTCAATAACAAATTGGGTTAAAATTTTAAAAAAATCTGCCGCTGGTTGTGAAAAACTAATAGTAAATAATATTTTAAGGTTCTACCATAATAATAAATCTTGCAGTAAGCCTTCTTGCTTTACCAAATATAAAATAAGGAAAGAAATGAGCTTGAGATGTGTAAAAACACTATATAGTTTTAGGAACTAAATTTAAAAAGAGTTAAGCTTATAGAGGTCAAAAAAGGTATTCTAGAAAACCACTTTAATTATGATAGGATTTTCAAGGTTATCTGCTGAAAGTAAAAATAGAATGTCAAAGATCAATATCATTCTGAATATCAAACGCAGCATGAGATTTCTGTATGTAAGATAAATTTCTATTTAAAGTCTCTTTCTTGTTTTTTAATAGGACTGAGTCCTCTTCGATTGAAGAATAATGTTTGTCAAAAATTAGATCAATAATGGCAAAATTTTTTAGATATGTAGGAACAAGTGGAATTATTTCTCTTCCTCTAATTGACCTTGAAATATCTATTTCTCAAAAACTTTAAGGTTTGGCCTTTGACTTTCTAGTTTCTTTCAATTTTTTTATTGGTGTTTTTCCTACGAGTTAGCAATGGATTTGATGTTATGAAAAATTCAGTCATTACTCAATGTTGACTTAGATATAAGCCTCTCAGAGATTTTTGTGTTTCTTCACATTTAAGTGTATTTAGATCACGGAAAACATAGTTTGTAATTTCCGTCGATCTGTTGGTTTGTGTATCCGTCTATTAGTTTATTTGACTCTAGAAAATGAGACATCGATTTCAAATTCGAGATACATATAATATTTGAAGCAGAAAAGGAATCTAAACTTTTTGAGAGATATCGCTTCAGAGGAAGAGAGTGAAAGGGGTGGGATCTATACATTTTTTATATGTTCAATAGTTATGTTAGATTTATTCTTTTAGTTCAGATATTGGAAAAGCTTTAAGAATTTACAATAGAGTTTAATGGAATGGAGTTGCTTCAAATATATCCTATCGACGTCAGTTTTTGTGTCGTGAACATTGAAAATTATTTTTTCATTATTTTAACTTTAGCAGAACAGTTTTTAGTTGTAAATATCTTTAGGGCTCCTCCTTTACTTAACATTTTCTGGTGATAAATATCTCACTATAAATTTTATACCGCTTCAATTATCCAGTTTTAATGCTTCGATTAAATTTTTCTTTAGTGTGGGTTGGTCTTGGTTGTTTATGGGGGAAGCTTTTTATTTTTATTTTGCATAAGTTGAATATTAAAGGCATAAATATAAGAACTGTTCCACCAGGTTGTCTTATGTTATCTTTACTACAACGTGAATTAATGACGCAAAAGTCTTTTAGAAATAGGACAGGGAGTTCAGGTTATCATTAATAAGATAAAGCAAGACCTAAAAACGTAATTTTCTCAAAATCAACTACAACAATTTTATTTAAACTTACCATAACGATACTTTATTATTGACCACACAAAACTCCAGAGCTGAGAGTTGCTATGGATATTAAGATATGGTAAGCGGAATTTTGTGTATCGTGACAAAAATTATAATTAACAATGAAAGTGTGTTGATATGCATAATTACAGAAACAACATACAATTACACAAACTAAAACATTTGATATATTTATTAAAATATTAAATTTCTGGAGTAAATGAACGCAAAATTAAAAAAAAAATTAGAGTAAAATTTACCAAGAAAGTTGATGTACTTTATCTAAATATCATTTAGTTGAAAAGTTCTAATATTGTTTGTCTTTTAGGTAGGTATTACAATTATTTTAATTTTATATTTAGCAATAATGCATTTGAAACGTGGGGATTTTTTTAACACGGGTATTTTTAAGGTCTATGAGCTCATAATAGAAAAATGTATTAAATGTTTGAAAACAATTTTTAGTGTTCCGTACGGAACACTTATAAGATCACCTCGGTGTCTGTCTGTCTGTGACACCCGATTTTCTCCGAAACTATTTGACATAGAAAGTTGAAATTTGATAATATTATAGGAATTGATGGCCTCATCAGAGCCATGCTGTTTTGAAAGTTAAATTTTGATGAAGTAGGAAGTAAAAAAAAAAATTTTTTACTAGGCCATCGAGTGTGATGTCAAATGAAAGCTTGTGAAAACACGAGTAAAATATACACATATATATATATATATATATATATATATATATATATATATATATATATATATATATATATATATATATATATACATATATATATATATATATAATGTAATACTTGCGCGCACTTTTTTTTGTAATATTTTTAAAAAATCGCGAAAAATCGCTGTCCCCCGCCTTATCTCGAAAAGTACATATCAAAAAATTTTGAAAAAATTCTGGAATATTCTCCACAGGGTGTAGATTGAACGAAAATTATCACGAGTGCATTACCTTTAATAATTTATGTGGTATATAAAAAAAACAAAAATTTTAAGGTCCTCAGATTTTAGTAAAGATTGGAAACAAACTTTGTTCAAAACTCATATGGGGTGGGTTTTGTGAAGTCACTGACCATTTTATACCTCTGTAACAAAATTTTTTATTTTAAAAGCAATCAACGTACGGAACACTAATTGCGCAAGTTCAACTTGCACTTGACCGGTATTTGTTTATTAGTTTTATTGCTAAAAATTTATACTTAAGGCAGATTTTCATATTTAGTCTCAATAGTTACATAAAATTTGGAGATGCTTACTTACTATTTAAAGTACAAAAATATTATAGAATTGAATATCTACAAAATTGTACTTAAGTACAGATCAACTAATATTAATCCTCTCTCTCTCTCTCTCTCTCTCTAAATATATATATATATATATATATATATATATATATATATATATATATATACATATTTATATATATATATATATATATATATATATATATATATATATATATATATATATACATATTTATATATATATATATATATATATATATATATATATATATATATATATATATATATATATATATATATATATATATATATAAATATATAATATATATATATATATATATATATATATATATATATATATATATATATATATATATATATATATATATATATATGTATATACATATATATATATATATATATATATATATATATATATATATATATATATATATATATTTATTTATTTATCTACGGGCAGACCCATTTTATACATAGTATTTACAGAAAAATTTCAATAATATAGTAAACTTATAACAATACAATACAATAACAACACCAGTAATTATCATTTCAAAAACTCAGTGGACTGTCAACAGTTTTTCTTTTAAACGTTTTAAAGAGAGATTAAAAAAATCAAGATTCGCTTCACTGGCACCATTAGTGATTCTAGTGATCGGCGAGAATAGGCCATAGTTACATCTGTGGTACCTCGGGGCAAAGAGTACGTGGTCCCTTGTTGATCTTGGTGGAACATGAAAATTTATCAGACTCAAGAGATCAGAGCAGTCTATATGACCATTTACAAGTCGAAATAAGAAACATATATCAGCAACTTTCCTTCGTCTTGAAAGTGATTGCAGCTGAAGTCTTCGTAGCTGGTCCCCATAGGCAGTGATGTTCCACTTAAACTTGCAAGAGACATATCTAGCATACTTCCTCTGTACCGTTTCAACACCCTCAATATGCACAGCATACGTGCATATTGAGGGTGTATACATATATATATATATATATATATATATATATATATATATATATATATATATATATATATATATATATATATATATATATATATATATATATATATATATATATATATATAAATATATATATATATATATATATATATATATATATATATATATATATATATATATATATATATATATATATATATATATATATATATATTAATTAGCGTTACAAAGGTGACTTTTGTATTACCAAACCAAATAGAGTAAATTTTTCACTGCCCTATTAAAAGTCGTTAAAATCAGTCTAGTAGTTTTGTAAAGATTAGAAGACAAACCTACATATAGACATAGATAGCAAAATCAAAAAGTTTCCAGTTTACGATATTCTATTGTGCTGCATTTTGGAACTTTACGATCAATATAATTTTAGCCCTCGACGTAAACAGAAGATCTGGTGAACAATATTTTAAAATGTTTAAACGTGGGTGTCGTACTGTCATCTTTAGCATTCTGTGAGGGGCAAGAAAAAAATCTGACGGGAGATGAAATCACGGTTTTGTACCATGATCGCCTGTCTAAGGGAGAAACTATGACGTGACGTCATCCTGGATTCCTATGGCGAATAAAGGCAAAAGTGATACAATCATATAAAGATCATGGCATCTTCCTCGGGATTCTTTAGGGTTTTTGTTACTCGACTTTCCAGAACGTCATACTACAGTAACTGGTGGATATTGTGTATTATTAATGAGGGATACCATAAGAAAATAACTTCACGGGAAGCTGGCACGAGGAGTGAGATTATTGCACGTGAATGTGCCACACAGTAGGAATTAAAACACCCACCTTATAGCCCCAATCTGGTCCCTAACAACTATTTATTATATATATATATATATATATATATATATATATATATATATATATATATATATATATATATATATATATATATATATGATTGACTAAATCTAGGAATATAAACTAGACTATTTATACTAAAATTAATACTCGAACCAATTACACCCGGAGTATTAGCTCCGGTCGGATAACCGGTACAGAGAGGTGTAAGGAATGGGTCCTCAGTCCTTCTTCAGAGTATTTTTACATCTTATTAATTGAGTAGTGTCATATGCATCTAATAATTTTCCATCACATACATTGTTTATTAACTTTAAATTATCTAATGTTACAGTACTGTTCAAAAGTATGTTCGGCAATAGTTGAGTTTTCATATTTGCTGTTAAATGTAAATATTACTTGAATCGACCTTCTTGTTTGCTCAACATACTTCGTGTTGTAAACATTAGAACTGATTCGTAACTTCACCTTCGTGCGTTTATCCCTCAGATTTCCTAGAGTATTTTTTAAGTTGTCTGATGTTTGTAGACTAACGTGACGCCTACATTATTAAATACCTTTTATTAAGACCTCTGGTATATTTTGGATTCTGCTCAAGAGTAAGGAAAGTGGCATTATACAGTGGAATTTAACATAAAGTTATGTCTATTTATTAACTTGTTTATTAAGTTATTCTTTTGACATGTTTCTTATCGTGAGTATTTGTTGTTATTTCTTTACTGATTTCCACTAAAAGTGATTATTTTGAAATCTGAAGTATCAACTTTATAAATTTACTTAAATAGTTTATTTAAAATTTTAATTTGTGGAATTGAAGATATGAGATGTATCATTTTAAGTAATCTAGCTATATTTTTAATATACATTTCATTTCTGAATCTCCATTCAACAGGAAAGTGGCTAAACAATTAACCAAAAAGTGTAAGGCGGCATGTTTATGTTGTTTACGATGAGATAAATCGTTAGAAATATATCTACCATATCTGTTACGCTATCTTTCATATAGATGTCAAATTCTAATTTATTATTATTTTTAATAACTAAACTATCCAGAAATGGTAACTGTTGGTTGTAAATCTAATGAAGTTGGATCGGCTGGACAAAAATTCAGATTATTTTTTAGTGGTATAGTGGTACAAGTATGAAATGTGGATTTTTTTTTCTAAAAAAACATGTTAAATTCAGAAGAATGATAAAAAGTGCTTTATTCAAAGTATGCTCCATCGCTTGTTATACATTTTTCCCATCTTTCGGGCAATTTGTGAATACCACGACAGTAAAAATCTTCCCCTTTTGCTGCGAACCATTCATCGACCCATTTTTCCACATCTTCGTACGAACCAAAGCGCTGCTCAGCAAGTGCGTGACCCATCGATGCAAACAAGTGGTAATCGGAAGGAGCCAAGTCTGGTGAGTAAGCCGCATGGGGTAGAACTTCCCAGCTGAGTGCTTCCACAGTGTCGCGAACTGGTTTTGCTGTATGCGATGGAGCGTTGTCATGAAGAAAAATGACTTTGTGTTGCCCCTTTCGGTATTCTGGCCTTTTTTCAAGCAGGGAACGGCTCAAATCGGTCAATTGTTGTTGGTAACAGCTCATAATAGACCACGCCCCTCTGGTCCCACCAAACACAGCAT
The DNA here is from genome assembly GCA_019049505.1 of Pachyrhynchus sulphureomaculatus. Classification (NCBI taxonomy): domain Eukaryota; kingdom Metazoa; phylum Arthropoda; class Insecta; order Coleoptera; family Curculionidae; genus Pachyrhynchus; species Pachyrhynchus sulphureomaculatus. Next base: position 183,146,769 of record CM032447.1, on the reverse strand, counting down.
CGTCTTTCTGCCAAAGCGATTCGGTCTTGCGGTCGATGTGGATGGTGCTCCTAGATCTACCCATGATTTTTTTGCGTTTGGGATTCTCAAAATAAATCCACTTTTCCTGTAACTATACGATGCAAAAACGACTTCCTTTTGTACCGAGCGAGCAAAATATCACACGTGTTTTTGCGCTTTTCCATTTGCCTGTCGTTCAACTCATATGGTACCCATCTACCGGTCTTCTGAATCTTTCCCATCTCTCGTAGCCGATTGGAAACAGCTTGTTGACTAACGCCCAATTGCTCGGCGAGTTGTTTTTGTGTTTGCGAATTATCTTCGTCTAACTATACATCTTCGTATTTTTTTGGCGGTTTTCTACGTTCCTTGTCTGCAACATCGAAGTCACCACTTTTGAAACGCCGAAACCATCGTTCACACGTATCTCGAAGTAATCGGTATGATTCAATAGCAGTTTTCTTCAAATGGAAACAAAAAATTAATGCTGTCCGCGAATGCTCTTTGTTCGGTATAAATTTTGACATATTGAACACAATCTTTATAGCACAAACTGCATCGGTGCACCATCTGTTGTCTGAAATCCGCATTTCATACCTGGTAGAAAAGTTAATTAGCCGTTCTAAAAAATATATGATTATGTCGAGAAATAAAAATGATTTTTTGATTCTAACTCTTTAATACGCTTAGGCCTTAGGCATTTTTGAATTTTACTACTTACATTTGCGAAATTTGTCAGGGAAGACGCGTATATAAACTAACATACATAATACCTAGGCTGTCTGAAAATTTCTCGGCCTGACACATAGATGGCTGTGAAACCATAATTGTATTGGAAAGCTGCATCCTTTATATATACACATGTAAAATTTTATTTCGAGCTGTCAATTCATTCGAGTAGTAGCAGCTGTTTAATATTGATGTGTCAGTGATTTTATGGAAAAAATTAAATATTGTGCAGTGATTAAATTCTTTGTTTTGGATGATTTAACACCAACAGAAATTCATGCGAAAAAAAAATGCGAAAATGCGATATAAGGATGCATCACCTTCACTCTCCACTGTGGTTGTACAAGCCTCGAAGATGATCCACGCGAAGGTGGTCCAAAAACTGCTACAATACCACCAATCATTCTACAAGTCCATGATATGGTGTTAGATGATTGACGAGTGAAAATGCGTGAAATAGCTAAGGTCATAGGCATCTCAAAAAAAATGAATTGGAAATATTTTGCATGAAGAATTACATATGTGTGCCTCACTTGCTGACAATTGACTAAAAATGCATTTGAATACCTATTTCTCAAGCGTGTTTGGATCGTTTTAAGCAAAATAAAATGGATTTCTGGTTGTTGAAACTTGGATCCATCACTATACTCCAGAGCGAAAAGAACAGTCGAAACAATGGATTGAGGCTGGTGGACGTGCACCAAACAAGGAAAAGATGGTTCCATCAGCAATGAAGGTTATGGCAACAGTTTTTTGAGAGGTTTTTCGTTGATGGATTATCTTCAGAAATAAAATTATACAAAAACAACACTACGTTTTAATTTCCAATATATTATAACATTAAAATATAAAGTAATTTAACAATTGTTTCACCATACAATGGCTTCTTCAGAAGTAAGTTTTTTTTTTCTTTTTTTTTTCTTATCTACTTCTGAAGAAGCCATTGTATGGTGAAAACAATTGTCAAGTTACTTTAAATATATTGGAAATTAAAACATAGTGTTGTTTTTATATAATTTTATTATGATTTTCCAACAAGTATCGGCTAACACAATCAAAGATATCTTCAGAAAGGCAAAACAAATAACTCTCAATATTATCGTAATCTTTTGGTTCAGTTAGATGCAAAAATTCTTGAGAAAAGACCCGCTTTAAAGAAGAAAATAATCATTTTTCATTAAGACAATGCACGTGTTTTGACGATGGCAAAATTCAACGAATTAAAGAACGAATTGCTTGAACGTCCAGCGTATATTTACCATATTTGGCTCCTTCTGACTGTTATCTGTTTCCAAACCTGAAAAAATATATATTTTTGTATTTTGCAGACCTTCTGGAATTACACTTTAATGATGGTAATGGAGAAATGTAGGAATAAATATATTGAAGTTTCAGAAGATTATACTGAAAAATAAAACATATTTCACGTTAAAAAAAATTTTCTTTCATTGTTAGGCTGAGAACTTTTCAGACAGCTCACGTATATTACGACATTAGATTAATAATATTACACACATCAATTTTGAAATCGGTTAAAAATGACAACGGAATAGAGTAACAATTTGCTGAGTATAGAAAAGGACCTAAAAATAAAATATACATATAATATTTTGAAATTTTAGTTTGTAAATGTATTAATTCATCTAATGTGTAGTCTTAAATGTATTATTTTATGGTTTTATTTATATACTAGCCGGGCCCGCGGCTCCGCTCGCGTGGACTTGATTCACTACTATCGTCACTGCTTATTCCTTATGTTACCCAACGTAATAAAATATCTCCCATTATTTCTCCTTATCTCCCAATATTTCTCCTTATTTCCCATTATCTCTACATAATTTCCATTATCTAGGCTTATCTCTGCTCATCTCCCATTATTTCTCCTTATCTCGCATTATTTCGCCTTATCTCCCATTATCTCATCTTATTTCCCATTATCTAGGCTTATCTCGACTTATCTCCCATTATTTCTCCTTATCTCCCATTATCTCACCAAAACTCCCATTATCTAGACTTATCTCCCATTATCTCTCCTTATCTCTCATTATTTATACTTATCTCCCATTATCTTACCTCATGTCTCATGATCGAGGCTTATCTCGACTTTTCTCCTATTATTTCTCCTTATCTCCCATTATCTCACCTTATCTCCCATTATCTAGGCTTATATCGAATTATAAAGAACATATGTATAAATTTATAAAAACACGTAAATCGGATAAGTGGTTCTCGAGTGATAAGCGCACTAACGGACAGACAGACAGACAGAGAGACGTTGCATTTTATATATATTGTATTCTTTGCTACATGATATTGTTCCATATTTAATGCTTTAGGGAGTGTATTGCAAAAGAACGCGCTAGCGGCAAACTTTTTTCTCCGACTTGATTCACTATTATCGTCACTGCTTATTCCTTATGTCACGTAATAAAATATATCCTATAACCTGGCCAGAGAACATACGTATGTTTAAAAAAAAAGCACGTAAATCGGATAAGTGGTTCTCTAGTGATAAGCACACTAACGGACGGACAGGCAGACAGAAAGACAGACGGACAGAGAGACATTGCATTTTACATATATTATAGATATTCTCTGCTACATAATATTGTTCCATATTTAATGGTTTGGACTGTGTATTGCAAGAGAACGCGCTAGCGGCAAACTTTTTCCGACTTCATTTACTATTATTGTCACTGCTCATTCCTTATGCTACCTATCGTAATAAAATATAGCCTATAATCTGGCCGGAGAACATATGTATGTTTTAAAAAAAAAAGTACGAAAATCGGATAAGTGGTTCTTCAGTGATAAGCGCACTAACGGACAGACAGACAGACAGAGATACGTTGCATTTTATATATATTATAGATGTAATAAAATATATACCTATAACCTGGTCAGAGAACATATGTATGAATTTAAAAAATCACGTAAATCGGATAAGTGGTTCTCGAGGGATAAGCGCATTAACGGACAGACAGACAGACAGACAAACATTGCATTTTATATATATTATAGATATAGATTATTATTATTATTATATAACCTGGCCAAAGAATATATGTATGAATTTAAAAAAAGACAGGTAAATCGGATAAGTGGTTCCCGCGTGATAAACGCACTAATGGACAGACAGACAGACAGAGAGACATTGCATTTTATATATATTATAGATTATACATTACAGATATTCTTTGCTACATAATATTGTTCCATATTTAATGGTTTAGGCTGTGTATTGCAAAGGCACGCGCTAGCGGCAAACTTATTTCCGACATCATTCACTATTTTACGTCACTGCTCATTCCTTATGCTACCTATCGTAATAAAATATAGCCTATAACCTGGCCAGAGAACATATGTATGTTTTTTAAAAAAAAAAGTACGTAAATCGGATAAGTGGTTCTTCAGTGATAGGCGCACTAACGGACAGACAGACAGACAGAGAGACGTTGCATTTTATATATATTATAGATGAATTTTTAAAATTCAATTTTTAGAAGTAGCCGAAATAGCAAAAACGGTTTTATCAAATTTGTATACTCGACCACTGTCTTTGATTATTTGTGCTTTAGAGCTTTTCTTTCTATAAGCTCGATTGCCGTGGAGATATTAAAATATAATCGTTATTTTTAAGGAATATAATAAAAGCTGCAATAAAATGCTGGACTCGAATGATGAAACAGTTTAATGGATTATAAAAATAAGCCAGAGTTATAGCTAAAACTGTGGGCGCCGACCAGGCTGGTTTTTTTATTGCAAAATAAATAAAAAACGGCGTGTATATATCGGAAATATGGCTTCGTGTATAAATAGAAAAGCTATAAAGTTGTTTTTTACTGGAGGAAACGACGTGGGTCGGTTTCGTTATGAAATTGCTCGAAGGCTAGCTAGCTTTTGCGTTCGGAAAAAAACAGCTCTGGAAATTTTATGATTGGTTTGTTTACTGCTGCTTATATATCTTTTTATTTATTCCCGGTAAAGATTGCCGAGGTTATTATGTTTCTGATTGTTTTCATGTAGTTTTCAGGGAATTTAAAATGAATTAAAAATTTAACAAATAGCAAGATTTATCAAATGATTTAAGAAAAAGTTTATAATGATTTCTCGGTGACGAAACAATCGAGTATTTAATATATCTCTTTGTTTTATTTACTATTTAAAAAATGTTTTATGGAGACGAGAAGTCGCAGCAACTATAAGGCCCTGGGTGCAATTTCTGGGAAGAAGAGTCCTAACGTAAGCTAAACGAAAACCGACAAAAAAATTTTGAAAGCTGAGTGGTCGAATAACACTCATACTGTAAGGCTTTCATGATTATGAGAAATTCAATGACAAAAACTGCAAAACTATTTGACTATTAATTTAGATAAGGTGTATTTTTTTAAGTTATCTACCTACAGTCCCTGGCCAAATTATTAGACGCACTGCTAGATTTCATGTAAAATATTAATTACCGAGTGATATTGTACCGTTTTATTATTTTAAATTGATTTGTTTTTTATTTTTATATTATCCAATCAATTACCTATTTATTTGACATAAATAAAACAGCATTAATTTAGAAAAGCATAAGTTTATTAAGTTTTAAAGAAAAGTGAAATTAATGTTAGTAAAAGTCAATATTTAGTTGAGCCACCTTTAGCCGCTATCAAAGCTTTAATTCTGCGCGGCATGCTATCAATGCAAGATTGTACTGTCTCCTGCATTTGAGGATGATGATTCCACACATGAATAATCTTTTCTAGGAGCTGGGTTTTGTTGGTAATCATATCTTTAGCCACTTCTCTTTTCATCAGCTCCCACACATTTTCAATGGAGTTCATATCAGGGCCAATCCAACAGAGGGATATTTTTTTCTGTCAAAAAAGCTTTAACAGACCGAGCAGTGTGGCAGGGAGCTCCATCTTGTATGAAAGTGAATGGTTCCCCATTTGAAAACCATTCTCTGAGCTGCGGAATCAACCGATTTTGTAATACTTCTTTGTACTGATCTTGCCTCATTATTCCTTTGACGACGTACAGACGTCCAGTGCCCTTGCCGCTGATGACTGACCAAATCATCACTTTGGTGGGATGTTTAACCGTCGGGACGACACAATCAGGATGAAACTTTTCTCCATGACGACGACGCACATACTGAGCTTTATTCTGCAAAATTTCAAATGTGCTTTCGTCACTGAAGCAAATATATAAACTTCCATGTTTATTTGCTTTATTTAACTGAAAATGATAATAATGTATCAATTATTGATTAAATTGCTGTATCTTACCGATCTCCAGAAGTCCACATCTTTGTCTTGCCATTGTTTGGCCCACTTCAGGCGCTTTGCTTTCATTGCAGCTGTTAACTTGGGCTTCCTGGCGGGGCGACAGGCCTTAAAATCTAATTCTTTCAATTTTCTTCGAACAGTGCGCTCAGAAGTATTTACGCTAGCATCCTGGAGTTGTGATTTTATTACCTTTGTGGTACCAAATCTGTTTTCTACACAAATTTTCTTCAAACATCTCTCTGACCGTGGAGTGAAAATTGGTTTTCTACCGCATCTTTTCTTTCTTTTCGGGGGCTTAATTCCTTCCCTGACTCAATTTTCTTGTTTATGCGTCGTACACTAGCTTCAGAAACCTCCAATCTTCGTGATATTTCTCGGTTTGTAAATGTTTTCGCAATCACAAGGGCCTTCACTTCAGCTTTTTTACGTGGTGAAAGATCGCCTTTTCTACCCATAATGAAAATAGTCCAATTACTTTTTTAAAACACTGCATACAAAATAAACTAATAACTGAGTAGTATAAAACTGTTAAACAAACAATCACAGTCCATAAAGCCACAGAAACACGTCCGTACCTGACTCGATTCCGATCGCGACTGATACAGGTTTGTACTTATTTACGTTCATGTATCACTTTGTCAACACAGTGTTGCCATATGTTAAAAATAAATACAAATATGTAGTCTACAACAATTCTTTTAAATAAAAATCAATAATATTGTAGTTTAAATATACCATTATTGCATAAAAACTCTTAAGAAACATAAAATTACTAAAAAAAATACAGTGCGTCTAATAATTTGGCCAGGGACTGTAGCTATGAAGGAAAACTTGCAGAGTTAAAAAAATATACAATTGTTTACATTACTATTAATACAATTAGTTCAGTGAGTTTCGAGTTGTTCCATTCCATCTGAAAACAACTCTTTTGTTTACGCCTCAAAATACTGCACTACACCGACTTTCATCTCATTACTTGAAGAAAAAAATTTAGTCTTTGAGGTGTTTCTTCAAAATCTGAACAAAAAGAACTAGCAGTGCTTTAGGATGTGTGTTATAATTCGTTAATGGCTGAACTGTGCGAGTCATATGAACCCCGTAGTTTTAATGCAACAGCAAAGTTTTAAGTTTCCATGAAACGGTTTTGGGTTTCCTTTCCGTAAACCCCCCCATTTATTGTTGTTGTGGACTCTTTTCCCAGATATTCAATAAGTCAAATTCCCTTGTAGTTCCAAAAACAGTCACCTTTCCAGAATTTTGGTCTTCTTTGGAGGTCGAGAGCCCTTATGAACCTATCGGATCGATTCCTACTTTGTAAGAGGATCACACCCCCGCGTCGCCTGTGACAATTTGCTAAAAATAACTCTCATCCTTTTTTAAAGCGTCAAAATGTTTTTATCAAATTTAGTTCGTTTTTAGTTTTCTCTCACAAGAAAAAAGTTTGAGAAACTTTTTTCATCTTTAAATTTTCGTGTACTTAAAAACTATAGTTTCTTTAGTAAGCACTGGAATATTCATTCATCGAACTGAAACTACCAAATCCTCAATAAACCTGATGGTTTCTTCAGTTGTTATCTCACCTGGTCTTCCTGATCTGAAGTCAGTCTTAATTAAGTGTCGGCCCCATCAAAGCTATTCAGTCCAAAATTTTACTTGAAAATAGGACATTCTGTTATTGCCGTGCTCCAGGGGTTTTCTTTCATAAATAACTTTTGGTTGATTTCCCTCTTTAGTGATAAACTATCACTGTACGATGCTCCCAATTACTGTCACTAATTTTATATTAATTTTAAATAAGTACACATACTTAGGCACAAACATCAATGACCAATGGGACCACTCGCAATAAAGAGCCGTATTGAAAAGGCTAGAGTAATATTCACCAAAATGAGCTCTATATTCAAAAGTAATAACTTGACACGATAGTGAGGTTTCTACGTTGCTACGTATTCTCCATTTTGTTTTATGGAGTGGAGACATGGACCCTGACAGAGGAAACAAGTAAAAGATTGGAATCCTTTGAAATGTGGCTGCATCGTAGGATGCTGAGAGTGTCATGGGTGGACTGAGTCACGAATGAAAGAATTCTTTCAAGAATAAATAAGGAATAAGAGGTTTTATTTATCATCAAGCAACGTAAACTCCAATACCTCGGCCACATTATGAGGAATGAGAGCAGATTCCATCTGTTACAGAATGTACTGCAAGATAATATGTGTAAAGAGAAGTGTGGGGAGAAGAAGGATTTTGTGGCTCCGCAGCTGTTTAGGGCCGCAGTCAACAAGGTGGAAATAGCTAATGTTGTTGCCAACATCTGGAACGGATAGGAACCGAGAGAAGAACAAGAATTTTTCGGAAGAAAATAATCATAAAAATTGCAAAAACCGCGAAACTTGTAGAAAATTTCTTTAAAGTACTTAAAACAGATACAGTAATTTGACAATCACGCACTTTTATGTATGATTCATTTTCATTTCTAAATCGATAATTTTAAAAAAAGTTTATTAATAAGGAAAATAGAGTAGTTTTTTTATATTCTTAATTACAGACCTGTTACATTTCACGGAGCTATGGACTGTAAGAATCATTCAGTTTGAAAATATTTTGATGTTGTCCTTCCTTTTTAAAGTTCGGCTTATAATTATTTTTTCAATATTTTCTGAGACGTAATTGTACTAATTTAAAAACACCCATATTCAATGAATTACATCATATAATGCCTAAGGAGGTCTCTCAAAAAGCGGTGCCTGTTTTTAAGTATTGACCGTATCAGCCACTCTGTCGGCTCGAGAGCTGCTGAGTCAGCTTTCGATGGAGGATTAGGTATGAGTGTGGTATTCGTGTCCCGTAACTTCTTGGATAAGTATCTGTAAATTCTGTTCTCTTGTTTGTCAATCCTAGCCCTACTGACGATCCATGATGTGGCGAAACGCGTCTCGTGATAGATTTGACGAATAAGAGAACAGTGGGTAAACGGCTGAAAAATAGGCCTTGTCCGTTTTCAGTTATTTTATAATTACATCATATTAGTTCGATGTAATATTTTTCGACAATTTTAAGGTCTTTATCGCCTTCACCAATGTATGCGTGTATAGTTTTGAAGATTCGGGAAATTATATGAATGCATGTGTTGGATTCTAAAGTAGCTTTGAACAATCACGATTAAATTTACAACAGATACAGATAAGACATGCATCTTTGAGATCAATCACATTAGATAGACCCAATATTCTCTGCCTTTATGTTCATTACTGCTAAACATGCATAATTTAAAAGTTTGATATAGGATTTCCTGAGTCTTTTACAAATTTTTGAGAACATAGGAAATCTTATGAATTGAGGTGTAGGATTCTGAAGTAGCGATTAATGATTACTTTTAAATTAACCTACATATTAAAAAATCTATGATATATATAAATAATGTAGCGTCTCTCCGTCTGACTGTCTGTCCGTTAGTGCGCTTATCACTCGAGAACCACTTATCCGATTTACGTGTTTTTTACTATTTCATACATATGTTCTCTGGTCAAGTTATAGGATATATTTTATTACGTTGGGTAGTGAATCAACAAATAGGCTGCCTAAACCGTTAAATATGGAACAATATTAAGTAGCAAAGAATATAATATATATAAAATGCATGCTGTCTGTCCGTTAGGGCGCTTATCACTTAAGAGCCACTTATCCGACTTACGTGTTTTTTTTTTTAAATCATACATATGTTCTCTGGCCAGATTATAGAATATATTTTAATACGTTAGGTAACATAAGGAATAAGCAGTGACGATAATAAAGAATCAAGTCCATGCGAGCAGAGCCACGGGCACTGCTAGTTTATTATAAAAATAATACTATTCAGAATCCAAGCTATGGCGATTCTAAGAATATCAATAAGATAAAGGGTATAATAAAAATTTATGTTATTCCTCTTTAATTATTTGGTTATTAAAACAATTTTTTAAGCGAAAACTGATTCATAAATATTTTTGCGTGAATAATCTTGTTTGAAGTATTTATAATTACTTAGAAATATAAAAAAATGAAATCCTTAAGTTTTGAAGTTAAATTTTATGAGTCCCAGCAACATGACGTTTTATAAGTACTTAAAGATTAATTATATTAGATATTTGATGAAATAAAAATTCCTTAGTTATACTTGTTTCCTTGTTAAAAAAATATATAACGCTATACCGTGTGGCATAATTTATTATCGAGTACACTGGGTCGAAATAAGGTTAGAAATTCAAACAAATTACCAAGCTATGGCCCCTCCCCCAAAGAAAATATCCGTTTTTATTCATTATTTGCGGAACCGTTATAGACTGACACTTAGGTAGTGTCCTAAACTGCATGCACTGATTCGAGCCGAGATACTAAAATTGTCGCTGACAAGAGGAACTTCAAAAGTAGGGGATGTCGGGGGTAAATAGACCGAACTTTTTTAGACCTTGAAATTTATATTTTTCTATGTTAAATTATAAAAAGCAAATATTTTTTTACGAAAAAACGTGCCGTTTATTGAACACGATTGGATGAAGATTACGATTATGAGATAAACTGATTTAAAAATTACCTTTTACGGCAAAAAAACAGACATTATTACATAGAATATTTTATTAATCTCATTCAATAAAATTTTTTGTGATTATTTTTATTAAAGAATTATAATCAGTAAAAAGAAACATAAAAAAAACTGTATCTGACGTTAAAGTATAGATCTCGTCCAGCTGATATTATCCAGACGTTAATGGGGTTGGCAAAAAGGATCTCTCTGATCAGTAAGCTTGGATACGTGGCTTCCCAGTCATACTACCGCTACTACACTTAAGTTAAAAATCAATGACTAGGGGGAGATTTTCCATAAAAAAATTCCTTCATACAATAGAACTTTAAAGGCTTAAATCCACTATAAAAATCAATGATTGAGGGATAGAAATCCCCACCAAAAAGAATCCTTGGGTACAATTGGTGCAATATAGTTTCACAAATTTTTCCCAATAAAAAGATCTCTTTTTATATCTATTAAGGCGGAAGAGTATATACTCGCCGACCTCCTCCATAACAACGCCATAAATTTTTACTTTATAAACCCATTGTGAATATTTTTACCAAAAAACCTTTTATATAATAAAACATGTATATACAGTGAAACCTCTCATAACGGACACCTCCAATGAGCGGGCAACTCTATTAGTCGGACACTATTTGATAGTCCGGAATGAAGTATAGAGAATTCAATAAGACATAATCTCTCTTGAGCGGACTCTCTCTTGGGCGGACGCGGACACAATATTTAAATACAAAACTTGTAAAATTCTCTCTTAAACGGACACCCCGCTAGCATTAACGAATACATAACACCTCGTTTTTATGGTCAGTTGAGTTAGTTCGTTGATTTGTCTTGTATGTATGGTTTTTTTTTTTAAATAGAGACAAACATGTCTGAAAAGCGTCGTGTATTAAGTCTTAAAGAGAAAATTGATATTTTGGAAATCTATAATAGAGAGAAACTTAGTGTTAGAGTTTTGGCCAAACGTTTTAAAATAGGAAAGACACAGGCAGCTGGAATTATTAAAAATAAAGGCGAGTTATTAAAAAAATTTCACTCCAATGTTAATTCAAGTGTAAAACGAAGTTTTTTAAAGCCAGTGGGATTACAAATTGACGAAATTTGTTATGATTGGTTCACAAAGGCAAGAAATAAAGGAATTCCACTATCAGGTAAATAAAAAAAATTATAGAGGTATTGTAGTCATTCTAAATGGTATTTATTAAAATTCTAGGACTAATAATTCGAGCCAAAACAAAGGCGATCGCAGATAGTCTGGAATGCGATAATTTCAGTGCGTCATCTGGGTGGCTGGAGAAATTTCGGAAAAGGCATAACATCGCTTTTAAAGCCATATCTGGAGAAGCTGGAAGTGTTATTATGGAAGATATTGACAACTCTAAACAAAAAATATCTTCATTGGTAAAAGGCTATTTGCCAAAAAATATTTTTAACGTGGACGAGACAGGTTTATTTTTTCGAGCTTTACCTGACAAGACGTTAGTACTTAAACGTGAGAAATGTGTGGGCGGAAAATTATCCAAAGAAAGACTCACCATTATGCATTGCGTAAATCTGGCAGGAGATAAAGAAAAATTATTGGTTATTGGTAAGTCAAAACATCCAAGGGCATTTAAAAACATTAGTGTGAATCAGCTGCCTGTTATGTGGAAAAGCAATAAGAAGGCTTGGATGACATCTGCTATAATGGAAGAATGGTTGCAAGATTTTGATTTAAGAATGGGTAAAGAAAACAGAAAAATTTTGCTATTTTTGGATAATGCTGCCTATCATCCTAAAGACATTCAGTTAAAAAACATTCAACTTATTTTTCTACTGCCCAATTGCACATCAGTTATTCAACCGCTAGACCAAGGCATAATACAAAATTTTTAAAACATTTTACAGGACCATTTTAATTAAAGATTTGTTATCGAAAATAGATTCTGTTGATAATCTTCAAGGTCTTACTAAAGCAGTTAATGTTCTAGATGCTATTTATTTTATAAATGCTGCATGGAAGAAAGTTACGGAAACAGCAATAAAAAATTGCTTTCAAAAGGCAGGAATTACGTTAAATGATGGTGATAACCATAATCTGAAAAATGATGACTTTTCAGGAGAAGATAACTTACCTTTGTCAGTTTTATCCGAAATATGGCGAAATGCAGAAGCAATAGGCCTTAAAAAAATGATTTAAGTGAATTCATTACCATCGATAATAACTTATTAGTAGAAGATGATGTAGACGACACCTCTTTTAACAAAACTGTAAAAAAAGGCGACAACGTGACTTTGGTTGAGTCGGACGAATCCGATGAAGAAATAACCATAACCGATCAATCCAATATTATTATAAGTTATCAGCAGGCCATTGATATGGTGAAAACGATTCAAGAATCTGCCAAAATTAAAGAAGATTCAGCAGCAATGCAGATGTTATCTGACTTGGAATTACATTTTCAAGACAACATACTTAAAACTAATACGCGTCAAACTACTATAATTGATTTTTTCAAGCCTACTTAAGTTATATTTTTTATGTGTTTAATTTTTTGATTTATAACTACATACTTATGTACTAATGTGTATGAGAAAACAGAAAAACCTACCCTATTATGTATTATGTAAATAAAAAATATGTATGTATTTTTTCATTTTTCCCATACGCGGACACCTCCCTTAGGCGGACATATTTTAATAGTCCCGAAGGTGTCCGCTCAAGAGAGCTTTTACTGTATATATATATATATATATATATATATATATATATATATATATATATATATATATATATATGTATATACATATATATATATATATATATATATATATATATATATATATATATATATATATATATATATATATATATATATAACAGCAAATCATTCCAAAGGGATTATATTCTCCATATAAAAGACTACTTAAAAAGTGTTGTACGAGGAGTAACAAGCTGAACCTCATACGGATGTAATGTATTACCGCAACCTGTATAAATAGCATGCACCACTCTGGGAGGATCGACAAATGAGAGAACAAAACTCTGTGTATTTTATACCCGTACTGGTGTAACATCGTGATAAGATACAATAAATCGTACCTAAAACTGAAAGATACCTGCTCTTAAGCGGAGGCCATCTATGGCCACAGGCCGACAGAGGAATGGTCAGCAAACTGCCCACATTTACCGCAGGCAGCTCGAATCGACAAAGTGTCAATCCATTTTAAGACATGCTTCACCGTATCACGGCTCATTAATCGAGCTAGGTTCGACTGACGTGAGAACAATACTATATATATAACACGTAGGCTGAAAAGTTTTTGGTCTGACACATAGATGTCGCCCTTTTCAAAAAAATCCAAACGATTTTTAGGATGTACCAACCTTCAAACGTTACTTGTCGAAATTTCATGACATTTCGACGATTAGTTTACAAGTTACAGTGGTTTTAGTGACACTACTTTTGATATTTTCAACACAATGAAAAACATCGAATTTCGGGTTTTGATTAAAAAACACTGTTTTTTGATGGGAAAAAATATCGTTCAAGCAAAGCAATGGCTTGATAAGTGTTACAAGAACTCTGCCCCTGGAAAATCACTCATTATTTACTGGTATGCTGAATTTAACGCTCTGGACGCCCAAATGAGGTGGCTAAACCGGAAAAAAAATCCACAAAACTATTTTGGATGACCGTAAAGTGAAATTGCGTGATATAACTGACACCCTAAATATATCAAAAGGACGTGTTGGTAATATTTTGCATGAACATTTGGGCCTGAGAAAGCTCTGTTCGAAATGGGTACCGCATTTGCTGACAGTGGACCAAAAACAACAACGTGTTGATAATTCTGAGTGCTGTTTGGACCTGTTTAAGCACAATAAAAAGGATTTTTTCATGCGATATGTGACATTGGATGAAATATGGATACACCGGAATCCAATCGGCAGTCAACTGAGTGGACAGCAGCCGGTGAAAGCGGCCCGAAGCGACCAAAGACACAACAGTCGGCTGGGAAGGTTTTGGCCTATGTATTTTGGGATGCATATGGATTAATTTTCATCGACTATACTGAGAAGGGAAAAACCATCAATAGCGAATATTATATAAAGTTATCGGTGCGTTTGAAGGCAGAAATCGGAAAGGAACAAGAAAAAAGTGCTCTTTTATCAAGACAATATACCGTGTCACAAGTCAATGGTTACGAAGGCAAAATTGCATGAATTGAAGTTCGAATTGCTTTCTCATCCACCGTGTTCTCCAGATTTGGCCTTCAGCGGCTGTTATCTATTCGCTCGCGGGAAAGAGATTTGGCGCCGAAACTGAGGCCTATTTTGAAGGCAAAGACAAATCCTTCTAAAAGAAAGGTATAGAAATGTGAGGAAAGCGTTGGACTGATTGTATCGCTCTTGAAGGAGACTCTATTGATTAATAAAGTCGAATTTTGAAAAATAATGTAAGTGGCTAGACCAAAAAACTTTTCAGCCTACGTGTTATATACCAATATACTGTGATCTTGCTGCTGCTGTCGCTCGAAGCTAACTGCTAACTGAGTTAGCTTAGAGCGGTAGAAGCAGCAAGATCACAGTATCGAGTAGCAGCAGCAGCGGGAGAACTTGAAAATGCCAAATGAGAGTTTGGCGAAATGTCGTGAAAATGCATTGTTAGACGAATGGAGTAAAACCCGGAATTTTAATGTATTATATTCCACCATCCGTGAAAACCTCTATATTAACATATATATACATATATATATATATATATATATATATATATATATATATATATATATATATATATATATATTTATATATATATATATATATATATATATATATATATATATATAAATATGTATATATATATATATATATATATATATATATATATATATATATATATATATATACATATACATATGTATATATATATATATATATATATATATATATATATATATATATATATATATATATATATATATATATATATACATATATATATATGTATATATATATATATATATATATATATATATATATATATATATATATATATATATATATATATATATATATATGTATATATGTATATATACATATGTATGTATATATATATATATATATATATATATATATATATATATATATATATATAAATAAATATATATATTTATTATATATTAAATTTTACCACACATTTTCAGCACACTACGGGTTAATAAAATGCCATTAACTTTTCTAGTTTGTCAGACAAATTTTGACAAATAATTTATTTATATAATTATTTTTTACAATTTATGCGAATAACCGGTAGGTGTGTTAACGTCTGGAAGTGGTATTGTGCAGGACACGTAAACTAGTAATTACGACATTATCACTTTCACCACATGATTCATACTAATTTTTTGTGTGTTTATATAAATAATTAATATAATTTTCATAAATATTGGCAACTTTTTTTGATATTCTGATGCAGGAGGATTGAGTGCGGCCTGACCATTTCTCAAACAAAACATTGTTCAGAAAGTAATAATTTTTCAGGCGAGGAATCACACCAGTTGTAAGCATCTAAATTGGAAAAGTGACACTCATAAGTTGTCAGGACTCTGTCTACAGTGTCATCCTTAAAGCTTATTGCTTTTGCAAAATGTATAATATAATAAGCGCATTGTTCACTTAATTTAAATCAGACTAAAATTAAATTCTGTAACTACTTTACTAACACCGGCACAAAGCCTAAGTCTTCTATACCTGTTTTTAACGTATGATATATCCTAATATGACCTGTCTTATCACTGGGAAGTACATAATTACTTTTGTTATTATGAACATCAGGGAATCAAATTAATTATTTATATTACCTGTTTTAGATAGGTACAAATGATATTTTTTTTGAACAGTAGCATATATGGAATTTACCCAAAAATAAATTTTTACTCAGAACTCTAAGGGAGTGCCAAATTTTACAGTTTTTAAATTAAACTTGCTTAGTTAAACTACTTTTAAAATATTTTGGGCACGGCAGATATTTTATTAAAGTGTTATAAATATTTTAACATGGTAAGTTTAAACTGAATCTGACTCTATAAGTTTACTAGATAGTCAATAAAGATGATCAATTTTATCGTTTTCGCACATGTTTGGATTTTCCATGTGTTGAATAGTGAAGAAAGTTTTTTTTTGTAAATAGCACCTAATGGCGCCTGTTATTAAAACTAGTCTCCTAGACTAACCATTAATTTTGATCTAATATAATCTTAAATTACGTATTTATCTGTTAGTCAGTCCATTGATGTTCTTTAGATTGTTCTGGTTTTTGTTATAGGCACATCACTCGCTCATTACGCTCCACTTTCGCTACACTACATATGATGGCTTTCTTCTCTTCAATCTGTGGATATTGTGCTGATTATCTAGTAGCTGAAGAGCTTCTACATTTTAATGAAGATGGAGCTTGGCTTCATGCATGTCGGCAAATCTTTTAATCTCTTCCTTCGCGCTAGCGCGTCCCCATAACTGGATACCGCAAAACCACGCCGGTTTCAGAATTTTACTCTTCTGCCAATGAGCCAGTGGTGCTGCTTATATTTTAATCCGAATTCAGATCTTTTAGTTTTAACATATACAGAGGTAGGAGTTCTGTTATTTTTTTTATTGGTATAGTTCACATGCTTTGATTTCAGTTCGTTGAGCTTAAACCTCCATTGTTTAGCCTAGTTAACCACCGCATTGCTTGCCATTTGGAGCATCCTCACAGATTCTTCTTCATTTTGATAAACCTTAGAAGAGCAGTATCATTAGCGTTGGCAAGTATCTTGTATACAGTAAATGGAGTATGGGTAAAAGAACATTTCCCTGTGGCTCTAATTTCTTTTAAACTAGAATACTCTTCCTCCTACTTAACTCGAAATAGTCTATTTGAGATATACGAGTTAAAACCTCGACATATTACTTCGGGAGAATTTTATTTAGTTTGTATACTAAGCTTCCATGCCATACTTTGTCAAAGGCTTCAGCAATATCCAAGAATACTCTAGAGCATACTTGTTTTCCTTTAAGGGTTCGCTCAATGGCGTCCGTGATCCTGTGTACTTGGTTAATGACAGAGTGGTTCTGGCAAAAGCCAAGTTGCAAATCTGATATCAATTTGTGTTTTTCAATGAGAAGCTTCAGTCTTTTTAACAGTAATTTTTCGAATAATTTTGATACTATTGGTAAGAGTGATATAGGTCTACAGGACTTGACTTTGCTCGGTGTTTAACCTGGTTTCGGTAACATTATTATCTCCTCAACTTTCTAGCATGCAGGAGCATGTCGTAATCTATAGGATGCACTAAAAAGGTATGTAAGCATGACTAAACTTTTCCAGGGCAATTCTTTTAACCCTGGCCCTTTCTTCGGGCTAGGGTTAGTTTTAATTTCCGCAGCTACTTCCCTTGGGGTAACAGATGTGATATTTAATTATATTATTATAACATTAATTTTTCATTGTTTATTATAGGAAGACTGTGATCCTCTAGCATCTGATTAGGTGTGAAAATATCGAACAAATATTCAGCAAACAAGTCCGCTTTCGGTTTATTATCTTTGGCTAGTGCTCCATTATATGTTCTAATTGGAGGGATAGAGGTGATCGGTGTTTTAATTTTTCTGGTAGCTTTCCAGATAAAATAATTTGTCTCTTCATCTTCTCAGAGTTTCTATAGGTATGTGTTTACTGATTCTTCAGTTTCTGTCCCCTTAATTTCTGAATTTTATTATTCAGGATATATTTATCAGATGGATCTCCGAATTATTGTCATCTTATTCTGGCCTTTCTTTTTTCATTGATTAGTGCTTTAATCTCAGCTCCTCCTTTTGTCTTGTGAGTAAACCCGTTCGTGCTGTTGTAAGCAGCTGTTTGAACAATGCTAATAAATTGTCCAGTTGCCTCCTCCAGTTGTTCAATTGTTCTCAAATTTATATTCAGATTGATGTTGCTCTGAAGTTCAATTCTGAAACTTTCCCAGTTAGCAGTTTTATTAAGGGGTTGCTTTTTTATAATTGTTTCGCTCAAAGTTAAAATGACAGCTGAATGCTTAGAGTCCATATCGAAATTTTCTTCAACTTCGGTGAAGGTAAGTGAAAGTTTTCTTGAAATAAAACAATCTAATAGGTCAGGTATCTTGTTGGGGTCCATGGCCAATAGGTAGGTTTACCTGTTGAATGATACAGGTAAGTACAATTATTTTTTCGTGCAGCTTTCCCCGATTCGTTTTCTTTGGTCGTAGTTAATCTAGATCCCCAGTTAACGTGTTTGGAGTTAAAGTCTCCCCCAATTATAAAACCTCTCTCTAGGATGTTTTAGCAATCTTAAATAATCTTCCTTAAGATTATATCTGAATGGACAGTAGACTGCCACAACATTTAGTTTCTGGTTTGTAGATGTAAGACATTGTAAGTGGCACTCTTCGAAATGGTTAATTGAATCTCTAGTTATAACCGCACTACCACCTTTGGCTTGATCATCAGGATGTATGGTATGTTTTGTAACTTCGTTTCTTAATATAGGACTGATTGGTCATATGTGTCTCAGAAAGGCTGCATATGTCTATGTGTTGGTTATTAAGAAACACATCTAGGTCATATTTCATGTCGAGGATGCCGTTGCCATTCGATGTAGCAATTCTTAGGACATTACTAGCCATATAAATTGCTCATTTTTATGTATTGCTCTTGGTTTCTAGTTTGTCACGCTTCTCGTTGATCCGTTCAGGAATTTTTATAATATTCTGCATAAGCATCATAGATGAATCTGTAGAAGTTGATGTAGTCGAGTTTTCTGTTAATTCGTTTTGGGCTACTTGTGAGTAGGACACTTCAGGTCTGTCATTGTTTGGAACATTCACTTTTTCTTTAGAATCAATATGTAACCGATATTGTAGTTCTTTAGAAATAGTACAGCCCCTGTAATTGGCAGGATGAGGTCCTGAGCAGTTGATATATTTTGCAGGAGTATTTTTAGCTTAAGTACAGTCAGATGTTATGTGGTTACTTGCACATTTAACACAGGCTGGTGCCCTATTAGAGAACTTTTGTGTATGTCCGTGTCTCTGACATCTTTTACATTGCGGTATTAGTTTGTTGCTTCTTACTGCTTCTATTTTAACCTTCATATGGTTTACATATCTACTGGATACTGTAAATTTTGGCAATATTCTCAGTGTTTTCAAACACCAGCATGTACAATGGTAGACGAATATATTCTAGTTTATTACTGTTTGTTATTCTCTTAAATTTCTGAACTACTTCTTTTATCTTGAAGTTTCTTTTTCTAATTCATACCTTATATCTTTGAAATTGAAAAGGGCAAATTTTTAAGCATTTTAAGCATTACTTTATTAGGTCAGGTAATCTTGTTCTCGTATGTAAGCCATTTGAGATTACTCTCATTTGTTAGCGCTGTTAATTTTCTGTACTCTCCAACAAAGCTGACATTAATTTTAAGTTGTTGGCTTTTCATCATATTTGTCCTATAGTCAAGATTTTCAGAATTTAATTTTTCTTTGACTAAATTATAGTTTGTATAGTGAAGAAAGTGTGCCAGAAGTTGTACTACCGCTTGTCCCGTAGTACTAGCTATAAAAAAAGCAAGGAAAAAAAGCAGATACTGTAGTGCAGAATACATATTCTTCACTGTCATGCAGGTTAATATTGTTTTTATTTTGGCCGTTTCTCTATCTTCAAGTTAACTTTGTTATGTTGCCTGCTGTTGCATTTCAATTCTTATATAAAATCAGCCATTAATAATAACATTAATAATTCATCCAGGATATTTATTAATTGTGCTCAATAATATCGACAGCCATTTTTAGTGTTCCGTACGGAACACTTATAAGATCACTTCGGTGTCTGTCTGTCTGTCTGTCTGTCTGTCTGTCTGTCTGTCTGTCTGTCTGTCTGTCTGTCTGTCTGTCTGTCTGTCTGTCACACACACCCGATTTTCTCGGAAACTATTTGACATAGAAAGGTGAAATTTGGTAATAATATAGGAATTGATGGCCTCATCAGAGCCATGTAGTTTTGAGAATTAAATTTTGACTTAAGGGGTTAGTTTTGGGGGGTGAAGTCGGAAGTGAAAAAAAATTTTTTTTACTAGGTCATCGAGTGTGGTGTCAAATGAAAGCTTGTGAAAACACGAGTAAAAAATATATATATAATATTATTCTTGCGCGCACTTTTCTATGTATTATTTTTAAAAATTAGCGAAAAATCGCTGTCCCGGGCCTTATCTCGAAAAGTACTTATCAAAAAATTTCGAAAAAATTCTGGAATATTCTCCACGGGGTGTAGATTGAACGAAAATTATCATGAGTGCATTACCTTTAATAACTTATATGGTATATAAAAAAAACAAAAATTTCAAGGTCATCAGATTTCAGTAAAGATTGGAAACAAACTTTGTCGGAAACACATTTGGGGTGTGTTTTGTGAAGTCACTGATCATTTTATACCACCGTAACATAAATTTTGACTTAAGGGGTTCGTTTTGAGGGGTGAAATCGGAAGTGAAAAAAATTTTTTTTTTACTAGGTCATCGAATGTGGTGTAAAATGAAAGCTTGTGAAAACACGAGTAAAATATATGTAATGTAATACTTGCGCACACTTTTCTTCGTATTACTTTTAAAAAATCGCTGTCCCCTACCTTATCTCGAAAAGTACTGATCAAAAAATTTTGAAAAAATTCTGGAATATTCTCCACGGTGTATAGATTGAACGAAAATTATCACGAGTGCATTACCTTTAATAATTTATCTGGTATATAAAAAAAAAAACAAAATTTCGAGGTCACCAGTTTTCAGTAAAGATTGGAAACAAACTTTGTTGAAAACTCATTTGGGGTGTGTTTTGTGAAGTCACTGATCTTTTTATACCACCCTAACAAAAATTTTTATTTTAAAAACAATCAACGTACGGAACACTAATTGTGCAAGTTCAACTTGCACTTGACCGGTTTTTTATTTATACTTTTAGTAGTCTCTCATTTCTCAGTGTGTGCTACAATTACTAGTTTTGTCTTCAATAAATGAGTCGTTTTACTGTTTGTTGCGCTGTTTTGTTGAAACCAAGCATATCAAGATTTTGAAAAGTTACAAACAAATATGAATTAATCATGGCACTGGAAAGTATTTTATTCACGGTAACTAACTTTCCTTGCTTTGAAAAAAAGTCACGATTACACTATCATCATCATTATCATCATCTATCAGCCGTCCTCATTCCTCTCCTCCTCTAAGAACTTCTAGCGATCTCTGTCCTTATCGATGTTAACTCAATTTCCTGCCAGTCTCTTGATGTCATCGCTTCATCTAGTTAGTGGTCAATCTCTGTTCTGTTTTCTCTGGGTCGCCATTCTTTTACACCATCCATTATCATTCCCTCGGGCTATATGGCCTGCCCATCTTCACTTAGGCGATGACATTACGAGCATAGAATTCGTCACATTTTATTCCACCTCAAGTGAGCTTTGTTACTGATCAGTTTCCAATTATTCTAAAGCACAATTAATTTTATCAAGATTTGCAATATCAGTTATGTCGGGGCACTTCATTCCTCTAGCATCGTCACTCAATTTGCTAGACGTTAATTTGGAAGCAAATATGTCTTGGCATGAAGATGTTGGAAGCATAGCAAATAGAGCTTCTTAAAAGCTGGGAATATTATTTCAAACTAGAAAGCTTTACATTCCACAACTGTTAATTTTGTACAACGCTCAAATTCGACCAACGATGGAATATTGTTCCCATGTTTGGGGCTCTGCTCCCAAACATACACGGTATTTGTTGGATTCTATTCAGAAGAGAGCTGTTTGCCTAACTGGAGATCCTGACCTGATCAGCAACCTTGATTCTTTGGAACACCGAAGAACGGTTTGCGACTTAGGTCTACTCTACCAGTATTTTCATGAAAAGTGTTTGCTGGCTGCAGCCTGCTTAAAAGCAAAGCGGTACATGCTAGGAATATAGGTTGTATTAATACTTCACATCCTTATGAAGTTCAGCTTGTTACTCCACGTATAACCGTCTTTTATAGTAAATTGGGAACCTGACCCGTTTCGAATGATTTGCCTAGGGCTGTTTCCAACTGAGTACAGTTTCCAGCGATTCAAAATCATTATTTTTTGTTTTTTTTTTAGGGGGAAAGGGTAGTCTTGATCAACTAGTAAAACTGCAAACTTGAAATTCTTGGTTATGGAAATTGGGCTAAAAAGTTTTAAACACCTTTTTAGCTATGCCAAGTTTTCGAAAATACTTTATTTTCTTCTTCAGGGTTACAAATACAGTAAAAATTAATTTCTAAGGTTTGCAAAAGAATAGAATATTAACACCAAAAAATGACTTACTGCTAGGTGGTGCTTATTAGGACAATTTCTTTCAATGAAAATTAACGTTGTGGTTCGTATCCATGAGGAAAATTGAGAAATTTACAACAGAAAATGTTTAAAAGTATAAATATATTTTACTCCATTTTTTTAGGCAGGTTACTAGCAGCAGTGTGATTTTAAGGTGATTTTATTTGAAACTTTTTATATGCTTAGATTCCTGTTGTTAAGGTCAGCGTCTTTTTACCTTCTAATAAAGTTGTGGTTGATATATTCTAGGAGAAACCAAGACAGTATAATTTTGTTTAATTTTTCTAAAGTTTGCAAAAATTGACATTAAGTTATTTTTATAAAGATATGTTTGATACATTTTGTGAGTTATCATTTTCCAGGGATTTGAGTTTTGGTTCGCGATGTGTGTACACGTGAATCGAACGCCCGGCAATAGTCAACTCGTTCAACAAGCATTATTACGGTAGTATTTCTATCTATTTAATTATTTTGTAGATTGCAAACGAGAGGGACTAGAAATAAAGCAGAGTTAGATTAAGACAATAAGTAAAAAATTTGGAGATTTATGAGAATAATTTTGTGAAATTGTATGAAGCTAACGAAACGATAAGCGACGACCTTGATCATTTTACTGTTTACGGTGATAAGAAATATAAATAACAATTTTTTTCTTTTTCTCTCGTGTTTGAAAATGGAATATACGAGGAACACACGTAAGGTGGATAGCGATGATTACCTCAGGAGACTCGAAAAGAGGAAGAGTCGAAAAAAAAAAGAAGAGCCAACGGGATTATTTAAGAAGAGTAAAAAGCTGATAATAACATCACAGATTGAAATGATCAGATAGCTAATGTCAGATATAAAGGATATGAAGCAAGATCAGAAGAGATACCAACAAGAGTTGAAGGAACTAAGAAAGGAGAATGACGTATTGAAAGAGGAAAATAAGATAATTAGAGAAAACATGAGAAGGATGGATTTGAAGATGAGTAGACTGGAAAAAGACAACGTAAGGAATAATATTGCAATATCGGGAATGAGTTTTTTTAAGCGAATAACCAACTAGATCTGAAAATGGGTCTACAACTTTTTATGGAGAGGAGTATGGATACAAAAATACAAATTAAAGATGTGATAAAAATGGGAACGACTCCGTACAAGACAGAATTTGGAAACCCGGGAGATAAGGAAGCTGTAATGAAAAATAAAAACAAACTGAGAAACCTAGGAGAAGAGTTTATATAAACAACGATTTAACAAAAGATGAAATTGAAGCATATAGCAGAGAATTAGAGAAAGAATGGAAAAAGGGTGAAAAGAGGATATCAAAAAATTGTAATCGAACGAAGAGAATATAAATGGGACATTGAGGAAGAAAAATTGGAAGAATAAACAAAGAATACTATGACCATCAAGTCAAAAAACTGAGAAAAAGGGGAGAGATAGGTAGATTACGACGACCCTGGCAAAGATAAAGGATAAGGAAGAGAGGACTAGCAAAATGAATACAAATAAGAAGATAATCAAAGAAATAGATAGGAAGAAAGAAATGGAAAATAATTATCAAGTTTTTAGATTGAGAACACGGAATAATAGGGGTATAAACGGAAAAGAGGATGAACTGACAGAAGAACCACAAATGCACTATGTAGGAATAACTGAAACATAGAGGAAAGGAAATGGATGCAAAAAAAAAGTAGAAGGAAAAGCATACAAAAATCAACATAGAGACATAATACCGGAACAAGATACAGAACTCATACAAACAGAAGAAACTAATACGGAAGAAAGAAAAGAGGCAATCGGCAATTTAAACAGGATGGAAGGATATAGAAGGAAATGTGGAAAAGACAAATATAGAATAACTCCACTCCACGGGCCGTACACTCCTAACAAGTGGTAGAAAAGGCATAAGGATTAAGTAAAGTAATCATTTTGCCAGCTGACTTGCAATAGATTTGAGGAAATTGAGCTTATATCCTCAATGTCAGTTTTTTTTTATTAATAGTACTAGGTTCTAGGTGAATTTCCACCATTTCCTTAAAGATTCTTTTGTTGAAACTTCTCTCTTTACATATGATTTTGGTATCATTAAAATTAAATTCATGTAAAAATTGACTGCTATGTGAAGCAAGTGAACATGAGTTTTTGTTAAATTTGCAATCACTTTTGTGAGAAGTAAACCTGTAAACCTTGGAAACTAATTTTCTATTGCATTTGTAGCCCTAAAGAAGAAATTAAAGTATTTTCGAAAGCTTGGTGTAGCTAAAAAGGTGTTGAAAACTTTTTTAGCCCTATTTCCATGGCCGCTTACCTCAAGAATTTCAAGTTTGCCATATATATATATATATATATATATATATATATATATATATATATATATATATATATATATACATACATATATATATATATATATATATATATATATATATATATATATATATATATATATATATAGATATATATATATATATATATATATATATATATATATATATATATATATATAAATATATATACATACATACATATATATTCATCACTGTTTATCTCATTTCGTTTACGAGTTATCGTGCCAGCAGATCAACAAACTGACGTAAATGGGAAATGTTTTTCAAAATATAGAATCCTCAAAAATAAAATTTGGGAGAGTGATTGGGCTGTTTTCGATCTATTGCAATGTTTGTTTTTGTTGGTTATTTTTTGATTACTTAAATATTTTTGCTGTCTGATTACAGACACTCTTTGTTGAGTCCGCATTACTTTGCTTATTTTTTAAAGACGTAATTGACTGTCAGCTATAAAAAAGATAAAAAGATATAAGGTCACTATAGTATAATAAAAATGATGCTATGTCGCAATAACAAGATTTTAACTTTCATTATTAAAAATTGTCTAAACTAATAATATGTTTATAATTACTTAGACCGATAAATTGTACATAAATAGTTAAAGTCCATAGAATCTTTAATCACGTAAAAGCTTTCGACGGAAAGTTTGGAATATATATGGATAACATTTTTTTATTTACAAAAAATAATTAATATATTAAACATTGTTTCTAATGGCGTCAAAACAGAACAAATAATGGCTTAAAAATTTAAATCATAAATAAATTTGTCATTAAGTATCTCATTTTAAAATAATTATTTAAATAATGTCGTCAGTTCTTTTTTCAATGACTGTCTTTGTTAAAAATTTCTAAGGCACAAAATAAATTCTTGTAATGACTTTTTAATGACTTATAAACCTTTTTGTCAATTATTTTAAATTTTATTAAAAAAGGTTACGGATTAGTATTGCAGTAAAATACTATTAGCATTGTAAGAATCATTGGCGTGGAGGAAACAACCTATAGGAACATTAATAATTATAGGGTTGTCTGATTCACTAAATACGAGAAATCCTTTGTTATGGAGTAAATATATTTTAGTGGATAGATTTGAGCAAAATTTCGATAAAAATGTTTCAAAGAATCTCAAACTTTTTTTTAAAGGTTCAAAAATATTGAGATATTTTATGTTAAATAACGGGCCAAGCGTAAGTCGGACTTGCGCAATTAGTTCCGTACGTTGATTGCTTTTAAAATAAAAACTTGTGTTATGGAGGTATAAAATGAACAGTGACTTCACAAAACACACCTCAAATAAGGTTTCAACAAAGTTTGTTTCTGATTTTTGGTCTCTGATGACATTGAATTTTTTTTTTTATATATCAGATAAATTATTTAAGGAAGTGCACTCGTGATAATTGTCGTTCAATCTACACTCTGTGGAGTATATTACAGAATTTTTTCACATTTTTTATACAGTACTTTTCGAGTGACAGGGATTTTTAAAAAATAATACTAAGAAAAGTATTACATTATATATATTTTGGAACTCGTGTTTTCACAAGCTTTCATTTGACACCCCACACGATGACTCTTTAAGTCAAAATTTGGCTTTCAAAATTATACGGCTCTGATGGGGCCATCAACTGTTATATTAGTACCAAATATAAACTTTCTACGTCAAATAGTTTCGGAGAAAATCGGTTGTGGCAGACGGACAGACAGATCGGCAGACAGCCGGACAGACAGACGGACAGACGGACGGACAGACAGTCAGACAGATGGACAGACACCGAAGTGATATTAAAAGTGTTCCGTATACGGAGCACTAAAAACCGGTAAAGTGATTTACCCAGTACTTCTAAATTATAAAATTAATAGTGAGTTTGACTTTCTCACACTATGGAATAATTTAATCCAATATTACAACTCGATATTTTACACAACAGGTAATTTATGGTCAAATATTATTTTAAAAAATGGTAAAGTGTCTTACCAGGTACTTCCGTTTAGACACGTAGTTCTAAAATTAGTATTCACTTAGACTTCCTCACATTGAAAATAATTTAATCTAAATACTTTAAGTTGATAATTTAAATGATACATTTTTTATGGAAAAACGTTGAGTAGACGAAGAACTTCACAGATTTATAACTTAAACCTAATATTTCCTTCTACATATTATCTCTGTTAAAATTGAAAATAACAAAAATAACCAGTCAAGTGCAAGTTGAACTTGCACAATTAGTGTTCCGTACGTTGATTGCTTTTAAAATAAAAAAAATTGTTACGGTGGTATAAAATGATCAGTGACTTCACAAAACACACCCCAAATGAGTTTTCAACAAAGTTTGTTTCCAATCTTTACTGAATACTGTTGACCTTGAAATTTTTATTTTTTTTATATACCAGATAAACTCATGATAATTTTAGTTCAATCTCCACCCGGTGGAGAATATTCCAGAATTCTTTCAAAATTTTTTGATCAGCACTTTTCGAGATAAGGAGTGGGGACAGCGATTTTTCGCGATTTTTCAAAAATAAAACAGAGAAAAGTGTGCGCAAGTATTACATTATATATGTATTTTTTACTCGTGTTTTCACAAGCTTTCATTTGACACCACACTCGATGACCTAGTAAAAAATTTTTTTTTTCACTTCCCCCAAAACTAACCCCTTAAGTCAAAATTTAACTCTCAAAACTACACGGCTCTGATGAGGCCATTATTTCCTATATTATTACCAAATTTCAACTTTCTACGACAAATAGTTTCGGAGAAAATCGAGTGTGACAGACAGACAGACAGACGGACAAACGGACAGACAGACACCGAAGTCATCTTATAAGTGTTCCGTACGGAACACTAAAAATCACAATTTTCGTATTCTTTAATTGGAAAAACCCTGTAAAGGATAATAACATAACACCATATATACCCCCTCTCCACCGTATTAATCACTTAGATGCAGGACCAAGGGAAAATAATGAAAAAATAACATAATTTTCAAATTCGTCGACTCCAAGGAACCTGAAATGAATTTATAACACAATACATTAAAGACACTCCCCTAACCCCCTACCCACCATATGTGCTTGGCTATAAATAACTTAAAGTAATAAAAAAAATAACATAATTTTTAGATTCCTCAGTCCTAAGAAACCTGAAAAGGACGTATATAACGATCAATACGAAGCAACCTCTCTTCGACAAACATGTTTCACGATAAATTATGCGTATTTTTTTTTATCGGCATGGCACACGTGCTGCAAGGAAATCCCTAAAGGACTACAGCAGCGATGCGTGTACAGAAAAAGCGACTCACGTTGTACGCTGTAAATTGTACTTGGTGGGAAACACAGTCCTGGGCAAATCATATAAAAAGACTGCTTGAAAAGAGTTGTATGAGGGGTGACAAGCTGAACTTTATACGGATGTGAATTATTAGCGCGATGGGTATTTCTAGCATGCGCCGCTTTGGGAGGAATTAAGTGGGCTACATGCAACGAACACTTTCCATGAAAATACTTGTCGAATAGACTCAAGTCGCCAACTGTTCTTCAATGTTCCAAGTAATCAAGGTTCCTAGTCAGTTCTGGGTCTCCAATCAGACGGGCTGCTCTCTTTTGAATAGAATCCAACAAATGCAGTGCAGCAGAGCGCCAAACATGGGAGCAGTATTCCATAGTTGATCGAATTTGAGCGTTATACAGAATTAACATTTGCGGAGTGTCAATTTTTCTAATTCAAAATAATATTCCCAGCTTTTGAGAAGTTCTCTTTGCTATTCTTGCAACATGTTCATACCAAGACACAAGCATTCAAAGCGTATGAAGAAATAAGCGTACTGTCATCTGCAAGCTGTTGGTTAGATTCCTGGCCCTTTCCAGCAGATCGCTAATGTAAATGATAAAAAGAGTATGAGGCAGTATGAAGCCTGGAAACACACCGGTACTGATAGTGAAGGTGTTCTTAGTCAATAATCCATCGTGCCAAACAGGTTCGAATGAATATATGAAGTAAAACGACTCGAAATTCTCCAAAGTGTTTTTCTAAACATGGATTATATAAGTCATAAGCTCTCCTGTTAATTTTTGCTTATGAAAGCCATATTGATAATCGCTATTAATATTTAATCCTTCAAGATACACATATTTTAGAAGATGGTGATTGATAGCATTTGCCTTGACATCTTATTGAATGAAGTATGACTGGTCGGTAGTTGTTTGGCAAGGTCTTATGCCTTTTTTAGGTATCGGATGTACTGTAGCGCATTTCCAGCAGGAAGGAAATGTTTCCTCTCTGTAGGACAAGTTGAAGAGTTTACAGAAAACTGGTGTTAGTTCTCTAGCGCATTTTTTGAGTTATATGGCAGGTATTCCGTCAGCGCAAGAAGCCTTTTTGGTATCTAGCTTCATTAAAATACTTTTTACTATACGCTGTCTGAAGACAATATGAGGCATCCTTGACTACACTCTGGGAATAGCTAGTGGTGTTGTTCCTGGGAAATCGACAGTAGAATGTGAAGTAAAAAGTTCAGCTAACAAATTGGCTTTCTCAACTGGCGTTGTTGCAACAGTATTATCTGACCGTGTGAGTGGTGGTAGAGTGAAATTAGTGAAATTTTGACTAACGCCCTTAGCGACTGACGAAAAGGACCTGGAGTTTTTGGGTTATGTGTTATATAAAATTTTTTTATTATATTAATCAAATTTATAAAACTATAGGTTCGGTTCCTACTTTGAATAATAACATTTCGTTCTAAATTTATCATACCAACGGACCGGGAGACATACCCCTTATATGTTTAATAAGAAATAATTACCCATATCATTGTTTATTATCTGAATAGAAAACTTCAAAAAAATTGTAATACTATTGAAAAAATATAAAATTTATCGCCCCGAAGTTTTACTCCTAGGGTTCTTGAACTGTGAAGAAGTGCAAAAATCTCGGAAGGAAATATTTTCATGAATGCATACATTTGGAAGTTAAAAGCAATCATGAAACAAAAAATTTGTAATTTTGTGAATTTTATCTCAAAGTATTACAACACTTTTGTGTCTTAGAGTTTGAAATTTGAAAACTAGATATTTTTGAAGTTCAAAAATCTCAATCAATCTCAATCTCAATAACTACACAAGTCGAAAAAAGTTACTTTTTTCGATAGAATTTCGAATTTGAATACTGATTTCAACATTAAATTTACAATTTTTACAGTACGAAAGTAAAATATCAGGTTAGAACTCTGAAAAAATTTAAAAGAAATGTTGTTGAATTTACTCTCACTAATCTAATTTAAGCTGACTTTATAAACTAGATTAAAATTAAGAAATTCGATGTGTCTTTACCTTGAATCTCTTATTTAAAGTTTGAATTCTAAATCTTTTAAATTACACTTAATTTTGAATTCCAATCTTGTTTAATAAACATTTTTAGTTTAACGGCGATATTTTTATTAAATTTTTAAATAAAAACTTTGGAATTGGAAATCTAAAAAAATCATGTGTGTGTGTGTGTGTGTGTGATTCTTTTATGTCTTTGTAAATGTTTTAATATTAGTAAGATCTGATTAAAATTAAATAAAAAACAACGCCATCAAGAAAAACTAAACATGACTTTACACAGTGCTTTATAGGGTTACTCCTAGGAAAAATTAGTGTACATTATTTGCATCTTATTTCATTTTTGTTTGGTAAAAATGGATACAAATATATTGGCATTTGCAATGTTTGCTCATTGCGTGTGTCCGCAAACTACAAGAAGCAACGCAATTTATACTTCCCTATGTAATTAAAACGTCATCTATCAAAGTTACAAATACAAGAAATCTCAACCGATTAAACTCAAAAATCGATAAATGAATATCCTCTCAAAAGTAGCGATGTTCGCCAATTAAATTTCATTATATATCATAGCAGGCAGAAGAGAGTAATGAATAGTCAATGTAAGTAATTGAGGAGGATTACGTCACTAACCTTGGCGATACGAGATAATGCTATGCCGCTCACATTGGAGTTATTTTTTGAGGAATGAGTCATTATTGGACGTGAGATGAGACTCTAGATTGCATTAAGAGACTTTATAAATTTATATGTGCAGTTGTTATGAAAACGAAATAAGAACAAAATATTCTACGACGGTACATTAGGTAATAATTGAAATAATGATATAATGTTTTATAACCCCCCTGTGGCACACCAATGATAAATATTTTACAAATTTAAAACGACGTACTTAAAATAACTATCTACCTACTAATCCACTAATGATTATTGCATGTCTTACCAAGAAGACGAATTTTTAAATATCGATAATCTGGTAAAACAACCGCTAATTGGTGAAAGTTTTTGGATACATAGTAAATGATGAAACAGCGTTTTTTTTAATATTTACGACTCTAAAGTAATAAAAAAATCACAAATATGTAAATGCAAATCGAAATTAAATATTGGGTTTTTATGGTTGTATAAATATTATTCAGACTTAAAATTATTGAGAAATGTGTAAATAAATCGTTTCTTTTTTAAGAAAAAAAATTATAAATTCTACTAACTACGTAAGTCAGTACGACCAA
This sequence comes from Pachyrhynchus sulphureomaculatus, assembly GCA_019049505.1. Taxonomy (NCBI): domain Eukaryota; kingdom Metazoa; phylum Arthropoda; class Insecta; order Coleoptera; family Curculionidae; genus Pachyrhynchus; species Pachyrhynchus sulphureomaculatus. The sequence goes on along the minus strand of CM032447.1, from coordinate 183,114,922 downwards.
GTTTGATAAAACCAGAAAAAATTAATAATTGCTCAACTGTTTATTACAACTTTAGAACAAAGTTATAATGTTTTTGTTAAATAACTTTTTTTAAATAACATACTTCACGGATAAGTTGAAAAGTTTTTTTATAAGCACAGCACACGCGCAGCAAGCGGCCCGTGAGCATAAGTAGCAATTTATGTTGGCCTTAAGTCTCTGCAGGTTGCACACGGTGGTAGGTTTAGTCCCGGGAAATTCATTTGAAAGGGTTGTGGGTCTTCATTAGTAATACGAAAAAATATTCTGAGTGTTTGAGAACTCTTTTTAGCTTTGCGTGCAGCATGATCACACCAAGACTTCGTTATTTCTAACTTAAGTCCTAGGAAATCCTAGCTAACTGAGTGACGACGATAATGAATTAGAGTATCTCGATATAAATCATTCTCGAACCGAATGATTCTAACAATTAGACTTAAATAATTCACCATTACTAAATTTGTTTTAATTAAATTATTTTATTACCTACCACAACTTGTGAACCAACCATTTATTATAGTAATTTTATCCTCATTTTGTAACAAAAAATCTGAAGAAGCTGTCGTACAACGAAACATGTCATGGTGTTAAAAATAAAAAAATTAGTGAAAATTTAAGTAGTGTTTTACTTCTTGCAAAACTTCATAATTATTATTTCATTTTTAAGCTTCGACCTACTTTTTCTAATAAATTGCACAATCTCTCCCACAAGCAGAGCGAAGTTGAGCAATCACTCAAAATGTTAGGCAGGAAAACGCAGCGCAGCATGTATGGCTCAACTTTTTGCATCTTAGAAGTATTTTAATCACTGAAGGGGACAAGAAGATCGCTACCCAGGGTAATAAAGTCGCTAACGTCGTCTCTACTGGATAATTTAAATCTATTTTCAAAAATAACACTTGCAGATTCTGAGGGACCCTATCTTAGGTAATGGTACTGATATACTCGTAGCTGCTACGTGTGAATGCGCACTGAGCTCTTATCTATAACAGGATTTTTGAAATGAAAATTACTAGTTGGAAATTTTTATTAATTGTGTTTTTTTCTGTCATAAACATCTAGGTTGATAAGGTCAGTTGCGGCCACTGTGTATGACCAAAAACGGTGAAAGTACAAATCCAAAAATAATTAAAAAATTATTGCTAAAAAAACAGTGCAAATTGAATTTAAAATTTTTGAAGTTGAAGCTAATAAATTCTTTTGTTGTACTTAATTTATTTGAGGATACAAGTATGAATTCAGAATAACTCTATGCCAACCAAAAATTACTATCTAGTGGTTACCATTAAAAAAAAATCTTGCTGTATTTCTTAGCATCTAAGTTTTACAAAATAATGGAAAATAAAATGAAAAATCGAGTAAGGTTCAAAGTCCAACTATCGATATCGAGATGTTTCCTTTCTCTATGTCTTCTTAAAAATGAGGATGAATTGAATGAAGAAGTAAATACTATTGTCATCGTCAATCTAGGCTTTAGAATTTGACATCTTGTAAATCCTGCGACATTATCCTTTTAAGGTTTGCTTGTATACTGAAAGGTTAAATTCCAAATTGATGGTTAACCCTGAATCAGACCAACGAGCAATGATAATTTTGTAAACTGGATTTAACTGTTTTTGTTTCATTACTTTTTCTTACCAATATCAAACTTTTAAATGCCTTAAAAGTAAAACTTTTAAGGCAAACATTTTTTCTCCTGATGATTAATTTTGAAAAGATGCGTTTTTCTTGTTGTGTAGAACATGTGAATTAACGTTGTTCCATAAAAAATTAGTCGGATTATAAAGGTACGTTCGAAAATTTAATCTGAGAGACAACTTCTCGAATAGAAACAAAGAAATAAAGACATTTTTGAATTAACTTCTATTTTACCTTTGAAATAACATGGACGGGATGTAGTGTTGGTAAGTACAAATTGAATTAATTCATTTATTCGATTGTAGTTAACTTAGACTGATCTGAACGATCTGTAGTTGGTTGAAGTTAGTCCAAGCAAGTAAAATTCCAGTTTGATTAACACTATTATCTGAACTAAGCTAAACTAATCTTAGGTAAATTCAAATAAAGTAGTTTAATTAGTCTAGGTTAGCTCAAAGAAATGCAAATTAAACTCATAAATGTATGAATTCAATTATTGTTTAATTTAAATTGATTTAAATGAATCTAAACTCACATTTTTGTTATTAACTGTCTGGTTAGGTTAATCTTGAATAGTCACAAAAAGAGAACTTAGTTCAGGGAACCCTAATAAACTTGAGCTGGCCTCTGACATCAGTTAGCTAAAAAGTTAATTGATTTTTTTTAAATTTATTTTTCGAAAATTATACTTTCGCAAATTATGTTGTACTTTCAAAAATTTTAATTCGAAATTTTTGTTTTCGAAAATTATTCAGGGACTCGTTTGTAGAGACTGGGAGATGGAACGAAAGTTTCAGAATATTTTAATATACTTCGTTGGCTAAGCAGTGAATGAGTATAAAGTAGCTTGTTCCAGTGGTTCTTAACATACTTGAAAATATATTTTGTGTAACTGTTTCAAGTTCAGTAAACGAGTACTCGAGTGATTTTTCCTTGAAGTGATTCCAACCACGAGGCATCTTAAGAGTTATAACTCTGCGATATTAGAACATTTTAATCTCGAAGAATAAAGATCTGTAAAGGTATTCCTTACAATCGTAATCGAAACATCAAAAAGCCAGCTTAATTTAATTTGATCTAATCCCAAGAACCATATTTTTTTTGCGCTGATGTTTGTAAAAGCCGCAATGTAAAGGATGGAAGCTCAGTATACGAGTATTTTAGCTAAAAAATTTAAAATATTAGATATCTACATACTTAGAATAGTAAGTAGTATTATGTACTTGGTGTAATGTGCTGCTGTTAACAATAAAAGCTAAAATATAATAAAACCGAAACGAAATGTGTTTGATTATTACTCGAAGTGGTTTTAAAAATTACAAAAATAACAAAGTAAACGAATAACGAATAAATAGACTTATATGTAATTGTTTTTTGGTAATTAGCTTATTAACACTCTAGGTCTTTGATATTTAAATAATGATAAAAAGTAATAAAAGAAATTTTTTTTGGTAACAAATTGAAAAATAGGACTATTTAAATTAGTGATAAGACATTTTGTTTGTGTATAAAAAAACTCGAAAATAATAAGCATTCTATTTGTTTTAGCTTACTTTTTGTAACATTGTGTAAAATAAATGTTTTATGAATGTTTTATTTGGGATTATGGGCTCTATTTCAAAATGTTGTAGATGACGAAATTCTTAAAAATTATAACCTGAACTAATAAAATTGAAAAATATTTTTTTGTTTTAACATCCGCTTTCTTCAGCTGTTTCTCTATTACTTTAACAATATTATTTTAACAGCAAATTAGTAGTTTACTTATTTAAAAAAAAAACCAATAACGTTAGAAGGCTTAAAAATTGCGATGATATATGGAATTATAGCCACAACACAGTATCAAGAATATAATATATATATATATATATATATATATATATATATATATATATATATATGTATGTATGTATGTATATATATATATATATATATATATATATATATATATATATATTTATATATATATATATTATATATATATGTGGAAATATATATATATATATATATATATATGTATATATATATATATATATATATATATATATATATATATATATATATATATATATATATATATATATATATATATATATATATATATATATATATATATATATATATATATATATATATATATATATATATATATATATATATATATATATATATATATATATATATATATATATATATATATATATATATATATATATATAAACAATGAAGTAGTCGCAAGATTAGCAGAAAAAATGACAAAACCAATCAACTATGTATCTGGAATCAGGCAGGGAGACCCTTTAAGTCCTCTTCTATTTAATATTGTCATGGTTAAAATTATAAAGAATGTCAAAAGAAGGAAGGGATATAGAATGGGTAACAGAGCCCTTAAAATTAAATGTTATATAGATGACGCAATAATAATAGCTGAGACTGAGAACGATCTGCAAAGGCTGCTATACGAATTTTAGATAGTAGCAAAATAATATAATATGTCAATCTCAACTGAAAAACCCAAGACAATAGTAGTAGCAAAAGAACCGATCAGGTACAAGCTGGTGCTGGAAGATAAACCAACAGAACAAGTGATGGAGGTCGATTACCTGGGCATCAAAATATCTAGTATCGGAAAATTGAGAAAGAAGAAAACATCAAGTCACCGAGACTAATAGGATAGCAGGATACCTCAATAATATAACATTTAGAAATAAGTTCCTCTCCGTTGAGACCAAAACAAGAATATACAAGAGCATAATACGTCCAGTAAGGACTTACACATCTGAAACAAGACCCGATACAAGTGTAACACAGAGGATGCTGGAATCAACTGAAATGAGAATACTTAGGAGATGTACAAACAAGACACTGAGGAATAGAGAAAGGAGTAAAGACATAAGATGCACATGTAATATAGAAAATATCAACCGGTGGATGAGAGGAAGAAAAGTGGAATGGGTTCAATACATAAGAAGAATGGCAAATAACAGGATAGTACGGATAGCAAGAGACAAGTCACCGAATGGACGATGATCTATAGAGCAGGGAACAAAGAAAACAGGCAATAGTGCCTAACTATAAGTTGAGAGAAGAAGAAAAATAACACAGTAGCTTAGTCAGGTTCTAGAGTTGAGGAGGCAGCTAGATCCAGTAGCATGAAATTAGAGAAAAATCAGGAGAACAATAATTAGCTTTAATAGAGTGGAACAGCTTAACCGATTTTTTAATTTATCATCATCATCATCGTTTCCCATGTCTCCTCAGTCGGAACCTAGGGCCTCCACAAAAGCGCTCCATCTCACCCTGTCCTGGTCCAATTGCTTGGATTCTGCCAAGGTTTTCTACATGGACTTGGCCTCTCGAAGACGATCCTGTGTCAGTTAGGTCTAGGTCTTCCTCTCCCACGTTGACCTTGTGGGTTCCAATCCAGGGCCATTCTGGCGATGTTGTTGATAGATCTACGAAGTGTGTGGCCGATCTAACCCCATTTTCCCTTTTTAATTTCAGTTTCAATGGTTTGCTGGTCTGTCGCCCGCCATAGCTCTTCGTTTTTATGGTGTTTGGCCAAAAGTCGGAGTATGTATTTAAAAATGTTTGCAATTTGTTTGTTATTGATTTTGTGATCTTCCATGCTTCGCAACCATAGAGTAATACTGATTTCATGTTACCATTAAAGATTCTTAGTTTGGCTTTTCGGCTATGTTGGTTTGAGCTTCAAATGGGGTTGACCGGTTGGGGATGTTGACTCATAAATATTTGAAAGTCTGATACACTTTTTTCATAAACTGCCAATTTATATCTCCTGGGCTCCCTGGAGATCGTTAGAGATTGAGTTTTTTGTAACTCTCTTGAATTAGAACAGCAGCTTTCATAGGTTATCTTAGTTTTCTGATATAATGTATGCATCAGAATTTGAATTTACATTAATAGTTCGGACATAAAATGAGTGTTTGTTTTCTTATAAATGGTATATAAAGTAATTTAAATAAAAACAGTTATCATTCTCATAACAAATCGAGCATTTAAAAGATCATTTGGAACACATCCGCCTCTACCGATAATTTAGAAAGGTGGATTACCCATGGGAATTTTGGACCTTAACCTTATTGTAGATTGGTTTTCATCGTTATTAACTAGTTTTTTGGGCTACCTTTTTGTTTAAAAAAAGTATGTTATCACCTTATCAGCAGGACTATATTTTAAGATCCTGAAATATGCTAAAAGATTTATCAGTGCAATAGCGAAGGTGAGACATACCCTAATCTGATCCTACTAACTCATCAATAACACTGTCCATGTACGTAAATTCCTCCACTATCTCAATGCAATTCCCATTTATTTGTAGTTGTTCCATGAACTAACGTTAGGATCCTGAAATCTTTTGTTTTTTGGTTGATTTTTAGGCCCACTTTTGCCGCGTCAGTTACGAGTTTTTTTATTTTTTTTTCATGTCTCTTGGGGCATGTGAGAGGAAACATAAGTCATCAGCATAGTTAAAGACTTCTAGGTGCGTGGTCGTTGTCCATTGAATGCCTCTATTTTTGTCCAATATCTTTTTTAATACCTCGTTAAGCCCTATGTTGAAGAGGAGCGGAGATAGTATACACCCCTCCTTCACTCCGTTGTTTACAGGAATTTTATCCTCAGTGGTGCCCTTATGCAAAACACAGTAACTTGCTCGATCATAAAGTACTTTTATCAGATCTGTGATTTTTTGTAGCACCCTAGGTTATGAAAAGCAGCCCATATTAAGTCGTGTTTGATGGGGTTGAAAGTGAGCTGAATATCCACAAGGACATGGTAGAGTGGCGAACTGTATTTCATTGATTGCTCGATGATAATTCGCAACGTGTTAATGTGGTCTATACAAGATTTGCCAGGATGAAAGCATGTTTGTTCTTATCACAGTAAGGGTTTGACTGCTTCATATAGACGTGTAAGGCGTGTATAATAATGGTTGTAATCTTATTGACTAGGTTTATTAGCATTATATCACTCCGGTTCGTATACTCACATAGGTCTCCTTTTTTTGGAAGTTCGATAATTACGCCTTCTTTCCATTGGTTGTTAAAGGGTTGTTTTGTCTATGTGTTCCAGCAGAGGATACAGCAGATTGGCTGCATTGTTAGGGCAAGATTTAAAAATTTCTGGTGGGCAATTGTTAGTTTCTGAAGCGTTCGCTACTTTAAGGTGTGCTAATGCCATTTTGATTTCGTCAACACTTGGTGGATTAGTGTCTATTCTTCAGGAACTGTTATATTTGGGTTCTCACTGAAGTATTCTGTCCGTTTTCTTTTATTTGGTCTTCAGTATTTGTTAGGACTGAGCCACCATTATATTCTAGTGTGGCGCTGCCTCCGTCTGTAGTTTTATTGGCTAGTCTCCTTGTAATTATGTAAAGAGACCTTGAGTCTCGTCTCTCTGCAGCAGATTGTGCTTGCTCGGCAAGGTTGTTAGCAGTTTGTCTCTTCTCGCTGCTTTCTTGACCTCGATGTTTGCCCGTTTGTGTTGCTATTGGAGTCTACATCTAACCTCGTTGGTGCTAGGATTTAGTAGTTTAATTTTGAGCGTTTTACGGGGGCTAATCTTGTTCAAGGTGTCATTAGTAGGTCAAGTTATTTTTCTTTTTGTTTCTTGCCTAAAGGGTTGTTACATGTAATCTTTAGACTCTCTTTACATTTACTCCATCTTTCGTCCAGGTTTATGTTTCGATGTGTTGTGGCAATTCTCTGAAATTTCTGGTCCATTTGTAGATGGCTAGTTTCGTTCTTTAAATTATCGGTATTGAATTTTACTCTGTTAGATGATATTTTGTTGGTGGTGGCTAGTTTTAGTTGAAAATGAGCAATAACCAGATAGTAGTCACTAGCTACATCAGCTCCTCTGTATGATCGAATATCTAGAAGGGACCGTCTCCAATTTTATATATATATTATGTGGTCAATTTGGTTGTCGGTGTGTGAGTCAGGTAATTTCCAGGTACCCTTGTGAATGGTATTGTGTGGAAAATGAGTGCCACCAATTACTAATCTGGATACTGCACAGAACTCGACCAATAAATGGCCATTGTTGTTTCTTATTCCCAGTCCGCGTGTTCCTATAATCTTCTCTGTATCTTAGTTATTAGACCCTACTTTGGCCTTAAGATCTCCTATTAGCCAGATGATGTCTGATTTCTTGATCTTATTAAGGGTCCTCGTTTGATACTTCTGTGGGGGCGTAACACGGCACAATGGTTATTTTCCTGAGCCTGGTTTTCAGACGGGCGATAAGAAGCCTATCGTTCATTAGTTCCCAGTTTTAGTAGTAAATCTAGCCTATTCTAGTGCTTCGCGTTGGGTTGTTTTCCAGTGTATAGTAGAAGTTCGCCTGATGTGGTGGTGTGTTGGTCCGTGCCGTGTTTTACACAGTCCTAGAATATGGATTTTGTAGCTGTTCTACTTACTGTGCGAGTCTTGAGGCTTCGTGCATTGTCCTAATATTCCAATTTCCAATTCTAGTCCTTGTTTTCATGCCAATGATCGCCAACTTAAGAGCGGTCCGGTTGACTTCTGTATAAGTTTCAGTAATCAGGGTTTTTAAGATTAATGGGTGATTAGCCCATTGAATCCGATTCTGATATTGAGGCTGCCAGCTAGCTTTCAGACAGACTAGCCTCAAGTTCTGTACTGAGATATGGCTAAATTTACAGCAGGGATTTAATTAAGTGAAGTATGGTTATACCGCCAATATTCGGTTGTCAGAGCCTCGTCGGCTATCTAGCAGGTCGCACAAGGAAGTCTAGATCCTGAGACTACCATTGGAGCAGGAGAGGAAGGCAGTTGGACGACTTGGTGTTGATGATGTTGGGCGTCGTCCTTTACACCTTTTAATTAGCGCTAGAAAATGCGTTCGTTCATATATGCAACTACCATAATAAATTTATTTCGGGCTCATGAATTTGCGTATTTGGTATTCGAATAGACAGGTTTAAGTAAAAAACTGAACAACCTTTTACAAGAGGTCAGCCCATATTGAGTATTACATTATAGTAAAAATATAATCGGGTCCTTTTACTAATAGGAAGAATTGTATTCGTAAAAAATCATCCTTCACGATTACCGTCATCGGAGCATTTGGCTACTTGTCTATAGCAATATATGTTCAGGGGAATGGGATGAAAGTAGTGGGAGACGTTAAATATTGTGTAGATTCAGTAGGATTTCAAAAATTTTGCTGATTTTTAGTTCAGATAATGGACAAATATATATAAAGGGTTGAAGAATTGTATGAGAGGCGTGGTTTGGTATATACACGTCACATCATAAAGTATTTGCCCACCTAGAAATTTCAATGTAACTGCCAAAATTTAATATCTAATTAAACCCTTTTATTATATTAGGTAAATTAAATTGTTCTTAACAAGTGTCCATCATAAAATTGTTTAGATAAGCCTTTTTGGTGAAATCATAAATTAAAAACCAATTAGAACAAATTTCCATGTTTTGCATGATAATCGTTTTGGGGCGATTTCTGAGAATTCCAGCTGAAGTAAAAACTCATTTCAAGTTTCTAGGGATTATGGGAATTTCTAGTGACATTTTATGATAAAAACTATGTTATAAATACCGTTGCCCTTTTATAAATTAACCATTCGCAAACAGTATTTTGTCATTGATACAGACTCAATTGTTTTGTGAAAATGCCTCAAGCGAAACAAGTTTCTGTTGCGAGACATCAAGATGGTCACTTGAGTCGACAAATCGCGAGTGATATGCGGATGCCAAGGAGAACGGTGGATTACATCGTAAAAAAAATTTCTGCGGGACATGGAATTCCAACCAAAAACGTTCAGGGAGGCCTCGAAAAACGACTCCCGCTGAAGACAGAGCTATAACAATGCCCAGGAGACGTAATCGCCGCCTAACCGCACCAGAAATCATCGTTCAAGTAAACCTGGAGCTGCTCATCCCCATCAGCGTGACAACCGTGAAGAACAGGTTAGCAGAAGGTAGACTACACGGGAGAGTTGCAGTGAGGAAAACACTTCTTAGGCAAGTGAATAAACGTAAACGATTAGAATAGGCCCGAGAACATGAAAATTGGACATCAGAACAATGAAATTCTGTCCTTTGGAGCGACCAATCTAAACTCAAAATTTTCAGTTCAAATCGACGAGTTTACGTGCGGCGGTCATCTGGAGAGAGGATGCTGGAAGCCTGTCAGTTGCCTACAGTAAAACATGGTGGAAGTTCAGTAATGGTTTGGGGTTGTTTTGGCAACGGTAAGGTTGGAAAAATCTTTAGTATAGAAGGAATGATGCAAAAAAAACAGTATCAAGAAATTTTGTTAACTCAAATGCTTCCTTCTGGAAGAAATATATTTCAGGGGAAATGTATTTTTCAGCATGACAACGACCCTAAACATTCTGCTAAACAAATTAGAGAACTTTTAGACCAATGGAAATCCGATGACCTCCTGGAAGTGAAGACTTGGCCTCCACAATCCATTGTATTGCCGTGGGATCATTTGGACAGGTGTGTTCGAAAACTGAATCCAACATCAGAAAATCACTTGTAGGAACTTTTACCAGCAGAATAGGCTAAAATAACCGAAGAAATTCTGAAGAAACCACTGGACAGAATGCAGAAACTCTGTAAAGCGGTAATTAGAAACAAAGGAGATCACATTGATGAGAAAAATCCTGGAAAATCATAAATTTTTTTCTGATTTTCTAGTTTGTAAATAATGTGAAAATAAATAATAACTCATTAAAATTTAAAAAAATGTATATATTATCTGGGTTCTTGTTGTCTTGGGACTGAAGTAACTAGATTGGCAAATACGTTTTGATGGTAGTGTATAGTGTTATAAGTCGCTGTTTTGATTTCGGAACTCAAGGAAATAGAAAATTACGTTATTTTTTCATTCTTGCCAACTATAGCAATTAATATTTTTCTAATAAATATCTATCATTTAAAATACCCAATATATTTGGATTTAGTTTTTCTGTAGTGACACTCCTTAGTACTGGGTAAATCTCTCTCTCTCTCTCTCTCTCTCATCGCATGTGAATTCTTATATATTGCTGGTATTAGCAAAGACCAGCAACATATTTTTGGCAAACTTACTTAAATATGGTGTACAGGCAGACTTTTGTAAATGCAAGGCGAAAGCATTTTTTTTACATTTTCCAAAGGAATAACGTGTTGTGTTATTTAAAGTTCCCACAAGGGTTTAGGTAACAGAATGTTTATTGTACTATTAAATTACTATTAGTCATATTATGGTACAATTTCTTTTATGATGCAAATTGTAAAACAATTATTTGAAAAATATAATAAAATATTTAATACTCATGTTAACTGTTTTCATATTTGTGCAATTTCTTAATAATATGTCGTCTATTTTTAACAAGTGCGCTTCGGCGAATGTGGCCTGCTGACATATATTTTTTAAATTGTTCTTGTCATTTCTATTATACTTCTGAAATATAATCTATTTATGTTTTTTTGCAATATTCTCGTGGAAAATTAACATTAAATCAGATCCGATACTAAATCATAGTAAAACAGGCATTTTCGTTTTTATAACAGTGCAAGTCGGAGTTGTACAATCAATTTTTGTTTCCGATCTTTGTTGAAAACTGATGGCTTTGAAACTTTCTTTTTTTTTATATACCAGATTTTAAATTATTAAAGGTGATACGTGATAATTTTCGTTCAATCTACACCCTTCGGAATTTTTTCAAAATTTCTTGAGCAATACTTTTCGAGATAAGGGAGGGACAGCGATTTTTGGCAATTTTTAAAAAATAATACAAAGAAAAGTGTCCGCAAGTATTACATTATATATAGTACTGAACTCGTGCTTTAACAAACTTCCATTTGACCCTACTAGATGACCTGGTTTTTTATTTTTTAACTTTCGATTTCACCCCCCAAAACTAACCCTTTAAGTTAAAATTTAACTTCAAAAGCTACACGGCTCTGATGAGGCTGTCAATTCCTATATTAGTGCTAAATTTCAACTTTCTATGTTAAATAGTTTCGGAGAAAACCGGGTGTGACCGTCGGACTGACACCAAAGTGATGTTCCGAACGGAACACTAAGAAGTATGACATCCGCCTTACCACTTTAAGAAGTAGCAGTCAATTATTAGTTAATAATGACAGTAAGGAGTTAGGAGCCATACATATATAAGAAATCAAAAAATAAAGAATTTATGAATTAAGTTTTTGTTAAGTTATCCACCTAGGTATGATGACGCCATACGAGAAAATGTTTAAGTTCATTGTTCTAAGGAGGATGAAATTTTGTACAAGTTCGTTACGTTTTGCAGTTTTTATGAATATTTTTCTTCCGAAAAACGAATGAAAGTAATTTTGAGCATTACAGTGGTAAAGTTGAGCATTAGAGAGGGAAATGAGTCGAGAAATATCTCAAGTGTACCGCTATTAGGGTGCATCTTATTTTTTAGTAAAATTTTGGTAATTTCGATCAGCCTTATGCTCAATTTAGGATGACCTTAGATCAAAACGATCGGTTGAGAGAACAACTGAGAAAACCATTAGGCTTGTTTAGATTTCCTTGGTGTCAGGTGTTACTGAAAGAGGGAGAGAATCCGAAGATACAATTTTCAAAATTATTTGGCCTCTTTAGAGAACGACAAGAATTATTTTTCACGAAGTGAGACTTGGATGCTCTATTGGGATCCTCCTCTGAAGAAGAAGTCAATGCAATATAGGTTCTCCACCTCCAAAAAGGTAACAATTCATTCCTGTTCTAAAAGGTTGATGGCTACCGTTTTTTGAAACCATGAAGGAGTTTTGCTTATTAGGTATATGGAAAAAGGGTCCACAAATAATGGAGAGGTATACGGAAGGATGATTTAAAATCTGAAGCAGGCCATTAGAGAAAACGTCCAAATTCACAGAGAACCAAGGGGATTCCGTAGGTGTTCCGCATTTTAATTTTGATACGGAACATTAAGAATAATCTATAATCATATAACTTCTTTTGGGCTCTTAATGAAAAAAGTACGCAACAAAAAATTGATGCACTGGGCAGTTTTTAACGTAGTTAACCTTTTAGTGTAAAAAATAAAGCTTATTCAAAATTTTTATGTCATATATAGTATATATTACAACCTTTTTTATTTCTTCCCTTAGTTACTGATAAAATAAGTAGACCCAAAGTATAACAACCAATCACATATATGATTAGCTGTTTAACGTATTTTTTTTAAAATTTATTTTTACGCCTTTTGGTAAGTACTTTTTTAAAATTTAGGGTAACATATTATAGACCAAGAGGGCGACCCGCAATTTTGACCTGTCCGTTAACCGTCTGCTTAGTTCATTCTATCGGGCGAGTGGAATAAAAGCATTGATTTTGCGGCTCCCGCGCCCTGGAATGCCCAGATAAGGCCCAAATGTTCAAAAACGCGAAAAACGACCGTTTTTGGCCGGTGAATCCATACCGAAAAGTATGGATTTACCGAGTTACAATTTCTATCCTGCAGCCCTAAATTAGCATCCTACGACTTACGTTTGTCCAAACTTTGGAAGAACGATCTCAGAGGTAGCCTAAGATGATGAGTTAAACGTCACTCTAGCGTCGATTTTATGAGGCGTAAACAAAAGAATTGCTAGAATTCCGGACATAACACTTATGGGATCACTTCGGTGTCCGTCCTTCCGTCCGTCCGTATGTCCGTCCGGCTGCCTGTCACACCCAATTTTCTACGGAACTATTTGACACCGAAATTCACAATTTGTCACAAATATAGGAATTGATGGCCCAATTAGAGCTATGTAGTTTTGAATATTAAATTTTGACTTAAGGGGTTAGTTTTGGGGGTGAAAATAAAAGTGAAAAAAACCATTTGCGAGTTCAAAAATATATATGATGTAGTCCTTGCGCAAATGTTCTTCATATTATTTTTAAAAAACTGCGAAAATTCGCTGTCCCCCGCCCTAACTCTTAGAGCACCGATCAGAAAATTTTAAAATATTCTTCATAAGGTGTAGATTGAATGAAAAATTATGACTAGTGCGCAGTACCTTTGATAACTTATTTGGTATACGAAAAATCAATTTTTCAGGTTATCGAGTGGAGTGTCGAATGAAAGCTAAAGATTTCGAAAAATCGTGGTTCCCCAAATCTATTTCTAAGAGTACTAATCAAAAAATTTTAAGATAATTCTGGAACATTCTTCATAAGGTGTAGATTGAATGAAAATTAGTGCGAGTGCATTACCTTGGATAATTTATCTGGTGTATAAGAAGATTGGAAACAAACTTTGATGTAATCTCATTTGGGGTGTGTTTTATGAAATTACTGATTATTTTATATCTCCGTAATAAAAATTCTTGTTTTAAAAGCAATCACCGTACACACTAATTGTGCAAGTCCGACTTGCACTGTGCGGGTTTTTTTTTGGGTAGATTGAATCAAGTCTAGAAAATCTTGACAAGGTGTATTAATGTAGACCGTAGTTATGCAGAAAATATTTATTAGATAAATTAAAATATAATCCTTGTAAAACCAATTATATGTCAGAATATTTGATTAATATGTACTATAATTTTATTTATTGTTACATGAGTTGTAAAATTGTTTTGTAGCGATAAGTCAACAAAGGTACACGGAGTATTATCTAAAAAATAATAATTAGATTGTTTTGCAGTTTCAAGTACCGAGACACTTGTAAAGCAACCTTTAATACACACAGTATTCTGTTGTTGCCCTACCTCTTCTATAATATATATATATATATATATATATATATATATATATATATATATATATATATATATATATATATATATATATATATATATATATATATATATATATATAAATATATATATACACATATATAATGCGCCGTCTCTCTGTCCGTCTGCCCGTTAGTGCGCTTATTACTCGAGAACCACTTATCCGATTTACGTGTTTTTTTTTTTAAATATACATATGTTCTCTGGCCAGGTTATAGGATATATTTTATTACGTTTGGTAACATAAGGAATAAGCGGTGACGATAATAGTGAATCAAGTCGGAAAAAAGTTTGCCGCTAGTGCGTTCTCTTGCAATACATTGCCTAAACCAGTAAATATGGAACAATATTATGTAGCAAAGAATATAGTATATATAAAATGCAACGTCTCTCTGTCTGTCTGTCTGTCCGTTAGTGAGCTTATCACTGGAGAACGACTTATCCGATTTAAGTGTTTCTTTTTAAACATACATATGTTTCTCTGGCCAGGTTATAGGCGATATTTTATTACGTTAGGTAACATAAGAAATAAGCAGTGACGATAATAGTAAATCAAGTCGGAAAAAACTTTGCCGCTAGCGCGTTCTCTTGCAATACACTGCCCAAATCATTAAATATGGAACAATATTATATAGCAAAGAATATCTATGATATATATAAAATGCAATGTCTCTGTCGGTCTGTCTGTCCCTTAGTGCGCTTATCACTTGAGAACCACTTATCTGATTTAGGTGTTATTTTTTTAATTCATACATTTGTTCTCTGGCCAGGTTATCTATAATCTTCCGTAATATATATAAAATGCAGTGTCTCTCTTTCTGTCTGTCCGTTAGTGCGCTTATTAATCGAGAACCAGTTATCGGATTTATATGCTTTTTTTAAAACATACATGTTTCCTGGCCAGGTTATATGATATATTTTATTACGTTAGGTAACATAAGGAATAAGCAGTGACGACAATAGTGAACCAAATCGGAAAAAAGTTTGCCGCTAGCGCGTTCTCTCGCAATACACTGCCTAAACCAATAAATATGGGACAATATCATGTAGCAAAGAACATAATACGAGTATATGCAACATCTCTCTGTCTGTCTGTTCGTTAGTGCGCTTATCATCGAAAATCATTTATCCGATTTACTTTGTTTTTTTTTTATTCATACGTATGTTCTCTTTCCGGGTTATACAATAATAATAATAATCTATAATATATATAAAATGCAACGTTTTTCTCTGTCTGTCTGTCTGTCCGTTAGTGCACTTATCGCTCGAGGACCACTTATTCGATTTACGTGTTTTTTTTTAGATTTATACATATGTCCTCCTACCTGGCCAGGTTATAGGATATATTTTATTATGTTAGGTAATATAAGAAATAAGCAGTGACGATAATAGTGAATCAAGTCGGGCAATATTTTTGCTGCTAGCGAACTCTCTTGCAATACGCTCCTAAACCGTTAAATATGGAACCATATCATGTAACAAAGTATACAATATATATAAAATGCTACGTCTGTCCGTCAGTTGGTCTGTCCGTTAGTGCGCTTATCACTTGAGAGCCACTTATTCGATTTATGTGTGTTTTTTTTAATTCATACATATGTTCTCTGGCCACGTTATATAATAATAATAATAATCTATATAATATATATAAAGAGCAACGTATCTCTATCTGTCTGTCTGTCCGAGAACTACTTATGCGATTTACATATTTTTTTTAATTCTTAACTTTATCAAAAAAAAATCTATAATATGTATAAAATGCAACGTCTCTCTGTCTGTCTATCTGTATGTCTGTCCGTTAGTGCGCTTATCACTCGAGAACCACTTATCCAATTTACGTTGTCCAATATGTTCTCTGGCCAGGTTATAGGATATATTTAATTACCTTAGGTAACATAAGGAATGCGCAGTGACGATGATAGTGAATCAAGTCCACGCGAGCGGAGGCGCAGGCACGGCTAGTTAAATGTATAAATTATGATTATCTATTAAAAGCAAAGCAATCTTTACATTTTACTCGTCAAAGATATAACTTAAGTATTGAAAAATACAAGAACAAATAATCTGAATCTGCTCCTGCCTAAATGAGTGCAAAATTAATTAAATCAATTTTGTTAGAGACATATTATTACTCACTAAGTAATTATTTATGCGATGCTATTGTAGTGTAGTTTCAGGAATATCTGCGTATTGTACCTGCCAAGAATTTGATCAACTATCTGTGATTGTGTATTGATGTGTATTCTTCTGTTTTTTTCCTGATTATAAGGTTTTAAAGTTTTATAATTACTTTATATCGCTATTAAATATATCCTCTTGTAGTAGTTGACATAAAAGAAATAAATAGAATTTAAGTTTTGAATTTGACCGTTGTGTTACTCAGGTTTAAAGGCTTGTCCTAAGAAAGGATTTTTGTTCGTATGTCACCACAGAATTTTATGCTTCATGTTGCAGACTTTAATATTCAAGATCTGATAATATGTAAATTCTAACGATAATTGAAAATAATCCTTGGCAGATATTTTGTCTGTATCACGCTTTGAATAATTGTTTTACTGTCACGTTTACATCTTGTAAAACAGCACGTATGGTAATTAATGGAACAAATAAAAATCCCAAATATATTTTTACACGGAACGTATATGGGATCATTTCGGTGTCTGTGCGTCTGTTGGTCCCACCTGATTTTCTCTGGAACTATTTGACATAGAAAGTTAAAATTTGTCACAAATATAGGAATTGATGACCCAATCAGAGCCGTGTAGTTTTGAAAGTTAAATTTTAGGGGGTGAAATTGGAAGTGAAAAAAAAAATTTTTTTTTTAAGGTCAACGAGTCAAATGAAAGCTTGTGAAAACACGAGTTCAAAAATATATATATGATGCAATACTTTGATGATAACTTTTATTGATGAATTAGCTAATTTTTACACTATTAATATTATACAAGGATATGCTTAGAAACAGAGTAAACAAATTGGGTCTTAAGATATACACATGATTGGGACCTAACTAACTTAGCCTAGGTAAGGAATTTACATAACTGCGTTAAGAGAACTTAAGATATTTGACCTTAAGATATTTCATGAGCAGAAAACTTAAGATATTTGAACTTAAGATGTTTCATGAACATAGACTTAAGGTTAAACTTAAAATTAATTAAGGCTAACTTGAGCTAATCTGGCGGTAGGGGGTCCAAGAGTCTTGGCAGGCGACGTCGGGCATGGCGTGGAAGAGGGCGGTATATGGTCCTGACCGTGGGGTTGGGGTGGAGTGTGGTTTTGTCCAGGAATTTGGGCGTTGCTTATGAATTCCCGAATCGTTGGCATCTGGAGGTCTATATGAAGCTGGTTGTTGCGGATGAACCAAGGACATTTGGCGATGATACGGAGAGCCTTGTTGTGGACGGTTTGGAGGGTGGATCTGTGGAAACGCGATATTTGCCACCATGCTGGGCTGGAGTAGATCAATCCAGCTCGGATGATCATCTTGTATTACACGTATGTCAACTTGTTGGGGTATAGCTTGCCCAGGAGTTGGTTAGCTTTCTTGGCGGAGGCGGCGACCTAGTTCTTCCATACTAGCCACATGTAATACTAGCGCAAAAGTTTCTTTATATTACGAGGCTGGTTTGAAAAGTCCGTGCAAAGTCCGAGAGATGGCACCACCGCGTATCGAGGTCATGTTTAGTTAGTAGCATCTCTTGAATGAACGCACATCAAGTTTCAGCCATAGTGGTCTATTTCTTTGTGTTTGGCATTCGTGTGAATCAAGGAAGTCGATTGATTTTCAAGAAATGGACGAAAAAGAATTTCGTGTGGTGATTAAACATTACTTTATGAAAGGCAAAACGCCTCAGGAGACTAAAAAGAAGCTTGATAAACATTATGGTGACTCTGCACCTTCGATTAGAACAGTTCATAAGTGGTTTCAAAATTTTCGGACTGGCCATATGGGCACAAGTGACGCTGAACGTTCTGGACGGCCTGTGGAGGTTACGACTCCAGAAATCATTGATCAAATCCATGATATGGTGATGGATGACAGAAGAGTTAAGGTGCGTGAGATTGCTAGTGCTGTGGGCATCTCGACTGAACGGGTACATAATATTTTGCATAAACATTTGGACATGAGAAAGCTATCCGCAAGATGGGTGTCGCGATTGCTCACGCTTGACCAAAAACGGAATCGTGTGAAGTGTTGCAAGGATGGTTTTTGCAGCTGTTCCAGAAGAATCCGGAGGACTTTAAGCGTCGTTTCGTCACTGTGGATAAAACATGGATACATTACTATACTCCTGAGACCAAACAACAATCTAAACAATGGGTTACCAAGGGGGGAATCTGCACCAAAAAAGGCGAAGACCGTTCCTTCGGCCGGAAAGGTTATGGCGACTGTCTTTTGGGATTCGCAAGGGATAATCATCATCGACTATCTGGAAAAGGGTAAAACTATTACAGGTGAATATTATTCATCGTTATTGGACCGTTTGAAAAACTGAGCTGCAAAAAAAAACGCCCGCGATTGGCCCACAAGAAAGTCCTTTTCCATCACGACAACGCACCAGCACACACCTCAGCAGTTGTGGTCGCAAAATTAATGGAAATAGGATTCCAACTCGTTTCACATCCCCCCTATTCTCCAGACTTGGCTTCCTCGGACTACTATTTGTTCCCCAATTTGAAGAAATAGCTGGCGGGACAAAGATTTTATTCAAACGAGGAGGTGATTGCAGACACTAATGGATATTTTGCAGACTTGGACAAATCCTATTATTCGGAAGGGATCAACAAACTAGAATATCGTTGGACGAAGTGTATAAGCCTAAAAGGAGACTATGTCGAAAAATAAAAAAGGTTTACCTCAAACACATAATTAGTTTTTTATTTTTGCACGGACTTTTCAAACCAGCCTCATATTTGAAGAAAATAGCCAAAAATCGCTGTCCCCCCACCTTATCTTTAAAAGTACTAAACAAAAAATGTCGTAAAGATTCTGGAGTATTTTCCATAAGGTGTAGATTGAACGGAAATTATCAGTAGTGCATTACTTTTGATAATTTATCTGGTATATATAAAAAAATCAAAGTCATCGAATAGAGTGTCAAATAAAAGCTTGTGAAAACACGAGTTTAAAAATATATACGATGCAGTACTCGCTTTATATTATTCTAAAAAAAAACTTCCAAAAATCTCCGTCACCTACCCTATCTCTAAGATTATTAATCAAAAAATTTCAAAAAAATTCTGGAATATTTTCGATAAGGTGTAGATTGAATAAAAATTATTACGATTGCATTGCCTTCGATAATTTATTTGGTATATACGAGGCATGTTTTTTAAGTAAGTACCGTTTTGCGATTCCGCCGCCGCAGCAATACGGTCGGCGTTCCGCACATGCGCGCTGGTAACCTACATCTCATGTCTACGCACTGACGCCATTACAGTCTGATTCTTCATTGTATACGTTGTTTACTGAGTGTTTAAGATGCCTCCGACAATCGTGAGTCCCGCCGATTGTGAAGTACGGGCTGTTATACAATTTCTTAGTGCTAAAGGCGTAAAACCGATCGATATTCATCGTGAGATCTGTGAAGTTTACGGACAAAACATTATGAGTGATGGAATGGTAAGGAAATGGGTGAGAGCATTTAAAGATGGCCGCACAAATGTGCATGATGAAGAACGGAGTGGGCGTCCTTCGGTCGTTAATGAAGATTTGGTGCAGAAAGTGGACGAAAAGGTGAGAGAAAACAGACGCTTTACAATTTCATCATTGTGCGACTGCTTTCCTCAATATTCTCGTAGTGTTTTGTATCGCATTGTGACCGAGAACTTGAATTACCGGAAATTGTGTTCACGTTGGGTTCCAAAAATGTTGACGGATTTGCACAAAACCCAACGTTTAGGCAGTGCATTGACTTTCCTTGAGCGGTACCACAATGAAGGTGAACATTTTTTAGACCAAATTGTTACTGGTGACGAAACATGGGTGGCCTACGTCACACCAGAATCGAAACAACAATCCATGGAATGGCGACATTCATCATCACCCAAAAAAGTGAAGTTTAAGCAAACAATTTCTGCCCGCAAAATCATGTGCACAGTTTTTTGGGACAGAAAAGGAGTATTGCTAGTGGAGTTTCTGCCTCGTAATGAGACAATCAATGCAGCGTCTTATTGTGAGACATTGAACAATCTGCGTCGTGCAATCCAGAACAAAAGACGTGGCGAGTTGAGTAAGGGTATCGTTTTGCTGCATGACAATGCCCGTCCACATGTGGCTAATCGGACCAAAGATCTCATCAAATCTTTTAAATGGGAAACTCTAGATCATCCTCCATACAGCCCTGATCTGGCGCCCAGCGACTACCATTTGTTCCTGCACTTGAAGAAGCACCTGGGTGGTCAGCGTCTTCAAGACGATAACGAAGTCAAAACATTTGTGATACAGTGGTTAACAAGTCAGGCGGCAGAATTTTATGAGGAGGGTATTCAAAAACTGGTGCCACGTTATGACAAGTGCCTCAATATTCACGGAAATTATGTAGAAAAGTAGATTAAGGTACAGGCTTTCATGTAAAAATAAAATTATAGCGATATCTTTGCACGTCTTTTTTTTAATTCCAAAACGGTACTTACTTAAAAAACATGCCTCGTAAAAACAAAGATCGGAAACACGCTGGGTTGAAAATTAATTTGGAGTATATTTTGTGAAGTGACTGATTATATATACCTTCCCAACAAAAATTTTTATTTTAAGAGCAATCACGGTACGGAACATTACTTGTGCAATTCGGATTTGCCCTTGGGCGGCTATTTTATTTATTTATTAGTGGATAACCCATTCTTATAAACGCTAAAATACAATAAGGAACGCGCATGCTTACTCTAATTTTTAGAAATGAATGAATGAGAAGAAAAAATTGCTAGAAACAAAAATATCGTGACAGTTGATATATGATAGGACGAGAAAATTAGACTAGAGCATTTACTTCTAATGACAATTTGAATATGCTCTGAAATGTTCTTAATAATATATTTTTTATAACTATTAGTCATTTATTAAATAAATCAAAATATAGCCTATTATAGTCAAAAATAAGTTTAACGGGGAGTGTTTGCACTACGTATTGATACCAGTGAGAATGCCGTGGGAAGGTATAGCTACATCTAGTATTCCTCAGAAGAACAACAATGTCAATATGAGCTAAAATAATAGGTTAATTAATTAAAGAGTTAATTATTGTATGTAAAAGTGATGTAGTCCACGATAGACCTTACGGGTTTCGCAGGGTAGTTCTATAAGACAATATTTGTTTTGAACAAGAAAGAACCTTGCACGTAAGTGGGAGTCCGAACAGGAAAGACGTATTTTATAATAGATTTGACAAGAGACTGACATAATATTTTGAGAGTATAAATATTTGAAAAATTTTTACCCACTCTACGAACGAGTCCTAATAGTTTTAGTGTTTTATTAAAAACGTAAACAAACTACTAGTTTTTTGGCTTATTATTATGCCTTGGTAAAACATTAACCAATATTTTGCACACTCAAAGAGCTGCCTCACTTGACTTATTTGTAGCGAGTATTCTTACATCACCAAAAATTGTCAATTATTTTTGCTGGATACTTATTCTTTTCAAAGTAAAAGTCAAATATTTCTTTATTATTCATAAATCAGTAAAATAATAGGTTTACTTACTAACTTAGTGTATGGCAAACACAATATGCAATCAGATGTATATGCATTTGTTGTTTTTAGCCTTTAGGCAGGCTGATGTCCGGTCATTTCTAGAAGAATACCTAGTCTTTATTCTATTTTTCTAATTATTTCCGAACTTGTCTTTAACGATTTTTATGTATTTGTTTGATTGAAAAAGGGTATGTTAATTTTTTAGTGTTCCGTACGAAACACTTATAAGATCACTTCGGTGTCTGTCCATCTGCCTGTCTGTCCCTCTGTCATCCCCGATTTTGTCCTCTCTCCTTTAACTATTTGACACAGAAAGTTGAAATTTGGTACTAATATAGGAATTGATGGCCTCATCAGAGCTCTGTAGTTTTGAAAGTTAAACTTTGACTTATGGGGTTAGTTTTGGGGGGTGAAATCGGAAATGACAAAAATTTTTTTTTACTAATTCATCGAGTAGGGTGTCAAATGAAAGCTTGTAAAAAGAAGAGTTCAAACATATATATATATATATATATATATATATATATATATATATATATATATATATATGTATATATATATATATATATATATATATATATATATTATATATATATATATATATATATATATATATATATATATATATATATAATATATATATATATATATATATATATATATATATATATATTTATATATATATATATATATATATATATATATATATATATATATATATATATGTGTATATATATATATATATATATGTATATATATATATATATATATATATATATATATATATATATATATATATATATATATGTATGTATATATATATATATATATATATATATATATACATATATACATATATATATATATATATATATATATATATATATATATATATATATAATATATATATATATATATATATATATATATATATATATATATATATATATATATATATATATATATATGTATGTATATATATATATATATATATATATATATATACATATATATATATATATATATATATATATATATATATATATATATATATATATATATATATATAATGTAATACTTGCGCGCACTTTTCTTTGTATTATTTTTAAAAAATGGCGAAAAATCGCTGCCCCCTCTTTATCTCGAAAATTTTGAAAAAACTCTGGAATATTCTCCACGGAGTGTAGATTGAATTAAAATTATCACGAGTGCATTATCTTTAATAATTTATCTGGTATATAAAAAACAAAAATTTGAAGGTCATCCGTTTTCATTAAAGGTCTTTGTTTGAACTTTGTTGAAAACTCATTTGGGGTATGTTTTCTGAAGTCACTGATCATTATATACTTCCGTTACATTTTTTTTTTTATTTTAGAAGCAATTAACGTACGGAGCACTAATTACGCAAGTTTAACTTGCACTTGACCGGTTTTTTTTATTCCTTTTTGAGGATATTTTATGTGTTTGTTTTTACTGGGAAAAATTATACAAAAAAACCAGTTTGATTGATTGATCTATTCCTGATGACACTTAATAAATGATAAACAAAATAAATAATTTGCCTGTTGTTTTTATTAAGTGGGAATACATTTTATGACTTTTAGTACCACTATACTAAGTATCCAAAGGGGAAATTATTAAAATACATTTCTATAAACTTCAGTCATTAGTTAAATAAACATGTATCAGACAATATACGGTAATATTTTTTTTATTGTTATTTATATATTGAATCTACAAAACTTTGTCTTAAAATTCTATAATAACAATAGGCCCTAATTTAAATAAAATTAAAATAAAACCCTTTACTAGGAATTTCTGACTTTAACTTATTTTCTACCTGTTTTATTGCATAAATAAATAAAATAACCATTTAGTATGTTAGGTTATCCGTTTTTTTTTTTTTTCTGTGAACTAAAACTTTAAATATCACTTAAATCTAACAACCTAAAAGAAATTAGGGAGACTTTTTTCTTAGTTCAAAGCTGTTCCAATCCATTCATAATTGTGGATATAGACAATAACATTTAAAAAAAACTGTACCGTATTACCGAAATAATACATAGTAATTAGTTTTTATACTACATCAAAAAACACATTTTATTTTTTTTTAATTAAAAAAAAAACCTATAAAAACACAAACATTGAAACGTCACATATTGGCATTACACATGTCAAGCCTGAAGAAAATAGCAGTGTTGTTAAAATGCTTAAAATTAAAATTTTGTTAAATTCTAGATAAACGAAGATTGGAATATACATACATACATACATACATACATATATATATATATATATATATATATATATATATATATATATATATATATATATATATATACATATATATATATATATATATATATATATATATATATATATATATATATATATATATATATATACATATATACATATATATATATATATATATATATATATATATATATATATAATATATATATATATATATATATATATATATATGTATATACAGTAGAATCTCGATTAACCGAGTCGCGATTATCCGAGCTCCGGATTAACCGAGCCAATCTAAGAACCTGATTATCCGAGGCACGCGCGTCTATGCTGCGTATTAACTCTTCTTCTTCTTTCTTCTTCTTCCTACGTTAGGACCATGTCCTGTGTTCACTTCAAAGGTTTCCCAGAAACAATTGCGATGATGAAGACCAGCTCTCATACCATCTTATTGGTGGTCTTCCAAGCGGTCGAGGTGTGTTTGGTCGATTCTCTTTTGCAACCTTAGCCAACCGGTCATTTGGCATTCGGCCTACATGGTCTCTCCATTCTCTTCTCCTATTCCTTGCCCATCTCACCCCATCCTGTATTTCACACATTTCCCTTATTTCTTCACATCTCTTCCGGTCAAATAAGGTATGTCCTGTTATCGATCTAAGTGTTCGCATTTCTGTTGTTCTTAGGAGTCGTTTTGTTATTGTGTTCTCCACTCTGGTTTCTATCGCGTACGTCATGATCGGTCTTACGCATGTTTTGTATATTCTTACTTTGCTCCTGGTGCTCATATATTTGTTTTCTCCAAATTATATCTCTTAAGTATCCTGATATTAATGATGCCTTTGTTTTTTGAGTTTTTACTTCCTCCTTAAGGTTCCTGGTACTTGTTATGTTTGCCCCTAGATATCTGAAGGACATCACTTGTTCTACACTCTGATCATAAATCGCGAATTTGCATCTTTTCGGTTCTTTAGATATTGTAAGGGATTTTGTTTTCTTTACAGATATTTGCATATTAAACACTTTTGCTGTTTGTTGGAATTTATGTAGGAGTCTCTGTAAGTTATCTTCATCTTCTGATATGATTACTGCATCATCGGCGTAGCATATTATTTTTATTTCTTTGTCTCCCAATCGATATCCTCTCCCAGTTTTCTTTACTTCGTTTATTATTTCATCCATTATGATGTTAAATAAGATTGGGCTTAGGCTATCTCCTTGTCTGATTCCGGTTGTCATAGGTATTTTATTGCTTAATTTATTTACCACTCTTACATATGTGTAGTTGTTGATGTTCAACTCTTCGATAGTTTTTATTATATTCGGGTGAATTCCCTTTTTTGTAGTAGGGTTATGACATCCGTTAACCGTACCCTATCGAATGCCTGGGTAAGATCACTGAAACACATAAAGGCTATCTTATTAAACTCTATGGCTTTTTCGGTAATTTGTCGGATTATAAATATGGCGTCTATAGTAGACCTGTTCTTTCTGAACCCTTGCTGTTCTTCACAGATTCCGGTTAACATTATTTCTTCTGCTAAAATTTTAGTGAACAATTTTAGTACCGCACTTATTAAGCTGATACCTCGATAGTTTTTTGGATCTGTCCTCTCTCCTTTTTTGAAAATTGGTATCAAGATGCTTTCTTTCCATTCGGATGGTATAATCTTGGCTGTGAGTATTTTGTTAAAGAAAATCTGTAATTCTTCTAGTAATTTATCACCTCCATATTTGATCATTTCGTTCTTAATTTCGTCTATGCCCGGGGCTTTTCTGTTTTTTTAGTTTCGCTGCCATGTGCTATATTTGATTCAAGGAAATGGTCCTATTTGGTTGTGCAACATTTTCATCTTCATGCTGTATTTCCTGTGTTAACGAATTGGTTTCTGATGGACTATAGAGTTTTTCGAAATATCTTTCCCATTCTTCCACCGTAATTTTTGTATTTTGTGTATACTCATTTATTGGTTTTTTTCTATTTCTCAGTAGATTCCATTTTTTTTGTCCTCCGTACAGATCATGTTCCATATCGTTCGAAAATTTCTCCCAGTGCTCTCTTTTGATTCTCTGAATATTCTCGTTGATCCTGTTTCTTACATTTTTATAATCATTGTATGTTATAGCATTGGATCTGTATTGTAGGTACGATTTTCTTTTTTCTTCAGCTAATGTCTTAACTTCTTGTTTGAACCAAGGCTTTGTGTTTGGTTTTCCCTCTTTCTTTATAGTCCTTCTTCCAAATGCTTCTTCTGCTGCGTATTAACTGAGCTTCTAAAATATGTATGTACATATTTCTATTTAAAATCGTCGGAGCCTTCGGGGAATCCCCTTGGCCCGTGTGAGGGGTTCCCCTATTTATGTTTTTGGACTCTTTCAGCATGTAAATTTGTGTGAATGCAGTGCGTTATAGCATTTACTACGGAGAAGTACGAGTATACTCACATAATTTATTTGGTTGGAGTTCTGGTAGTTAAGTGTAATTAATACGAACTGCTTTGTTTGAATTTTTGTTTGTCGTATTATAATGGAGCAAAACAAGCGTAAAAGAATCGTCGTTCCTATTGAAGAAAAATTAAAAGTCATCAGAAGAATTGAAACAGGAGAGACAATTAAAGTTGTTGCACGAGATTGTGGAGTAGGTGAGGTAACAGTTGGAGATTGGAAAAAAAGCTGCACAAAAATAGAAGAGTGGTGTATAAATCAAGCCTCCTCGTCGTCAGGAAAAAAATCAATGAAAACCGACGACTATGAAAAGGTTTAACGAAGCTTTATTCATGTGGTTAACCAACAGAGATCAAAAGGTGCGCCTCTGTCAGGTCCAATTTTACAACAGAAAGCAATAATGATTAGTAGGTAATTCCCAGAGATAGATCAGTTTACCGCCAGTTCTGGATGGCTTGACCGCTGGAAAAAATGGTACGGTGTACGACAACTGACTGTATGTGGTTAAAAACTTTCTGCTGATGTGTCATCAATTGAGAAGTTTAAACAGAACTTTAAAAAAAAATCGAAGATTGTGGATACACATGTGTTCAAATTTACAACTGTGACGAAACTGGTCTGAATTATAAAATGCTTCCATCAAAAACATTGGCATCTCGACAGGAAAAATCAGCTCCTGGGCACAAACGAAGTAAGGAAAGATTAATTATAATGGTATGTTCCAATCTGGCAAGCACAAAATCCCACTGACGGTGATTGGCAAGTCTGCACGTCCAAGAGCTTTAAAAGACATCTCACTCAAAGCCCTACTAGTCTGTTACAAAAGTCAGAAGAGTGCATGGATGGATGCGACCTTATTTACTAACTGGTTTAAAGAAGAGTTCGTGCCATCTGTGACTAAATTTTTGAACAGAAACCGTCTTCCTATTAAAGCAATTTTGTTAATGGATAATGCCCCCTCTCACCCTGGAAAAGGACTTCATGTGGGCGAAATCGTAAAATTTTTTCCTCCAAATCTAACCAGCATAATGCAGCCAATGGATCGAAAACATTAAAAAAAATTATAGGCGTTTATATCTTGAACATCTGTTAGAATACACAGAAAAGTAGGATATTATCAATGAGATGAGAAACGTTACACTGAAAAATGTTATTTACTGGGTAAGTCAAGCTTGAGGTTCTGTGCGTACTACCACTATTCAAAAATCTTGGTCAAAAGTTATTGATTTTGAGGACTATAATGACAGTGAAGATGATACTCCATTAAATGAATTAGCTTTGAAATTGAGGGGCCATGGAGAAATGTCCTGTTCAAATTTTGACAGCGAGATAGAGGAAAAAGAAAAAAGTTTATTTGAATTAATGCAAAAATTAAAAGGTTGCGAAAATGTGACAAGAGACGATGTTGTTGAATGGATTACAGCGGATGATTTAGAAGAAGAAATGAGTATTAAAGAAATAACGAATGCCTTTCAGGAAACCGAAAAATCAGATGACGATAACGCAGCGGAGGTGGATGAACAGTCTCCCATTAAGATCTCTCATCAAGAAGGTTTTGCTTCTTTGGAAAAAGCTTTGAGGTATATCGAACAACAACCAGAGGCAACCCCAGTGAATTTGTTTCTTCTTAATAGATGGAGAAACATTGCAGCGAGAAAAAGAAGATGCAATATGAAACAGAAGCGCAAAGATACCTATTTCACTCTTTTATTATGTTTGTACCTATTTATATGTTAAAAAGTTAATACATCGGTTTAAAGTATTGGTGTTTATTTTTTGAATGAATAAAAAACAAATCCGGATTATCTGAGTTTTCAGTTATCCGAGGAGGGTGCCCCCCACGTTACATGTGATGACCTTGAAATTTTTGTTTTCTTTATATACCAGATATTTAATTCAAAATTAAAGTTAATGCCCTCGTGATAAAATTTTCGTTCAATCTAAAGTTTGTTTCCTCGTGGAAAATATTACCAGAAATTATTTTCAAAATTTGTTGATCAGCGATTTTTCGCGTTTTTTTAAAAACAATTCAAAGAAAAGTGTGCGCAAGTATTACATTAAATATATTTTTTTTACTTGTGTTTTCACAAGCTTTCATTTGACACCACACTCGACCTAGTAAAAATTTTTTTTTTCACTTCCGATTGCATCCCCCACAACTAACCGCTTAAGTAAAAATTTAACTTTCAAAACTAGGTGGCTCTGATGAGGCCATCAGTTCCTATATTATTACCAAATTTCAATTTTCTGTGACAAATAGTTTCGGAGAAAATCGGGTGGGACAGACAGTCAGACGAACAGTCGGTCAGACAGACACCGAAGTCATCTTATACTCGTAAGTGTTCCGTACGGAACACTAAAAAAATATATAATATTTTACGCACACTGGGATATTTAAAATAATTACCCATTTTAACAACAATATAAAATAATCAAGAGTACATACCATACAAGGTATGACTCCTGATTATTTTATGTTGTTGTTATAAGTACATAGAACCTTCTTCTTAAGACATAAGGTAGTTCAGTTAGTTTAGGTTAGTTGATATTATAAAGAATTGACTTTACCCCTACCGCACTCCGTCACCCGTAACACGAGTAACTAATAATGTAAAACTGTTCTTTTATTTATCATCTCTGCTCAAGATTTTCTTATTATTAATACCATAAAGTACTTAACATTTGCATAACAGTTATCACCACTACACCTAACCATAGAATATATAGTTAAAACTATTAGCTGTGTATTCTGTGATCAAACACTTTATCTTTCCACTCGACGCTTGTTTTACTAATCATTGTAGCATCATCAGGACCCATAACGGGCAGTCAATCATCGCTGTGGAGGGTCAACGTGGCAAGATCCCAACATACCTAACATTTAAAATAAAACGTTTTAATGCGCGGATTAAGTTAGTTTTTAGTGTGAGAAAGCTAAATTCACTATTTATTTTAGATCTGTGTATTTTGCGAAATAAACAATTTCATTGAATAGAGTCTATACAAAAGTTAACTAAGAAAAAAAAATACGACCATTGAAAGCTTTTTAGATTTTTAATTTTGAACCTGTAATTGACTAGATACCTTATTAGTTCATTTGCTCTGCACTTCCCTGTCAAGACACCATACTGAATGGAAGATGTGACATTTTTAAACACTTTCTTTGGGGTCGGTCTAAGTACAATTTTTATAGTTTTTAAAAGGGGTTACTTAGACCCCGAATTTTCAAAAATTCGATTTTTTTACGGATTTTGATTCTCTATATTCTAAGAATTATTTAAAAAAAATAAGAAAATTCCATTCTGTTACAAAGTTATGGCATAAAATGAGGTTTTTTTTTTTAATTTTTCTAATACACAATTTTTTTTATAAATAATTAAATATAAATTTTTTGGTCGAAAATTGCATTCTAAAGTTTGAAACAGCGTAAATTATTTATTTTTGAAAAAAAACCCTTCGATAATTTTTAACTACTACATTATTTTACAGGATTAATTTTTATTTTTGCATATTGAATTACTTTTTGTGAAGTTATCCTGCAGAAAAGGAGGCGTCATAGTTTTCATCAGTGGTCCATTTATCCCAATAAAAAATAAGGTTAACATTTAAAACATATTTAAAAAATAATCGGCCAAGTGCAAGTCGGATATGGGCAATTAGTGTTCCGTACGATGATTGCTTTTAAAATAAAAATTTTTGTTACAGAGGTATAAAATGATCTTTAAAAAACATACCCCAAATGAGTTTTCAACAAAGTTTTTTTTCGATTTTTACTGAAAACTGATGACCTTGAAAATTTTGTTTTTTTATATACTTTATATATCAGTACTTTTCGAGATAAGATAATACAAAGGAAA
Source organism: Pachyrhynchus sulphureomaculatus (assembly GCA_019049505.1). Taxonomy (NCBI): domain Eukaryota; kingdom Metazoa; phylum Arthropoda; class Insecta; order Coleoptera; family Curculionidae; genus Pachyrhynchus; species Pachyrhynchus sulphureomaculatus. The sequence goes on along the minus strand of CM032447.1, from coordinate 183,084,253 downwards.
GTGTGCACAAGTATTACATTATTTATATTTATGAACTCCGATTTCATCCTCCAAAACTAACCCCTTAAGTCAAAATTTAACTTTCAAAACTACACGGCTTTGATAAGGCCATTAAATTCCTGTGTGCCAAATTTCACCTTTCTTTATCAAATAGTTCCGGAGTAAATCGGATGTGACAGACAGACAGGCAGACGGACAGACGGGCGGACAGACGGAGAGATAGAGGGACAGACAGACGGGCAGACGGTCAGACAGATAGACAGGCAGACGGATAGACAGGCAGACGGTGAGGCAGACGGACAGATACCGAGGTGATCTTATAAGTGTTTCGTACGGAACACTAAAAATTTTGTTTCAGATAATTTAAAGTACAATAAAAATATATAATCGCCATTCTTTTGTATTGTTCACTTAATAACATTTAAAATATTTTTTTTAAATATAAATACTTTCGGTAGTGCCCAGGTTAATGTAACTACCTAACAACTTTCATATAATGATTTATTGTAGTACGAATCTAAAATGTAGTGTCTAATTTATCCTCCTTGTACGAGGTTGGAAGGCGAAAATTCGGCAGCACGCAGACAAATAATAAATACTTTAGGGATAATACTGGCTGACTTTAAAATCATCTTGTTTACTGCCACTATGAACTTTGGCTTAGGATGCTTGCTTAAGTTTTGGCCTAATTAAGTTTACCTAATGATAATTCTAAACAAATTGGTTTTTAAATAAGAAGTTCTAGTAACAGATGCTGTTTATAATGTTTGAGTTGTTTTTTTTTTTTTCTACTGGCATATAGCATATGATATAATAAGTATTTGCTGTCCTCAGTTTTTGGAGTAAATAGTTTAATTTTCCACAAAGAGACCGAACTTTTAATAAAAAATACAACATAGGGTATATGTAATGGTTTAAATCATTTATTTTCATCAATTCACTCTCTATTAGTCTCAGTTCAGCGTTTGGCAATATCAAGTTTCCGTTCATCAACCACCATTTTATAATACCTCAAACAAATAAGCGCTGAGAAAATGGCTAACGTAACCAGAATTTGGGGGGATTAGTTTTCTATCTTGTTAATACCGCAAAATTTTGGTTGCAAAGAATATCTTTCTGCTCTCTTTTGTTTACAGTTTTGTAAAATGGTGTCCCCCTTAATTACAAACAGGAATAATTTCACTAACAATAATAAATATAGCATTTTCAGAATGCAAGTTAAGGGGTTGGTGGAAGAGAAGAGAAAACGTTGGATGCTTGAGTGTATTTTATTAGAATAGCCGTTAGTTTCCGAAAAAATCGGGTGGGACAGACATACGGATAGAGAGATACCGCAGTGATTCCATAAGTGTTCCATACGGAACTCTAAAAATGATATATTTTTAGAGTGTTTCGTTCCTAGGGAGCAATGGAGCAATTATTTTTACTTTCGAGTTAATTTAGTGTGAGTTTTTTATTTGATAAGTTGCTTTGTGTTTAACAGCATTGAATAACGCTCTGTTTCCGAAGTACTTGGCGTATGCTCACTTTTATGATGTGCCATGTTTTACCTATATAACATGTAGGCTGAAAAGTTTTTGATCTGATACATAAATGTCGCGGTTTTCAAAAAATTCTATGATATTTAGGAAGTACCAACCTTGAAACGATACGTGTCAAAATTTCATGACATTTCGACGATTAGTTTACAAGTTACAGTGGTTTTAATGACACTACTTTTGATATTTTCAAGACAACGGAAAAAATCAAATTTCGTGTATTGATTAAACACTGTTTTTTGATGGGAAAAATACTGTTCAAGCAAAACAGTGGCTTGATAAGAGTTATGGGGACTCTGCCCCTGGAAAATCACTCATCATTTACTGGTATATTGGATTTAAACGCGGTCGTACAGACACAAATGATGCTGAACGTTCTGGACGCCCAAATGAGGTGGTTACACCCGAAAACATCAAAAAAACCCACAAAATTGTTTTGGATGACCGTACAGTGAAATTGCGTGAGATAGCTGACACCCTAAAGATATCAAAAGAACGTGTTGGTCATATTTTGAGAAAGCTCTATTCTAAATGGGTACCGTGTTTGCTCATAGTGGACCAACAATAACAAGGTGATGATGATTCTGAGCGCTGTTTGGACCTGTTTAAGCGCAATAAAAAGGATTTTTTTTCATGCGATATATGACAATGGATGGAACATGGATCCGCCACTACACACCGAAATCAAATCGGCAGTCAGTTGAGTGGACAGCAGCCGATGAAAGCCGCCTGAAGCGACCAAAGACACAACAGTCGGCTAGGAAGGTTTTGGCCTCTGTATTTCGGGGTGCGCATGGAACAATTTTCATCGACTATTCTAAGAAGGGAAAGACCATTAATAGCGATTATTATATAAAGTTATTGGTACGTTTGAAGGCAGAAATCGCAAAGAAACTGCTCCAAATAAACAAGAAAAAAGTGCTCTTTCATCAAGGCAATGCACCATGTCACAAGTCAATGGTTACGATGGCAAAATTGCATGAATTGAAGTTCGAATTGCTTTCCCACCCACCATATTCTCCAAATTTGGCCCCCAGCGCATTCGCAGACTTCAAAAAAATTCTCGGAGGAAAGAGATTGGGCTCCAGTGAAGAAATTATCGCCGAAACTGAGGTATATTTTGAAGGCAAAGACAAATGTCATCAATCAGCATCTTCTAAAATATCTTGAAGGATTCAACATTATTAGAGATCACCAATATGGCTTTCGTAAAAATAGATCAACAGGAGATCTCCTGATTTATGTAACACATGTTTGGAACAACGCAATTGAACACTTTGGAGAATCTCGAGCGGTTGCTCTTGACATATTCAAGGCATTCGACCGTGTTTGGCACGATGGGCTGTTGGCTAAGCTACGTTCTTATGGTATGTCTGAAAAGTTCTGTTTGTGGCTCTCATGTTTCCTCAGAGAGCGTTCTTTACGAGTGGCAGTAGATGGATTTCTTTCTAACACCTTCACTATCAAACGCCGGTGTACCTCAAGGCTCCATACTGTCTCCTACTCTTTTTCTCATTTACATTAACGACCTGCTGGAAAAAACCGAGAATCCAATCTACAGCTTTGCAGATGACAATACGCTTATCTGTTCATTCACTTTGAACGCTCGGACATCGGCTACTCAGACGAATATTCGCAGAGAGCAGGAAGTCATTCAACTTAACAAAGACCTGAAAGAAATTTTATCTTGGAGTGACAGTAACCAAGTGGGATTTAACGCTACAAAAACCCAAGCGGTAGTTTTTTCTAAAAAAGTTAACGTTGTTGAACCCCACATAGTTATGTCGGGGCACTCCATTCCTCTAACATCGTCACTCAATTTGTTGGGCGTTAATTTGGGAGCAAATATGTCCTGGCATGAACATATTGCAGGCATAGCAAGGAGAACTTCTCAAAAGTTGGGTATATTATTTCGAACCAGAAAGCTTTACACTCTACAACAACTGTTAATTCTTTACAAAGCTCAAATTCGACCAACTATGGACTCCCATGTTTGGGGCTCCGCTCCCAAACATACACTGCATTTGTTGGATTCTATTCAGAGCTGTTCGTCTGATTGGAGACCCGGAACTGACCGGCAGCCTTGATTCGCTGGAACATCGAAGAACGGTTGGCGACTTGAGCCTATTATACAAGAATTTTCATGGAAAGTGTTCGAAGGATGTGGCCCGCTTAATTCCTCCCAGAGCGGTGCATGTTAGAAGTACAGGTCGCGCTAATACTTCATATCCGTATGAGGTTCAGCTTGTTACTTCTCGTACAATTCGCTTTTCAATCAGTCTTTTATATGGAGACAACATCATCCCTTTGGAATAACTTGCCCAGGACTGTGTTTCCCACCGAGTACAATTTATAACGATTCAAGAACAATGTGAATCGCTTTTTCCGCACACGTGTCGCTACTGTAACGCTTTAGGGACTTCTTCCCTGCAGCACGTGTGCTAGACCCATAAAAAAAAAATTTTCTACAAGAAAGGTATAGAAATGTTAGAATAGTGTTGGACTGACTGTATCGCTCTTGAAGGAGTCGAATTTTACCAGAACAATGTGTTTTAAGTAGCTAGACCAAAAACCTTTCAGCTTACGTGTTAGGTGCTAAAAGTACCATTTGCTGTATTTTGACTACAGTATGGATATTTGATGTGTATATGTGAAAAAGGTCGCGCTAATACTTCACATCCGTATGAGGTTCAGCTTGTTACTCCTCGTACAACGCTTTTCAAGTAGTCTTTTATATGGAGAACATCATCCCTTTGGAATAATTTGCCCGGGATTGTGTGTCCCACCGAGTACAATTTACAGCGATTCAAGAACAACGTGAATCGCTTTTTCCGCACACATGTCGCTCCTGTAGCGCTTTAGAGACTTCCCTGCAGCACGTATGCTAGACTCAAAAAAATCTCTAAGTGCTATTTTTGTAGAATTTATTTAAAATGTAATTTCAATTTGTAAAAAAAAGGTTTAGCTAATAGGTGTTTCGGTTAATAATGTCGATATTGCTAAGAGATGGCGTTCCTAATACACTTGTTGGTATAGACTAGTGACATCTATGGCGTTTTGGAAGGAATACGACATCAAAAGCCAGTTCGTTATTAATTGTCATTGTGCGCAAAACATAGTTCGTCATAGCTTTGAATATGTCGTGTTTCATATCAGAAAAAGACATTTTGCGGGGAAGTTTAATAATCTTATTTCATTTAAAGAAAACGGCTGCTGAAAGTTATTGATTGTTTGTTGAAACTTATGGTGAACATGCTCCAACCCAAAAAACTTGAGTAGACCCAGGCCAGCCTTCAACAACACAACCAGTGCACAATATACAGGGAAAGAAAGCTTTGCTGTGTATTTGGTGGGATAGTAGAGGAGCTATGTGTTATGAACTGCTGAAACCTGGTGAAACGATTTTTGGTGATCGATACCGATAAAAAATTGATAAAGTTGAACGAGCATTGAAGGAAAAATGACCAGAATATCCCCAAAGTCACGATAAAGTGATTTTTCAACACGACAGTGTTCGGCCCCATGTTGCAAAATGTGTTAAAAACTATTTGGAAAACATCAAATGGGACGTTCTACCCTACCCGCCGTATTCACCGGATTTACCCCCTTCAGACTATCACTTATTTCGATGGATACAGCACGGATTTTCAGAATAACACTTACATTCTTACGAAGAAGTGGAAATTTGACTTGATGAATGGTTGGCCTCAAAAGATGAAAAGTGGTGCGGAATCCATTCTTTGACAGAAAGATGGGAAAAAGTCCTACCTAACGATGACCAATACTTTGTTAAGGTAATTCATTTTGTGATGGAAATAAATGCTTAAATGTTGCGAAAAAAATCCACATTATTAACCGAAACACCTATTACATGTAGAAATTCTTACAATTAAATGTTTATTGGAAAATCAATAATAATAATTTTTCCTATATGGTGCAAAATATGTTGAGAATACAGTACAACAATGTGTTTGATTAATTCGGCGACCAAAATTATATTTTATGGAGTTAACAGTCTCCTAAGCCGTCGTATCGAAGGTATCATCTTTTCTAGGTGAATTGCAAAGAAGATAATCCGTAGACAATAATTTGTACCTTTCTTTTTTTTAGGACTTTATAATTTTATAATTGCCAACCTTTTTAAAGAATTTAATGTAAGCGGTTCCCATAAAAATAAAACCCTTTCACTAGAAATATTATACGCTTGCCCAATTTTCTACCTGGTTCGGCACTAAAATAAACAAATTTAGCCATTACCACGAAAAAGCTCTTAGAAAGCTTGCCAAAAATTTGCATTTGCAATCTTTTTTATGGCTTTTTAACTCTCTCTTTAGTACATTGTACAATGCACAACCAGGCAAACTTTTTGACAAGGACCACATTTTTGACAGTAATTTACAATGATCATCTTTTTGTCGTATGCAAATAAAAATCTGTAGGTTGTGTAAAGGGCAAAATTTTTGGTGTTCGTTAATATGTTTTTACATTTTTAAGAAAGTTTTTTTGTCACTATGGGGTACTAGAAGGGAAGCGGGTAGTTTAAGGCAAGGTTGCATATCTAATTAAGCTTTAGAGGTATATGTTTCCAAGTAATCGTTTAAATACATATGTTCCTATGAGTTTAATTTTTTTAGTCAATTTAGTTTTTATATCATACATATATCGAATGAAGAAGAATTTGTTATTAAATTCTTATGCTGTGCAACTGAAATGTTGGCATAGTTCATTTTGGGTTAACAGCTCTAATTATGAGCATAAGAATATGAAAAGTATATTTTTGTTGATATAATAATATAAAAACCCTCTTAAAGTGGCATAACCTCAAAAGATAATAATATTGAATTAAGCATTCAAAAATATTTAACGTGCAGATTCAGTTTAAGTTAATCAAACTTACTCAATAAATATTCTATTATCGATAGTAGTGAAGAAGCTTGAATTGGGTTTACATCCTTCTTTTTAAATATCCGGAATTATAAACCATGTCAAACCAAAAGATATTTTTTACATGAGCATTTGTTATTAATAGTAACAACTTGTCATCACCGGATCAAACAACCAATCAATTAAAACTTGGCACAACAATCTGAAACATAGCTATTGTTGTTCTCGTTTCCTTATAGCTCTCTATTTGTATTTCATTTTTATTCGCTCGTGTCCAAAACTACTCATTTATGATTTTTATTGTATAAACACCCTGTGCCCGTTTATGTTAATATACATGTATAATGCTTTTAATACGATTTCAGCGATACAGGGTTTGACGAGACCACACCTTTAAAGAACTTCTAAATAAACATAGACTGTACCATAAGATAAACGTATTAGAAAGAGATACTTATATGCTATCAATTAGTTACAAATATTCTTGTTATTACCTAGTACTCTCATAAATACTGTTACAATGAAAACATTGCCTAAACATTTAATTTCTATGACAATTAAAATAAGTTATTATGGAATTAATTCATATATTTACCATATAATGACAAAATTAATTTAACATTTATTCCCGCCCTCTTGCTTTTACACAAGTTCATAATCGATTAGGTTATTTGCTTATGGCAGCACTTGATTCAACAGATAATTATCCACTGCTTTTGTTAAAGCTTGATTTAAGGAGTCAAGATTGGCATGTTTTTTAGAGTAAACCATACCCTCTAAGAGGGACCATAGTTTATAATCCAAAGGATTTAGATCAGGACTTTCAGAAGGTCAATCTTCTATAGTAATAACACGTAGGCTAAAAGTTTTTGGTCTGACACATGGACGTAGCCGCTTTCAAAAAATCCGTATGATTTTTAGGAAGTACCAACCAAAATTTCATTACTTGTCCACGATCAGCTTACAAGTTAGGGTGGTTTTAGTGACGCCACTACTACTTTTGATATTTTCAAAATAATGGAAAAAAATCTAATTTCTTGTGTTGATTAAACACTGTCTTTTGATGGGAAAAAATACCGTTCAAGCAAAGCAATGGCTTAATAACTGTTAAGAGGACTTTACCCCTGGAAAATCACTCATCATTTACTGGTAAGCTGGATTTAAACGCAGTCCTACAGATACAAATAATGCTGAACGCTCTGGACGTCCAAATGAGGTGGTTACACCGGAAAACATCAAAAAATTCCACAAAATTGTTTTGGGTGACGGTAAAGTGAAATTGTATGAGATAGCTGACACCCTAAAGATATCAAAAGAACTTGTTGATCATATTTTGCATGAACATTTGTGCATGAGAAAGCTCTGTTCAAAATGAGTACCGCGTTTGCTCACAGTGGACAAAAAAACAATAACGTGTTGATGATTCTGAATGCTGTTTGGACCTGTTTAAGCTCAATAAAAAGGATTTTTTCATGCGATAAGTGACAATGGATGAAATATGGATCCATCACTACACACCGGCATCAAATCGGCAGTCAGCTGAGTGGACAGCAGCCGGTGAAAGCCGCCCGAAGAGACCAAAGACACAACAGCCGGTTGGGAAGGTTTTGGCCTCTGTATTTTGGGATGTGCATAGAATAATTTTCATCGACTATATTGAGAAAGGACAAACCATCAATAGCGAATATTATATAAAGTTATTGGTGCGTTTGAAGGCAGAAATCGCAAAGAAACGGCCCCATATGAACAAGAAAAAAGTGCGTTTTCATCAAGACATTGCACCGTGTCACAAGTCAGTGGTTATACGATGGCAAAATTGCATGAATTGAAGTTCGAATTGCTTCCTCATTCACCGTATTCTTCAGATTTGGCTCCCAGCGATGATTACCTATTCGCAGACCTCAAGAAAATGCTTGCGGGTAAAGAGGTTTGGCTTCAGTGAAGAAGTTATCGCCGAAATTGAGGCCTATTTTGAAGATAAAGATAAATTATTCTACAAGAAAGGTATAGAAATGCTAGAAAAGCGTTAGACTGGTTGAATGGCTCTTGAAGGAGACCATATTGATGAATAAAGTCGAATTTTGCAAAAAAATGTGTTTTAAGTAGCTAGACCAAAAACTTTTCAGCCTACGTGTTAAATGAAGGTACATTTTGTTGAAGCCATGCTTTTAGCTTTGTGTGCAGGTGCAGAATCTTGCTGGAAGGTTCAATGCTTATTTTTGAAAAGAGTATGGTTTAGGGGTTTCACAGCGTTCTCTAAAATAGTGTTTTGATATATTTTAGCCGAAATTCTCACACTTTTTTACACAAAAATTCCCACCAAACTATAACTGATGCTGGATGATGAACCTCTCTGAACTTTTGGGACAAGTTTATACACTTCCTTAGAAGATTTGGCATAAATCCTATCATTTTGATTATTGAAAGATTGTTTCACAGTGAAAATTTTTTGGTCAGTAAACAAAATTTTTCTGTGTTTGTCATTAGCGTATTCCTTTAACAAGCTTTTAGATTTTTCCTACCGTTTTTGCTTTAAATCATCCTTCAGCAAATGACCAGTGTGTATCTTATAAGCACCAAGTCTTAGATCTTCTTTAACAATACGAGAAATAGAATTTTTCGAAATTTTCGTCTTACGAGATAAAATTTTTTGTTTGCGGAGAGGATTTCGGTCAATTTGCGCTTTTACAACTTTAACAGCTGGTGGCGGTTGAACTGTTCTTGGTCTTTCTGAACGTTGCCTGTCTTTTATGTCTCCCGTCTCAGTAAATAATTTTATCGCCTGGTAAACAATCATATGACTTATTTTAAGCGGTTTTAAGGTCTTAAAAATGTTGTTTTTTTCCATATCGCGTTTAAATAAAGCTATAACAGCAATCCTATTTTCTCGATCTGCATTATTTAAAGAATTCAAATTGTAAACTGTATAATAACTGAGTAACACCTATAAATAATTTCACTAAAAAAGTATTAATGTTTATAGAGGACGTACGTAAAAGTTTGTAACAGTATTTATCGGAGTACTATATATTACAGGTTGTGGCGGTTCGTTTTTTAATTGAATGTGACGGGGACTATGGACGTATTAAACCCTATATGCCTTTTTCTAAGTGTGATATTCAATTACGCCACAGTGGTAATTTATGTGAATCTAAGTGAAACATAACAACAGGCAAGTCAAGGAGTCAGTCAAAAGGTTTATTTGGAACGGAAACTATAGTTTTGGTTAAAAGATTAGATAAAAAATCATGAGCTATGGGATTAGAGTGTCACTGAAAGTGTTATAATTTTGAACAGTAAAGTTTCCTGATGTGGTCCAATCTCAAGAAACATTATTGCTCAAAGGAAAAATCCATTGACACTGACAGGAAGGCCATTTTATTCTTAATGATGATACAGATGTATTTAAACCGTCACTTGGAAACATATACTTTAAAAGCTGAATTAGAAATGCAACCTCGTCTTAAATTATCCGCTTTCTCAAGAGTCCCCCATACTTGTGACAAAAAACTTTCTTAAAAATGTAAAGATGTAACACCAAAAATTTTGCTTTTAACTCAATTTACAGATTTTTATTTGCATACGACAAAAAGATGATCATTCTAAAATAACTGTCAAAAATGTGGTCCTTGTCAAAAAGTTTGCCTGGTTATGCATTGTACAATGTACTAAAGAGAGAGTTAAAAAAGCCATAAAAAAGATTGCAAAAGTAAATTTTTGGCAAGCTATTTTGAATTGAAAAATCTCAAATTTTTTAAATGGAACATATTAAGTATGTCATATACCTGTTTCAAATAGTTTTCGATTTATTTTGAATTTTTCAATTTTTACCCTTGTTTTTAATACAATTACGCTGTAACATAATAGTTGCCAAGACAAAATAAAAATGTAGGCATTGTCAAATTTTGACATGTCTATTAAGCAAGTAAAAATAGTTTAATTTATTGTAATAAGTGACGTATAAAGGTAATAGTTATGGATTTTCCTAAAAATGAATTAATTGATATGGTTTATATACTGGGCGAGACGGGAAAAAAATGTCTTTTGGCAGTAAGGTTTTACGATGCGAAGTACCTTAATAGAAGTATACCATCTAGAAAATCTTTTCAGTGTTTAATGAAACGGTTTGATGGTAGTGGCAGCTTTGAATATACGAAACGGAAAGTAGTAAACCAGAATGCTACCAATGAGGAAAAAGAAATGGAGATTTTACTTCATGTTGAAGATAATCCCCAGGTCAGCAGCCGTCAACTAGCTGACTTATCTGACACATCCCAATCTACGGCTAATCTCACCACAAGAAAATACAAATATCATCCCTTTCATAGGGAACGACATTAAGAACTTCAAGACGGTGATTTTGAATGACGAGTAAACTTGGAGCAATAGAGGCCGATCTAAATATTTTATCCAAAATAATGTTTTCTGATGAGGCTACTTTTCACAATAGAGGCCGATTGCCTTTTCGCAGTAATGGAGCAATTAACAGCCATAACATGCATTATTATTCAACAGATAATCCATTTTGGGTCCGGGAAGTTTAAAACCCAAACCATTGGTCGCTTAATATATGTTGTGGAATATTAAATTTTCGAATTATTGGTCCATATTTTTTCTGCGAACCGTTAACCTAGATATCTAAATTTTTTGCAAAACGAATTACCCAGCTGCTTGAAGAAGTTGATAACTTTGAAAGGAAACAAATGTGGATTCAACAAGATGGAGCACCTGCTCATTACCACCGGGAAGTTCGGGAATTTTTAAACGATCGTTACCCACAAAAATGGATTGGTAGAGATGGATTTATTCAGTGGCCCCCTCGATCATGTGACTTAACACCTTTAGACTTCTTTTTCTGGGGCTACAATAAAGATCGTATTTATGTGAATCCCCCTACAACACCAACAGATATGGAAAATAGGATACGGGATGCGTGCAGGACAATAACGCCCTTTATGCTAAGGAAAGTGAAGGAAAATATAGTAAAACGACTAAACCTGTGTATTCCAGTACACCGGCATATTTTGAACATTTATTACATCGTAATAATTAATCATTAGATAAGTTAAACTATATTAAAATTATTATTAACTATTTGTTTATGTTTTCACAATACCGTAAGTGTATTAAAAACAAGGGTAAAAATTGAAAAATTCAAAATAAATCGAAAACTATTAGAAATATGTATAAGACATATTTAATAAAAGTTAGAGGGTTTTTGTAAAATCTATCAGAAAAAATAACAATATACAGGGGCGCGCCTTTTAAAAAATGTGAGATTTTTCAATTTAAAATAGTCGAAATGCATAAATTTATTTTGAACACCCTATAGCACCTAACTCAAATTTCTTTACATATATCTTTTTTCTCATCTCTATAGAACGCTCGTACCAATTATGAGTATTCCATCTTCAGAAACAATGGCGCTACTGGCAATTTTTTTACAAAACTGAAAACTAGTATTTTTTAAAAAAAATTGAAATATTAGAAAAACTATTAGGTTTAGGTATATAACATTACTAATAAAAAAGTTATAAAGTTTTACGCAGAATTTAAAAATAAATTAGAAAATAGGATGTTCCATTTAAAAAAACATATGTTATATCGGCCACACATTTTTGAAGTACCCTGTATACTCAAAAATAATTTTAAACTGTACACCTTAACAGACTATTGTATTTAACATTTTTTCCTTTATTCCCGAAACAAATCAGATACTGGACTTTACTTTATCGTTGACTCACCCTGTACAGTGTACTAGAAAAAAGCTAAAAAGCCATAAAAAAAGATGGTACATGCAAATTTTTGACAAGCTTTCTAAGAGCTTTTTCGTAGTGATGGCCAAATTTGTTTATTTTAATGTCGAAAAAGATAGAAAATTGGCAAGCGTATAAAATTTGTAGTGAAAGGGTTGAATTTTTATGGGAACCGTTTACATTAAATCCTTTAAAAAAGGTTGGCAATTATAAAATTATAAAGACTTAAATAAAAAGAATAGCTAAACATTATTGTCTACAGATTATTTTCTTTGCAATTCGCCTAGAGAAAAATGCTACATTCGATACAACAGCATAGGAGACTGTTATCTCCGTAAAATATCATTTTTGGTCGTCCAAATTATCAAACATATATGTGTCTTGTACTGTGTTCCCGAAATGTTTTGCACCATATAGAAGAAATTGTTACTGATTTTTCAGCAAACATTTGATTGTAAGAATTTCTACATTGAAATTGTAATTTAGATATATTCCATAGAAGTATCAAGAGACTTAAAATTGATAAAACGTGTTATTTTTATTTTAATATACGATGATGGAGAGCATTATTGCTATAAATTGAAAAATTTAGCAAAAATCGTGTTATTTCAATTTTTTATTTTAACGATCTGAACAACAATATTTTGAAAAAGAATTTTATTTAGAAAAGACTTGTTGGTACGCTTGAAAAAATTTTGATACTTAGTTACAACAAACTACAGCAAATTAACAGTAATAACCGAATTTAGTAGAGTCAATAAAAAAATTCTCTTTATAGAAAGTTTGATCAAACCTATTAACGTCGAGTCTCTCATTCTGGGTAACAATAAAAAAATGGGCTGCCGTTTCCCTAAATAGAGGTCTTAATCGGTCAGACGTTAGGTCGAGACATATATACGTACACCCCTATAAACAGGCTTTTGTCTTTTCCACTTGTTTAACGTCTGGGTGTATAAAGTCAACAATTTTTAAGAATTTATTCATTAAAAATAAACCTCTGTTTTTGGGACACACCCTGTATGTTATTTCTCGGGATATATTGTTGATAACCGAGTTCGGGATCTACTTTACCTTTGTGTAGAACTATGTTACAATCTGTTCAGTCATGTTCGTGCAATGTAACAGAGAAACAGAGAAATCTTCTAGCCAGTTTCTCGAAAAAATAGTGAAAATACAAAGCTTCTGGTTTGATTTTATTATACCCGGTGACCATGAAGTTACTATACACGTCGCCATAATTAATCAGCTTTAGATAGCAAGAATTTTGAAAAAATTGGTTAAAGTGGATGTTCATTTGAAGTAGTAATACAATTGTGAATCACTTCTGGTTCGTTTGAAAAGTGATATACTTTTTTATTTTAATTTAAATTTTAAATTCTAGACAATTTTTGCGTGCCATTTTTTATGTTAAATATCAATAGTGTTAATGGTAAGAATCTGTTGTATCCTTGTTCTAGCTCCAATATACTTTGTAATGAATAAATCAAAATAATATTTAGATTGTTAGATTCCCAAACTGTCGCATTAAAATGATTAAATTTAGAAATTCGACATTGTTACAATCCACAGGCAGTTTATAATCATCTAATAAATTTCCAAGAAGTCAACCTTAGCCTAATCGTTCTATATTGAAAAAACCGGGCAAGTGCAAGTTGGACTTGCATAATTAGTGTTCCGTACCGTCATTGCCTTTAAAATAAAATTTTTGTTACGGAAACACACCCTATATGAGTTATCAATAAGACAAAACATTTCAGACATGTATATATCTTAAGATTTAAGATGTATTTTCACGTTTTTTCTCAGTCAATAATGTATAATAGTTACATCAGCATCTTAGCTACCTAATAGTCAATAAATCAATCTAGCTCAATCTAGAATCTGGTAATAAGAGTGTACAACCAATATTCACTACATAAATATTTGTTTAATTATAAACCAATAAAATAAAATTATTTTGAATCGGTACCTGTCCACTGTTCACCAGTGTATGTACTGAAAAGTATATTAAAAAAACCTCCATCATATTGACAAGCCAAATAGTTTTTTATACCAGATAAATTATCAAACAATACACTTTATGGAGAATATTCCAGAATTTTTTCAAAATTTTTTGATCAGTGCTCTTCGGGATAGGGGGGCACAGCGATTTTTGGTTATTTTTAAAAATCATACAAAGAAAAGTGTGCGCTAGTATTACATCACACATATTTTTGAACTCGTGTTTTCACAAGCTTTTATTTGACACACCACTTGATGACCTGGTAATTTTTTTTTCACATCCGATTTTACTCCCAAAACTAACCTCTTAAGTCAAAACTTAACTTTCAAAACTACACGGCTCTGATTAAGCCATCAATTCTTATATTTGTGTCAAATTTCAACTTTCAATGTCAATAGTTTCGAATAAAATTGGGTGTGGCAGGCAGACAGACGGATACCGAAGTGATCCCATAAGTGTTCCGTACTGAACACTAAAAAGAGTCGTACAAGTTTTATAATTTTTAGTGAGCCACGACTATGTGTAACAAAGCCTGAAATATTATATTACCTAACAACAATTACTCCTCGTACAGCATTTTTCAAGCAGTCTTTTATATGGAGAATATCATCCCTTTGGAATACTGCTCCTATGTTTGGGGCTCTGCTTCCAGACATACACTGCATTTGTTGGATTCTATTCAGAGAAGAACTGTTCATCTAATTGGATGAATGTAGCCCGTTTAGTTCCTCCTAGAGCGGTGCATGCTAGAATTATACGTCGCGCTAAAACTTTGCATCTGTATGAGGTTCAGCTTGTTACTCCTCGTACAACCCTATTCAAGATGGAGTACATTATCATTTTGGAATACTTTGCCCTGGACTGTGTTTCTCACCGAGTACAATTTACAGCGATTCAGGAAGAAAGTGAATCGCTTTTTTTTTTTTTTTTCCGCACATATGTCGCCGCGGGATTTCCCTGCAACACCTCACAACAATACTCCTACAATATTCTCCTACGAATTTTTTGTTTTTCACGAAAATACATATACAAAAATTATGTTATAAATTAACTGATTACAGATTTAGGACAGTACTTAATAAGGGTAGTTGATAATTATAAAGTTGACAACATTTTTAAAACAGTCTGTTAATTATAACATTGTCGACTTTCCAAACACAAGAATTGAAATCCGATAGTTACTCAAAGTTTCGAAATTTTAGCAATTTCAACTTTTAAAATAGGAGAATTATAATCTTCAAGATTACCCATTATCTTAAAAACCATTTATATTTGGCGTAGGGAATGGTACTTCAAAGCTGTCTAGAATTTAAAAAACTAAAAATGTACAGGGTATTTCATAGAATAAGTATATTCCGTCTCCTACAAAACTTGACGTGACTGTCAAATCATTCCTAATGAAGACGGGTATATACGCTAGCTGTATTCTTTTACCAAATGACATTTTGGTGTCAAATTGTTCAAACCTATGTCCGCCCGAAAAAAAATTTCAAAAATCATGACAAAAAAAATTACAAATTTTAACCCAGTATTAAAATATGTTGCGCCAATCCCTTCAATAATATTAATGTGAAATTTTATAAAGGCTGAAATAAGAATTTTTCAGTTAAACAATAGGAAATACTATTAACATTTCTTCCTACAAAACATCCGTTTTAACTTTTAATTAATGAAATGCGGTCGGGAATAAAAAGTCAAAACCATTACAATAAATTATTTTTTATTTTAATAACAACATATAAAAAATATGCATTTTATTGCTACTTTCGAATTCCTATAATATGCATTTTTATCGATCGGTATATTTCCTGTAAATTATTTTTATGTATTTATTAATCCACTCTCTGGCGGTTACTTATGTATATGTATATAATAAATTTAAATATATTTACTAGTTTTATTGTAGAAGTAATGAGAAAATCGATATTTTTGACTCTTCATATATTAGAAAAAAAACGGTCAAGTGCAAGTTGGATTTGCGCCATTAGTATTCCGTACAGTGATTGCTTTTGCAATAAGAAATTTTGTTACGGGGGTATAAAATGATTCATGACTTCAGAAAACACTCCCCAAATGAGTTTTCAACAAAGTTTTTTTCAAATCTTTACTGAAAACTGATGACCTTGAAATTGTTTTTTTTTATACCAGATGAACTATTAAAAGTAATGCACTAGTGATAATTTTCGTTCAATCTACACAATGAGGAGAATATTCCAGAATCTTTTTAGTACTTTCCGAGAAAAGGGGGTGCGCAGGTATTACATTATATATATTTTTGAACTCGTGCTTTTACAAGCTTTCATTTGACACTGTACTCAATGACCTGGTCAAAATTTTTTTTTTTTCATTTCCGATTTCACCTCCCAAAACTCACCCCTAAGTCAAAAGTTAACTTTTAAAGTATGGCTCTGATCAATTCCTATATTAGCGAAAAATTTCAACATTCTATGTCAAATAGTTTCGGAGAAAATCGGCTGTGACAGACGGGCAGACAGAAAGACACCGTAGTGATCTTATAAGTGTTCCGTACGGAACACTAAAAATGGTCAGGTGCAAGTCCCTAAAGCTAGCTACTGGGAGCCTAAACACGAGCGACGCGTGGGCGGAAAAAGCGATTCACGTTGTTCTTGAATCGCTGTAAATTGTACTCGGTAGGAAACACAGTCCTGGGTAAGTCATTCCAAAGGGATGATGTTCTCCATATAAAAGACTGCTTGAAAAGCGTTGTATGAGGAGTAACAAGCTGAACCTCATACGGATGTGAAGTATCAGCGCGACGTGTACTTCTAACATGCACCGCTCTGGGAGGAATTAAGCGGGCTACATCCTTCGAATACTCTCCATGAAAATACTTGTAGAACAGACTCAAGTCGCCAACCCTCCTTCGATGTTCCAGCGAATCAAGGCCGCCGGTCAGTTCTTGGTCTCCAATCTGATGAAAAGCCCTTCTCTGAACAGAATCCAACAAATGCAGTGTATGTTTGGGAGCGGAGCCCCAAACATGGGAGCAGTATTCCATAGTTGGTCGAATTTGAGCTTTGTAAAGAATTAACAGTTGTTTGGAGTGTAAAGCTTCCTGGTTCGAAATAATATTCCCAACTTTTGAGAAGCTCTCCTTGCTATGCTTGCAACTTGTTCATGCCAGGACATATTTGCAACATGTTCATACCAGGACATATTAGTGTTTCGTACAGTGATTGTTTTTAAAATAAATATTTTTGTTATGGAGGTATGTTATAAAATGACTTCACAAAACGCACCCCAAATGAGTTTTCAATAAGACTAAGATCTAATATGTATTTTCTTGATTTCTCTTAGTCAATAATGTATAATAACTATAGCACCTTAGCTACCTAATAGCTAATAAATCAATCTAGATTAGTCTAAAATTTAGTAATAAAAATGTAAAACAAATATTTACTATGTAAATATTTGATTAATTGTAAACAAATAAAATAAAATTATGTCTCTCTACAAGAGCGACGCGCCACTCCGTATCCGTAATGTACTGAAAAGTATATTACAAAAACCTTCGCCATATCATCAAGCAACTTAGTTTTCATAGTTTTTTTCATACCAGATAAATTATCAAACGTAATGCACTCCTGATAATTTCCGCACAATCTACACTTTATGGAGAATATTCCAGAATTCCAGTACTTTTCGAGATAGGGGGGACAAAGATTTTTGGTAAATTCTTGTTTTCACAAGCTTCCATTTTTTTTTCACTTCCCATTTCATTCTCCAAAACTAACCTTTTAAAAAATTCAACTTTTCTATGTCAAATAGTTTCGGAGAAAACCGGGTGTGACAGACAGACAGACAGACAACTATCCATGGCTGTTCCTTCGTATCACCTTTCATAGCCAATTTATTCATGAGTAAGTTTGAAACCGAAGCCAGTTAAGAATTTGAGTATTTCCCAAGGGTATGGTATAGGTATGTGGATGATGTTTTCGCAATTCTTGATACAAAGAAAGCAAAAATAGATGATTTTGTTTCGAAATTAAATAGCCGATATGATTCCATTAACTTTACTTACGAAACAAAGGAGAACTGCCTTTTCTAGATATTTTAATTGTTAAAAATAATAATAGGTTAGAATTTGTTATCTATAGAAAAGACGCAGTAGCAGATAGATATATTCCTGATGATGCATTTCTTTGCAAACAACATTAATTAGCCGCATTACATTTTTTAGTTCATCGTTTGGCCACTTTTCCTCTGAATAGAGTAAACTTCAATAATGAAAGGAATCGTATTAGAAATATAACTAGAGATAATGGTTATGACGATGACTTAGTAAACAAGTTAATAAATAGACATAAGTTCAGGTTAAATATTCAAAATTCCACCTTTTTTACACGCGAATAAAATAAGACAGACTCAGTAAGGTATTTAATAAGGTAGGGCTCACCTTAGTCTATAAGTCATCAGACAATGTGAGGAATATCTTGGGAGATCCCAAAGACAAGATTCCTAATTGTGAAAAAAGTTGAACTTATGAAATTAGTGGTAATGATTGCCACAAAAAGTAAGTTGGGCAAACTCTCTCTCTCTCTCTATTCGTTTCCTCAGTCTTGAGGGTCGTGATCTCTCTGGAATGACTTCACTGTTCTGTTCACTATTTCTCTCCATTTCTCTCGATCTTCTGCCAAGTGCAACGATACAACGATACATGGAGTGGTTGATCCATAACTTGTTTTATTTGATCTGACCATCTTGTTGGCGAATGGCCTCTACTCCTTTTACCCTGGACCTCTCCCATTATTATTAGCCGGTCTACATTATTGCCTGGCCTTCTAGCTACATGTCCAAAATACTGAAGAATTCTTTTCATGCATAGTGATGATAACCTTACAGTTACATTTAGTTCATTAAGTATAGATTGATTAGTTCTTCTGGCGGTCCAGGATATTATCAACATCCTCCTATAGTACCACATTTCAAAGGAATCAATAGATTTACGTTCCTTTACTCTAAGTGTCCAGGATTCCACACCATATGAAAATATTGGAAATACTAAGGTCTGTACGAGATTCAATTTCGTTCCTTTAGCTATGTACGGACTTTTCCATATCTTAGTAAGTCTCGTCATAGCATTTCTTGCTAGGGATATTCTTCTTTTTATTTCATTCTCGCATTCCTCCCATACTACTTACGGATGATCCTAGATATACAAAGGTTGTTACTCTCTCAATGCCATTGAGTAAGTCGGATCTTACTATTTGGTCCGACTTATCGACTATCATCAGCTTCGTTTTGTCCCTATTTATAGTCAGACCCAGTTTCTCACTTTCTTGCTCTATCCGATTTAAAAGTGTAGCCATCTCTTCCTCAGTCGCTGCAAATATGGTGGTATCATCAGCGTAGCGCAAGTTGTTTATTCGCTCACCTCCTATTAGGATTCCACCATCCCATTCATTCAAAGCATTTCTCATTATAAATTCACCATAAACATTAAATAATGTAGGAGACAGAACACAGCCCTGTCTTACACCTCGGCGAGGATGAAACTGATCGGATATTGTATTGTCTATTCTCACCACTGCAGTGCTGTCCAAGTAGAGGTTTTTAATCAGTTTAATCAGATGATAAGGAACACCCATTTGCTCTAGTACCTCCCAAAGCTTTTTCCAGTTGACAAAATCAAAAGCCTTATTATAGTCTATGAAGCACATTACCATAGACACATTATACTCTCTATATTTCTCTATCAATTGTTTTTTATGTTAACAATCTGATTTCTTGTGCTCGTCCTTTAACGAATCCCGCTTGTTCTCTAGAGATTTGTTGGTCAACATAATATCTTAAACGATTATTTATGTTATGTAGCATTACCTTACTTGGATGTGATAATAGAGATAATGTACGATAATTACTACATTTACGGGTAGAGCCTTTCTTATGTAGTGGTATTATTATAGAGGTCGTCAATCTTTCGGCCATATTCCAGTTTTCCAGATGTTATTACATCTTTTATAGATCATCCCCACTGTGTCATGATCTAGTTCCTTAAGAATATCTCCCGTGATGTCATCGTAGCCAGCTGCCTTATTGCTTTTCAGTTTCTTAACAGCATCCTCTACTTCACTCCTCATTATTTCAGGTTCTTGCTGCGTGGTATTGATCTGTTGGTGTATGTCTTGTTCTTGTGCATCATAATAAAGATCTTCACAATATTCTCTCCATCTGTCTATTATTCTTTCTTTCTCTGTAAGCAGTGTTCCATTTTTATCCTCGATTGCCCAAGTTTTAGGTTTGAAATCCTTATCTATCTCTTTAATTTTTTTTTTTAAAGAGATCTTTAACTTGATTTTTCTCTGCATATGCTTGTACTTCTTTACATTGGTTATTGAGATATGTATTCTTATCTTGTCTACAGTTCTTCTGTATAAGTCGGTTTAAATCTTGGTACTCTTTTATCTGCTGATCATCGTTTAGTCCAGTTTTCTTTACGTTTTTCCTATGCTCTATAAGTTGCCATGTTTCTGCAGAGACATCCAAGATTTTTTTAATACATTTTCTTACTCTTCGGGATGCTATTTCTTCGTGGGCATCTTTTATTGATGTTTTCACTTTGTTCCACATCTCTTCATTATTTCCAGGATCTTCATTATATTGGATATTTCGGATATTTTTATTTACTAGTTCCGTAAATTGTTGTTTTTCTGGAGGATATATCTTCATTCGTTGCACCTTTATATTTTTTTGAGAAGCTTTGAGTTTAATACGAAGAACTGTAACTAGAAGTTGATGGTTGGAATTACAGTCTGCTCCTGGGTAAGTTCTCGTGTCCAGTATAGATGATTTCCACCTTTGGCTTATCATTATATAATCGATTTGATTTCTGTATCGATCTCCTGGAGATTTCCAAGTATAAAGACGGCGGATATGATGTTTGAACAGGGTATTGGTGATAGCCAGTTTATTTTTTGTATACAAAAGTTGATCAATTTTTCACCTCTAATATTTCTCTTCCCCATTCCATACAGCCCAATAATATGTCTTAGATGGTCATCATTCCTTGTTTCCCCAATTTTCGCATTTAGATCTCCTACAAGCAAGGTAATTTCCCTTGATGGGATTTTTTCGCATTGTTTCTTGCAGTTTTAGATAAAATTCATCTATCACATTATCATCTGCTGCTGCTGTAGGGCATGCACTTGAATTATATTGAGTCTAACCGGTTTAGTGTCAAGTTTTATGGTGATTATTCTCTCTGTAGCACCTGAGTAAGACAAAACTAAGTTATCAAGTCTCGAAGGTACAATAAAAGCAACACCACTATAATTTTGTTCTTTCTGCCCAGCAAAGTATACTGTGTTACCATGTGACGTGGTGAAATGACCTCCATCTTCACCTTTCTAGTGTGTTTCACTCAGTCCCAAGATATCTATATTGTGTTCTTCCAAGCAAACTAAAAGGTCGGTTAAAACAAGATTTAAAGAACATTTAGCACATTAAAATTATAGCAGAACAGAAAAGTCTAGCATTGCCGAACATGCCCTTGAAGCTGATCATATTGTAACATTAGATATTCTAAGGTTAATTACAAATGTGTCTGATAGGAGATTATTGAACGCATACGCATGGAAATTATAAAATGTAAAAGTAGTTTAAATAAAGACGGGGGGCTTATTCCTTATAGTCCCCTCTACTGGTTACTTGACCGGAATTGATGGCCTCGCCTATGCCATTAGTTCCGCCTGAGTAATCCAGGTGTTAGGATAAGTATAAATAGGGTAGATTTGTAGTTTAGCTTTAGGCAATCATTGCCTAAGATTCCACATTCCCAACATAACTAAAATGATTGATGGTAGAAACGCAATTAAAAAATGAATAGTGAGTGTAGCTGTATCCCATTAAAAATTAACTGAATCTAGACATTGTATTCGATATTTTGAATGATAGGTACTTTACAGTGAGGTAATAATACATAAAGAGCAAAGGCTTCATAGATGCTAGAGAGTGCTATTGATACCTGAAATTTCGCCTTGTATACTATTTCTGTTAAAATTGGTAATAATGGAAAAATAATTGTTAATAATTTTAAGATTTGACTCTAAGGATCCAAAAACGGACACACAATGCTTATGTAAGTATATACTCCAGCCAGCTCTTTACTACCTTTATACGTTTGACTATAATTAATGGTTCTTAAAATTTGTTCATTATCTCAACAAAAAATTAAGAACAATGTTAATAATACTAGTGAAAACCACATTCTTTCTTTGAATCGACATGGTTGAAAAACTATAAGTTCCTTTCCTATTTGAAGTAGCAAATTCGAAATATACAGTATTTTAATAAGATCCAACAATTTATATCTCTGCTTGTTGTAAGCTTAAATTAGGCTGTGGAGAGCACCTTAAAAATGTACCACCAGGATAAGCAAAAAAAAAACAACACCAACGCTAAGCGATACTGTAGCGTAGGTCCGTAGAATTAGGTTATAGTTATAAGCTGTAACATAAAAGGTTGTTATCTTTCTCAATTTATTCCTCAATCTTTAATATACACTTTTAAGTATTTCGGAGGACACCAACTGCATTTTACAGTATAATTTCCCCTTCAAAATTACTTCCATTCTAACCGGAAGTGGTATAAACATTTTTTATTGTTAAACTAGCCAGGAGGGCCTGCGGCTCCGCTCGCGTGGACTTGATTCACTCACTACTATCGTCACTGCTTATTCCTTATGTTACCCAACGTAATAAAATATCTCCCATTATTTCTTCTTATCTCCCAATATTTCTCCTTATTTCCCATTATCTCTACATAATTTCCATTATCTAGGCTTATCTCTGCTCATCTGCCATTATTTCTCCTTATCTCCCATTATTTCTCCTTATCTACCCCATTATCTCACCTTATTTCCCATTATCTAGGCTTATCTCGACTTATCTCCCATTATTTCTACTTATCTCCCATTATTTCTCCTTATCTCCCATTATCTCACCATAACTCCCATTATCTAGACTTATCTCTGCTTATCTCCATTATCTCTCCTTACCTCCCATTATTTATACTTATCTCCCATTATCTCACCTTATCTCCCATTATCGAGGCTTATCTCGACTTATCTCCCATTTTTTTCTCCTTATCTCCCATTATCTCACCTTATCTCCCATTATCTAGGCTTATATCGAATTTATATAGAACATATGTATAAATTTATAAAAACACGTAAATCGGATAAGTGGTTCTCGAGTGATAAGCGCACTAACGGACAGACAGACAGACAGAGAGACGTTGCATTTTATATATAGTGTATTTTTTGCTACATGATATTGTTCCATATTTAATGCTTTAGGGAGTGTATTGCAAGAGATCGCGCTAGCGGCAAACTTTTCTCCGACTTAATTCACTATTATCGTCACTGCTTATTCCTTATGTCACCTAATAAAATATATCCTATAACCTGGCCAGAGAACATACGTATGGTTAAAAAAAAGCACGTAAATCGATAAGTAGTCCAGTGATAAGCACACTAACGGACGGACAGACAGACAGACAGATGGGACAGAGAGACATTGCATTTTATATATATTATAGATATTCTCTGCTACATAATATTGTTCCATATTTAATGGTTTGGACTGTGTATTGCAAGAGAACGCGCTAGCGGCAAACTTTGTCCGACTTCATTTACTATTATTGTCACTGCTCATTCCTTATGCTACCTATCATAATAAAATATAGCCTATAAACTGGCCGGAGAGCATATGTATGTTTTAAAAAAAAAAGTACGAAAATCGGATAAGTGGTTCTCCAGTGATAAGCGCACTAACGGACAGACCGACAGACAGAATACGTTGCATTTTATATATATTATAGATGTAATAAAAAATATATGCCTATAACCTGGTCAGAGAAAAATCACGTAAATCGGATAAGTGGTTCTCGAGGGATAAGCGCATTAACGGACAGACAGACAGACAGACAAACATTGCATTTTATATATATTATAGATATAGTTTATTATTATATAACCTGGCCAAAGAATATATGCATGAATTTAAAAAAAGACTGGTAAATCGGATAAGTGGTTCCCGCGTGATAAACGCACTAATGGACAGACAGAGAGACATTGCATTTTGTATATATTATAGATTATACATTACAGATATTCTTTGCTACATAATATTGTTCCATATTTAATGGTTTAGCCTGTGTACCGCAAAGGCACGCGCTAGCGGCAAACTTATTTCCGACATCATTCACTATTTTACGTCACTGCTCATTCCTTATGCTACCTATCGTAATAAAATATAGCCTATAACCTGGTTAGAGTATGTTTTAAAAAAAAAAACGTAAATCGGATAAGTGGTTTTTCAGTGGCGCACTAACGGACAGACAGACAGACAGACAGAGAGACGTTGCATTTTATATATATTATAGATTAAAAACATAACTTTTTAGGCGGTAAATGTCTGTACCATCAGTTTCGCCTTAATAACATGTATCCTTAAAGACTACCCTATTCAAATATTTTGATTATGACTGTAACTGTTAATGTCAAAAAATTTTCTAACGAATTTTGTATTTGTCGATCAAATTTAAACGGAACAAGTAAATACAAACATTTTCACTTTGACAGTTGTGAATATCATTTTTTTCTACCATAATATCTACTAGTTCAAGTTGTCAAATGACGATATAACTAATTTTACTAGGAAGCTTCCACAGATTCTATCGGTATATTTCTTCTGAATTTCTACTGTGGCTATTGAATAAGTGATGCTGACGTTTCGTCTAACATTCTGATGACTTTTTCATGCCTTGTTCCGACAACTGACTTCTTCGTAATCTGGCAAGAGACTAATTTAATTCGGCTCGCACGCGCCATTTATATTAGCGAAACAGAGGAGGCAAGGCTTCACGGATGATCTGTTCCTAGATTGGTGAGAAGTAAAGGCCCGTGTCACGATTAAGGTTATTGGGAAGCTTAGGTATTTCGATGGACTTTCGAATTTTCCGAGGAATGAATTTGTTGTAAGAATCTTTGATTGGTCAAAGAGAATCAGAGATCCACGATTCTGTATGCACACTGATTGATATTCTTTTTTCTTATCTCTTGCAAAAGATCCCTATTTTGACAGTCTTTTGTTTTTTTTTTATAGAATCTCAGTCCAGAAGTCGTGTTTCATGTTGATGTTCTCCTAGAGTAGAAGTGGAAATATTACGAACTCCTCTTTCGTTGATATAGGTTTTAGTACAGCTACATTGGATATTGTATACCTTGGATTTTCAAAGGGTGTCCTATCTTTAACAGATCTGAGATGTTGTGAAAATTTCGGGCACGTAGAGAATCGTATTATTAATTATTTTTTTTCTGTGAAATTCTCGAAATGCGATCTGTTAGATTCTTAATGTATGGAAGAACTACAATCTCAAGAGACTTATTTGCTTCACTTCTGGTCTTTGGAGATACTTGAAGAGACGTATCTTTTTTGAATGGAGGGTTTTATATCGGGGGAATGGAAACTGTTTGATTGAAGAGCGGAAGTAACGTGCTTTGCTTCTGATTTAAGAGGTTGTGGCTTAGAAAATGATAAAGCCCTATGAACAATATGTCTGAATGTTTTTGGATAAGATTGTGATGTGAGGAAGATTTAAATATCTTTTTTTCTCTTTACTAAGTGTCCCAAAGTCATATCAGACTTTCGATTGATAAGAATATCTAGGAATAGGAGGATATTAATATTTTGAACAACAAAGGTGAAGTGAATGTTTGAGTGTAAAGAGTTGAGATGATTAAGAAAACTTTGCAGAGATTGTTGACCTTATGGTCAAATAATTCAAATTAAATTACTTTCTTAATGTAATACAGTACGCCCTTGTAACATTTCCACTTCAGCAGTAGCGGAATACTGACATGAAACTGTACACCAGATTCTCTTGGACCAATCAAAGATCCTTGCAACAAATTCTTTTCGCTCGAAATATCTGAACATCCCAGCAAACTTAATCGCGATACTGGTATTTACCTCTCACCAATCTGGGAATAGATCATCCACGAAATCCCCGCTCTCCCGGTCTGCTAATATAAAAGATGTGTATAAGTGGAATTAAATTAATTTAGTGCTAAATTCTGAAAAAATTAATTCTCGTAACAAGCTTTGGGGAAGCCGGTAGGATAGTTGCTGAAACGTCAGCATGACTTATTCAATATACAGAGAGAAATCCAGAAGAACTATAGGTATAAGGTTTTTTTTTTTATTATATCCGGTTTTTTAGCGTCTGATGCCTTCCGGTTCCCTCTTCTATCTGCCCAGTCCTCTGGCCGTAGATTTCGTTCCGACATGGCTCTGTGTATTCCACTCATCCATGTAGCATTTGGTCTTCCTTTTTTTCTTTTATCTATCGGTGTCCATTTGAGTATTTGTTTTGGGATTCGTATGTTATTCATCTCTCTCTATATGTCTATACCAAAACCAGTTGTCTTCACTGAATTTCTTCTATTATATTTGTTTTGGTGTTCATAGTATTTCTTATTTCCTCATTCGTTATTCTTTCCATTCTTGATTTTTCTGCCGTTCTACGCCAGATGTCCAGCGTTGCTGCTAGTTGCCAAGTTTCGCATCGCATCGTAATATACTTTTAAATATTGACTCATATAGGAGATGTTTCGATTTTTGAGAAACACTTTTTGACCGTAAGATAGAGTTTTAGTCTCCCTACATTCATTCTCCTTTTATAATTTTCTCTCCTATTTGCTTCTTTGTACGGCCTCCGCTTTCGATTTCTGTTCCTAGATATGTGTACTCGGTGCGCGCTCCTATTATTTCATTTTCTTGTGGGTGTAAATCGTCTCTGCCACTTTCGATGCATAGGTGTTTTCTTTTCGTTCGATTCACTGACTGTCCCCATTCCTCATATTTTTTAAACAGTCTTCTTGTTATGAATTCCAGGTCCTGTCTTGTGCGAAAACATCCTGGTTATCAATGAAATGTAGAGTGTATAAGGTTGTATTTTCATTCATTGATATGTATTATCATTCCGCTGCACGCTTTTCCTCATTTTCGTAAGACTTCATTAAGGTACATATATCTGAAATAATGTGGTAGGTAAACAGCACCATTTTCTCAAACCCTTTGTGACTGGAAAGCTCTCTAACAGATCATTCCTTAGTTTGACCTTTGATGTTGATTGTTCCTAAAGTTGGCTTGCAGCTATAATATATAATAATTTAAATTTTGACAACTGTCAATATATATATATATATATATATATATATATATATATATATATATATATATATATATATATATATACACACATATGTATATATATATATATATAGAATTGTGTGAATAAAACTAATTTTATGTCTGCCGTTTGAATTTAAATGAAATTGTTCCATAAATTAAGGAGGTCGATATTAGAAACCTTTTTAGTGTTCCGTACGGAACACTTATAAGATCATTTCGGGTGTCTGTCTGTCCATCTATCACATCCGATTTTCTCCGAAGCTATTTGACATAGAAAGTTGAAATTTGGCACTAATATAGGAATTGATAGTCTCATTAGAGCCGTGCAGTTTTGAAAGTTAAATTTTGACTTAACGGGTTAGTTTTGGGGGATGAAATCGGAAGTGAAATTTTTTTTTACCACGTCATCCAGAGGGATGTTAAATGAAAGCTTGTAAAACCACGAATTCAAAAATATATATAATGTAACACTTGTGCACACTTTTCTTGGTATTATTTTTAAAAAATGGCAAAAATTCACTGTCTCCTCCCCTTATCTCGAAAAGTACTGCTCAAAAACTTTTTAAAAAATTCTGGAATATTCTCCACAGGGTGTAGATTGAACGAAAATTATCATGAGTGCATTACCTCTAATAATTTATGTGGTATATAAAAAAAATGTCAAGGTCATCAGTTTTCAGTAAAGATGGGAAAAAAACTTTGTTGAAAACTCATTTGAGGTGTGTTCTGTGAAGTCACTGATCATTTTATACCTCCGTAATAAAAATTTTTATCTTAAAAGGCTTGGCCACTTATTATATTTTATAATTTCAATACTTTCGTATACTTCTAATTTCCTATCAGATACATTTTTTAAATTAATTTTACATCATTGTTCGATATAAATTTATGAATAAAGGTTCTAAATAAACTCTTGTTCGTTGACAATTCTGAATGTCAATTTTTTTCTTGATGATTTTAACATCCATCATTCAAATGAATCAAAATCCATATGCAAAGCAGACATAAGTATACCTGTTTCAGTTTAAAAGAGTACCAATATGTATACATATGCTATAAATTTTAGTTATTACATCTGAAATTGGGTGAAAAATGAACACTACCCACTCAATAAAACTTAAAAAGATTGAAATAGCTATTAGAAATAAGTATGATGACGAAATGTCCTTCAAATACCCTGATTAATTTTTGATAATAAAATTTTTGAGTCAATATTCTAATAATTTTCTATAGCAACATCTTTGAATGGATATATTAGCGAACAGAAAAAAATTGTAAATTTTTGAAAAAAAAGTTTTAAATTTTATGCTGATTTTTTAGTATAGTTAAGTAGATATTATATTCTGAAAATGAAAATTGATTAAAGAATGCTGTGTTTCCCTATTTTATTTTGAAATGTTTTCTTTTGCAAATTTGGCTGTTTAAAAATATATTAATTCAAAAATTTTGATTCACATATTTTGATTAATAAATTTTGTACGCATACTACTCACAAAACTGACACATAAAGGAATCGATATTCCTGGGAAAATACACGTCATTTTTTAACAGGAAATCTACTCTATCCTCGTAGGTCACTGGGAAATGGTGAAAAGAAACATAACGCGCACATTACATTACATTGGTAGTATAGCCACCGTGTTACCCTCGAAACAGGCAAGGGTGTGCTCTCACCTGGTAAGCGAACTTAGAGGCTTGCTATCTACAATAGCTTAGCGGACAAAAAGAGCCTGTTTATTTCTGGATACCCGCCCTTACGAGTGTCTAGGGTAATAAAATGGCAGACCCATTGGCTAGAAAGGCAGCTTTAGCAAGACCCACTGGACCAGAAACCTTTTGGAAATATCGTGCACTATGGGCGGTGTGACGATAGTAGCTGTGTTCAACGATAAGTTCGTAAGAGACTGGAATAATATATCAGGGATAATAGAGTCCAAAAGTCTTATAAGGGAAATTAACCCTGAGAATACCAGGTCTCCGCTGAAATTGAAACTAAGACTTGAAATGAGAAATTCTTACTGGATATTGGGATCAAAAAAACAGCTGATGATCACGCAAGCAAGCCAAACTGGAATGCTGCTGTCTTTAAAGGCTATTGGCCTTCATGAAACCCTAAACTGAGACAGGTGAACAATGGGCCCTTAAGAGACCTAAATGCTGTAGGCATTTAACCATCTATCAGCCATATATCTATCTCTACATCTAGTTAATCTAGAGTGCAGTCTATTGTTTCTCAATAGTGTGATGACGACCGCCTCCCTTTTTGAACTCAAAGGGGCGGCAGCGAGAGCATATACATTTGTCCACCTCTTGGTTACGCCGCAAGAATGAACTCAGGACTGCAGAGCTTAAACTGTATCTTGCTTTTAGTACTTGATCTGTGAGATCTTCATGTTTAATCGTGTAGCTTTGTACTACTTACCACTAAAATTTCATTAAACGATTTTTTTTTGTTTAATTTGATAAACTGATGTTTTTATTAAAAACAAAAAAATCATGCGAAGTATATGCGATCAATGTCGTGTCACAAGATTATTGAAAAACAAACTTTAACTATAGATATCTCCAAGAACTGTTTGTTTATTTGGATTCGATGGCATTCAAATTGGGATAAAGTTAAAAAAATAATATTTTATCAATAAAACATAGAGATATCAGTACAAGTCATAATATAAATACAATAATGAAAAATATGAGTAACGCATTACCCAATTCCTATTATTTAATTTATTACACGTAATAAAATTTCGGTTTTTTAGTATAAACTTATTTCTATGTTATTTATAGCGTAAGTTTTGCTATAAAAAATAAATTATAGTAAGATGTATTATTACTGATGGGGTGATCTGTTTAGATAAAATTATCTAAAGCGTGTCATTCGTTAATACCTAGTGAGAGAAAATATACAGACAAAAGAAGTTTAATTACTATTCGTAACATAATAATTTGCTTTCACCGGAAATGAATTGCTAGAGCGTAACTTTCACAGTAATGGAATTAGTACTAGAGTAATTGAAATACTCTCGCAGTAATAATATCAATTTAAAAGTAAGTAAATTGTAACGACAGTAATCGAATTCGACGAATTATCTTAAAATACTTAAATTGTACTGTAATTCATTGTAAAACTCTGTTGAAGTAATGAGGTTCAATCCTTTTTTTTTTTAAATTGCCAGTAATTGGTAATTGATTGTAATCAATTGTAATAAAACTATTTTTTAAAGCAATTGACGATTACTTGCTGTTACTAGTAAAGGATATTTATTGTCTTACTATATAGACTTTTCTTAACCGATTTCAAACACGATAAAAAAACACCAGTAGATATTGTGGTTTTACTCTGCATGCAGTCATCGATCTTTAAATTGAGTGTAAGTTTTTAGCTTTTCATTATAGATACAGCTTTTTTTCTTGTAAAAAATCTCCCACTCTCCATGAACGATTTTTAAATTGGCTGTATATATATATATATATATATATATATATATATATATATATATATATATATATATATATTTATATCATTCCACATCAACCGGGACACTGTTCTCTCCAAAATTAAATGCAACGGAAAATAACTTTGAAGGTCCCACAATGTGCGTATGCTCAAGAACTTCCGAATGAAACATGGCCTTTTTCGAAATCCAATATGGAGACCATAAAATGGCGACTAGAATGTTATGCGAAAAAATGTATATTTGACGTCAGAATACTCGCTTATATATATATATATATATATATATATATATATATATATATATATATATATATATATATATAGTATTTTAGTTATTAACCGTTAATTAAAAGAAATCAAGGTGGAAATTTAAAAATATATAATAAAAAATTGAAAAAAATGACTGCTACAACATGCCGTTCAAAATTCAAAAATTTTAAAAATCGTTTAACTTATTTATGGTTAAAACAAAAATAACTAAATAAAACATGATTTCGAAACATGCTAATTAAAAATGGCGTTTCCAGTATGGCGGGTCAAAAAAAAGTTTCCAGGTGAAATTGAAATTAATCAGTGGCGAAAAAATGTTCTAAACTCTTCTAAAGTGATAAATAAAAATAACACAATTAAGTAATAAATAAAATATAAGATGGTGTCGAGAAATTGGCGGGAAAATATATAAAATAAAAAAAAATAATTCGTTGAAGAATAATAAACTTTTTCTAGAATAAATAAAACAGCTTACTTTATTTTCAATTAAAAAAGATAAAGACGAATAATAAGAGTTGCTAGATAAATGAAGCTCAAGTGACCCAGAAATATATCAAAGAAAATTAGATCAAGAACTTTAAGATTTAACGTAACCATATAGAGGTCGTAATCCGAAAAAATGTATCCAAAAGCTTTAACTATCATATCAAGAACTTGAAAACGAAAACGACAGCTTGTCTTGTGCTGTGCATAATAAACGAATATGGAACAAGCAATATAACCCCACTTCGTTACGTAAGCCTGAATTAAATTTCATTCCAACTTAGTATAACCGTCGGTTTCGTTTTCAAGTTCTTGGTGTGATAGCCAAAGCTTTGGGATTCATTTTTTTGGATTACAACCTCTCTTTACATGATTATCTTAAGTCTTGAAGTTTTTGATCTACTTTTCTTTGATTTATTTTAGGGTCATTTGAGCTTCATTTGTGTAGCAACTTTTATTATTCGTCTTAATCTTTTTGAATTAAAATTAAAGTAACCTAGCATCCTAGAAACAATTTATTATTCTTCGAAGAATTTTTTTATTTTATACATTTTCGCGCCAATTTTTCGACACCATCTTATATTTTATTTATTACTTAGTTCAGGTTAGTTCAGGTTACTTAAATTATTGTACGTTATAGAATTTTTTTTTGTCACTGATTAATATCAATTTGTACTGAAATTTTTTTTTTGACCCGCCATATTGGAAACGCCATTTTTAAATATCATGTCTCAAATTAATATAAGTTACACGATCGTTAGAATTTTGAGCGCTATATTGTAGCAGTTATTTTTCAAAAAAAATTTATTATATTTTTTTAAATTTTATCCGTCGTATGGATTTCTTTTAATTAACTTTTAGCGACTAAAATACTATATACATAAACGAGTATTTTGACATTAATTATACATTTTTTCGTACAATGTTCGATTTACATATATATATATATATATATATATATATATATATATATATATATATATATATATATATATGTATATATATATATATATATATATATATATATATATATATATATATACATATATATATAATATATATATATATATATATATATATATATATATATATATATATATATATATAATAAACATAATCGAAACCATCCAGCCCCCAAGCCTTCATCACTAGCGAAATGTTTATCCTAAAATATTCACTTTTACCGTTGTTTTAATTATGGACTCCATAAATTATAGGGCAGGTTCATTCATAAAATTCAAAATCTTGACTTCCAATACAAAATAAGCATTTATTCTTAAATACAATCATTTTATTCTGTCAGGTGTAAAATGTCTCTGTCATGTATATTGACAGTTTTAATCTGTTAGCCATTAATAAACGAACATTGGTAATTTTTACCTTTCTATATTTTTTCGTAAACATTATTTTAGATAATTAGAAATTTAAATAAGTAAACAATTCCAAAATACCAATATTCAGTTGCTAACTTAGGAAATTTGAAGAAAAATAAATATGGCAAATTATTGAGTTAGATATAAAAAAATTTGGCTTATTGTCCTAAATTTCTTTGTAAAAATACCAACTGAATAAAATCTAAGACTCTATTAGCAAAAACTATTTAAATATTTGATACCATTTACAGTTACAGATAAATTGTGAAGAGTGAAATTATTAATTAAAAATTAAATTTTAAAACGTTAAACTACAATTTTTTCCTAGCATTAGCTTTAAAAGAGAAAAAAGCAAGATACATATGGCATATTATTATGTAGAAGGAGGTAAACTAAAAGGTGCACAATTCCAAAAAATCAAACAAAACCGACCGAAAATAACATATTTCGACAAAAGCTGAGGGGAAGTCCTTCAAAAATAATCCTTTTTTTTCGGAATCAAAAAAAAAAAAAATGAATGCTGATTGACCCTTTCGAGGACAAAAGAGGTAAAAGATGGTAAAAGTAACCCTATACCACGGCAGCTGATAAAACGTCATGCAAAACTAAATTGCATTTTTGGTGAACGCATATACATTTGTATCATTAAAGAAGGGAATGAATCATGAGTTGTAGGGGGTGGAATTATAATACAGATTCGACTTATTTATGTATATTTTCTACATATAATCTTACGAAGTAGCAGATACAGTTTTGGTAATTTTATAATTACACTGTACTATTTCAAATTCTTGTAGTACGACGGAGATTACGAAGAGCAAAACGAAATTAGGCAGCGAATCTTAATATCAATAAAAAAAATCAGAAGAAGAAAATTTTCTTACTGTTACACCTTATTTTATTACATAATGAAGGAGCCGGAAATGGTCTTTATCAATTTTAGATCAGGTCAATTGAGGGCTAGGTTGGGGCCAACTTCCATCATTTCAAGATTGACATAGAAGTGTTTCAAGTTGTGCTATCTTGCTGAAACTAGGGTCTTTGGGTGTAGTCATCAAAACCTATGAAGAAGATCTTGCGAATTTGCCTCATCTTGCTGAAAATAGCTTTTCTGGTTATTGTCAACCAAATCTGTGAAAAAGGTCTTGCGAATTATTCGACATGACGACATTGTGACGCTAATTGTCAATTAAAGGGAATACAATTTTTTTTTCAAAGAATAGCACAATTCGGCTCTTAATTGTCTGTTGGGGATAGTTACAGAATTATTATCAAGGTACAACTCTGGCACTTGACGTGCAAGGTACAGCAAACACAATAAATAAACGTTCAGAAGTATACTTAGTAGTTACCAAAACGGCTTCAAACCAGGCCGATCTACGGAAAATGCAAGGCATACACTGGAATATTGTACAAAAATATAGGAATAGAACATAGCAATACAATAGTTTTTATTGACTTCAAAAGTGCCTGCGATACAATCAACAGGAAATAAATGACAAGGGAACTGAAAATATTCGGTATGCCAAAAAACTAATAATTGTAGAAATGAGCATGGGAAATATAGTAAAGCTATAGTAAGGTTCAACGGAATATTAATAGATTCATTTGAAGTAAATAAAAGAGTAAAATAAGAAGATTCGATATCCATAACGATTTTTAACTTGATTTAAGAAGTGCGAAACGAGATAAGAAAGATATAATGATCAATCAAATATATAGATAATAATATCTTATGCGGATGATGGAGTGATAATAGGAAACACAAAAGAGGATTTCATTAAAGTTTGAATAAAGAGGTAGGAAAGTTTGATATGTTTATAAATCAAGGAAAAACAAAATACATAAAAATAGAATAAGATGACACAGGTACCCGAGACCATCCAAAGACATCAATAAAATACATCAATTCTAAACCGTTGCCTCCTTTAACTAGTTACGAGGTACAATAGAAAAAATAACCGGCCAAGTACAAGTAGGACTTGCGCAAACAGTGTTCCGTACGGTGATTGCTTTTAAAATAAAAATTTTTGTTGTGGAGGTACAAAATGATTAATGACTTCGCAAAACACACCTCAAATGAGTTTTCAACAAAGATTTTTTCCTAGCTGACCTTGATGACCTTGATTTTTCTTTTATATACCAGATAATTTATTAACTCGTGATAATTTTCATTCAATCTACACCGTGTGGAGAATATTCCAGAATTTTTTGAAAAATTTTTGATCAGTACTTTTCGAGATAGGGGGAGGACAGCGATTTTTCGTAATTTTTTAAAAATAATACATACAAAAGTGTGTGCAATTATTACATTATACATATTTTTGAACTTGTATTTTTATAAGCTTTCATTTGGCACCCTACTCGATGAGCTGGTAATTTTTTTTTTCACTTCCGATTTCACTCTAAAATTAATCCGTTAAATCAAAATTTGACTTTCAAAATTACACTGCTCTGATGAGGTCATCAATTCCTATATTAGTGCTAAATTTCAACTTTCTATGTCAAATAGTTTCGGAGAAAATCGGGTGGGACAGACGGATCGCAGACACCGAAGTGATCTTATAAGT
This sequence comes from Pachyrhynchus sulphureomaculatus, assembly GCA_019049505.1. Lineage (NCBI taxonomy): Eukaryota > Metazoa > Arthropoda > Insecta > Coleoptera > Curculionidae > Pachyrhynchus > Pachyrhynchus sulphureomaculatus. The sequence goes on along the minus strand of CM032447.1, from coordinate 183,048,703 downwards.
GTTCCGTACGGAACATTAAAAATGAGGAAGGCAAGTTCGTGTGAATGGGTACTTAAAGGAAGTCAAGAGTTTAGTAGGAATAGATTACTAATGAAAAGCAAGACATTAAATAAAGAAACCAAAATCAAGATATACAGGACCAATTAGTATCGACACCATACAAATGGTAGCAAAGAGCAAAAAAAGAAGAAGATTTAAAAATAATGACAAGAAGAATAACAAGTATGATCTTTGGACCAACTTTAGCAGGAGATGGAAAAGAAATAAGGAAATACAGGAAGTAGGAACAGACATTATAGGAATTATAAAAGCAAAGAGATTGCAACAGGTAGGAAATAGAATGCAAAAACGAATCAGAGGAAAAGTTACCTAGTGAACCTGGATATAGTCCAGGAACCTAGGAAAACATGAAAAGCTGAAGGGGATGAACATACAAGGACGATGAGGATCCGACACTGGAAATTAAAATGTAGAGATAGAAAGGGGTGGAGAAAGAGAACAGAATCAGTCAGGCTCGATTACAGACTTTAAAAATGAAGAACCTCACTAAATGGATGATAACTCCTTTGCGATAGGATTGTAAGGCTTTATGATGATGATGATGATGATGGTGAAAACTCTCGGACAGGAAAGACACGCTTCGCTCTGATGAAACACTATATACGAACTAAATTTCTAAGGTGAAAGTATGTATCCACATATTAACCCTCTTCTCCATTGCGTTCGTGTAATAAGCGCAACAAATAAACAATCTATGCATTTATATGTATCTGAGAATATAATTTGGTATTTTAATTAGTTAATTTACACATTAATAGTTTATTTAAATTTTATTTTAGTATATATCATGAGTTATTTTCGATATTTTGCAGCAAATACCAAAGAAATTGTTTTATATTTAGTCTTGATACCACAACTTTGTAACATACCAGTTAACGATTGGACAATAGTAAAACTGGAATTTTTTTGTACGAATAGTTTATGTTTGATGAAAAGCACATCAAAATGAATAATAGCGGAGTAATGAGCGGTATTAATATACCTTCTGTCAAGTAAGAGCGTGACCCCTCGTATTCTTGAAAAAATGTGTTTCGAGAACATTTTTTGCCATCAACGTATTCTTTGGTGTGCTAACAACGGCGCAATTACCTTAATAAGTTATCGAATTGCCCGCTGTTGACGAGATTTTCTGCAATGATCTCCAAATTTTTCGAATCTCGTGAGACAACTGAGTCAAACTCCTCAGAGTCGTTCCTCTGAGCTTTCTCTTTACAAAGGACTAAACATTTTCAACATGGGTTGGCGTTCGGCGATTGTGAGGGCCACTCTAGTATCTTATCGTGGGTCCAAGCGAGCTGCTTCGCTACATGATTTTCGCCCAGCAAAGGTTTCTTCAACGTGCTTCGGAATTTGACATCATGAGCACGAAGATGTTGTCGAATGGTCTGATGGGACACATACAAATCCTATTTTCTTAATTTTGCCGCTCCTTGACGCAGCATCAATTTTGGGTCCCGTGAAAACAAAGACATAATTCGTTTTTCGACTTTTGGAGTGACTTTGCGTACTGAGCCACATTTTGGCAAGTTGTCGACATTTTTCATCTCGTTAAAATGATTTACCACTTCTTCACAAATGATATCGATTTTTTAATACATTTAGCGACCACGGAATTTGTCATTTTGGGCCCCTTTGGATGGGAACAAAGAAAGACTGCCTCAAACCGTCGCGCAAACAAGTGAATCATTTTGGATTTTACTTGATTTCGACGAAAGTTCAGAATCGACTGATACTTTTACTGTATCTTTATTGAATACTAAGTAAGGCATAGCCTCTTACTTACATTTAAGATAGTTTATTACATGTAGTAAGAGTTTGCTTATTCTAACTAACCTAGGAGATTTTTAAAACATGATTTATATATATTCAAAATTTACGTCAGTACTTACTGCTAGCTACTCTGTTTTCTATACACTAACTTGGAGTCGCCAACTTGTATAGATTTCATGTATATGTATATCAAGGATTTTCTACAACTGACGCAGTCTTCAGCCTTTGATTCCATCCGTTTCCATCTTCCCAGTCTTTATCTGTTAGACCCCTGTCTTCCATAGCCTCTTCCACATCGTCTCTCCACGATCGTCTGGGTCTTCCTCTTTTTCTTCTCCCTATAGGGCTCCACTCCGTTATTTTCTTTATCCACCTATTATCTTTGCTTCGTCTTATGTGTTCATACCATTTTAATCGTTTTTCTTCAATGGTGTTTATTGCGTTCTCTTTGATGTTCATTCTGCTTCTCATTTCTTCATTTGTTATTTTCTCCATACGTGTCACTCTACAACAGGGGTGCTCAAACGGTCGATCGCGATCGACAAGTCGATCGCGAGTGCTTTTTGAGACGATCTCGAGAAAAAAATTCCGATATAGAACTATTCACAGATTTTGTTTTAGGTAACTAAAACAAAATGTAATGAATAAACTACTAAAATTTATTCGATCCACAATTAGGCCAGGATAAGCCCCTCATCACTTTCTTTTATCGTAATACCCCCTGCTAGCGGCTAAAGGCGGCTTTATCAAAGGAACGCGCGGTACTTGTCAAAGAAAAGACGCGTTTTTGATTCCCGCCGATTTTTCTAGCAACTTCGGGCGGCGTGTTTGACGGGAACATTCGAGACTTCGTTCGCGCCGATATAAATGTTGCGCCTGCAGGAATAGGAGTCAGTCTGAGTTGTAACTTGAAGGCGATACATTGATACAAAGTTTATTAATAAATAGTCCAAAATGAGTGCAGCGAAGAAAAGTAAAACTTATCATTTTAATAACGATTGGGAGGAAGAATTTTTCTTTTGTATGGTAAAGGATAAGTGCATTTGTCTCATTTGCCGTGCGTCAGTTGCAATACCTAAGCGTGGGAACTTAGACAGGCATCATAAAACGGTTCATAAAAACTATGAAAAGGATTTTCCGTCACAGAGTGAATTAAGAAAACGAAAAGTACGTGATTTGATAACTTGTTTGAAAAAAGAACAAACCATGTTCACAAGACCAGCCAAACAATCAAAAGCTGCAACGATCGCGTCATTTAAAATATCTCATATATTGGCGAAACACAAGAAACCATTTGATGATGGATTGGTTGTGAAGGAAGCATTTATTGAAGCGAGTGAGACTTTATTTGGAGATTGATGTGAAAATAAAACAGAGATTATGTCTGCTATTAGAGAACTTCAGTTATCTCGTCCGACTGTCACAAGACGTGTTGAAGTCATGAGTCAGGACATGGCAGATAAACTAAAACATATCATGGAATGTACATACTTTTCTTTACAGTTCGACGAATCCACCGATATGGCAGACACTGCCCAGCTGTGTATTTTTATTCGAATGTATACAATGACATGTCGGCTAAGGAAGAGTTTTTGACAATGATTCCTCTGAAAGAAAGACCCGTGGCGAAGATATATATGACGTTTTCTTCAATTTTGTGACAAACTACAAGCTACCAATATATAAACTAGTGTGCATTACAACCGATGGAGCACCAGCAATGACTGGAAACAAAAACGGTTTTGTAGCATTGTGTCGAGCTAATGATGATTTCCCTTCATTTTTCTCCTTCCATTGCATCATACATCAACAAGTTTTGTGTTCAAAAGTTCTAAACATGGAGGAGATTATGGGCATTGCAATAAAAATCGGGAATTGGAAGATAGTGAGTCAGCTGAACACACTGATTTAGTTCTTCACACGGACGTCAGGTGGTTGAGTCGCGGAAAATTTCTAGAAAGGTTTCAAGAATTATTGCCCGAAATAACAGCTTTTCTGGACGAAAGAGGTGATGACACTCAGATGCTGAAAAACGGAAAATGGCTGACTGATTTGGCATTTTTGACAGACATCACAATGCATTTAAACACCATTAATTTGGAGCTTCAAGGTAAAGGAAAAACTATTATTGAGATGATTAGCGCCATAAACGCATTCAAAAGTAAATTGCAACTTATGATAGATCAACTGAAAAGAAAGGATCTGAAAAATTTTCCGTCTTTGAAAGCAAGGATTCCTCAGTTGAATTATGATATTTATGAGGCAGAATTATCAAATATTTTGGGCCAATTCGAAATACGTTTTTATGATTTCAGTAAATTGGCAAATATCGCATCATTTATGAGTTATCCTTTTTCGTGTAAAAATATTGAGGAATTAGCTACTGAAATAGCAAGTCAGTTTAACATGGACTCATGTTCTGTTGAAAATGAGTTAGTGCAGTTTATACCAGATATACATCTCAAGGCCACAGCATCTGATACAAAATTCTGGTGTTTTATATCTGAAGATAAATATCCGAATCTAAGGTAAATCGCCCTTCAACTGACGCCAATGTTTGGGTCAACTTACTTGTGCGAGTCTGCATTTTCTGAAATGAAGATAATTAAGTCAAAATATCGCAATCGACTAACTGACGAACATATGTCATCATGCTTGCGATTAGCACTCGGTAATTATGTACCATCTTATGAAAAGTATGCTGAGGACATGCAGTGCCACGCTTCAACATCCAAAGTCACTCTTTAGTTAAGTTTAGATACTAGAACTCGTTTCTTTTTTAAGAACCAATAAACTCGCAATTTTGAATAATTATGAGTTTTTTCATTGGCATTTTAGAGCAGACCTACACTTACCTTGACTAGAAAAATGCATATTGTGCGGAAAACTAATATCTATGCCACGATACACCCTACCTAGACGACAATCCTGCATCCCACTTACTTGCAGCCTCTCAGAGTCGATCGATCGTAGTCTAACAATATTGAGGTAGATCGCCAGCAGTTCAAGTTTGAGCACCCCTGCTCTACAACATCTTCTCCAATACTCCATCTCTACCGCGTTAATTTTAGATTTATTTCTTTTGTTGATCGTCCATGTTTCTGACCCGTATGTCATTATGCTTTGTACTATTGATTTGTATATGCGTGTTTTGTTTCTCTTTGTAATGTGGTTGTCCCACAGGATCGAATTTAATTGTCTTATGCATGTTCGCGTTTGTCCTAATCTAGCTTTAATCTCTTTTTCTGATGTTGTGTTTTTTGAAATGATGGTTCCTAGATATTTAAATCTATCGGTTCCTTTGATTATTGTTTCGTTATCTACTTCTAGATTCTTCACGTTTCCCTCCTTTGTTGTTAGATATTCCGTTTTATTAAAGTTTATTGCTAATCCTGCTTTAGTGTATTCTTCTTTCAGTTTTCTAACCATATAACTAAAACATGATTTTCTTATCCTAATTTAACCTAAGACTTATGGGATGCTACCTTAACCTAGGACTTATGCTAGCTTAACTTAGGACTTAATTTAACTTAACCTAGGACTTATAATATCTTAACCTATTTTGACATTCTTCTGTCACGGTGGGTGAGGAGGGCCATCGTCTTCATCCGAGAGAGGGTCTGAAGGTCTCGGGAATTGGCGGCGGGCATGTGGGGGGAGTCGGAAGGCGTCCCTGATGGTTGAATTGGGGTGCTGGGACGCCTTGTCCATGAACTTGAGTTGAGTTATCCTCGTGTGTACCTTTACGGTAGACACACCGAGGTCTCTGTGAATTTACCTGTTCCTCATTAACCATAGGGCTCCTGTGATCATCCTCAGTGCCTTGTTCTGCACTGTCTGGTGTTGGGCTCTTCTTGTCTTGAAGAGCTGACACCAAGTCGGGCAGGCGTAGGTAAGGCCTGCCTTTGCAATGGTATTGTATATTAGCAGCTTGGTTCTTGGTAGCAACTTACTGGAGTGGTTTATAATAGGGTATAATTTGCCCAGTAGTTGCTTTGTTTTCCTGGTGACAGTGCTGGGCTGGTCCTTCCAGACGAATTGTTTGTCGTACTGGATGTCCAGGTACTGGATGGTGTTTGCCCATTGGATGCGGGAGCCTTGAAGCTGGAGATCCCCATGGGGTGCCCCTGCCCTTGGAGAAGACGATGGCTTGCGTCTTGTGGGGGTTCAGCTCGATCCTCCAGCGGTCAAATCAGAAGTCAAGGATGTCTAGGTGGCGTTGCAATCTGTTGGTGAGGTGATTATGACAGTGTCATCAGCATAAAGGAGGAGGTTGGTCTGATCCGATTTGGGAATGTCGGCTGTGAAGATGTTAAAGAGGTAGGGGAGAGGATGGAGCCTTGGAGGACTCCGGTTCTGATGGCTTTGACGTCGAAGATGGCCGTACCGACTCTGACTTGAAAGGTTCTGTCAGAGATGAAGGACTGAATGAGTTTGGTTATGACAAGAGGGTAGCCGTGTTGGTTCAGTTTCAGGATGAGGCCTTTGTGCCAGACTTGGTCGAAGGCTTTGACTATATCGAGAAACACAGCTCCAACTTTGTGGTGTCTGTTGAAAATGGTTTGGGCGAGTTTGGTGGTATGGTGAGTGATGCCATGATAAGGTTGGAAATACTTTTACTAAATGCGTCGTAGACAAAAGTTCCCTCTACCGCTTTTTTGTTGAATTGCTAGAATCGCATCTACCAAAAATGAATTATCGCGGCCACGTTCTTACTTGACAGACTGTACGTAGTCTCAACAAAAAAATCAGCATTTATTGCTAAAACAAGTCAATCATCTTAAATACTTTTAACGGCATAAGTCCTGTGTCTCGTGTGACTAAATTTTCAAATGTTTATGATCTTATTAAGGTAATTTTCATTATGAAAACGAGAAAAACCACGAAAACACGAATAAAGTTTTATACCTAAAACTATTTTAACTTGAGAATAGGAACAGATAATTGAACATAAATCATTACTAGCGATTAAAACCAGAAAAAATTTTTCAATTAAAATCGATGGCATATATTTACATCACTGTGATTCGCAGATGATGTGGTACTGATTAGCGAAGATTTAGAAGAACTCAAAATCATGATAGAACAACTTAATCAGACAAGAAGTTGGACTATTCTGAACATCAAGAAAACCAAACTTCTAAGTCCACAAAATGCAAAAATTAAGATCGGTAGGGAGAGATCGAGAGAGTGGAATAGTACGTATACTTGGGATATAAAATTACATTGGATAAGGACCATCAAGCAGCGGAAATATTTAGGCGAATTGGTCTCAGTTGTACTGCAAAAATTGGAATTTATTCTAAAAAACAGATATATTCCCATGACCTTAAAAAGAAAAATGTACGAGAGTTGCATATTTCCAGTAGGTGCGTAAGGGCTGGAAACAATGACCCTTATAAAAAATAGTCTTTGTCGACTCCAAGGCACTCAACGGGCTACGGAAAGATAGATGTTACGCGTTACTTTACGAGAACACATTAAAAGCGAGGATGTCGGACCAACAATAAGAATTACAGATATCGGGGAAACAGTGGCAAAATTAAAGACGATGGACGGGGCATGTGGCTAAAACCAATGGTGGTAGCTGGACAACAAAATTTCTTAAATAAAGACCTTGGGAGAGCCGACGTAGTATCGAAAGACCAATGAAGAGATGGACTGATGATATCAGGTTAACAGCTGGAAGTAGATGGTTCCATTTTGCACAGGATAGAGGCAATTGGAAGAAACCTATTTAATTTTATTATCATCATTTTCAAGTAAACATTGATTTGTATATGTTGTGTAAGTATAACTTACAAGGTGATACTAAATTTTGTGAAAATCTTAAACCTGACCTGTTCGTTGCTAGTATAGTTCATCCAGGGCATTTTTAGTAACCCTTTCAAGGTACGCATTTTAAATGCTGCAAATTTTGCTGTGGAGCTGACTCTAGATGATCAGGTCTCCGCTCCAGAGTAATATTGGCTTATCATTTCATTAGACGAAGTTGGTGGGTAATAAGTTGGTACTAAACCTAGCTACAGTGCTTTGATTAGTTGCTATTCTTATTTTAATTCCCTTGTCGCTGTGTCTCTTACCGTTGAGTCTTATGCTCAGTTTGTTGGCTTATGATCGTGTTTATCTTAGATTAATATTAAGACCACATTATGTTATTATTATTTATGGATCCTTGAAAGTCTTGAATATTCTTAGTTACTATTGCTGAATTATCAGCATTTCGTATGTTATTGATGGAAAACCATTAATATTTAATCTTTTTGCTCTGTTTGCCAATATTAACTAAAATATCTTATCGATCTATATATTAGATAAAAACAGTGGCAGTATGTATATGTACTTCTCTCTCAGATTTTTTGAGCAATCGCAATGTTTTCTGTATAAAGTCAGTCATAAAGTTGAATTTTTATCGTTTCATTTCACTTCTTTTACTGGCATAGCACACGTGCTGCAGGGACATCCCTAAACCGCTACACGCGTGTGCGGAAAAAATAATTCACGTTGGTTTTGAATCGCTGTAAGTTGTACTAGGGGGCAAATCAGTCCAAAGGGATGAGGTTGTCCATTAAAAGAATGCTGAACCTCAGGCGGATGTGAAGTATTAGCGCAACCGCTTTGGGGGAATTAAGCAGGCTACATCCATCGAACATTTTCCATGAAAACATTTGAAGAATAGACTCGCCAACAGTTCTTCTTTTTTTTATCGTTCACCTCCCCGCCTGAGTAGGGATTTTACTCTTTTTCATATCCTAAGGATATCGGCGAGGATGTCGAAATATCCGTCAACGTTGTCCAAGTGCTGAAACATAAATTTTTGTATTTCAGAGCACATTTTAGACAACGCGGTAGTGCTGCCATGTTATTGCATTTCTGCGAACAACTATATACGTGGCCAGGCCAAATACACTTAAATAAATTAATAAATAAAGTATACCGACCCTCGGGATTGAGCCACGGGCCGCCATTCGTTTCCTCTTCTGAATAGAATCCAACAAATGCAGTGTATATTTGGGAGCAGAACCCCTAACATGGGAGCAGTATTCCATAGTTGGTCGAATTTGAGTTTTGTACAAAAATATCAGTTTTTGTGGAATGTAAAGCTTTCTAGTTTGAAATTATATTCCCAGTTTTTGAGAAGCTCTCCTCTCTATGCTTGTGTCACATTCATTTTAAGACATATTTGCTCCTAAATTAACGCCCAGCAAATTGAGTTACAGTGCTAGAGGAATGGAGTGTCCCGACATATGTATGTCGGGTTCAGCAAAGTTAATCTTTGTAGAAAAAACTGCCAATTTGGTTTTTGTAGCGTTAAAGGTTACTTAGTTACTGTCACACCAAAATAGAATTTCTTCCATGTATTTGCTAAGTTGACTGTATTTGTATGAGTAGTCGATATTCGAGCGTTTAATGTGAACAAAGAAATAAGGGTACTGTCACCTGTAAAGCTGTAGATTGGATTTCTGGTCCTTTTCAGTAGATCGTTAATGTAAATGAGAAAGAGAGAAGGAAACAGTATGGCGCCTTGTGGCACACCGGCATTGATAGTGAAGGTATTAGACAGAAATCCGTCGACTGCCACTCGTAAGGAACGCACTAAGATGAAACATGAGAGACATAAACAAAACTTTTCAGACATACCATAAGGGCAAGCTTGCTAAAAATTCGTGATGCAAACACGGTCAAATGCCTTGGATATATCAAGTAAAAGAACGAGAGATCCTCCAAAATGTTCCAAACATGTGTTACATACGTTAGAAGATCTGTGCTTCTAAAAGCCATTTTAGGAGATGCTTATTGCTAGCCTTTTCTATAATATATATATATATATATATATATATATATATATATATATATATATATATATATATATATATATAATATTATTGAAAACAGTGTGACTGGTAGGAAGTTTTTTGGCAAGGTGTCCTTGCCTTTTTTGGGTATCGGCTGAACCGTAGCGCATTTCCAGCAGGAAGGAAATATTCTCTTTCTGTAGGATAGGTTGAAAAGTCTACAGAAAACTAGTATTAGTTCGCTTCGGTTTTTTTTAGTACTACGGCAGGTATCTCTTCAGCGTCAGAAGCTTTTGTGGTGATCAGCTTCATTAAAATATGTTTTATCATACTCTATCTGAAAGCAATATCGGGCATCCTTGACTGCACTATGGGAATAGTTGGTGGTAGTTTTCCTTGGAAATCGGCAGTAGAGATGATGTCTTATATTTTTTTTCACCAATTCTTGCCCTTTGTGGGATCGGTAGTTTATGGCGCACGTTGTCGAAAGTCTTTTAGTAGTCTATGAAGCATATGAATACATCTTTTCTTTGAACTTTGATGATTTTTTTGTGTCTATATTATTGTATAAAACCAATTTTAAACCCATATTGGGTTTTGCTTGTTTTTCTCTTAATATTTGGTATATTTTCAGTTTATGATCCAGGATGATGAGTCGATATTAGTCGCAAACATTTGCACTTTTGCAAACAGATTTTAGCTAGTCAGTAAGTATATTGCTATTCAATATTATATATACATATATATATATATATATATATATATATATATATATATATATATATATATATATATATATAAATATATATATATATGTATATATATATATATGTATATATATATATATATATATATATATATATATATATATATATATATATATATATATATATATATTATATATATATATATATATATATATATATATATATATATATATATAACTTTGTTCATTTTATAACGAATATCTCGATGAATTTCGTAATATTTTTCCGCGTTTTCCGTGTCCTTGCTTCCATTATATTAAGGATATCATTAGTAATTCCGGATTTCCTTGTAGGTTGGTAGGTTTTAATGTCTTCAGAAATGATATCAAAATAAAGTAGGAAAATGAGTTCGACAGTGATACCGAGCAAAGGATTTGAAAAAAAGGCTAGTTCCAAAAAATAAGTAGTATCTCTGGTAGACTTTTAAAATTACCAGTATTACTCACTTTTAACAGGTAAATTACTAAAAACGGCAATTACTGGCAATTTCACTTAAATCTATTTTTCAGTGATAATTTAAGCGTAATTCAAAGATCGGAGAGAGTATATGTTTTTTTTTCAGGACAATAACCAAATAAGAGTTTAAATTTTTTAATCAGTAAAAAAAATGATTTTTTTAAATAAATTTTATCTTTATTAAATTAATGTCATTTCTGCATATCTACATTTCTAATATAACTGATATCTTTTTAGTGTTCCGTACGGAACACTTATAAGATCACTTCGGTGTCTGTCTGTCTGTCTGTCTGTCTGTCACACCCGATTTTCTCCGAAACTATTTGACATAGAAAGGTGAAATTTGGTAATAATATAGGAATTGATGGCCTCATCAGAGCCATGTAGTTTTGAGAATTAAATTTTGACTTAAGGGGTTAGTTTTGGGAGGTGAAGTCGGAAGCGAAAAAAAAAATTTTTTTACTAGGTCATCGAGTGTGGTGTCAAATCAAAGCTTGTGAAAACACTAGTAAAAAATATATATATATAATATTATACTTGCGCGCAATTTTCTTTGTATTATTTTTAAAAATTCGCGAAAAATCGCTGTCCCGGGCCTTATCTCGAAAAGTACTTATCAAAAAATTTCGAAAAAATTCGGAATATTCTCCACGGGGTGTAGATTGAACGAAAATTATCACGAGTGCATTACCTTTAATAATTTATATAGTATATAAAAAAAACAAAAATTTCAAGGTCATCAGATTTCAGTAAAGATTGGAAACAAACTTGTTGAAAACTCATTTGGGGTGTGTTTTGTGAAGTCACTGATCATTTTATACCACCGTAACATAAATTTTGACTTAAGGAGTTCGTTTTGAGGAGTGAAATCGGAAGTGAAAAAAATTTTTTTTTACTAGGTCATCGAGTGTGGTGTCAAATGAAAGCTTGTGAAAACACGAGTAAATATATATATATATATATATATATATATATATATATATATATATATACATATATATATATATATATATATATATATATATATATATATATATATATATATATATATATATATATATATATATATATATACTCGTATATAATGTAATACTAGCGTACACTTTTCTTCCTATTACTTTTAAAAAATCGCTGTTCCCTACCTATCTCTTAGATTCAAAAAACGAAAATTATCACGTATGCATTATCCTATTTATTTGGTATATAAAAAAAAAAAAACAAAATTTCAAGGTCACCAGTTTTCAGTAAAGATTGCAAACAAACTTTGTTGAAAACTCATTTTGGGGTGTGTTTTGTGAAGTCACTGATCATTTTATACCACCCTAACAAAAATTTTTATTTTAAAAACAATGAACGTACGGAACACTAATTGTGCAAGTTCAACTTACACTTGACCGGTTTTTTTTCCTAATAATGATATCTTAAACGGTACAGTACCTTTGCTAAAAGCCATCATAGAAAAAGATAATCTGAATCATGATCTGGCCCGTAGCTGTAATACGGGTAATCCGTAAATAAATTTTAACACGAATAATATTTAAACATATAGAAAATGCAATCCAGGAACCAAAATAAGTAAAAATACTCTCACAAGTTGTGAAATCCATGGATTTTTTTTTAAATTTTAAGTTCTTTGGTAATTTACCGGAATTCTACCGATAACATAATCGGTGTAAATACCAACTTAAAAATCTTAATCATCGGGTACGCCGCTGTTTATTTTAATTTTACCCCATTTCCCTTGCAAAAACATAGTCGCGTCGAGCTGCACCCTTTGCTATTTATGTGTTTGACGAAAAAATCGCCCCATCATCGTCATAATGGTCGACCATCGCATTTATTGGGAACGGTCTGTTTACCGACTTAAAATCTGTCAGGAGTTGTTTATGTATCTTAGGGTTTATGTATGGCGAAAAAGGGGTGGCTTCTGTTACAAACCCGTTGTCGACCATCTTATATGTTCAATTCAGTGATATTTACTCGTTTATACCTAAGGAAAAAATACTATAAAATGATACAATGTTATTACCAATTTAATGTTAATAGTACCTAAATTTGGCAGAGTAAAAATAATAATCTAAAATAAAAATAACTGGTCAAGTGCAAGTTGGACTTGCGCAATTAGTGTTCCGTACGTTGGTTGCTTTTAAAATAAAAAATTTTGTTACGGAGGTATAAAATGATCCATAACTTCAGAAAACACGCTGCAAATGAGTTTTCAACAAAGTTTTTTTTTCCGATCTTTACTGAAAACTGATGACCTTGAATTTTTTTTTTTTTAATTACAAGATAAATTTATTGAAGGTGCAAAATGCACTTGTGATAATTTTCGTTCAATCTACGCCCTGTGGAGAATACTCTAGGATTTTTTTTTAAATTTTTTGATCAGTAATTTTGAGATAAGGGGGGGCAGCGATTTTTCGCAATTTTTTAAAAATAATAAAAAGAAAAGTGTGCGCAAGTATTACATTATATATATTTTTGAGTTCGTGTTTATACAAGCTGTCATTTGAGACAATGACATGGCTAATTTTTTTTTCACTTTCGATTTCACCCCCCAAAACTAACCCCTTAAGTTAAAACTTAACTTTTCAAAGGTACACGACTCTGATTCCTATATTAGTATCAAATTTCAACTTTCTATGTCAAATAATTTCGGAGAAAATCGGGTGTGACAGACGAACAGACAGATAGACACCGAAGTGATCTTATAAGTATTCCGTACGGAACACTAAAAAGAAATTTTAAAGATATCACTTAAAAATTTGCCTCTGGTAACTGGAAATATCATCAAATCATTCTAGGATATCTTACAAAACTTTTAAAAAAATGCGTTTTAAACGTAAATTGGTTTATAATTTTCTAAAATGTATTATACTCGTACTATTCTGAATAGCATGTTGTCTTTTGCCTCTAAAATTCCTACCAAAATATTATTATAGTGATCTTTTTACTCTCCTTGCTAAAGGGGATATATTAACTTTTCTATATGATCTAGGGTCCCTAGATCACGAAAAACATAGTTGCTCATTTTCGTAGGTTGGTTTGTCGGTACGAAAACTTTCAAACGAAATGAAATATCGATTTCAAATTTAGTACACATACGATACTTAAAGTAGGAACGAAAATATTTCAGCGACATCGCTTTAATGGATGAGGGTAAACGAAATAGGTGTCCACAAATTTTGTACTCCTAATAGTATTATGAGATTTTTTCCGCTTTTTGTTGAGATAATAAACAAATTTTACGCATAACTATTGACAGTAAAATATATAATAAGTTCAAGTGGTCTATATTTTTTTTTCTAAGATATTTTTGAATAAATATTTAAATTTTGGTATTTTCTGGAATACTATTTTAACTGGAAATTATATTACGAAGAAGAAGAAATAGTTTTTAATTAAAAGTACTTTTAATCTGAGCAATTTCTACATGTTCACGTAATATTTTTGCGGATTTTTTTTTTAAAAAAACATGTTAAATTCGGAAGAACGATAAAAAGTGATTTATTCAAAGTATGCTGCATCGCTTATTATACATTTTTCCCATCTTTCGGGCAATTGTGAATACCACGCCAGTAAAAATCCTCTCCTTTTGCTGCGAACCATTCATCGAGCCATTTTTTCACATCTTCGTACGAACCAAAGCGCTGTTCAGCAAGTGCGTGACACATCGATGCAAACAAGTGGTAATCGTAAGGAGCCAAGTCTGGTGAGTAAGCCGCATGGGGTAGAACTTCCCAGCTGAGTGCTCCCAACGTGTCGCGAACTGGTTTTACCGTATGAGATGGAGCATTGCCATGAAGAAAAATGACTTTGTGTTGCCTCTTTCGGTATTCTAGCCTTTTTTCAACCAGCGAACGGTTCAAATCGGTCAATTGTTGTTGGTAACGTTTAGTATTAACCGTTTCCCCAGGTTCTAACAGCTCATAATAGACCACGCTCCTCTGGTCCCACCAAACACAGAGCATCGTCTTTCTGCCAAAGCGATTCGGTCTTGCGGTCGATGTGGATGGTGGTGCGCCTGGGTCTACCCAAGATTTTTTGGGCTTGGAATTCTCAAAATAAATCCACTTTTCATCCCCTGTAACTATACGATGCAAAAACGACTTCCTTTTGTACCGAGCGAGAAAAATGTCGCGCGTGTTTTTGCGCTTTTCAATTTGCCTGTCGTTCAACTCATGTGGTACCCATCTGCCGGCCTTCTGAATCTTTTCCATCTCTCCTAGTCGATTGGAAACAGCTTGTTGACTAACGCCCAATTGCTCAGCGAGTTGTTTTTATGTTTGCGAATCATCTTCGTCCAATAATGCTTGCAATTCCACATCTTCGTATTTTTTTGGCGGTTTTCCACGTTCCTTGTCTACAACATTGAAATCACCACTTTTGAAACGCCGAAACCATCGTTCACACGTATCTTGAGATGGAACATGTTCACCATAAGCTTCTCGAAGTAATCGATATGATTCAACAGCAGTTTTCTTCAAATGAAAACAAAAAATTAATTCTGTCCGCGAATGCTTGGATCTGTATAAGTACATATATATTTTAGTAATTCATTCCCTATTTGGTCTTGGCCGGGAGATTTACGGTTTTTTAATTTTTCCAGTGCTTTTATTACGTCTTCTTCCGTTGTATGTGTTTCTTCGTTTAGCGTTATATCTGGTGTTTGCGGCCGTGTGATACTTTGTTCCCTTTTATATAATTTTGTAAGATAGATACCCACGTTCCATTCTTCACGTGTATATACTCTATTAGTTGTTTCATTTCAGTTCTTTGCTTTGTTATGAATCTCCATAGAAGTCTGATTCTAATTTTTTTGCGTATCTCTTCCAGTATTCCGTTTTTGTTCTTACTAATTCGTAGGTTTCTGTCCGTATTTTTTTATATCTTTGGTACGCTTCATCTGTCCTGATTGTTGTTTTCGCGGCATTTCTCTTTGATTTCTTCTCTGAATAATGGTGTTTTTATTCTCCATTTTTTTATTTTATCCATAGTTTTAGTCCCTAATGCTTCACATGCAGCTTCTAATATTTTGTCTTTATTTCTAACCAACTGTC
Source organism: Pachyrhynchus sulphureomaculatus (assembly GCA_019049505.1). Lineage (NCBI taxonomy): Eukaryota > Metazoa > Arthropoda > Insecta > Coleoptera > Curculionidae > Pachyrhynchus > Pachyrhynchus sulphureomaculatus. The sequence continues at coordinate 183,032,794 of CM032447.1, read as the reverse complement.
ATCTACGTTACTATTGTCATTTGTTTAATTTATTCTGATTTTTTTTCTTTCAGTCTTCTCTGGTACAGGTCTCGCGTTAATTCTTCCTGCAGATTTTTTATTCTTATCTTTTTTTTCAGTTCCTTATTTTGGTGTTGCTTTGTATCATCACTTCCTACGTTTAGTGATGTCAAGCTTCTTACGTCTAATATATGGCGTGGATGTATTTCTGTGTTTGTTAGGATATAATCTATCATTGAGCTGTTATCTTTAGTATTTTCGAATGTATATTTATATTATTCCTTATGGTCAAAATATATATTTATTCTCAACTCGTTTGTAGCGCAGAAATTTATCATAAGGTCCCCGTTGTAATTTTTTATGTTTTCCTTAAATATCTGTTTAACCACTGGTATTACCTTATTTCCAACTCTTGGCTTATAGTCACTCATTATTATAATTATTATTTCATTGATTGGTATCTAATCTACCATTTTTTGGAGTTCTTTATAGAATTGTACCATGTGTTTTTCTGATTTACAAATTTTGGGTGCGTAAATTCTCACTATATTTATCTTTTTGTTGTTTATTCTTAGTTTAACCATTACTATTCTCTACGATCTATACTGACACTTCATTATGTAGTTTATGTCTTTCTTATTCATCATCAGGGTTACTCCTTCTTTTGCTCGGTGGTCTTTCGCTACACCATCGTAGAGCAGGACATATTCTCCTAATATCATTTGTTCTTTCCCCTTCCTTTTTGTCTCGTGTAAGACTCATATGTCTACTTTGTGTTCTTTGATTTTCTTTTCTACTTGCATGTGTCGTCAACGCTAAATCCATCCTATTAAATTTTTATCCCAGGTAGGTGGCTAGCCTGATCTGGGAATCCTCTTCCTTTACCCGGCAACAGGCCACTCAGCTACTCAATCCACTCAGCGACCTGCAGACGGAGTAAAACTACCTAAGGTACAAAAAAGAAATGACATGCCCGAGAAAGTGTTGATTTTTTCGGGACAATGAGAAACAATTGTCTCCTGTTGTTCTTTGTTGGGCCTTGGGTGAATATTTTATTCTTTTTAGAAATTTTATGCTGAAGTGAAGTTGATTATTAACTTTTAGTAGTTGTACAACTCGAAAAATTAACCCAAAAAATTAGCTTGAAGGTTTAGAAATTCCCAGCGTTAATGTTTGGAGGACGAGATGTATCTATGTGTCTGTAAGACACTGAAATGTTTGTGGTAAAATTTGTTTAAATCATTAATAATCCAAATTAAAGACGTTGGCACACTTACATAGATTGATTCGATTGATACGGATGAGTGGTTGAGGATCAGTTTACTTGCTAGACTTAAGGCCTCTCCCTAACTATTATTACTACCTTTTTGGATCGTCGACGTTTCGTTAGGTCAGGTATAATGCCTTCTATCCATGGTCTTCTATTATAGCTAAGTAAGTAGATGTGTTTGGTTGTGGCACTTGCTAACTTGTGTCTAACAAGTGCAAAATTTAGAAACGTCGGTTAGTTGTCAAAACAAAAATGAAATTTTGCAGAATTTACGTTTAAATGACAGTTATTTATAATTTTGTGAACTAATTTAGACAGAATATCCATTTGTGAGTCGCTTTGTCAAACTGTTGAGCCAGCTAGAGGCATTTACTACATTTGGTTTTACTTAAAGTGTACCAAGTTGGTATAACATAAGTTAAAACTGACCCTATTAGTGTTTTGTATAAGATAACCTAGGTGTTGAGGTTAAGCTTTGTTTTAATAGATTTGTGGTGTTTAACTAGAACTGTTAGAATCTCCTTTTTTTTCCCCGGTAACATGAGTGTGTCTTTTAAATGATTAAATACAGCTTAATGTTTAATTAAGCTTAGCAATGTTTTTGTAAATACACGTTTATAATAACATAATTCTACTAAAAGTCCTTCCATATAAAACTTTATAACTTAATTAACCTAGTATCAAGAATAAATTGAAAAAGAAACTAATTGCTAATATCGTTCTTTATATTCGAAATTCCTAAGTCTGTTATGTTGTTCTATCACGTGATTTTCACGTTAATTTTGGCAGCACTTACCATTCGATGACAAAGACTCACTTATTTTAGTTTTTTTATGGTATCATTTTACTGAATTAGAAGTTTGCTTGTTATCTCAGACTTTATTATCGCCACGGGCATCGCTCGATGTCTTAGAATATTAGGCTTTTGTGTTGCTGTATCATCATTGTGGCGGCCTTAGCCTCGTGGTCATCGTGCCGGCATGCGGTATCAAGGGTGTCGGATGCCAATCCCGGCAGATCAGTGTACTTATTTATTAATTATTTATAATTTATTAGTTTATATGGCATGGCCACATACATAGGTAGTAGTTGTTGCAGAAATATAATAACGCCTGTGGCAGCACTACCGCGTTGTTTAAAATGTGCCGTGAAATAAAAATATATGTTACGGAACTTGGACAACATTGACGGATATTACGACATGCTCGCCGATATACAACCAAAAAGGGTAATCCTAATCCAAAAGGGGAGGTGACCAATGAAAAAAGAACTGCTGTGAGCTCGACACTACCTGACCTTCAGTTGCCTCAAAAGATTTAAAAGTTTGAACTATGTCCTAGATTGGTATTCGGTTAGTGAACGAGCACAGGGTTATTTTCTGTGGCACCCTCGTATTTTTAATATGCTGAAAAATATTACCGCTAGTTAATATGTTACTTTTTCTTTAGTATTAATAACTCGAAATAGGGTGATCATTTTTAGACGCCCTGCCCCAGTTTATGGACAATTGTTGGATATTTATTTATTTATTTAATATAGAATGGTATAGTGCATGTCAGGGAGTATACTGACGTACTTGACAATTGGTAGCGAAAACGACGCTGGGCGCTGCGACACCAAACAACTTTTTTGTTTCCATCGACATACCGTTTGTAAAACGGCTTTGGAAAGCCCTAATTTTTCTCAAAATTTTTTCCTTAAACTGTTTTTTTTTTATTTGTTTTGCAAAAAAGTTATACAGCAAGACCTTTCAAAATATTATTTTTTGGTCACCGAGGTTGCCATGGATCGTATATCACGTTTGGCGGTTTTCCAACAATTTATCTAGTAAGCCGCTGTCATACTTTAATTTGACAGCTCTTGTTTGCACATCTATTCAATTCGATATAGTTAAATTAAGTAAACAGTGTGTTAATAGCTTCTGGTTGAAGTGGTTTCCCACGCTGAAAAAGTAGATGTGCTTCTTATTTATGGAGAAGCAAGAAGAAATTTTCGGGAAGCTGTTAAATCGTATCGAAAATGTTACCCCGACAGGTATATCCCGGATCACACCATGTTTTTGTCGATTAAAACGAAATTTAAGGAGCAGTATGGATGCATTTTCTGGGCAAAAAGGTATTTCTAAATGAAAAACTGTTTTAACAGATGAAAAAATAGCTGAAATTATGCAATATTTTCAAAACCATGCATATAATTCAAATCAGACAAGCAAGTAGGTAATTGAATGTATCTTATGGGGCTATTCAGAAATCTCTTAAAGCTAACAAATATCATGATTATAAAATGCATAATCTATATAAAATTTAATTACTTATTAATAGAATTTGATTCTGAACGACGACTGAGTTTTGTAGCAGAAATAATGATTAAATATAAAGAAGAACGTTATTTTCTGAATTACATAATATAGTTAGATGAAAGTTATTTTGACAGCAACAGCAAATCTAACAAAAGAAATTATCATTATTGGGCTGACTAGAATCCATACAACATTAATCAAATCCAGAATCAAGGTCATTATGGCTTTAATGTATGGCATGGGATAATTGGGAGACATTTGTTTGGGCCATACTTTTTTGAGGGAACACTAATTGGAAATAGATACCTTAATTTCTTGGTTAATACTCTATCGGTTTGATTAGACAATGTTCCACTTATTTTAAGAAGGCATATGTGGTATCAACACGACTGAGCACCACCTCATACAACTGCTGCTGTATGTAGAGAGTATTTGAATGAAAAGTTTCAACGAAGATGGATAGGGGTCCTTAGCCCAGTTATTCAATGGGCACCTAAGTCACCACACCTTACGTTGTTAGATTTTTTTTCTTGTGAGGATATTGTATACAAATTGCGACAAATGATTTTGAGCACTTGAAGGCAAAAATATCAGATGCATGCAGTAATATATCTGGAGAAATTATTTACAAAACCACTCATCAAGCGTTAATGAAAAGAATGGAAAAAATGCATGATAGAAGAAGGAATACATACAGAAAATTTCTTTTGACTTTTTTTTTTTATTTTTTAAGTTTCAAACATTTATTTTTATAAATATGTAATATTTATATTATATAATATTAAAAGTTAAATAATTTTTTTGTGGTTTTAATAAAAATAATCTATTCTTGTTTTTTATTGTTCACATATTTTTTTATTATAGAAAAAACCTCAACAGCATAGTAACTAATATTATTATAACTAATGTCAGTGTAAAGTAAGCCAGTCGCCTAATAGATAAATTGTTTGAAAACCGGCAAACGTAGCGTATGATTAACGGTAATCGCGATGACCAAAAAATAATATTTTAGAGGGTTTTTGCTGCATAACTTTTTTGCAAAACGAATCAGAAAAAGAGACAGTTTAAGGAAAAATGTAAGTTAGGGCTTTCTAATGCCGTTTTATAAAAGATATGTCGATGGAGAAAAAAAGTTGTTCGGCGTTGCGGCACCTAGCGTCGTTTTCACTACCAAATATCAAATACGTCAGTATACTCTTTGATATGTACTATACCATTCTACATTAAAAAGTACAAAAATATCCAACAATTTTCCGTAAATCGGGGCTGGGTGTCTAAAAATGATCACCTTGTACATGATACTCAAAAAATATTTATTGCTGATTTGTATGTAAATATTAATTGGGCATTATAGATATTCTTCTAGTTAAGCCAGGCTTGGTAAACAGGATATAGAAAAGATCGGATCAGTATTGACGGTACCGATAAATATGAAGTGGCTCTACATAACTGCTGTTTCTCATAGTGTAAAAACCGATTTATATAATATAAACATGTAAGTTTTTCAAAAGAAATGTCGTTATTAGCTCAGAAATTTACAGGTTAGTATCTCTCGATACGTTTATATGATAGAGAAATGTTAGTTTTATATTTAGTTGTAGTGTACTAGGCCCAGTACTCCATCTACTTTATACTAGTGATATCCCAAATCACGAACACGAAATAATAGCAACATTTGCTGACGACACCGCAGTTATAGCTGTTGGAAAAGATCACGAAGAGGCTACGAGAAAACTTCAAACCTCTTTAAAAAAATCAACAACTGGACCAAAATTTGGCGCATTAAGCTAAATGAAAATAAGTCTGTACACACCAACAAGCAGAAACAACATTTACCAGTCAGAATAAACGATAGTCAGATTCCTTATGCAGACTCAGTTAAGTATTTGGGTATAAATCTGGATGCTAGACTTCGCTGGAAAATCCATGTCAAAAAGAAACGAGAAGAACTAGGCCTTAAATTCAAAAAAATGTATTGGCTACTTGCACGGAACTCCAAGTTGTCCATATATAACAAACTTCTTCTCTATAAGCAAATATTAAAACCAATTTGGACTTATGGCATTCCACTGTGGGGTTGTGCCAGTAAAAACAATATTCAAGTTATTCAGCGTTTTCAAAACAAAGTGCTAAGAAACATCGTTGATGCACCTTGGTATTGCCGGAACAGAGACATCCATAGGGACCTCCAAATGGATACTGTCGACCAGACCATCAGTAAATTTGCTAGTAGCCACGAACAAAGGCTGCTTCATCATGTGAACGTCGAGGCCATCCAGCTACTGGACAACACAGAGCAGCCAAGAAGACTCAAGAGGATTAAGCCCTGTGAGCTAGTGAAGTGACAGTAAAAAAGCAGAGTACGGTGCCGAATAAGTGCTACACACTAACACTAGTGCAGCAAAAAATTATCAGAACATAAGGAACACTAATGAGTGAGACCCGAGCTTTTAAGAATTGTACGTAGTAAACCTATATTACTACGTACAATTCTTAAAAACTCGGGTCTCACTCATTAGTGTTCCTGAATAAAATTGCTCATTGGTCCATATGAGACCAGATTGTAATAGACCTAAGGAGACTTGTAATAAGTATTCTTATTAAAAAAAAAGTTAGTTTAACCTTGTTAAAATCCTTCAGAATCACTTATTATTATCTTGATATCCCAAACCCTGTCAGTTTACGTAATTAATAGTATTCCCGCAATAATTTTTGTAAGTAAGAATGTCAGAATCCTCTGAAGTCACCGATAGTATAAGTAGAACCGTGTTTATACGTTTGTATGGTTCAGAAAAAATTAAGTCAGCTGGTTATTGTGCTTGCACATTATTAACAAAATAGCTGCAATAGCTCGTTAATATCAGGGAATAATGCTAGCTCACTCTGACGACGTTCTTCTTAATCTTTAACAATATTTTTAATTTAATTTTTTTTTGTCTTGAATCAACAATAAAATAATCTCTTATTAAAATACGATTTTGTAATGGTTCATCATAAAGATAACTTTAAGACTTTATATGTGGAAAGTTTATTTGTGTCACAATGTAACAAATACCTTTAAAAATATTTTTACAACAATAAATTTAGGTATTAAAAGATGTAAAAAAAACGTAAGATTTTTTTAGATCTGACAAGGATCATGTGCCATTAAATTTTATAACTAGAATATCCCATGATCAAATATTTATTGACGTCAATTAAATAAATTATATAAATATTTACAATACACTAAAAAAAGAAAACTCCCTATATACCTTAAATGAATCACGAACCAACTTAGAATCTATTTACACCTTCGTAGCTTTGCATTTGGTGAATCTGGTACCATGAAAATTGAATACGGTTATAAAACGTATTTGACCATAACCCTGTAATACCCTTTAGAATACTACAAATTTTGGCATTCGCTCGCACGTTGAAACCTTCATAATAATTTTAAATTTGTATGGCATATGGCCCTACAACCACGAGTGGATATGCAGAATGTAGGCACAGGGCTTAGTTGCTCTGGTGCGTATCGATTGAACGCAGAGTGTTCTTTGTGGGCAAGAATTTTATAAAAAGAATAATTTGAATACGAAAGAATCGAGTGTTCAATTGGTTAAGAAATACAGCCTTGGCCAAAACTATTAGGCACGCCTAATAAACACGTGAAAAAGGCTAATTGTTTTAACATTACTATAGGCGGCGCTGTCAAAAGCTAACTTAAACAATAGACAATCTCTTTTACACGTCCATAAAACACCTGGCCCACAAAATTGCGATAATGAGGTTTTTTTGAAAAATATTTTTAATGTTTTATCAGTCTCTTTTTACTACTTGTAGTGTCAAGAAGTTCCGTGCGTGTTTTATTTGTGAACTGGACATTCTTATATTTGAGAAATGCTTAAGAAAAGTGAGCTTGGTATCGAAAAACGAATTAAAATTCAAACCCTACATCAACAAGGCAAGTCTCAAGTAGAAATAGCCAAGTTAGTGAAATGTTCTCGGTGCGCAGTGCAATGTGCTATTAAAAGATTTGTGGAGACTGGCTCCCATGCCAACAAAATGAGAACGGGCAGAAAACGTAAGACTAATGAGCGACAGGACAGAAAACTCATCTGCGAGTTTATTAAAAATCGAAAAAAACATCATCTGAGCTCGCTGCAACTCTGTCAGAAGAGATTGGGATGCCGATTAGTTCTCGAACGGCAAGGAGAAGACTGATAGAAGCTGGATTAAGAGGGTGCAAAGCTAGAAAGAAGCCTTGGCTTTCAGAGACCAATAGGACGAAATGCTTAGAGTGGGCTCTGAAGCACCAACATTTTAGACTGATAGACTAGATAGATATATTGGTCTATATTATAGTCCGACGAATCCAACTTTGAGGTAAATTTTTATATGATTTATTTTAACAAATAACTATATACAATTACTCTTGATTTAATCTGTTTTAGTCAAAATAATAACTAATTTTTTAATTGAGTATTTTTTCTATTCTTACAGCTATTCGGAACGTCAGGTGTGACATTCGTGAGGCGGCATGTCGGCGAGGAATACCATCCAAATTGCGTGGTACCTGCTATAAAACACGGAGGAGGCAGCATTATGATCTAGGGTTACATGGCTGCTAAAGGTGTCGGCGAAATGTTCGTTGGAGAAGGCCGCATGAACAGCCAACAGTACATAAATATACTAGAAACTGTACTGATACCTTCGCTAACGCGCATTTTTGGCGATACTAATTTAGACGACATCAAATTCCAGCAAGATCCACCTTGTCATAAATCAGCGGCTACGATGCGCTCGTTTAGAGACAATAACATTGTCTTGTTGGATTGGCCGGCGCAGTCTCCAGATCTAAACCCTCTCGGGCATCTTTGGAGTATTCTGGAGCGCAAGAAATACAACTGAATGTACTAGGCTTGTATGCAGCATGCCCCAAAGAATTGCTGCTGTAATTAAAGCTAAGGGCGGACACACCAAATATTATTTTATTTCATAATTTTACTACAATATACGATTTTACAAAACATACGAATTTAATTTTTTACCCTGAAACACAAGAAATGAAGTAAATTGTAGGGTGCCTAATACTTTTGGCCAAGGCTCTATGTGCAAGTTTGAGTAAGTTAATTTGACTTTAAATAAACATCGGACAGGGGATCAAGTATATCGAAAAGCGATAGAAATTTGAAGTCTCAGTTTGAGAGAAACCCGATTTGTCTATACGTATACAATCAACTGACATAAAATATGTCCAGAAGTTTCTTAAAATGCATTCTTCGTACAAATTTGTGCACGTATCCCTACAAGCTACAGCTACTGCAATAATTTAGGCCCTCTGATACTGATTAGAGGTTCAACTTTGTTAGTCCAGCGTTTGAGCCATTTTTGATATTTACCAACATATTATCCTCGGACGAGGCACATTTCCACCTTAACGGCTCAACAAAATTGCCGTTATTGGAGTCCGACAAATCCCAAACAAAAGCATCACAATCTTCAAGTAACGGTATGTGCAGCAAAGTCGTTACGTACTTTTTTGACGGTATTAGATGCTGCAAAACTGTTAAAACAGAATGACATATAGCAATTGAGAAGTTATTCACACATAATTTGCATAATTTTTATGGTTATATCCAAAAAACCTGGTTTCACCAAGATATGACTACATCGCACCCTTTATCTTCGTTGATAACTTAAGTATGTTTTCCGAATAATTTGATGTCCAAAAGAGATGACAAAAGTTGAACACCACGGACCAGTGACTTGACTCCGATGAAATTTTTCTTGAGGAAAAATTCTCAAAACTAAGGTTTATAGCAAGAACTCTTGCTGCATAGACTAACTGAAAGAAAATATAGGGCCAAAAAGGGCAGCTTTTAGGGAACATACATGCCGGGCAGTGATCAACAATTAATTGCTTGCGCCCAGAATGTATTTATTTTTAACAAATAATTATTTAGGGTCCAGTAGTTTGATATACAATAATGTTTTTTTCAAGAATGAATTGGTTTGTTTATTCAAAATGTATAAAAACTAAATTTGCCTTGCATGATTCGTGTAGCATGTAGCGAAAAACTAATTTTCTTTTATTTTGTAACTACTAAATTTTTAATCATGGTGGTACCCGACGGCACTACCACAGGTAAAGGTGGTAATAACTCATGGATTATAATACTTAAAAATTATCCGCTATTTAATACCAAAAATACCTAGCATAAGCAAAGTACACCGAAAGTATTTTTGTAATTTTATTAAAAGCGGGTCTTAACACCAGTGCTTTAGAACTTCTAAATCTTCTTAGCGAGCACTTTCGCCCGAATTAAAATAAACTAATTGAAGGGTACGTTGGTGAGATAAATGTAGACAAGTAAATGCGTACTAGACCCTTTCGTTGGAAATCACTGATTTTAATTGAATTTTTGATTAAATTTGAATAGAGGTCTTGGAGTCTAGGAGATGGTTAGTTACTTGGATTTTGGCGGGGCAGATGATTGTGCCTCTTTATGCATTACTGCTAGCTTGTTGCCTTAGTGTGCTCCTGTGATTGTTTTATTTATATTTTAGTTGCCATTTGGTCCATCTTTGGTATTTTTCCCATTCGAACGATATTTTCTCTGCGGGGGTTGTAGATTCCATTTGTTTTGTGCACTTACCGATGCGCGTGAACTGTCTTTATGTGAAATTTTATATGGGGGATTATTTTGACAGATTTTTACCTAGGGTGAGAATACAGTTATCAATATTCGAATCTTAACAACCGGTTTCCATTATGTTAATGTTTAAGAGTATACATTGTTGTGATATTTTGGTAATCACAATAAAAACTAACTTCTGTATCTACATATATATACATTCTATAAGTTGTATTTTAGTTTCAGTTAATTTAACAGTAAATTATGTTTTTTTTTAGTATTATTTGGAGGCGAAGCACCCTATTTTTAGTGTTCCGTACAGAAGACTTATAAGATCACTTTGGTGTCTGTCCATTTGTCTGTCTATCTGACACATCCGATTTTCTCTGAAACTATTTGACGTAGAAAGTTGAAATTTGGCACTAATATAGGAATTGATGGCCCCATCAGAGCCGTGTAGTTTTGAGGGTTAAATTTTGACTTAAAGGGTTAGTTTTGGGGGGTGAAATCGGAAGTGAAAAAAAAAAATTACCAGGTCATCGAGTTGGGTGTCAAATGACAGCTTGTGAAAACAAGAATTCAAAAATATATATAATTTAATACTTGTGCACACTTTTCTTTGTATTATTTTTTAAAAATTGCCAAAGTCACTTATCTCGAAAAGTACTGATCAAAAAATTTTGAAAAAATTCTGGAATATTCTTCACTGGGTGTAGATTGTACGAAAATTATCACAATTTTCACCTTTAATAATACATAGCCACAAAAAAAAAAGTTTTGTAGTTGAAAGGTAAGATACCAGTTTTTTGATGTGCTGAAAACGAATCCAAGGTCAGAATTATCTCACCATCCAAAGATCACAACCTCAAAAAATACCCCCAAAATTATCAAAAATACTTTTACAAATAAATTAAAACTGTAACGGAGCAAATCACCATATGTATACACATTCTGCGGTCAGAATTCGCCCATCACGTCAGCATTTTGACCTATCTTTAAAAAACACATCAAAAATGGTCAGAATTACGTCTGTAAGTAAATTAAAAAATTAAATGAACAGACCACCATATCTATATTTATTTTGGCATGCTTAAACCGAATATGCCAAAAGAATTGACCTATGAAGTCAAGAACTTGAAATAACCTTAAAAAGTCCAGTCCTTTTATTCACAGGTTGCTGGATTAAGGCTTCTCTCGCCCACTGGATGCTTTATTAAAGTGATTCTCCGATGGTGAGAGGCGAGGGGACTCACTTAAATAAAGCACCCTGAGGATGAGAGATGAGGGGAATTACCATAATAAGGTACTTCGCAGGTGAGAGGCGATTGGGACTCACTTTAATAAACCACCCCAAGGGTGAAAAGCGGTGGGTGGGTCAATTTTGTTGACATATTTGCTTTCAGTGACTCAAAATACGTATAGATATGGTCTGCTAGTTTTTTTTTTTGCATTAGGTTATGTTCTGGTTATAGTTTAACGTTCTTAATGCAAGTTTCTTCTATTAGGTTATGTTAGGTTTAGAGTTCTTGGTGTCAAGTTCTTAGTGTAAGATTCTTGTACTAGGTTATATTAGGTTTAGAGTTCTCAGTGTAAGTTTCTTGCATTAGGCTATGTTTGGTTTAGAGTTCTTGGTGTAAAGATTTTGGTGCAAGTTGCTTGCATTAGGTTATGTTAAGTTTAGTGTTCTTGGTGTAAGGTTTAGATTTCTTGGTGTAAAATTCTTGGTGTAAGTTTTTTGCATTAGGCTATATTAGTTTTTGGAGTACAGTTCTTGCATTAGGTTATGTTAGGTTAGAATTCTGGTTATTCCATTGGGGTGAGAGGCGAAGGGACTAACTGTTATCCAGCATCGCGAGGGTGATGTGTGAGGGAAATCATTTTAATAAAGCATCCAGTGGGCGAGAAACGAGGGGACTCACCTAAATCCAGCAACCCGTGAATAAAAAGACTGGTCTTTTTGAGGTTATTTCAGGGCCTTGCCAATTCTTTTGGAATAATCTTGATTATAGACGAGCCATCATTTTCAGAAGGCTTATTAGCTTCCCGCCGTGTCCTTCATGTAGCAAATTGTCGCTATGATTTACGTCTTCAAAATGTTTGTGTCTGTTTCGAATCAGTATCGCGCATTCATATAGAATATACACGGTTTCTTCCTCTTCACCACATAGCCTGGATATTGTGGCTATTGTTGCTTTTCATTTTCTGTAAATGTTTTCTCATGTGGCAGTTGCCAGAAATTATTGCCACCACTAGTTTGATCTAGTTAAAAGTTATCCGTTGTTGGTTTTTTTTTGAAGAGCCACTGGTTATAACCCTCTCACTCTATGTGATACTGTATTTACTCCTCAAGAACTATGTTTATTTTTATCTAAGCCTCTACGGCTGTTATTCGACTCATAGTTATCTATAAGTTCATTTTTTGGTATATTGAAATTATACCTCTTTGTCAGTATGATATATGCTGAAAAATTCTGTGAAAAATTACCACCTAGTTGTTAAAGCCTCTCTAGTACTTCAAGCTATTGATGAAAATATTTTAAAATTTCAATTTAAAATATTACCGTTTCTGACTACTTGCAGCAATTATGTATCGCCCTTGTACAGGGTGAGTCAACAATAGAGTAAAGTTCATTATCTCATTTGTTTCGGAATGACGAAAAAATGTTAAATACAATAGTTTTAGGGAATGTTAAGGTGCACAGTTTAAAATTATTTTTGAGTATACAGGGTATTTCAAAAAAGTCTGGTCGATATGACATACGTTTTTTTTAAATGGAACATCTTATTTTTTAATCTATTTTTAAATTCTGCATAAAATTTTATAACTTTTTTATATTAATAATGTTATATACCTAAACCTAGTAGTTTTTCTAATATTTCAATTTTTTAAAATAAAAATAGTTTTCAGATTTGTAAAAAATTGCCAGTAACGCCATTGTTTCTGAAGATGGAATACTCATAATTGGTACGAGTATTCTATAGAGATGGAAAAAAGATATATGTAAAGAAATTTGAGTTAGATGCTACAGGGGGTTCAAAATAAATTTATGTATTTCGACTATTTTAAATTGAAAAATCTCGAATTTTTTAAATGGCACACCCTGTATATTATTATTTTTTCTGCAACTTTTATTAAATACCTATTTCTAATAGTTTTCGATTTATTTTGAATTTTTTCAATTTTTACCCTTGTTTTTAATACACTTACGCTATAACATCATAGTTGCCAAGACAGAACAAAAATGTAGGCATTGTCAAATTTTGACATGTCTATTAAGCAAGTAAAAATAGTTTAATTTGTTGTAGTAAGTGACGTATAAAGGTAATAGTTATGAATTTTCCTAAAAATGAATTAATTGATATGGTTTATATACTGGGCGAGGAGGAAAAAAATTGTCTTTTGACAGTAAGGCTTTACGGAGTAGTACCCTAATAGACGTATACCGTCTAGAAAATCTTTTCAGTGCTTAATAGAACGGTTTGATGGTAGTGGTAGCGTTGAGTATATGAAACGGAAAGTAGTAAACCAGAATGCTACCAATGAGGAAAAATAAATGGAGATTTTACTTCATGTTGAAGATAATCCCCAGGTCAGCAGCCGTCAACTAGCCGACTTATCTGACACATCTCAATCTACGGCTAATCACACCACGAGAAAATACAAGTATCATCCCTTTCATATGGAACTACACCAAGAACTTCAAGACCGTGATTTTTAACGACGCCGACGAGTAAACTTTTGTACCACCATGAATGGAGTAATAGAGGCGGATCCAAATTTCTTATCCAAAATAATGTTTTCTGATGAAGCTACTTTTCGCAGTAATGGAGCAGTTAACAGCCATAACATGCATTATTATTCAACAGTTAATCCATTTTGGACCCGGGAAGTTCAAAACCAAAACCATTGGTCGCTTAATGAGTAGTGTGGAATATTAAATTTTCGAATTATTGGTCCATATTTTCTCTGCGAACGGCTTAACGGGCATATATGTATATCTAATTTTTTTGCAAAACGAATTACTCCAGCTTCTTGAAGAAGTTGACAACTTTGAAACGGAAAAAATTTGGATTTAGCAAGACGGAAATCCTGCTCATTACCACCGGGAAGTTTGGGAATTTTTAAACGATCTTTACCCACACAAATGGATCGGTAGGGATGGATTCATTCAGTGAGCCTCCTCGATCATGTGACTTAACATCTTTAGACTTCTTTTTGTGGGGCTAAATTAAAGATCGTGTTTATGTGAATTACCCTACAACACCAGTGGATATAGAAAATAGGATACGGGATGCGTGCAGGACATTAACGCCCTTTATGGTAAGGAAAGTGAAGGAAAGTGAAGGAAAATATGGTAAAACGACTAAACATGTGTATTCAAGTAGACGGGCATATTTTTGAACATTTATTACGTCATAATAATGAATCATTAGATAAGTTAAATTATATTAAAATAATTATTAACTATTTGTTTATGTTTTCACAATAGGGTAAGTGTGAGTGACAAAAATTGAAAAATTCAAAATATGTCGAAAATTATTAGAAATGGGTTTATGACATACTTAATAAAGGTGGAGGGTTTTGTAAAATCTATCAGAAAAAACAATAATATAGAGGGTGTGCCATTTAAAAAATTTGAGATTTTTCAATTTAAATAGTCGAAACGGACAAATTTATTTTGAACACCCTGTAGCATCTAACTCAAATTTATCATCTCTATAGAACGCTTGTACCAATTATGAGTATTCCACCTTCAGAAACTGGCAATTTTTTACAAAACTGAAAACCAGTATTTTTTAAAAAAAATTGAAATATACAGTAATACCCCGCTTTACGCGAGGGATACGTTCCGAAAAAAATCGCGTTAACTGAAATTCGCGTATATCGAGGTTTTATGATTAAACATAGTCAAAATTTAATACAAAAAAAATACAAATCATTTTAATCAATCACTTTAATTCTAAGAACACTTTATGCAATACATACTCTTATTTTTTACGGAAAAATACATCTATTGTCTTTTGGGTAACGTTTTGTTTACGTTCTTGTAAAATACGTTCATAACACCCAACACTGTTTTTAATTGTTTGACACACGGTCAAGACACGGTCATCATTATTGTCTATACTCTGCAATATGTCCAAACCTGAATAAATTTTTGAAAGTGCATTTTGTATTTCCCCTGAAGATAAAACTTTCTCTTCTACTTGTTCTTCCTCATCGTAGATAGGATTATTCTGTAACTCGATCAGATCTTCATTGCTAATAGGATCGTCGTGCGTTGCTACAAGTTCTACGAGATCTTCTACCGTGACATCTTCAAGTTCAGACCCCTCAATCATTGCAGCAATGTCTTCAAGCACTTGTCTCTGCATCTGGACAATTCTTCTAGGTGCTTCCACTACATCTGGCCAAAGATTACGCCACACCCCATTCATACAACTCATTTTAACTTCCTTCCAAGCCTCTTCTATGTTGTGAATAGACTTCATAATGTTGTATGACTTCCACCACTCTCGCATAGACTGTCTTCCTTCCCCGTCAGTTTCATGAATTAGTTGGCTAAAAGTGCGGCGATGGTAATAAGCTTTGAAGTTTGCTATTGCTCCCTGGTCCATAGGTTGTAATATTGACGTAGTGTTTGGTGGAAGGAACTTTACGTACACTTTTAAGTCTCTGGGCGTATCAAGTGAGGTTGGATGTCCTGGGGCATTGTCTAAGAGTAATATAACTTTAGGTTCAAGCCCATTTCTGTCACAGTATGATTTGACTGATGGGCAAAAACTATTAGAATACCATTCTTGAAAAATTTCCCGTGTAACCCACGCCTTTCTGTTTGATCGCCACACAACTGGTAGACTTGTCTTGTCTGTGCCTCGCATTGCACGGGGTGTTTCTGAATGGTACACTAGTAAAGGTTTCAGTTTGAAATCACCAGTGGCATTACCACCCAGCAGAAGTGTTAGTCGATCTTTCGCAGCTTTGAAACCACTGGCTTGACGTTCTTCCTTAGAAATGAATGTTCGAGATGGCATTTTTTTCCAGTAAAGTGCGGTCTCATCAACATTGAAGATGAGACAAGCAAGAATTTTCTCTCGTCTAACGAAGTCTTGAAACTTGTCTGGAAACTCAGCTGCAGCTTGAATGTCCGCGCTGGCCGCCTCGCCTGTTATGTGGATATTGTGAAGATTAGAACGCTGCTTGAACCGATGGAACCAGCCTCTGCTGGCAGCAAAAGTCGGAGTGGCACTCCCTTCTCCTTCTTTTGTTTCAGCATCTCATACAAAGATTTTGCTTTTGTGCATATGAGATCTTGACTTAGTGGTGTGTTCTTCTTATTCAAATCTTCGATCCAGACTGACAGTAATTTCTCCATTCTTTCTAAGATAGATGATCTCGAACGAGAAAGTTTTGTTGCACTTATAGGTGTTGAACCTTCGCTGGAGATTTTAATTTTTTCCCGATTTTTATAAATCGTTCTCACAGTCGATTCTGAGAGTCCAAAATCTCTCCCAACAATTGTTGCTTTGCCTCCATTTTCCATTCTTCTTAACACTTTCATCTTCAATTCCAAAGTGACGCTTTTACGCTCTTTTTTCTTTACAGGCGGCATTTTTAACGTAGGGTTAAATTATGTATGTATGTATCTCCAATAAATATTAAAACAAAACTGCCAGCCGACCGAACTAACATTACGGAACAAATGAACACACGAAACGAACGAGGAAATCCCCCCATAGAACAAAGTCGAAGGACAGGGAATTCCCAATTCTTCAAAGAGAATATTCAGAGAAAGCGGGATCCCCCCGCGACCATAGAGAAGTTAATGACTACATGAGCGCGAAATTTGAAATTCGCGTTATAGTGAAACCGCGCATAACGGGGGTCGCGCTAAGCGGGGTATTACTGTATATATATTTTTTTTATTTTAAATAATATTCCCTAAAACTTTCGTATTTAACATTTTTTTCGTCATTCCCGAAAAAAAGAGATAATGAACTTTACTTTATCATTGACTCACCCTGTACAGTAAATCTTTTGGTTATCATCAATACATTGTCGATACCTTGGAGGAAGGATATGCAGCGGATTCTATTACATGAATTTCTTCAAGGCGTTTGATGGTGTTCTGATAAATAAGCTTTACATGGGATATTCCTTGAACACCTAGCTTCTTACCTTACTGGTACATACAGCAGATTAAAGGTATTAATGTTTACTTAATTATAGTAATGTAACGCCAGGGTACATCTTGTACAAATTTTGTTTCGTATTTTCATAAATGAAGTTTCTACTTGCTTCCATCACTGAACGTTTTTATTGTATGACGGTGTTTTAAAAATGTTTGTAAAATAAAAAATAGAAATTGCATCTCTCGGTTCAAGAATTTAAAAAGGATTGTAGATTGATGAGATACAAATAAATTCTATCTAGATATTGATAAATGTAAATTTATACAGTTTCTATATACATTACCCTTTTTAGTGTTCCGTACGGAACAACTTATAAGATCACTTCGGTGTCTGTCTGTCTGTCTGTCTGTCTGTCCGTCTGCCACACCCGATTTTCTCCGAAACTATTTGTCATAGTAAGTTGAAATTTGGTAATAATATAGGAATTGGTGGCCTCATCAGAGCCATGTAGTCTTGAAAGTTAAATTTTGATTTAAGGGGTTAGTTTTGGGGGGTGAAATCGGAAGTAAAGAAAAAAAAAAAAAAAAAAATTCTAGGTAATCGAATGTGGTGTCAAATGAAAGCTTGTGAAAACACGAGTAAAAAATATATATATAATGTAATACTTGCGCGCACTTTTCTTTGTATTATTTTTAAAAAATCGAGAAAAATCGCTGTCCACACCGCCTTATCTCGAAAAGTACTTATCAAAAAATTTTGAAAAAATTCTGGAATATTCTCCACGGGGTGTAGATTGAACGAAAATTATCACGAGTGCATTACCTGTAATAATTTATCTGGTATATAAAAAAAAACAGAAATTTCAAGGTCATCAATTTTCAGTAAAGATTGGAAATAAACTTTGTTGAAAACTCATTTGGGGTGTGTTTTGTGAAGTCACTGATCATTTTGTACTCCTGTTACAACATTTTTTGTTTTAAAAGCAATCAACGTACGGAACACTAAATGCACAAGTTCAACTTGCACTTGACCGGTTATTTACTTTTACGTTAATAATGACTTAGTAGATATCTATGATATTGTTGAAAATCTGAGAATTTTACTTGATAAAAAGTTATTATTTTTTCTAGCATATTTATGTTTATTTCGACAACACTTTACCTGTATTGGACTTTATTACGTGTAACTCTTAATAGCTATCCCATATTTAAACTGTTAACTAACTCTCTAGTTAACTCCTGCTTCAGACAATGTAATATTTCGTGTCAGAAATATTCCTAGATAAACGTTTTTATAAGAAAATTTAATGATATGAAACTTACTCATGTACGACGATGACACTACCATCATCGCCACCTCCAAGTTCTCCAGAATCATCACAAGCCATTCAACGCGATCTCCACATGCTAGTTCCGTGGTTTGAGCATTGGAGAATACAAGTGAATTCAGTTAAGACCCAAGTCATCATCTTCAGCAAATCAACCAGCTCTACGCCAGCCTTTCTCACACACCAGGGGATCAACAGCATCAAGCACTTGAAACTCCAATATGACAAGCGTCTAGTACGGAAAGACCGAATCACAACAGTCACCGACTATCAGTAAATTATCAACACGCAACCAGTTGATAATTTACAAAATAATTGTCAAAGCTGCCAAATATCAACAAACACTTCCATCCTCCATATATACATATATATATATATATATATATATATATATATATATATATATATATATATATATATATATATATGTATATATATATATATATATATATATATATATATATATATATGTATATATAATATATATATATATATATATATATATATATATATATATATATATATATATATATATATATATATATATATATATATATATATATATATATATGTATATATATATATATATATATATATATATATATATATATATATTATATATATATATATATATATATATATATGTATATATATATATATATATATATATATATATATATATATATATATATATATATATATATATATATGTATATATATATATATATATATATATATATATATATATATATATATATATATATATATATATATATATATATATATATATATATATATATATATATATATATATATATATATATATATATATATATATATATATATATATATATATATATATATATATATATATATATATATATATATATATATATATATATATATGTATATATATATATATATATATATATATATATATATATATATATATATATATACATTCATTTTGGTTTTTATCAATAAATTTAATTGTTAAACTTAAAATTTGTTTAATTTTTCTTTTCTTTTACCCTATTTTCAACCCTTGTTCCCCTTTCAATCATTTTAATCAGTAAAAAGCGTAGGTATGCTATAGAATTTGTTATCATCAGAAGGGGAATACGAGTAGACTGGGCTTTCAAATGAAAGTCCGTAAAAATATATGAATACTAAATTCTAGGATCCGAGTTAAATGATGCCAAATAGTTTGAGTTGATTATTTTGCGCATCAGTGTATAATGTTGAGTAATATTTTTAACTAACTTTATGGTGATCTATGTAAAGTCCAAAAGTTGCAATCTTTGACAATTAGACAACTACCTCCTACATATATTTCGTAGTTTTTGGGATACTGTAGCTTATATTTTTTACAATCTACTAAGTTTACATTTTGGTTTTCTACAAATAATATAAGAATATAACATTTTAATAGTTATATTTGACTTAGTGTAAGTTCCTAGCACAGAATCTTATTGCCACTTTGAACATATATTTTGGTTGAAGTTGACAGTTTATATTCGTGGACTGGTATTTAAATTCTTATTTATTTTTCTTTAAAAACTTTATTTTTTTATAGATGTAGAATATATACACTCTCTCTTACTTGTTATGGACACAGATGCTTGGACTATTTGGCCGAATATCGGTTGATAAATAACACTCCCATTAGCATCCCTCTCGTGCCTAAACAGTGCCCCAGCGATCCTTGGGGTTGTCTTATACGTCCTTGAATTTGGATGCATTGTTATTTTTTATTTATTCAGTAGGGTCGGCCATAACGTGAGCCTGGAAGCTAATATCTATAATCCTACTTAATTTTTCCAATGTTCTAACTGTTCTTTTAAAGTTTCGTGCTGGCTCGCCAGAAGACTGCTTAAAATTGTCGTGTATATTCGGTTTCTGTCAGACTGAGAATTACTGAACTCGATACACTCACAAAAAATACGTCCTCCATGTATGGTATCTCTAATGTATGGTATTCCACCCAATGAAATTAACTAGGAATCTCCTCTCACTGCGCTTGATCTTTCTGTTGAATACTCCTGATTAGGCCACTGAGCTGGAAATTCCCCGAAATACAACCACGATACCACCTTTTGGAACTTCCCATTCCAAGGACACTCGTCGAAGTATGCCGTTTTAGTTGGGTTAAGTTATGATATTCTTTTAATTTACTTTCCTAGTCGTTTTCTACAACACTAGGATGATTCAAATTAACTACCCTAATTTTAACAAGTAACAAATGTAACAATTTATGAACGTCAGTGTTTATTCCTTTCTATTGTAATTCACGGTTTTGAGATGGTATGGTTGGTGGACTTACCTTATCTATTCCTTTAATTTAATTTCACTTTAAAAATGGTTGCTGGACGTCTGGACTTGTTTTCAACTAACGTATAAACAGAAGCTTCAAGCTATTTCCACAATCTTTTCTTTAAGTTTGTTTTTAGACATTAAGCTTTTCGGGTCGAATCTTTTATTTCATCCTGGAATTTCTAACAAAGAATGCCTTCTTTCGTAAAATTACATTATGCAAATTGAATAAAAAAATGTAAAATTAATTTAAAACATTAAAAATCCAGGTAAATGATATAAAATGCTTTTTTCATTTTTGCTAGATTTTCTCTCGCAAAGTTTTTTTTTTGGTTTTCTCTAAAAAGATATTTTCTACGAACTAAAATAACGTTTTAATGACTGGTTTTTAGTGTTCCGTACGGAACACTTATAAGAAGACTTCGGTGTCTGTTTCTCTGTCTGTCACACCCGATTTTCTCCGAAACTATTTGTCATAGAAAATTGAAATTTGGTAATAATATAGGAATTAATGGCCTCATCAGAGCCGTGTAGTTTTGAGAGTTTAAATTTTGACTTTAGGGGGTAAAATCGGAAGTGAAAAAAAATTTTTTTACTAGGTCATCGAGTGTGATGTCATATGAAAGCTTGTGAAGACACGAGGTAAAAAAAATATATATAATGTAATACTTGCGCACACTTTTCTTTGTATTATTTTTAAAAAATCGTGAAAAAAATTTTGAAAAAATTCCAGAATATTCTCCACGGGGTGTAGATTGAATGAAAATTATCACGAGTGCATTACCTTGTATAATTTATCTGGTATATAAAAAGAACAAAAAATTCAAGGTCATCAGTTTTCAGTAACGATTGGAAACAAAGTTTGTTGAAAACTCATTTGGGGTGTGTTTTGTGAAGTCACTGATCATTTTATACCACCGTAACAAAATTTTTTATTTTAAAAAACAATCAATGTACGGAACACTAATTGTACAAGTTTAACTTGCACTTGACCGGTTTTTTTCCTATTTGTTTTGGCTTAGTTTTCTTCAGTTTATAGAACGTTTCCTTACCACACCGATTTTTGTTAGTTTGTCTTTCTAATAGTACGACTGGGAGAACTGTAAATATATTTGAGGGAACTCTTAATGTAGAAATGCTGTTTGGTTTCCTGAGAATTGGAAGGCTAAAGTCATCATGAATGATTAATAGGGTCACAACTTTATTAATTTTGTATAACAATCATATATTTAACAATGCAATAACTTTTTAAAATTTTTAATAGTTAAATTGTCATGGTGTGGTTTACGTAGCTTTCTTTTACTAAAATGTTTCAGAATAATGAAAACAATTTATTTCTTAAGAAATTTCTAAATCGTTCGACAGGAAAGTACCCTTTAAAACTACATATATTATGAGATATCTGCCAAGGGAAGAGCCTTTTCTTTGGTTTCTTCCATATTCTGTGTTACAAATAATATTTTATTATTAGCAAGTTATATACTTAAGAATTGGAATTAGACCGTGTCAAACTATAGCGCTTCTAATTTGGCACAGTTTGATCCCAAGAAACATAATTTCTAATCTTAGCGAATCCGCGAAAAATTTAATATTCATATTATTTTTGAACACCGGCAAATTATTTTTCTGTTGTATACAATTTTTTAGACATTAAGCCAGGGATATTTTACTGAATCTAAGGAACTTCAATAAACTTGTTTCTCATTATGTAGTTGATAAGACGCTAATAAATGTGTTTGCATTGTAGTAGCATTTGCGAGATTTAACGTTTTTATTAAGAATCAATAAGGGGACGTAATTCATTTTTCTGGGATACAAAGAGCTGTCTTTCGCAAAATCAGACAAGTGTAAAATAATGTACTGACGCGACAAACGCGACAAACTCTTCTTCTTGAAGTGACATCCGATCCTGTGGTTGGTGTCTTTTTAAGTATTCTCACAGACAAAGGAGACCTACAGTTTAATGCCGGTTCCGAACGGCTAAAGTGGTTAGGTGACTAGGCATGATACTACGGGTGGTTTGCCACTGCCTTCCCGAGAGAGGCGACCGTTAAGTTGTAAATTTTATTATAATTTTATTATTATTTTTTTTATTATTTTTATTATTTCCTGAGTCGAAACCACTACGCTATGGCCGAATAGGCAATTACTTTTCACTGATCTGTGCTTTTAAAACTACTTTTTATAATACCAAATTAACGAAAAAATGCCAGCATACTATAGTGTGGGATGTGTGTAATGTAATTATTATTGTACTCTTCAAATTTCTCTTTTATATTTTACCCTTAGTTTATTCTACATTCTAAATATCCATGGTCGAATGTCCAGTATGCTGGGGTGACCAATAGAAACGAACAAACGGCGAGGGTGGTTTTGCAAGGGGTTGAAAAAGGGGAAACGAAATATAAAAATATGTCGAGGGGAATGACTTATCGGAAAAAAGTATTAAGAGAAATATGGATTCGGGTTTACGATGGGGGCGATATAATTTATATCTTTCTCGATTTTAGTTATATTGGTTCGTCAGGAGAAAAAACAAAAAGGATGTCGTAAAAGTATAAAAAAATAATGATTTTGGTGGAAAGACGTCTTGGCTCTTTGTCAAACTACGCCCGCAAGGAACATGTTCCATGGTTGTATGATGTATGAATCTATTTATGGGTGTATATTTCCTTGTTTAGCCTATATAACTTAGTAACTGGTAACTTTTTATTGACAATTAGTTAGTTTTTACACTATTACTATTATACAGTGATGTGGCTGAAAACAGAGTATACAAATTGGATCTTAAGATATATACATGTCAGGGACTTAACTAACTTAGCCTAGGTAAGGATTTATATAAATGTGTTGAGAGGACTTAAGATATTTGAACTTAAAATATTTTATGAATGTAAAACTTAAAATATTTGGACTTAAGATATTTCATGAACACAAAACTTAAGGTTAAATTTACATTTAATTACGGCGTAAGCTAATCCGGCGGTAGGGTGTCCAAGGGCTTTGAAAGGTGACGCTGGGCATGGAGTGGAGGGGGACGGTAAGCATTCCCGACTGTGGGTTAGGATGGACTGTGGCTTTGTCCAGAAATTTGAGCTGAGCGTTGCTCTTGAATTTACGGTTTGTTGGCATCTGGAGGTCTCTATGAAGCTGGGTGTTGTGTATGAACCATGGGAGCTTTGGTGATGGTGGTAGAGCCTTGTTTTGAATGGTCTGGAAGGTGGATCTGTGGGACCGTGATATTTGGCACCATGCTGGGCTGCAGTAAGTCAATCCGGTTCAAATGATCATCATGTAAATTGTCAACTTCCTGCGATTTGACAATTTACTGGATTTGTTTGAAGAGGAGGTACAGCTTGCCGAGGAGTTGGATTGGTTTATCGCCGGAAGCGACTATCTGATGCTTCTATACTAGCCGCTTGTAGTAGGGGAGGCCCAGGTATTTGATGCTGTTTGACTATCGTAATCTGGTGCTTTGGATGGTGAGGCTTGCCGGCGGTATGCTGCGATTCTTTGAAAACATACTAGCTTTACAACTGTGTGAATTTTAGTGGCTATATAATTATATCAAAAAGGGTGGACTGGTTTGTCCATCATAAAAAAAACAAGAATTTTTAAAACTTATCAGATCACCTAGTTGTAATTAAAATTAATTTTGGTATTAGTCAAGCGACTTCATTTACCTGTTGAAAGGCACTTTTTTTTAAATTTCGCCAAAAAACACCTTTTTTTTTTTTAAAAAAAAAAACAGTTTAAATGTTTATAAGAAAAGTTGTTCCCTAGTTTCCCCCTGAATTATACATTTTGAAAAAACAGAAAATTCTCTGACCTAAGATAAAGTATTTTCAGTCGGTTTATCCTCATCATATTATTGCGTTTTGAAGTATAAATTTTGTTTATAATGACTTATCTTCAGTGGAAACACAAATAACTGTATAAAGTTCCGTTATATTTGATATATATATATATATATATATATATATATATATATATATATATATATATATACGAAATTTCAATTATATAAATTAAATGTACTTGATGGTACTAGGTTATTGTTAAAATACGAATAAATGAAAATATCACCAAACGAATAACATAAATTTATAAGATAAAAGGAAAATCTATTATTCAGTTATTTAATTTCTATGCCTGACACAATCAGTTTTATTTATACTAAATATTCATGAAGGTTACAAAATAAATCGTAAAAGTAAGCGTCACACAACACTCCCACATACTCATAAATAATTTGTAGGGTTACATTAAGATTTTCCTTAAGTCATTATAAAAATGAAACATTAAACTTATTCTTAATTTTTGTTGGATATTAAATCAGGGCAATGTTATTCTTATTTATTATTATTTTAATATAATTTATGCCATAAATTGTTGTAATTACGTTAACTTTATATCAAATATAATAGAATGTTAAATTGGAATTTTTATTATTTATTCTAACAAAATTATTATAAACAATAATAATTAGTATTAGCTCGATTATCAATCACAGAAAGTAATTATTTTCAAGTATGATAGTTTTTTAGTTTAAATTGAAATCTATTATGTGGTGCACTTTGGTAAAACTGATATAGGAATAACCTTTGTTGATTGAATTGTTCCTAAATTCCTTTTCAGAGACTTTTTTTATTTATTTCAGTAGTGACAAGCAATGTCATGTAATCTTTAAGTATGTCATTTTTCTTCTTGGTTGCAGCTAAAGCCAATAACAAAGTTGAATTTTAAGTCATCATAATAAAATTTGCCATATGAACTTTCCATATATACTATATATATATATATATATATATATATATATATATATATATATATATATATATATATATATATATACGAATATATATATATATATATATATATATATATATATATATATATATATATATATATATGTACATATTATACTCGGCTAAATGCAGCAGTGCTGTTGTTAACCGAGTTTCCACATAAAAATACAATACACAAAAACAAAGAAAAATTATACAACTCAAATACAATTCAAGAAGTCACAAGTCATTACTTAACTCTATATACTTACTCTAAACTGAAAAAGTAGGGAAAAAAGCAAAAAACCTTGTAATTTTACTTGAATTGATATTAATTCCCATATAAAAACAAATCGTGATCCCCACCTTACCTTATAAAATAGACATAATAACAAAAATCAAAAAGTCAGAATAATAACAACAATCAGTAACACTGAAATAAAATTTCCTTCAGCTATTTTCTGAAAGAAATTCAGACAGAGCAAGCAAACTCCAGGAATCTCGATCAGAAGTTGAGCAGACGCAGAGCCGAAAGACTGTTTAAACATACTTGTCCAATGCCTATATATATATATATATATATATATATATATATATATATATATATATATATATTATATATATATATTTATATATATATATATATATATATATATATATATATATATATATATATATATAAATATATATATAAATACGTATATATATATATATATATATATATATATATATATATATATATATATATATATATATATATATATAATGCAACGTCTCTCTGCCTGCCTGTCTGTCTGTCTGTCTGTCCGTCAGTGCGCTTATCACTGGAGAACCAGTTATCCGATTTACGTACTTTTTTTTAATATACATATGTTCTTTGGCCAGGTTATAGGCTATATTTTATTACGATAGGTAGCATAAGGAATGAGCAGTGACGATAATAGTGAACGAAGTCGGAAAAAAAGTTTGCCGCTAGCGCGTACCCTTGCAATACACAGCCTAAACCATTAAATATGGAACAATATTATGTAGCAAAGAATATCTATAATCTATAATATACATATATAAAATGCAATGTCTCTCTATCTGTCTGTCTGGCAATTAGTGTGTTTATCACGCGAGAACCACTTATCCGAGTTACGTGTCTTTTTTTAAATTCATTCATACATTCTTTGGCCAGGTTATATAATAATCTATATCTATAAATATATATAAAAAGCAACATCTCTCTGTCTGTCTGTCTGTCCGTTAGTGCGCTTATCCCTCGAGAACCACTTATCTGATTTACGTGATTTTTTAAATTCATACATATGTTCTCTGACCAGGTTATAGATATATATTTTATTACATTTTATAATATATATGAAATGCAATGTGTCTCTGTCTGTCTGTCTGTCTGTCTATCTGCCTGTCCGTTATTGCGCTTATCACTGGTGAATCAGTTATCCGATTTACGTACTTTTTTTTTTTAAACATACATATGCTCTCTGGCCAGGTTTTCTATAATCTTCTGTCTATAATATATATAAAATGCAACGTCTCTGTTTGTCTGTCTGCCTGTCTCTCTGCCTGTCTGTCCGTTAGTGCGTTTATCACTGGAAAACCACTTATCCGATTTACGTGCCTTTTTTAAAACATACATATGTTCTCTGGCCAGGTTATCTATCTATAATATTATATATATATATATATATATATATATATATATATATATGTATATATATATATATATATATATATATATATATATATATATATATGTATATATATATATATATATATATATATATATATATATATATATATATATATATATAATGCAACGTCTTTCTGTCTGTCTATCTGTCTGTCTGTCCGTTAGTGCTTTATGTGCTTTTTTTTAAAACATACATATGTTCTCTGGCCAAGTTATAGGATATATTTTATTGCGTTAGGTAACATAAAGAATAAGCAGTGACGATAATAGAGAATCAAGTCGGAAAAAGGGTTACCGTTAGCGCGTTCTCTTGCAATACACTGCGTAAACCAATAAATATGGAACAATATCATGTTGCAAAGAATATCATATATATAAACTGCAACGTCTCTCTGTGTGTCTGTCTGTCCGTCAGTGCGCTTATCACTTAAGAACCACTTATCTGATTTAAGTGTTTTTATAAATTTATACATACGCTCTATATAATTCGATATAAGCCTAGATAATGGGAGATAAGATGAGGTAACGGGAGAAAAGTATAAATAATGGGAGATAAGGAGAAATAATGGGAGGTAAGGAGAAATATTGCGAGATAAGCCGAGATAAGCCTAGATAATGGGAGATAAGGTGAGATAATGGGAGATAAGGAGAAATACTCGGAGATAAGGAGAAATAATGGGAGATGAGCAGAGATAAGCCTAGATAATGGAAATTATGAGGAGATAATGGGAGATAAGGAAAAATAATGGGAGATAAGGGGAAATAATGGCAGATATTTTATTACGTTAGGTAACATGAGGAATAAGCGGTGATGATAGTAGTGAATCAAGTCCACGCGAGCGGAGCCGCGGGTACGGCTAGTATATATATAGATTCAATTTCATCGGCAATTTCGTTGCATCTATTCCAGGTACGAACAAAGATATTACGATTTATAACGTTAGGAATTTCACGTTATTATCGGTAGGCAAGATTTTTAAAAGAAACAGCTTCTTCGCATTTTCGGTCGAATCAGGGCTTGCAGTTCGAGGGGCATTTCTTTGAAAAAGAGATGTAAGCTTTCATAGTATGTCTTTAGCGCAGTCAGATGGGTCGTCGGATTTAAAACAAACGTCTAACCAAGGGAAAGTTCGAAAATATTTCCTAAGTTCTTCCTATTTAGCGGATTTGTAGCGCCAAATCTGGCTCGGTTTAGGCGCCTCTTTATCACTGATCAGTAGGATATGTGAGGTCGATGTGGTATCTATAAATATTTACAGGCATCAACATCCACTACTTCCCAACAGTACCAATCATACCCAAGAATCTTCGACGGCCTTAACAACATGAAAGGGAATGGCGCACCGTAAGCGTTAATATGAAGTGCAATGGATTGTCTACAGACTGGTATATTCTATAATGTAAACATTACATATTATCATGGAAAGTTACAAAAGAAGCATTGAAATATACTAACTTTATATAATTCTAATTATCTTTAAGTAACAATATGTAGATATAGGTAAATTCACAGCCTAAATTCAGTTTTTTTAAATTTTTGTTGGTATAAATAAATATTTATGTAAAATTTTTTCGAAAAATTAAATTGATTTTCTTCGTGATTTTCTATGTAAGTTTACATACATTTTTACAGTATAGAATTGCATCGATCTCAGAAGACGTTAAAAAATAAAGCAAATTATGATTTTTTCGCGTTGTATGCTATGTGCGTGTATGGGAGTGACACAGGAGTATTGAATTTATTTTGCTTATACAGGTTTTAATTGATACAAATAAAAAGTTGGGAAAAACAAAAAATTTCGGTTTTTTCTCACAAATTATAGAAGAAATCCCTTATCGTTTCCGTCTTTAAATCTGGAAATATGATAACTAATTTCGTCGCTTCTTACTAAGAGAGAGAAAAACGCCATTCAAAAATTAACACCAAAATGGAAAACAGGCTCCAGGTTGGGTCCATTGAAATCGATTTCCGTAAGGATTTTGTTAAAATTCATTATTACTTAATTTTGATAAAAACTTCTACAGGTTACAGAGCCTATACGTATAATTCTTCTAGATTTCTCCTGCATCGATTGAAAAAGTGAGTTGACGTTTCGCCGATCATCCTGCCACCTTCTTCGGAATCTAGCATGAAGTTTATTGATTCATCTAAATAATGAGTTTTTAATCATGCCCACACATAATCACAATAAATAATAAATAACTATAGTATTGATGGTTGTTTTCCAGGGGAGAGAGAGTCAGGAGAGAGACTTTAGAGTTCTTTTTGATACGAAATTGTTGGTCGATGTCCATATAGATGACATTATGAATTGTGCTCACAGTATGGTAAGAGCTCTAAAATCTTTAGATATAACGCTGATGTTCAATTTGCGCCTAGAATCGGTTTAATATAAGTTCTTAAAATATCTGGCGTTGAAAAGAACGTTCGATATGGTGTAGCTGTGGTTTCATTAAAAAATTATGGCCCTAAAACATCGAGGTAACTTACTGATTTACTTAATTTTTATAAAAGAGGATGTCGAAAAAACGCGATTTTTGTTCTAAATATGAAAATAGGAAAAAAGGTCTTGTACCTGTAACACTAATATCATATTCCTTTTGTATTTTGACCCACTCAAACCAATTATAATATTCATATCAACCCAACACGTTAAAGGTTTTCCTAACCTTAAAATATACCTCAAAAATGGAAAAAAAGGTAAAAAATGCAGGTCAAAATATAAAAGGAATATGATATTAGTGTTACAGTTACAACACCTTTTTTACCTATTTTCAATTTTTTTTACATTTTTGAGGTATTTTTGAGGTTAGAATGTAACGTTATGGGTCGGTGTGTGTGTACCAAAATCAGTTTTAATATGTCAATATGCATAGAGATACACTGTTACAATGTCAGGTACAAGACAAGACTATTTATCATACGATTTCTTCAGGAAATGCAACGATTTCGTCAAATTCTCCATATTAGAGAACTGTACAAATTTTGAATGATGAAAATGTAAGCTTTTTTGCAACTTGAAGAGATTATTTATTAATATATATTCGGGGACTGCTATTACCTTTTAGTTTAATTAAATAGTGGAGCAATATTGATCAATATATGACAATTATTCCGGCAATATTCATAAGTTTCTATATTAAATGTTATGAATAATTATTGAGTTCGGTTTTTGTGATAGTTTCCAAAGTTGGTTCTCTCACGAAAAAATAGAAGCAGTACATGCATGCCATCTGGCAATGCATTAATTCAAAATAAATTTGAAATAAATGTTTAATAAATTGTCAATAACAGAACATTATAAAAATTCCCACATTGATAATATGGTATTTACAGTTAAAAATGATATTATTTGTTTGATATTTGTTTTAAAATTATTTGGAAATCATTAAAAACTGTTTATCAGACAGAAAAAAAACTATTTCCAAATGATATAAATAAACAAGAATTTCACCAAAAAATCAGAAACATATTAAAGCACAAATCATATTTTTTAATGATAATGATATTTGCGAAACTATTAAGCCTAATCTAACTTAAAATACATAAAACAAACAAATGGAAAATAACGCTTTTTAGTCATCCTAAAGTCAGTGTTGAAAATTTTCAACACTGACTTTAGGATTGTTATTTTTTAGTAATTACTAAAAAATAACAATTAATCAAGTCATAACAATCTGACTTACGAGTAGAAGTGATATATGATAAGAGATGACATGTTAGTAGTGCATGTTTTTCAATTTGATCTATACTAAACTGTAATGAAGATAAAAATAAATTTAAAAGTAATTAAATCAGTAAAGAAAGCGAAGTTGAAATAATCGATATTTTCTATATAATTTTTCGATATCTCGAATATTATTGCAGAAAAAGAAAAAATATAGAAGTTTTGCAATTACCATTCAGTTACGTTGGTGCATATTTGTTAATCAGATATTTTAAATTTTTTAAATTTTAATGGATGTACTAAAAAAGTTGGAAGGGTTGTTTGTTTTTTTTTTAGAAATTTTAAATATATAGTTAATTTTAACCATATTTCATGTAACATGAATTAGGTAGTTATGAAAATATTGGCATCTAAGGAGTAATATTCTTACCTTGTCAGCAAGAAGTGTTTAAACTGCATTTTCGAATAAAAAGTTGAAAAAAAGTCGAATTCTCTGTTTAATTTTTTTTTTCTAAAATGTGAACAGTTCTCTCGGTAAGAGAAGTATTATATTTGTGAAAAAATCTCCACTGGAAGTTTTTGCATCTCTTTACGTCTTATGGACTTTGGATACTTTGTATTTATTCCAATTTCCATCGGTCTGCTTATGGATCTGGTGAACTAAGTCGGAGTTGGGTGTTCTAAAGAGCAGTGTGTAGCGTTAACTTTTTTAAA
>CM032447.1:182985966-182998466 GCA_019049505.1 Pachyrhynchus sulphureomaculatus | reverse complement strand
TAACTTTCTGCTTATTTGCAAGCTCAGCTAGTGTCCGAGCTAAATGAAGAAACAAGCGTGCTGCCATCAGCAAAGCTACATTTGGATTTTCTTATCTTTCCGACAGCTCCGTGATATTGAAAAAACCGGAGACAGTATAAGACCTTGAAGTATAACTTCGTTTATAGTTGTGGTGTCTGAAAGTGTCATTTACACACAATAATCTCCAGGATACTTTCATAATTTGTCGATCAATCCACATCTCAACTGATTTCAATTTTTTCATTGTGAGTTTGTTGATAGTTCAGGCCTCTAATCCATATAATAGAATCGGAATTACGTAGCATTTTGATATTCGGAGTTGGAAGTGCAAATTATAATCTAGAAAAACTAATTATAAAATAACTAATGTGACTCATAAAAAGGAATATTTTTTTCCTATTATCTATCTAATTAATAAAATTAGGTTTATTTTTTACGGTTTGTTTCTTGGAAAAAATAATAAAAACATATGCCGGTAACCATTCTAAATAATCACATTTTAATGATAATACCGAAAATAAAAAATGAGTAAATATTTTTCTATTGTTAAATTTTTGCGACTTACGCTTATCAGTGTGGTGACAGTTAAAAAAATAAAATAACGAGGACAAAGCGATTAGAAAAAAGAACGTTCTGGTTTTTGTTTTAAATCAACAAACTATAATTAGTACGTTTTATAAATAATTAAATACTAAATATTTTAATATTCGGTGAAACCTAAATAATAAAACAAAAAAATATTTAGTCATTGAGTGTCTCAAAAAATAATTAGGAAGTCCAGTTAAGGAGATGAGAAAATTGTGATTCTGACATCTGTGTTCTTATATAATAATATTATTGAGCAAATATTTCGCAATCCGTTGCTTCAAAACCATAATAAATACACCAGGATGGTAAAACAGAATTTTTACCAGAAACTAAAACACAGGCTTATAATATACTTGCGACCGGTCCCGGCTTCGCACGGGAGTTGTTATATTAGTGTTTAACTCTTCATTATAATTAGATAGTTAAAAAAATTTTTATACACCACATCAAGTCTCTCTTCCTCGAGTGCGAGAACAAACAGTCTTCGTGAAACATTCTATATATTAGCGAAAATCGACAAATCGGCAGACAGATCCGGCGGGGGACTTTTATCCTACGTATTGACACTTAATATCATCCAAAAATGAAGGTAAATTACCCTCATAAAAAATATTTTTAGCATACCCCTCAATGTCATTTTGGTCAGCCGACCCCCCATTGTCATAATAAGGACTTTTTGCTTACCATTTTCTACCCTAAGCCAGCTCTCTTCTAATCCCATATAATTTCTTTTTCAACATCTTTTAAACAAGAAAAAACACCTAAGGACTTTTTCAACTACTTTTTTGACAAAAAAAACCCATATTAGACCCTTTTGACAACCTTTTTTTTAACAAAAAACACCTCATATTAGGTGTGTCTCATCAACATTACATCAAAAAAACAACCCCACTAACTTCCATTAATGCCTTTTTCACATTTACTCACGCAAACATCAATCCTCTTCTAATGCCTCGTTTACAACCTTCTTATAAAAAAACAACCAGTTTTTAATGTCTTTTTGACTTATTTTTTTATCAAAAAGAAGTACTAACTTCACTAAAAGTTTTTTCACACCTAATTTACCCCCATTACACATTAAAAATAACCAGGACATTTCTAACAATAAACCTCATCGTCATAATAAAGATTTTTTAACTAAGTCTAACATACCCATCATCACCACCATAAGGACTTTTTGCTAAACCAACTGGTCATCGCTATTTTTATTAACACCTCGACGACGATGAACCTCTTCAGCCGAAATAGAGTTGGCAACACTGTCTCATAACGTCCTTTTGATATCTAACCTGGCAACACTGTCTCGCACCTGCGTATGTGCCCTTATACCGGCGTGAGTCCAAAAATGGTACAAAAAATACAGATTTGAGGGCCCATAAGAACATACGTGGGATTTGAGGCAGAACATGATAATTTTGGTGGATTTAAATTACCTAGCAATATTACAAGGAGCCCTTATTTTTAAAATGAGTTTGTGGGCGGCGCGAGTTAAGAACACACCCTCGTAAAAATTTAACTATTTATCTAAATGTTAGAATTTAAAGGCAGTTTTTAGCTTTGTTAAACGCACAATACAGGAAAATATTTAAATTAATAGAGATTTATATTTTCCTACTTAAATGACTTTCTTTAGTTGAACTATTTTAATACATCTATTTTTAATATCTTTACTTCAATTATTTGGGTTAACCTTTGTAGATAGACATATGCTGACGCGGACTTTTTTGTAGAACTATTTGAGGCGAACAATATTGTCTTATATTATTTTTATGTATTTCTGACTATTTAGCGCAGCGTATGCGTATATCAATACGACGATTTATTTTTTTCCGACTTCAACCGACATTCATCGACATAGGTCGGTTAATTTAGAAAAAATATCTATAAATTATACACCTGAACCTTCCTCGTGAAACACTCTAGCTATTAGTGAAAACCAAAAAAAAATCAGTTGAGTAATTACTGAGAAAATCGCGTACAGACAGACGCGGCGGAGACTTTGTTTTATAATATGTATTAAGTTCTACAATACTTGCGAAGGTCGTGGTTACTGTCATTTTGAATTTTTTTATGATGTCATATCGTATTTCTTTTATGGGCAAATACAGTCGAGGCCAGAGAAAGAAATGGCAAGTTGCTAAATTTCGTAAATAAGGCGAGAAATCTAACACATAAACCTATTTCTTTGCTCAAAAATTGTCTCATAATCTTCACTCGAACCATATCCATAATCAATAGCGGTGGCGAATACTCACTATAATAAGGCACTTAATGCAACAAATATCATAAAAGAGTTAATAAAAATACTAAGGAAGGTTCCTGCTTTCGACAATAAGGAGATATACCATAATAGCTGACGATCATATTTTCTTGTTATTTTTTTTTTTTTTTGGAGCAGAGGGTGTAATTTCAGTATAGTCTGATCAATGGATCTTTGCAGTCATGTGATCAACGCGACGTCAAGAATATTCATACGATTCAATCGGCTATCAATTCAGTGCCGGCGGTCTGAGTTTTAAATGACAATTTCAAAAGTCAAAATAGAATTTAAAATTTTTCATCCGGTTTGGCAATTAACGATAACTACGAATACCAGGAATAGAAGTATGAAATGCGGATTTCAGACAACAGATGGTGCACCAATGCAGTTTGTGGTATAAAGATTTGACACTGTGCCATTTTGTTGCTTCATCAACAAGTGTCAGACGCGCACGAGTGATAAATTGGAAAAGTGTGTGCATATTGTTGTGTTGTTGTGTTCAATATGTCGAAATTAATACCGAACAAAGAGCATTCGCGGACAGCATTAATTTTTTGTTTTTGTTTGAAGAAAGCTGCTGTTGAATCATACCGATTACTTCGTGAAGCTTATGGTGAGCATGCTCCATCGCAAGATATGAGTGAATAATGGTTTCGGCATTTCAAAAATGGCGACTTCAATGTTGCAGACAAGGAACGTGGGAAACCGCCAAAAAAATAGAAGATGTGGAATTGCAAGCATTGTTGGACGAAGATGATTCGCAAACACAAAAACAACTAGCCGAGCAATTGAGCATTAGTTCACAAGCTGTTTCCAATCGGCTACGAGAAATGGGAAAGATTCAGAAGACCGGTAGATGGGTACCATATGAGTTGAACGACAGGCAAATAGAAAAGCGCAAAAACACGTGTGATATTTTGCTCGCTCGGTACAAAAGAAAGTCGTTTTTTGCATCGTATAGTAACAGGGGATGAAAAGTGGATTTATTTTGAGAATCCCAAGCGCAAAAAATCATGGGTAGACCCAGGCGCACCATCCACATCGACCGTAAGACCAAATCGCTTTGGCAGAAAGACGATGCTCTGTGTTTGGTGGGACCAGAGGGGCGTGGTCTATTATGAGCTGTTAAAACCTGGGGAAACGGTTAATACTAACTGTTACCAACAACAATTGACCAATTTGAACCGTTTGCTGCTTGAAAAAAGGCCAGAATACCGAAAGAGGCAACACAAAGTCATTTTTCTTCATGACAATGCTCCATCGCATACAGCAAAACCAGTTCGCAACACGTTGGAAGCACTCAGCTGGGAAGTTCAACCCCATGCAGTTTACTCACCAGACTTCGATTACCACTTGTTTGCATCGATGAGTCACGCACTTGCTGAGCAGCGCTTTGGTTTGTACGAAGATGTGAAAAAATGGCTCGATGAATTTTTCGCAGCAAAAGGGGAAGATTTTTACTGGCGTGGTATTCACAAATTGCCCGAAAGATGGGAAAAAATGTATAACAAGCGATGGAGCATACTTTGAATAAAGCACTTTTTATCATTCTTCCAAATTTAACATGTTCTTTTAGAAAAAAAATCCGCATTTCATACTTGTACACCTGGTATATTAAATGTTACTGTATTATATCTTCTCAATCCGTCAAAAAATTGTCGGTTATTCTTATTGCATATAGATTTGGCGGTACTGGTTCTAAAACATGAAGCTATAACCAAATTCCAGGCTCTTCGCTGTCTTTCTTGCATATGTACAAATAACCGAGACAGATAATAGAGCGAATGTCGTAAATAACTTCAGATGACAGAAGACCTACGTTTTTAAGTTTTTGAATATACTTAACAAGAAGAATAATATAGACGGATGTTTACACTATATCCAGACATTTATGACGTGCAAGCAAAGAATCATTAAACGGACTTTATTTGTCAAACTTGAGAACAAAATCGGTAGAGATTTAACTATTACTTCCCTGGTCAACAGGGCAGAGTAAATACTGAATTTGAGATTAGCTAAAGAAAAACTTAATACAAGAATTACAACCCGATATTTCAAAGAAAAGTACTTTAAGTGAGAATTTAATTGTAATAAAAGTTGAGTGGGTTTCAGAGATATTTACAACAAAAATAAAAAATTCAACTTTCCACATATTTTTTTTGTGCTAAAAATAGAAACAATAAAAAATAACCGGCGAAGTGCAAGTCGAACCTGCGCAGTTAGTGTTCCGTGCGTTGATTGCTTTTTTCTTTTTGTTACAGAGGTATAAAATGATCAATGACTTCACAAAATACGCCCCAAATGAGTTTTCAACTAAGTTTTTTTCCGATGAAAACTGATGACCTCGAATTTTTTTTTTTTATATATACCAGATAAATTATTAAAGGTAATGCACTCTTTATAATTTTCGTTCAATCTACACCCAATGGAAAATATTCCAAAATTTTTTGATCAGTCCTTTTCGAGACAACGGGGAGGACAGCGATTCTTCGCAATAATAAAAAGAAAAGTGTGCGTAAGTATTATATTATATATATATATATATATATAATATATATATATATATATATATATATATATATATATATATATATATATAGATATATATATATATATATATATATATATATATATATATATATATATATATATATATATATATATATATATATATATTTGAACTCGTGTTTTTACAAGCTTTCATTTGACACCCCGCTCGATGACCTGGTAAAAAAAAATTTTAACTTTCGATTTCACCCCCTAAAACTAACACCTTAAGTCAAAATTTAACTACAAAACTACAGGGCTCTGATGAGGCCATCAATTCCTATATTAGTGCCAAATTTAACTTTCTATGTCAAATAGTTTCGGAGAAAGTCGGGTGTGACAGACAGACGGAGAGACACCGAAGTGTGTTCCGTACAGAATACTAATAACCCTGACTGATATTTACTTACTCCTCGATCACATTAACCCTCTACATATATATGTGTATATAAATAAATGCTTAAAATTTGTTTATTATCTCAACTGAAAATTAGCATAAATTAAAACTCCTCTTTTCCTGAAGCAGTATCGTTCAAAATGTGTTGCTTTTCTACTCGTAGTATTTCATCTGTCTCGAATTTAAAACCGATGTCTTATTTCGTTGGAGAGTTATCGTGCCAACAGGCTCACAGAAGGCAAAAAGACATTTTTTTTCGTGATCTAGGGACCCTGAAACGTAAAGAAATGTACAAATGTCAGATGGTTATTTTTACACTAATGCTTCCTTTTAGGAAGTGCTTTTTCGCTCTTATCGTCGTTCATGTAACATTCTAAAATATAATTTACATTGTCTCAGCTAAGATTCAGTCTTATCGTAAGAACTAACTGCAATATGTTGAAATTCGTGGCCGTGCTCTTCGGGGTAGCAATTTTTTCTCCTCTGACTGCGACAGGGAGGTCTCCGATGTTATTGTGGCTGATATGGAAGCTTACATCTCTTTTTCGAAGAAATGCCCCTTCAACGGCAAGCCTTGGTTTGACCGAAAATGCAAAGAAGTTGTTGCTTCTAAACATCTTGCCTAAATCGTAACACCTTTGTTCGTGCCCGGAACAGACGCAAAGGAATTATCGACGAAACCAAGGAGGCACACAATCAATGAATTAGAAACAAACTTCTCGCTTGTCCCAACAATTCCAGGTCCTTTTGGGCAGTCGCTAAGGCAGTTAGTCAAAATTTCACCAAATCCACTATACTACCACTATCACGGCCAGATAATTCTATAGAAACGACACCTGTTGAGAAAGCGAACTTGTTGGCTGAATTCTTTGCTTCACATTCTACGGTCGATTTCCAAGGAAAAACATCAGCATTCCCATATTGCAGTCAAGGATGCCCGACGTTGTATTCAGGCAGCGTATTTTAATGAAGCTAGACATCTGGCGCTGACGGAATACCTGCCATAGTTCTCAAAAACTGTGCGAGGGAACTAACACCAGTTTTCTGTAGACTTTTCAACCTATTCTACAGAAAGGGAATATTTCCACCCTGCTGGAAATGTGCCACAATTCAGCCAATACCTAAAAAGGCTAGAAAACCTTGCCAAATAACTACCGACCAGTCGCATTGCTTTTAATAATATCGAAAGTCATGGAAAAGGTTATCAATCAGTATCTTCTAAAATATCTTGAAGGATTCAACATTATTAGCGATCACCAATATGGCTTTCGTAAACACAGATCAACAGGAGATCTTCTGATTTATGTAACACATGTTTGGAACAACGCAATTGAACACTTTGGAGAATCTCGAGCGGTTGCTCTTGACATATCCAGGGCATTCGACCGTGTTTGGCACGATGGACTGTTGGCTAAGCTACGTTTTTATGGTATGACTGAAAAGTTCTGTTTGTGGTTCTCATGTTTTCTCAGAGAGCGTTCTTTACGAGTGGCGGTCGACGGATTTCTTTCTAACACCTTCATTATCAACGCCGGTATGCCCCAAGGCTCCATACTGTCTCCTACTCCTATCCCGTGACTGAATTGTAGGAACTACATGTCAGCGCAATTTTTATTTAAATCACAGTTTGGCTTTCGTAATGCACTTGGTACACGAGAAGTCATTTTTAGCTTACAAGTGCTCAGCCAACGCTGCAGATATATGGACACCCCGTGGGGGAGCGGGATAGAATATCTCCCCCGGTATGTTCTGCCTGTCGTAGGAGGCGACTTAAAGAACAACCTAGATGGTAGATGCCCAGATCCCACCAGCATCGCCCGGTGTGATACCATCGCATTGGCTTAGGCTGCGTGAAGTTGCTTAACGTTTTCGTGGCTGTGCCGATGTCCCGGACTGTGGGACCAGATAGCATGATGAGTCACCTGGATACAAAAAATTTCGGAGGTAAAATAGCCCCCCGTTCGGATCTCCGGGTGGGGGCTGGTTTTAGGGGCGTCGACATGCAGAGATCAGAATTTCAAAATGGATTTTTGCAACATATGAGGTTTAAACACGAACATAAATTCAGTGCACCAACACCTGCAATCAAATAAACTTCATGTACTCGCTCTCTGTGAAACTAAGGTCAGTTCATCGACCAGCACAGTAAACTATCTTTATCCTGGGTACGACTTCTATTCCCGATTTAGGCGTAACTTTGGAATCTGTCTTTATGTCAGAAGCGACCTCTCTTGCCAACGAGAAGAGACTCTGGAGCCCCCAAACTTTGATGTTATGTAGTTAAAAATAACGACTCAACCAACCACAAGGTTCATCTGTATCCTCTATCGACCACCAAGTGATACTAACTTTAGAACACTTTTCGCTTCCCTTGCAGACACCATCGATCATTTACAAATTAACTATCCAAATGCCGAAATTGCCATCCTGGGCGACTTTAATGTTCACAACATCAACTGGCTTAAATATTCAAATACTACCGATGAACAAGGTCGTGAAGCCGAATCATTTTCAATCAGTTATGGCTTAACTCAGCTTATTGACGAACCAACACGGATCCCTGATCGAGACGGAGAGTTTGTCAGTCTTCTTGATCTCTTTTTAACCACCAATCCGGAGATTTACACAGTCAGCGTAAATCCGCTGTTAGGTTCTTCCGACCATAAACTACTTTCAACATCGAGTATTCTACCAATCAATGACAGAGAGGCGCCTAAACCGCGCAAGATTTGGCACTACAAGTCTGCTAAATGGGAAGATCTCATGGAATATTTTCGAACTTTCCCTTGGTTGGACGTTTGTTTTCGATCCGACGACCCATCTGACTGCGCCAGGGAGGTTTCCGATGTTATTTTGGCCGGTATGGAGGCTTACATCCCTTTTTCGAAGAAATGCCCTTCCAACGGCAAGCCTTGGTTTGACCGAAAATGCAAAGAAGCTGTTGCTTCTAAACATCTTGCATACCGACAATGGCGCGAAAATCCTAACACCATAAATCGTAACACATTTGTTCGTGCCAGGAACAGATGCAAAGAAATTATCGACGAAACCAAGGAGGTACACAATCAACGGATTGGAAACAAACCTCTCGCCTGTCCCGGCAATTCAAGATCCTTTTGGTCGGTCGCTAAGGCAGTTAGTCAAAATTTCACCAACTCCACCATACCACCACTCACACGGCCAGATAATTCTATTGCAACGACACCTGTTGAGAAAGCGAACTTGTTGGCTGAACTCTTTGCTTCACATTCTACTGTCGGTTTCCAAGGAAAAACACCACCTATTATTCTCATAGTGCAGTCAAGGATGCCCGATGTTGTCTTCAGACAGCGTATTATAAAGCGTATTCTGATGAAGCTAGACACCAAAAAGGCTTCTGGCGCTGACGGAATACCTGCCATAGTTCTTAAAATCTGTGCGAGGGAACTAACACCAGTTTTCTGTAGACCTCAACCTATCCTACAGAAAGGGAATATTTCCTACCTGCTGGAAATGCGCTACAGTTCAGCCGATATCTAAAAAAGGCAAGAAGACCTTGCCAAATAACTACCGACCAATCGCACTGCTTTCAATAATATCGAAAGTCATGGAAAAGGCTATCAATCAGCATCTTCTAAAATATCTTGAAGGATTTAACATTATTAGCGATCACCAATATGGCTTTCGTAAAAATAGATCAACAGGAGATCTTCTGACTTATGTAACACACGTTTGGAACAATGCAATTGAACACTCTGGAGAATCTCGAGCGGTTGCTCTGGACATGTCCAAGGCAGTCGACCGTGTTTGGCACGATGGGCTGTTGGCTAAGCTACGTTCTTATGGTATGTCGGAAAAGTTCTGTTTGTGGCTCTCATGTTTCCTCAGAGAGCGTTTCTTTACGAGTGGCAGTCGACGGATTTCTTTCTAACACCTTCACTATCAACGCCGGTGTACCTCAAGGCTCCATACTGTCTCCTACTCTTTTTCTCATTTACATTAACGATCTGCTGGAAAAGACCGAGAATCCAATCTACAGCTTTGCAGATGACAATACACTTATCTCTTCATTCACTTTGAACGCTCGGACATCGGCTACTCAGACGAATATCCGCAGACAGCAGGAAGTCGTTCAACTTAACAAAGACCTGGAAGAAATTCTATTTTGGAATAAAGCAGGTGGTATAGGTGACAGTAACTAAGTGTAATTTAACGCTACAAAAACCCAGGCGGCAGTTTTTTCTAAAAAAGTTAACGTTGCTGAACCCGACAAAGTTATGTCGGGGCACTCCATTCCTCTAATATCGTCACTCAATTTGTTGGGCGTTAATTTGGGAGCAAATATGTGCTGGCATGAACATGTTGTAGGCATAGCCAGGAGAGCTTCTAAAAAGTTGGGAATATTATTTCGAACCAGAAAGCTTTACACTCCACAACAACTGTTAATTCTTTACAAAGCTTAAATTCGACCAACTATGGAATACTGCTCCCATGTTTGGAGCTCCGCTCTCAAACATACACTGCATTTGTTGGATTCTATTCAGAGAAGAGCTGTTCGTCTGATTGGAGACCCGGAACTGACCGTCGGCCTTGATTCGCTGGAACATCGAAGAACGGTTGGCGACTTGAGCCTATTCTACAAGTACTTTCATGGAAAGTGTTTAAAGGATGTGGCCCGCTTAATTCCTCCCAGAGCGGTGCATGTTAGAAGTACACATCGCGCTAATTCTTCTCAGTATGAGGTTCAGCTTGTTACTCCCCGTACAACACTTTCCAAGCAGTCTTTTATATGGAGAACATCATCCCTTTGGAATAATTTGCCCAGGACTGTGTTTCCCACCGAGTACAATCTACAGCGATTCAAGAACAACGTGAATCGCCTTCTCCGCACACGTGTCGCTCCTGTAGCGCTTTAGGGACTTCCCTGTAGCACGTGTGCTAGACCCATAAAAAAAAAAGATGCATTCCTATGTTTTTTGGACTTCGCCAAAGCATTTGACGTCAGGCACGAACGGCTAATGGAAATTCTTTAAAAAGCTGATATTGATGACAAAGATGTTCGCATTATAGCAAATCTGTATTGGAGAGAATCGGCTAACATAAGATAATAAAGGATCAAAAAGGCGTACGGCAGGGTTGCGTCTTATCTCTCCTCCTCTTTAACCTATACTCCGAGGAAATATTTAACAAAGCACTAGAGGGAGGTAACAAAGGCATCAAAATAAATGGCGAGATGATTAATAACATAAGATACGCCGATGATACCGTCTTGCTGGTCAGTAACATCGATGGACTTCAAGATCTTGTTTGAAAGGGTGCAAAGGGTTAGCGAAGAGTATGGTCTCCACCTAAATATATCTAAAACCAAGTGGATGATAATAAGCAAATCTAAACAACCAGCAAGACAGCTTCAGTTGAGTAGCCAAATAATCAAGTCTGTGGAATCCTGTATATACGTGGGGACAGCGGTTAATGCAAAGTGGAACCAATCTGTTTAAATAAAGTCAAGAATCGAAAAAGCTCGAGCATCTCTTAATGGTATGAGAGGACTATTTACATGCAATGATTTGTTACTTCGACTAAAAGTTAGATTGGCTAAATACTACGTGACACTAATGAAAAAACTTAAAGCCTTTGAGATGTGGGTATATCGCAGGATTCTAAAAATTTCGTAGACTGAACTAACATACCAACTTAGTAGTTCTGCGCCAAATAGGCATTGACAAAGAAATTGCACTCACAATTAAAGGGTGAAAGCTTGAATATCTTGGCCACGTCGTGATACATAATAAATACCGTCTCTTGCAGCTGGTAATACAGGAAAAGATAGATGTCCAACAAGGTCCAGGGAGAAAAAAACATTCTTGGCTATATAACTTAAGGCAATAGTTCGAACTTACGTCTGTTCAGCTGTTTTGAAGCGCTGTCAATAAGATCAGGATTGCCATGTTAATAGACAACATCCCAAACGGCTAGGACATTGGAAGAACAAAATACCTTTGGAATGAACTGTCCAGGGGTCTGTTTCCTACATAGTACAACCTGCAGGATCAACGGGAATCAGCATTTCTTACTACTTAGGAATTTCCCTGTACCCATTAAAAAAAAATACCAGATCTTAGAATTTATTTAAAAAACTGTCAAATTTTCTCTGTCGTCTCTGGACTATATTGCAGTGTGTACTATAGTGTACTATAACCTATTTAAAAAGGAGTCAATTTAAAAAAACACCTCATATAAATAGAATTATTCACATGTATAAATAACACATTCACACCTGAACACCTTACGTTGATCCATTCCAAACTGAAAAACATAATACAACCCAAAAAATAGAGGGAACGAATTTGACCTGCTTTTTTATGAGCTATTTTTTGTTGCGGTATGTCAGCGTTTAGTAGCTACTTATTAGGGTAGTCTTTAAAGTCATTTTTTATTATGGGGTGCCACCCTAAAAATAACACTAATACCTCCCGGCGTATCATTAACAGATTACAGTAGATTCCCATAACAGACCCAGCATTGATGAAAGATCTTTTTAGGAAAAATACTTTGGTTTGACGAGGAAGTTAAAAGAGATTCCGAAGGTTGAATATGTTTTTTTAGTTATTGTACCTGTTAATATTGATAAATGCATCTTTAGAAGTGCAAAAAAGTGTCAGGTGAATTGTATAATTTGTTATTGATGACTTTTATTTTTTTTGCATT
>CM032447.1:182795966-182980966 GCA_019049505.1 Pachyrhynchus sulphureomaculatus | reverse complement strand
ATTACAACTGCAATATTGTAAAACGTGGAACCTTT
The DNA here is from genome assembly GCA_019049505.1 of Pachyrhynchus sulphureomaculatus. Lineage (NCBI taxonomy): Eukaryota > Metazoa > Arthropoda > Insecta > Coleoptera > Curculionidae > Pachyrhynchus > Pachyrhynchus sulphureomaculatus. Next base: position 182,980,931 of record CM032447.1, on the reverse strand, counting down.
TTAGACTTTCTGTACCAAAATATATTTTTATTAAAAAAAGTAATTCAATGCTAGCCATACAAATGCAAAAAAAATAAAAGTCATCAATAACAAATTATACAATTCACCTGACACTTTTTTGCACTTCTAAAGATGCATTTATCAATATTAACAGGTACAATAACTAAAAAAAACATATTCAACCTTCGGAATCTCTTTTAACTTCCTCGTCAAACCAAAGTATTAACTAACTGAACTAAAAACTAAGTGAACCGACAAAGAAATTATTAAAGAAGCGGAGAGAAATGGCATGCGGCAATACACAAGATTATAGAGCTTTCAACAATGCAGTATCAACATCAATAAGAAGAGATATTAGAAAGTTTAACACCGATTAAGTAAAAAAAGTTTTGAGATCTAAATTATCTACGGGAACAAAAATTATACAAAAACTAAAGACCGAAGATGGAAGAGTGATAAGAGATAGGGAAGAGTTTATGAATATTGTTGAAGGTTTTTATAAACAGCTTTATAAAAACACTAATAACGACACACCGTATGAGATTCCACGTATTCAGAATCAAGGTTTAGAGGATATTTCCGAAATAACAGAAGATGAGATCATACAAGTCTTGAGTGAGATGAAAAATAATAAGTCTCCAGGTGAGGATGGTATTGTGGTTGAAGCCATAAAGCTGGCAGGACCTACTGTAATCATGGCCCTTACAATACTGTTTAACCTTTGTTTTACTAAGTCTATAACACCAACGCAGTGGAACATCGCTATTATCATTTTCCTCTATAGAAAAGGCTATTCGACAGATCTATCAAACTACCGTCCTATAAGCATCCTCTCCCATGTTTATAAGATGTTCACAAAAATATTGACAAAACGTTTGACCTAAAAGCTAGACTTCTACCAAACACCCGATCATCTTTTGACTTTAAAGTTACTTGTGGAAAAGTGTGTCCAATATAACAGGCCTTTAATATTAATCTTCGTGGATTATGAGAAGGTCTTCAATTCAGTGAACCAGGATATGCTTTGTAAGGCTCTTGCTGAATGTTGTATAGATTCAAGGTACGTCGAAATCCTACATACCTACTGTCAAGCAACATCAACAGTTAAATTACATAAGGAAACAAACAAATTCCAAGTTCAAAGAGGTGTACGGATGATACTATTTTCCCAAAGTTGTTTATCACCTTTCTGGAACACATGTTTAAAAATCTAAATTAGAGCAGCATGGGCATAAACATAAATGGAGAAATGCTGAATAACTTGAGATTCGCCGATGACATAGTCCTGTTAACAGATCGCGCAGATCATGCGAATGTCATGCTTAACACCCTAAAAGGAGAGTCCCATAAAATTGATAAATTTTTTGAAGACCCAGTTTATGACAAATCAAGTTTTTACCAAGCCAGTATCAGTAAACGGGGTAAACATCGTGGAAGTCATAACATATAAATATTTGGGACATGAAATTAAGTTGGACAGAGATAATCAGACTCATGAACTACAAAGGAGGGTCACTCTAGCTTGGGCCGCATTTGGCAAATTACGAGAAACGCTGAAATCAGGCATACCTATTTGCCTTGATGCTTACTTATGGAGCAGAAATTCTAACATTGACAAAGAAGACAATAAATAAGATAAGGGTAACTCAAACGGCAATGGAGCGGTCAATGTTGGGTTTGTCTCTTCGAGATAAAGTCTCAAATAAAGAAATTCGGAATCGAACCAGAGTGGTAGATGCAGTTGAGGAAGTTCTATCTTAGAAATGGAATTGGGCCGGTCATCTAGCCAAAATGCAAGATAACAGATGGACTAGGAAGGTGTTGGAATGGCGACCTAGATACGAAGCGTATAGGAATCGAGAAGACCTCCCACCAGATGGATAGATGATTTGAGACGAGTAGCGGAAAACTGGATCCAAAAAGCCCAAGACCGGTTCAACTGGAAAAGATTAAGGGGGGCCTATGTTCAGCAGTGGACGCTAAGGGTTGATATATGATGATGATGATGATGATGTACACTGAAAAATTTGCCGAGGTCTGCCCATGTTTTCTTTTGCTAGTGGTGATTATAATCATTCTTTTTTCTGTCGTTCTACTTATACATTAGTTCAACTCAGTGGGGAGTAACCAGGTCGAAGTGATCAGTGCGGGGGTAGTGAGTTAGCGAGCAGATGAATTCAAAATGTTTCCCTTAAGGATATAAGATAACAAAGCAAGTAAAGCTGCTAATAGAAAGGAAGCATCAATCGACCTTTAGGGGCGATGTTTTGGAATCCTAAAAACTTGGACTTTTTCCTGTATAGTAAATTCAAAATCAATGAGTGAAAAAAACATAAAATAAAACTGTAAAAGCTTTCTCTAGTAAAAAATGACCTAGGTTCTATGAGGGTACTATTTTCTATCACAGTTAGCGCGGTGGGTCATGCGCGCCCCTGCCACTCCCTTGCCTATCACTGGAACTATTCTATCTTTTTATTTAACATTCTGGTATATTATCCATTTTCTATATACCTGTATGTTTAATGTTGTCACGTTTCTCTCCATCCATTTGGATCTTTCCCGCTATTCTGTGCACTATTTTCATTTCTATTGTTTCGAGCAATATCGCTATAATTATATAAAAAATCCAATATGGCTGAAGTCGGCCTTCATTTTATGAAATTTAAAGGAAAACAAAATAAAATTTTTAGGTTTGGTATCCAATAATATAGAGTTATATAGAAGTGAAACCACTCTATTGGGTGGTAAAAACGTGAAACTAATCTTTAACGCAAATATGCCAAGAGATGTTCCCTTTTTGTTTACGTCAATGTATACTATTTATATTGGACAAAGTCCATTTTTTATGCGTTTTTATCTGTTCTGTCATCCTTCAATTTATCTCGGGACGTATTTCGTCGTATTACGGCTCTTCAGCCGAGCTAGGATCTACGGAGAAAGAGAATAAAACTTAAAGTACCTATCGATGTACTAGCGCAAAGCTGTGGCTGATGTAAACCTAGTTTTAAAGGTGTACCTGCCCTCTGTCGGGGGCTGTTCAATCCAAACTAGGCTGATGAGCCGTGATACGGTGAAACGCGTCCAGAGATGGATTGACTAATGAGAAACAGTCAAAAACTGCTAAAAATCTACTTTGTCCAACTTTAGTAGTTTATATTGATTTTTATATACTACCATTCCATTATTGGTCATTGGCCATGAACAATCACCGACAGAGTGCTGGTACGCCTTCAAAACTAAGCTTTTATCAGCCAGAGGTACAAATGATTTGTATCTTACTTATTTACGTGTTTTACTGCTCTGGAGTTATTTAGGTTGATTGCTGTTAGACAAGTTATCAATGTAAATTTCTCAAATCTCCCGGAACTAGCAACTTATTGATATTATTTTTTTTTGGATGAAATGCCATTCATTCTTTTCATCGTATCACTAGGTTTGAGTGAGTTCTTATATAAGACACATGGATAGTCTTGCTATAACAAAATATTTTGGTTTTACACATATTTGTTAATTATCGATTAGGATAGTATAATTAATAAGAAATTGATAAATTGTTTTTGGCAACATATACAAATACTACATATCTAGAACAGTAGTAAATATTGTGTAAATATTGCGTAATTAAGAAATATATCAATACTTGTTTGGCAACTTGTAGGGACAAATGTAAACTGTTAGTGAGGTTTCGCAAGTGACTTCCGGTAATTTCTATACGTAGTATTGTGATTTTCGTAACTATGGCAGATACAAACAGTTTAAAAAGGGAAGTTTTAACAAAAAACTTAACAAAGACCTGGAAGAAATTCTATCTTGGGGTGACAGTAACCATGTGGAATTCAACGCTACAAAAACCCAGCGGGCAGTTTTTTCTAAAAAAGTTAACGTTGCTGAACCCGACCTAATTATGTCGGGGCACTCTATTCCTCTAGCATCGTCACTCAATTTGTTGGGCGTTAATTTGGGAGAAATATGTCTTGGCATGAACATGTTGCAAGCATAGAGAAGAAAGCTTCTCGAAAGCTGGGAATATTATTTCGAACTAGAAAGCTTTACACTCCACAACAACTGTTAATTCTGTACAAAGCTTAAATTCGACCAACTATGGAATACTGCTCCCATGTTTGGAGCTTTGCTTCCAAACATACACTGCACTTGTTGGATTCTATTCAGAGAAGAGCTGTTCGCCTAATTGGAAACCCGGAATTGGCCGGCGGCTTTGATTCGTTGGAACGTCGAAGAACGGTTGGCGACTTGAGTCTGTTCTACAAGTATTTTTATGGAAAGTGTTCGATGGATGTAGCCCGCAAAATTCCTCCCATAGCGATGAATGCTAGATATACACATCGCGCTAATACTTCACATCCGTATGAGGTTCAGCTTGTTACTCCTCGTATAAACGTTTTCAAGCAGTATTTTTTTATGGAAAACCTCATCCCTTTGGAATAATTTGCCCAGGACAGTGTTTCCCACCGAGTAAAATTTACAGCGATTCAAGACTAATGTGAACCGCTTTTTCTGCACACGTGTCGCTCCTGTGGAGCTTTAGAGATTTCCCTGCAGCACGTGGGCTAGATCCATAAAAAAAATAGGAGTAAACTATCTTTATTTTCCAAGAAATTTTCTGACGTATCAAAATATATGTTGATTTGATTTTTACTAATATCAGTTAGCATATAATACTGTCACTTTTATAAGATGTTTGAAATTGGATTAATATTTTGAATTGTTGTGGCTGTTACTTGATGGAAATTCATAACAAATGTAATGAAAGACTGATATTATCAAATTTCCACTTTATTTAGTTTCACCGAAACTGTATGTCGCGTTTGGCTATACTATAGCTTCTTCTGATACAAAATGATCTGATTGTATCAGAAGAAGCTTTAGTATAGTGAAACGCGTCATACAGTTTCAGTGAAACTAAATAAAGTGGAAATTTGACAATATCAGTCTTTCATTACATTTGGATTAATATTTTTACTTCACGACACTTGTGTGTTTTAAATTCTATCATCGAGTCTAAAATGTTTAAATACGGGCCTGGACTTTTTAGTGATTTTGTTAAAGCTGTTTAAGTCCTGAATACATCTATATCTTTTGAGTGACATTTAATTGAGACAGATGATTATTATCTATAAAAATCTGTAGTGATCTACCTAGTGATTCCTTCATAAACTCTCATATCTAAAATAAAAACTGATTTTAAAACCGGAACCCAATAGATACGAACCAATCTCTCTGACACCCTCTCAATCCTTCTAACCGTCACTCAATTTGTTGGGCGCAAATATGTCCTGGCATGAACATGTTGCAGGCATAGCAAGGAGAGCTTCTCAAAAGTTGGGAATATTATTTCGAACCAGAAAGCTTTATACTCCACAACAACTGTTAATTCTTTATAAAGCCTAAATTCAACAAACTATGGAATACTGCTCCCATGTTTGGGGCTCCGCCTCCAAACACACACTGCATTTGTTGGATTCTGTTCAGAGAAGAGCTGTTCGTCTGACTGGAGACCCGGAACTGACCGGCGGCCTTGATTCGCTGGAACATCGAAGAACGGTTGGTGACTTGAGTCTGTTCTACAAGTATTTTTATGGAAAGTGTTCGAAGGATGTAGCCCGGTGCATGTTAGAAATACAGGTCGCGCTAATATTTCACATCCGTATGAGGTTCAGCTTGTTACTCCGCGTACAACGCTTTTCAAGCAGTCTTTTATATGGAGAACATCATCCCTTTAGAATAATTTGCCCAGGGCTGTGTTTCTCACTGAATACAATTTACACCGATTCAAGAACAACGTGAAGGGACTTCCCTGTAGCACGTGTGCTAGACCCATAAAAAAAAAAACTTTTATGCATCTGACTATAACTAATTATGCTTGACATTTATTATTAGGGAACTATACAATCTATATCCTCTCTGTACAAATAACATAAAATACATCGATGGAAATTAGAAAATCTGTTCTATTGATCTAGCTACTCCGAGACTTAAAGAAATGCGAGAATTTCTGGAGGGTTATGTTACAAAAACAAATTTCCCTTGGCAAGAGAAGTAAAAAGTATTTTTTTTGCTCATTAATGTTTACTTATTATTTAGCCTGTCTCAGTAACATCACAGCGTGTGTTTCTTATGTTGTGGAGTCACGAATGTTGTTCATTTCAGTTTTGGTGAGAAGCATCAAGCTCCTCCTTATGTATTTCCTGTGTATACCCTATGTGGTTTTAAATTATTTACTCTTTCTTTCTCTGTGTATACAGACCCTTCGCAAGAGTTAATCTTTTGATATATGAGCAGATGTAGTAGTATCCACAGTTCAACTGTTCAATATAGTTTTGCGCTATAGGTTTAAATTTCCAGGTTTCACCATCGTATTGTGCAATTGGCGGTATATAGCATTCAATTATTCGTAATGGGGTGTCCGGTGGCCAATGTCTATAAAGGAAAACATTCTTCAATTTAGAAACAGCTAATTTTGCATGTTAATCCTCCTTACTTCTTCACCATAGTCCCACTTCTCGTTAGAAGAAGATACGAGATATCAAAATTTTGCGACTTGTTCAATGATTTTCTCGTAGATATTGAAAGAAGTATTGATGTGTTGTCTACTAATTACCAAAATTATGTTTCCCCACCCCTTCCTAATTATTCTTAATATCGATATAAAAATAAAAATAAAATCGGAAAATCTCGATTTTTGCACCCCTTGCTAAAGGGAAGTATTGTATTTGTAAAAAAATCACATTCCGAGTTTTTCAATTTCTTCACAAAATACATAGTCCTTCATGTTTGTCGATTACTCGGTCTATTCATGTGTTGGTTTTTTGGTCGAAGTCAAATTTATTATACATTTAATACTTGGGATTAAAATGGAACCTGTAGCTTTTGAGCGCTCTATTTTTATAAATTTTTGTTAATATTATGACAATTTTTTTTTACTTTTTGGCTGAGATTTTAAACATATTTATTTACAGTTAAACACTTGAGGTCTTATAAGGACGGGGAGTGTGTTATATCTCATTTTCGGGGTTTTGGGACTGGAGAAATCTGAAAATTATGTTTCTTTTTCATTATTTTTTTGTTATTTATGCTCAAATATATAAGTGCAGTAAGTATATGGCATATAATATGTCCTTCTTAGGGTTTTTGGAGTCGAAGAACTTAAAAATTGTGGTATTCTTGCAATTATTTATAGCCAAACATGAGGTAGGGGAGAAGGTTAGAGGATATATATATATATATATATATATATATATATATATATATATATATATATATATATATACATATATACATATATATATATATATATATATATATATATATATATATATATATATATATATATATATATATATATATATATATATATCGTGTAATATGTTCGTTGAAGAATCTAAAATTGTGTTATTTTTTTAATACTTTAATTATAATATTTGTGGTCAAACATGAAGTTAATGAAGTAGGAGTGAGGGTTAGAAGAGGTGCTTCGTATATATCCTGTTGTACGTTCTTTTTGAGGTTCTCGGGACTGGAGAATCTGAAAATTCCTTCATTATTTTAAATCGTTTATGATCAAACACATAAGGAGTTAACGAGGTAGGGAAGAGGGTTAGAAGAGCTACTTCGTATATATCGGGTTATATGTCCTTATCAAAGTACCGTATCAAAGACCTGGAGTTGGGGAATTCGAAAATTGTGTTAGTTTTTCATTATTTTTAACTTTTACATATATACTATATAGAAAGAAATATCAGGCTTCAGTTGTAAATATCACTAAAGCCCGGCTCAACTTTTTTAATTGTGTATAACTTTTTTTGCTTCCATCGCTAATGGATATACCCTTGAAAAAAGAACTCCCTGTTTGAGGTTCTCTAAATTATGACAAGTTATTTTTCTTTTGTTATGTTGTCGCGATAAGTACTGAGCAAAACGATATTGCTTTAAGATTTGGTAAATTTCTGTTACCAGCAGTAAAGAAGAAATCAAGAGTTTTTGAGAGAGAATGTGATTATGAATGACTTAAAAAAATTAAAAGCCTTATTTCATTTTTAGCTGTTTTTGGCTAAAAAAAAAACTAAATGTAATTATTTTGTATCCGACATATCTATAAACTGTGTATAATGGATTTGGACCATGGAGACTGGTACAAATATTGTGTGATTAATACCCTATCAGAAGGTATCATTTCCTTCTTTAAAATATTGGGTAGTAATGCTTAAGTTATTCTTTAGTATGAGAAAGTAAAATTTAATATGTATTATTGAACGTACATTTGCAAGAAAAGTACCGGGTATTTTACTGGATAACTTTAAAATTTGGTTTTTCATGAGAATCATTAAAAAATGATTTTTTAAATTATCCTAATTCAATTTCGTTAACATATATATTTAACGATTTTCCCTAGTCAAACTTTTATATGTTCTCTAGATTTCAAGATTGTAGTCCGAGCATCATTAAAATGGGAATTAGTATTGTTAATAGCCCCATTATTGGTACTGGATTATTGTTATTACAAATTAGCGTAATGGCTTAATAATGGTGGTTATATTTCGATATACTTGAAGATATAAAAACAAACATGTTTTACTATGAAAAAGGAAAACAATAACTGGATAAATATTTTTTGAGTCTGTTATTTAGTTTTTGTAACACAAATAAACTGAATAATTACACATTATTCAACGTCGTTTATTATAGGGCGAAAACTATCTGTAAACAATGTATAAAATAAGGTTAAAAACTCGTAGTTTCTCACCAAAATTAACTAAAATACACAAACAATAAATGCACTGAACAAATAACTTATCTAAAAATAACAATTTTGTTTTTTCTTGTAATGTACTTTAAAATTCGTCGGGTAAATAGCAAAAGATAGGGCATATCAAGGGATGGCGGATGTCAATAGACTATCTAAACAAAAAACATAAGATAAAATTAATTTTCTTGGCTGATATCCGATTCAAAAAAGTACTGACAGGATTTTTTTCTGGCGCTTTATCTTTTTAATAAATTTGTTGATTTAGAAACACAACATTGAAAGAAACGAAACTGTTTGCGTACATACCTTATATATATATATATATATATATATATATATATATATATATATATATATATATATATATATATATATATATATATATATATATATAATAGCGTTAAGGTATGTACGTAAACAGTTTCGTTTCTTTCAATGTTGTGTTTCTAAATTAACAAATTTATGTATTTTTTATATATATATATATATATATATATATATATATATATATATATATATATATATAAATATATATATATATATATATATATATATATATATATATATATATATATATATATATATATATATATATATATATACATATACCTACTAATCGTTTCCAGAGTTTGAATTTGAGTGGTGAGTTTTTAAGGGCCTCTGTTTCAAAATACGTCATATAGAGATTGGCTATTACTGGTGAAAGGGAAGATCCCATGGGTGCTCGAACTGTTCGTTTGTAAATCTGACTGTTGAAGACAAAATTTTTTAGACAGTGTTCCGATAGTTCTACAACATGAGCTGGGAAATCCTTGCTCATTGCTATTTTGTCTAGTGCTTCATCCACTGGAATACTGGGGTAAAGTGAAACAACATCTAGACTTGCCAGAATGTTATTTTCATCTTGTTAGCTTTGAGCGGCAGCAGCAGCAAGATCACAGTATCAAGTAGCAGAAGTAGCGAAACGTCGTGTAAATTTATTGGTAGATGAACGGATTGAAACCCGGAATTTTATTGTGTTGTATATATATATATATATATATATATATATATATATATATATATATATATGTATATAAATATATATATATATATATATATATATATATATATATATATATATATATATATAGAGAGAGAGAGAGAGAGAGAGAGAGCGCACGTTAAAGTTAATACATTGTATCAATTTCTTCACTTTTTATGTGTATACATCAAGGTATAATGGTGTGTATATTCGCAATATGTCTGCGAAAACGGGTATGGTCTTTTATATGTCACCGAAAGCAGTCGTCCCTATTAATGGGTATTGCTTTAGCTATAGCTATTCTTTTTTTTATAATAAACGGCGCTGAAGATAGTCTCAAAATTCGAGATCTGAACAGAATTTCTTAGTATTATGCTGACAATAGCTTATTTTTAAATATAGCGAAGTGGTCTACAATAAATTTGAAGAGAATTTTAATTTCATTGTCATTCATCGCATATTGATAAAAACGACGTAATCAAATATAGGACTTGGGTGTAATATTGTATTCTAAGTAATCTTTTATTGAGCATTTTGATAAAATTATTAACGGAATGGCAAAGAGTATAGAATCCCAAAAACAGTTGCCAGTGTACACTTTGCATTTATTTACAGTAAACTGTTTGCATATGCCTCCCTTTCCTGCTCCTCTCTGCTTAGAAAAAATATTGGTTTTTTAGAAACAGGCCTTTTTTTAGCGTGTGAAGCTCTTAAAGTTCAATCGTGTGAGAAGGTCCTGTTTTGTGAAGAATTTATACTCCCTGGTCAACCTTTTTTTGAAAAAATACCTGCGTCCCACTGACCTATTTTTATATTGGTTGTTAGTTTTTGTCTTCAATTTTGAGTTTATTGTGATGGGAAGCATCTAAGCTTTTAGAGCTGTGTCTTTGGCGCCTTTCCTCTATTCACTTTCAGTATTTCTGTTTTTTTTCTTTAAAGAAATGCCACGTGTTTTCATATGTACCTCTGCTCCCGGCCTTTGAACTTAGCTACACCGCTGCTTTTAGGTTAGTTTTAATTTTTGCGCTGTAAATATTAGATGCATGTATCTTAAAACCCAGCAAACTGCAATTGCCATCTTAAATGTATAACTAAATAAATATTTATTTAAATATAAGAATAAGTACTTACTTTTACAAATTCCTTGGTTTTACGTACCACCTAGTTGACCGGTAAATACCCGAAAATCGTATTGTAAGTCACACACTAAACTATATAACTCCATTTTATATATAGCCTGTCCCAAAATATAAAATTCTGATTTTTACCGTTTTAAGTGGGCAATATAAAAATCCTGACCTTTTGTTTATTACAGGTTGCAGAGATAGACTTAAGAATTTTATTCATTAATGCAAAGAAATAAAATTATAAGTGTTTTTGAAGATGTTTACTTATAGATGCATGTAAAAACAAATGGATAAGAAGTACAAATATACAGTTTCAATGAATGGTGTTTACAAGAGGGGACATATTGTATAAATAAAAATATATTTTAACTTAAGCCTAATTCGGTTTCACTATCCCTGTCATCAGCTGAGGTAATTATCAGTGGTTTTATATCATTTACATAAATATAAGAATCTTCAACTTTAACAACGTGCTGAATGGAATTCTTTCAGTTTTCACAAGGTATATCATTTATAACTTTTTTTACTAATTCAACCACTCACACACTTAAATTAGGAGAAACATTCTGTGCCCTTATTTTTGATTTAACTTGATGCCAAATATGTTCAATTGGATTAAACACACGATAATACAGAGGAAGCCGCAAAACAGTGTGTCCCATTTTCTCAGCCATACATACACACACACAAACATATTTCTTTTTCAATTTATAGTCTTTCAAAACTTCCAAAAGATCACCTTTTTTATAACTAAAGTCAAAATAAATGTCATTTTCTAACATATATTCCTGTATTTCCGATTTGGTGTTGGCTGAATTATGAACCTTATTTAGTAGGCGACTATGGTAACTTGCATTGTCCATAACTATAACACTCTGTTCGGGAACATTTGGCAAAAGGGAATTTTTAAACCAATTTTCAAAAAGTTCTGCGGTCATGTTGTCGTGATAGTCCAAACTAGAATCTTTTATGTTTTTTGCAATGTAGACAATTTGAAATCCAGTCCTTATCATATCCAGCATGCAAAATGGTTATTCGTTTACCTTTATTTGAGGGCGCGTTAGTCTGACATTTTGTACTGCTTTCAACCCACCCTTTTTGCACAGTGTCATGGGTATCGAATCATGTTTCGTCAAGGTAAATTATTGGCCAATTATCTGATCGATACTTTTTAATTTCTTGTAAATAAGTATGTCGCAAGATTCGTAAATTTTGCCTTTTGTTGACTTTCCGGAACGTGAATCCCATTCTGTGAGGAATTGATCGGCCACAATGTATATTGGTCCCGTCCTGCACCAGTCTTAATTTTATTTTGTCTAGTGTCGGCACCAACTGCTCTTCATACATAGAATATATTTTTCACCTGATGACGTTTTTTTCACAATTGTCTACATGATGCATTTGAAAATTTTTCCGTTTTTTCCTGTTCCTAAGTGATGGTTTTCCTACAATAACCTTAATCGTAGAAATTGGGGTTTTTGTTAGTTCACTGGTTTCTTGTGAGCACTTTGTTTATTCAAATTTCTGTTTACCATACTATCGTAAACATTTTTCACTATTTGTTTAGCGTCAAGTGATAAATGTTTTCTCTTGCGATAGCGAATATTGCAATTTTCCCACAAATAAAAAAAGTATCTTTCGAATCTTAATGGGGACCTGTGGTTATTAGGCCTATATTATGAAATACTTAAGAGGCTCCAAACCGGGTTACCAGGTAGTAAATATATAGGTAAAAATAGATCCAATATGATTGCAGGTGCAAGTGAGGGCGGTATACAAAGCAGGTCAAATAAAAATACGTTTATCGCAATACCTGGCAACTATGCACAAAACCGTAATAGGATCGATTATTTCCCTACTGAAAAAGCAAAAAGCAGGATCTTATATCTTGGGATTTACTTTACCTCCGATATCAATCGAAAAACAGCTATAAGATGGAAGATAAATTTCTAGTAAAACTTATTAATTATTACTTAGGAAATAATAGAAGAAAATAGTTTCTAATAAATGAGTACATGGCCTCGAATGCCCAATTTCTCTAAGAGTGATCTACAATTCCGGCATATTGGTAATTTATGTTGATCCGAGAAAAGGCAAAAAGGCAGGTCCGATCTGTATTTATTTACATATATCCGTGAGGATCACAGTTGCATTCGTATCTTACAGGTATGTTCTTGTCGTCCGTCATGACTGAAAAAATGTAAGGTAATCACTAGTAACTATATAAGTTAGAATCTTGATTTTAATAATATGACTATAAAAATATGTCTTAAATGTATATACCATATCATCTACTCGTATATTTCAAAAATATTTATGTTATGAATATATAGTATGTAAGGAAAATATTCTATTTATGTTTTTGCTGAAACTTCCACGTTATAGAATATTTTGGGTAGATTCGTTGGGTAAATATGTGTACAAAAAAGAATCTTATCAGTTTATATATAAACATATGGAACCATGGGCGTAGCTGGCTGCTGAGCTTGGGAGGCAGCTTCTCAAAAAACTTTAAGTTCGTAGGTATGAATGAAGAAAAAAAACTTGAATTTATAAATTTTAGGCCTTCGAAGTTCTAGGGGGACAGCAGCACTCCCCTGTCCCCCTGGCTACGCCCATGTATAGAACGTTATTTACATATTTATGTATATCCATGTAATATCAAATGTTACCTGGTGGTCTTAAGTCTGTTTACTGGTAGGAAAAATTTGAATCTATGTATGGCAATATAGAATGACAGTAAAAATGGACAGCCGAACGGTTGCAATATTTAATTAGGAGGCTATAGCTTCTCTCTTTAATAATGGCGTAGACAAGGGTAGACCAGGAGGCAAATTTCAAAATTTGCCCCTCCCAGTTTAAAAAAATTCTAAAGTAGATAAACATAGTAGAAAATACTAGCTAAAATGAAGTTATGTATTGAGTACCTCTTCTGTAAATACTTTTGTAATACTATTGTAAAGTGAATATTATTATTTGAGGTCACTCTATAATCACAGTCCGGTGTCCTCTGCCTTAAAATTAGAAATAATGAAAAAATTAGATAATTTTCCAGAATCCATCATTTCAAGAATCTAAACCCCTTTTAATTTTCCCTACAAATATATGTTTGGCTATCCTGGCAATTATGCTTAAATTTTGTTAATTTTCAAAGTAAGAAAAAAATCCTATAGCCATGTTAAAACTGTACAAAATATATAGATCTCCATCCTTTTCAGCCGCTTCTTCCAAAGCAAGATTACTAGGAAATTATAAATTTTGTTTCGACTCATTTTTTGAAAAATAGTAGTGCCCCAGGAATTGGTGGAACACCCTCAAGGGTTGTCAAGGCTGTTCACTTGTACATTTAAAAACCACAATGTCATATTATAAATTTATCCTTTAAATCCAGTATTGTTCCATCCCGGTTTAAAATGACAGTTGTTAGTCCCATATACAAAGCTGGTAATAAACATGATATAAATAATTATCGCCTAATAAGTGCAATGAAGTGTTTTGGAAAACTTTTTGAAAAGTGTCTTAAGGAGCAAGTACTAAAATTTGTTATCGACAGTAAGATCCTATTTGAAAATTAATACGGTTTTGTGGGCGGTCGCTATGTACAAATTAGTAAACTTATTAACTGAAAACCTTGATATTGGGAAAAAAAGCATTGCTGTCTTTTTTGACTTAGCAAAGGCATTTAATACAGTGCCTCACGAGAATCTACTCAATACACTGGAGACATATAGAATGAGGAGCACTGTTTTGTATGTCATTGGATCCTATTTAACAGACGGAGAACAGATTCTTAAAATTAGACACACCATAAGCATTCAAATGGGAATTCCTCAGGGCACGGTTTTAAGGCCAATCTTATTTATAATATACATTAATTTACTTCCTGATCTTTTTGTTAGTGGAACTGTAATTTCTTATGCTGATGACACAGTCTTACTTTTTTCAAGCAATGACTGAGATGATGTTAGAGAGAAAGTAATGTTGGGTTTGAGTAGGGTGAAAGATTAGTTAGATTTTTCACAAATTAACCCTTAATTTAAATAAAACAAATTATATTGCTTTTTCGCTGAATTCTGATGGTCGACCAAATTATAATTCAATCCCAATTAAAAATGTTTCTAATGATATTAAGGAGGTTTCTAATACTAAATATCTAGGTAGTAATCGATAGACACCTACGGTTAATTTATAAATTTTACCTATTGCGTGAAATGTTATCTAAAAACCTGTTAATTTCGGTATACAAATCACTGGTAGAATCATTAATTAGATATGGAATTGTAATATGGGGCGGATTGTATAATAATGGTTTAAAACAACTTATTGTCAAGCAAAATTTTATTTTAAAAGTTATCCATAACAAAAGAAAGCTATATCCAACACATCTTTTATATATGAAAATATATTTAATGTTAGATCGCTATACAGGGTGCCCCATATGTATGGAATAATAATTACATAGCATTTATTAATCAGTATATCAAAAAAATGTTTAAATAAAAGTTATAGGATGTTATATGGTGCACATGCTGACGTTGACAATAGAATGTTTTGAACTGTCAGTCTCAAACATTTACTGTCAAGTAACGATTTAACGCGTCAAAAAATGATTTATTGATGAAAACGTTTATTGCTGCATTTTGCCAAACTGCAATTTGAGCGTAATATCATAATGGTATATTTAACAGAAACTGAAAGAATCACTTTGTTAATGATGGTTGGTTACGGAGACCGTAGGAGAACACAACAGGAGGTGTGTGACCTTTTTAACGCAGGATATCCGAATCGAGAACTTAATACCCAATCCGTGGTCAGCAAAACAGTTTAAAACGATTTAGACAATCAGGTCATGTTAAGGATCGTTCTAAATCTGGATCTCCAAAAGGTAAAACAAGCGATGATAAAAAGCTAGATGTTTTATTGGAAATTACAGAAAATCCCCATACAGCCACTCGTCAGCTTTGCCTAGACCACAATATCAGTAAAGGTAACTCCAGTCGTATACTGAATGAAGAAAAATTGCACCCATACGAACCGATTCCATTGTAAGAATTATCTGAAGATGAATATAATAGATGCGTTGAATTTTGCGGGGTCATGATGGAACGAATCAATAATGATTTTAACCTAATTCATAAAGTTATTTTTTTCTGACGAGGCCACATTTTGTCTTAACGGAAAAGTTAACAGACATAACTGCCGCTCCTGGTCTACTGAGAATTCGCACTGGATAATCGACAGTCATTCTCAAAGACCACAAAACATAAATGTGTGGGCAAGGATTTGTGGACGTCATATCATGGTCCCTTTTTATCGATGGAAATCTTACAGGACAGCGGTATTTACAGTTACTCCAAGAGCAAAATATTCCAACTTCTGCAGGTCTTTTTTCCGATGAAAATAATTCGGATACCCCTAACAGGAATCTGTGGTATCAACAGAACGGAGCACCTGCTCCCTATGAAATCAATGTTCGTATATATTTAGATGCGATTTTTCTTAATCGATGGATAGGCAGAAGAGGTGCTGTAGAATGGCCTGCAAGGAGTCCCGAACTTATGTCACTCGATTTTTTTATGGGGTCATTTGAAAACCTAAGTTTACCGAAATCAACCTGAAACTGTAGATTTACAACGAAGAATTCAATATGAAGTAGCACAGATCCTCCGAATTCTCTGCAAAACTCTGTTCAGGCTGTTTATGACAGATTGGGTCATTGTTCCGCTGTTAACGGTAGGACCTTTGAGCAATTGTTACCTTAAAAATAAATATTTATGAATAGTTTTTTCGTCTTTTTTATTTTAAATTTCAAATGACAATAATTAGTAGGACTCAAAAATAAAATAACATACAGAGCTTTCCATTTTAAAAAATCAAGATGGCGTAATTTCTTCGAACTAACAGTTCAAAACATTTAATTGTCAACGTCAGCATATAACTTTTATTTAAACATTTTTTTGATACACTGATTAATAAATGCCGTGGAATCATTATTCCATGCATATGGAGTACTCTGTATATATTAGGAACGTGTATATATGTTTACAAGAAAATAAGTTTAAGACACTGTGAATCACCAACATGAAACTAGAAATAAGGTTCTACTCAGTATATATCACCACTACACCAAACACTTTATTTTTGCACTCGACGCGCGTTTCGCTAACCATGTTAGCTTCATCAGGAGCGATGATTGTCAATTATCGCTCCTGATGAAGCTAACATGGTTAGCGAAACGCGCGTCGAGTGCAAAAATAAAGTGTTTGGTGTAGTGGTGATATATACTGAGTAGTATCATTGTGCCAAAGATTCCACATTCCCAACTTAGTAGAAATAAGGTGCAAAGAAATCTTAAAATTCCTCTAAATCATAAAAATATTAACCTATGATTTATAACTTATCTTGGATCAAAGTTATACAATTTACCTCCAATTAGCATTATAAAAATCTCCATCTATAATCTATAATCTATAATATAATGCAACGTCTCTCTGTCTGTCTGTCTGTCCGTTAGTGTGCTTATCACTGGAGAACCATTTATCCGATTTACGTACATTTTTTTAAAAACAAACATATGTTCCATGTGGCCAGGTTATAGATTTTATATTTTATTACGTTAGGTAGCATAAGAAATGAGCAGTGATGATAATAGTGACTCAGCGCCGTTAGCGCGTTCCCTTGCAATGTAGCAGAGAATATGTATAATCTATAATCTATAATATATATAAAATGCAACGTCTCTCTGTCTGCCTGTCTGTCCGTTAGAGCGCTTATCCTTCGAGAACCACTTATCCAATTTACGTGATTTTTTTCATTCATACATATGGTTTCTGGCCATATTATAAGATATATATTATTATGTTAGGTAACATAAGGAATAAGTAGTAACGATAATAGTGAATCAAGTAGGAAAAAAGTTTGCCGCTAGCACGCTCTATTGCAATACGCTGCCTAAACTATTAAATATGGAACAATATTATGTAGCAAAGAATATAATATATATAAAATATAATATATATAAAATGCAACGTCTCTCTGCCTGTCTGTCTGTCTGTTAGTGCTCTTATCACTGGAGAACCACTTATCCAATTTACGTACTTTTTTTTTTTAAACATACATATGTTCTTTGGTCGGGTTATAGGCTATATTTTAGTACGTTAGGTAGCATAAGGAAGGAGCAGTGACGATAATAGTGAATCAAGTCGGAAAAAGTTTGTCGCTAGCGCGTTCTCTTGCAATGCACAGCCTAAACCATTAAATATGGAACAAAATTATGTAGCAGAGAATATCTATAATCTATAATCTATTAAAAATGCAACGTCTCTCTATCTGTCTGCCTGTCCGTTCGTGCGCTTATCACTCGAGAACTCCTTATCTGATTTACGTGATTTTTTTTTCATTCATACATATGTTTTCCGGCCAGGTTATAAGATATATATTATTGTGTTAGATAACATAAGGAATAAGTAGTGACGCTAATAGTGAATCAAGTCGGAAAAAGTTTGCCGCTAGCGCGCTCTCTTGCAATACGCTGCTTAAACTGTTAAATATGGAACAATATTATGTAGCAAAGAATATAATATTTATAAAATGCCTTTCTCTTTCTGTCTGTCTGTCCGTTAG
Organism: Pachyrhynchus sulphureomaculatus; assembly: GCA_019049505.1. NCBI lineage: Eukaryota > Metazoa > Arthropoda > Insecta > Coleoptera > Curculionidae > Pachyrhynchus > Pachyrhynchus sulphureomaculatus. The sequence goes on along the minus strand of CM032447.1, from coordinate 182,962,393 downwards.
TGCGCTTAACCCTCGAGAAGTACTTATCCAATTTACGTGACTTTTTTTTAAATTCATGCCTATGTTCTCTGACCAGGTTATAGATATATATTTTATGACATTAGGTAACATAAGAAATAAGTAGTGACGATAATAGTGAATCAAGCCGGAAAAAAGTATGTCGCTAGTGCGATCTCTTGCAATACGCTGCCTAAACCGTTAAATATGGAACAATATCATGTAGCAAAGAATATAATATATATAAAATGAAACGCCTCTCTGTCTGTCTGTCTCTCTGTCGGTTAGTGTGCTTATCAAGCGAGAACCATTTAATCGATTTACGTGTTTTTTTTTATTCATACATACGTATGTTCTTTGGCCAGGTTATATAATAATAATAATATATATAATACATATAAAGCGCAACGTCTATCTGTCTGTCTGTCCGTTACTACGCTTATCATTCGAGAACCACTTATCCGATTTACGTGTTTTTTTTTAATTCGTACATAGGTAACATAAGGCACGGCAAGTCTTTAATAAAAAGTGCAAGGCTTATACTTCCCAAAGAATTGCTGATTTTATGAGAATTTTTAACTAGCTGGTGTTTTTTATTGGGTGTTATGTGCGTGTTCTTTTGATTGTGTCTTGGGTTGTGTCTCGTTCTAGCCTTAAATGGCAGAACTATTTATTACCTTGTAGTTTTTACTTTTCAATTTAAAATTAGACTGATTTTGATTGTTATAATACAAACTGGCATATACAGCAGTTTAATCAGATAGGTGCCAAAAAAATTTAAAAGAGTTTAATAGTAAATATAATAGTTGGATGTAGAATTAAGTGTAATATTGTTAAATGTTATGTCATCCTCATCAATAAATCAGTAAACCAATAAATCAAATCTACGCCTATCAAATTTGAAATTTGTACTCATTTCATTCCGAAGTTATTATTCCAGCGGATAGATAGCTAACTAGATAATTAACTGACAGACAAAAGTGGAAATTGTTTTAAGTTTGCATTCTAAGAACCATGAAATGCAAAGTAATGTAAAAAGCTCGGAAGGTGATTTTTTTACGAATCATGAGAAGCAAAATTCAAAAATAGAAATTTCTGAAGATCAACTTTGTTAGATCGAGAGATTAAAAGGTTTTATTGGTTAACGTAAATGCTTTTGTTGCACCATCTGGCCTTGTGTATATATTTTTTTGTATTGTTTTTTGGTTTTAATAAAAACATTTCTTTGAACTTCGAAAGGTTATCTTTGCTGCTAAAATTTTAATTTCTATATTTTTTCTTTAGTGTTTTGCCGATAGTCTATAAATCAAAATCAAAGTTATTAAAATTAAAAAAGTCATGACTCGTATTTAAATTTATCATTATCACGTTACATCTTCAAAAAACCGGTCATGTGCAAGTTGAACTTGTGCAATTAGTGTTCTGTACGTTGATTGCTTTTAAAATAAAAATGTTTGTTACGGAGGTATAAAATGATCAGTGACTTCACAAAACACACCCTAAATGAGTTTTCAACAAAGTTTTTTTCCGATCTTTACTGAAAACTGATGACCTGAAATTTTTTGTAACACTTAGGCTGTAAAGTTTTTGGTCTGACACATAGATGTCTCCCTTTTCAAAAATCCATATGATTTTTAGGAAGTACCAACTTTCAAACGATACGTGTCAAAATTTCATGATATTTCGACGGTTAGTTTACAAGTTACAATGGTTTTAGTGATGTTACTTTTGATATTTGCAAAACAATGGAAAAAATCGAACTTCGTGTGTTGATTAAACATTGAAAAATCAATCATCATTTACTGGTATGTTGAATTTAAATGCGGTCGTAAAGATACAAATGATGCTGAACGCTCTGGACGCCCGAATGAGGTGGTTATATCGGAAAACATAAAAAAAAAATCCACAAAATTGTTTTGGATGACCGTAAAGTGAAATTGCGTGAGATAGCTGACACCCTAAAGATATCAAAAGAACGTGTTGGTCATATTTTGCATGAACATTTGGGCATGAGAAAACTCTGTTCGAAATGAGTACCGCGTTTGCTTACAGTGGACAAAAAACAACAACATGTTGATGATTCTGAGCGCTGTTTGTACCTGTTTAAGCGCAATAGGATTTTTTATGTGATATGTGACAATGGATGAAACAAGAATCCACCACTACACACCGGAATCAAATCGGCAGTCAGCTGAGTGGACAGCTGCCGGTGAAAGCTGCCCGAAGCGACCAAAGTCACAACAGTCGGCTGGGAAGGTTTTGGCCTCTGTATTTTGGGATGCGCCTGGAATAATTTTCATCGATTATGCTGAGAAGGGAAAAAACCATCAATAGCCAATATTATATAAAGTTGTTGGTGCGTTTGAAGGCAGAAATATCAACGAAACGGCCCCAAATGAACAAGAAAAAAGTGCTATTTCATCAAGGCAATGCACCGTGTTACAAGTTAATGGTTGCGATAGCAAAATTGCATGAATTGAAGTTCGAATTGCTTCCTCATCCACCATATTCTCCAGATTTGGCCCGCAGTGACTATTATCTATTCGCAGACCTCAAAAAAATGCTCGCAGGAAAGAGATTTGGCTCCAATGCAGAAGTTATTGCCGAAACTGAGGCCTATTTTGAAGGCAAAGACAAATCCTTCTACAAGAAAGGTATAGAAATGTTAGCAAAAAGCATTGAACTGATTGTATCGCTCTTGAAGGAGACTATATTGATGAATAAAGTCGAATTTTATAAAAAAATGTGATTTAATTAGCTAGACTAAAGACTTTTCTCCTACGTATTGCTTTCATTTAACATCCCACTTGATGACCAGTTAAAAAAAAAAAAAAATTCACTTCCGATTTCACCTCCGAGAACTAAACCCTTAAGTCAAAATTTAACTTTCAAAATATTAATTCCTATTTTAGTACTAAATTTCCATGTCAAATAGTTTCAGAGAAAATCGGGTGTGTCAGACAGACAGACCGACAGACAGACGGACAGATGCCGAAGTGATCTTATAAGTGTTCCGTACGGAACACTAAAAATATGTGAATATTAAATAATAATAATTTTATTAAAGAAAAAAATCAAAGGAAGTGAATTTTATCAGAGAAAATTCTTTTATTTTACTGTCTGAACTGAAGTATTAGTTTTCAGATATTCGGACTATTAATTTCCTTCTGTTTTCGAACCATATGCTACTATCAATTTAACAAAGAATGTACTTAGGGTATCAAGGGAATTAGGAATCTTGATCTTAAATCCGTTCTCTTTAACGTCTTCTTTTTCTCAGATTAATAAGGCAATAGTTAGAGGGGTGGACAACATAAAAAACAAAGTGTCAAAATCACATTCAAGATACATATACTGTCAGGAATTAAAACAACACTTGTATGCGGTATTGTTTCGCAAATCTTTTCTCTCTCTTACATATCTTGGTCTACTCGATCTCTTGGTCGACTATTCGACTATCAAATTATCTCATCGGTCGGATCACCCACATATTTGATATCCAAATTGTTATCAAAAGAACTTGAGAATTTACAATTAAATACTTTTGCAGTGAAGAGTTCTTTAGAATTCATTAATAAAACGAAAGATCTAGTTCGTAATGAAGGTGAAATCTTAATTTCTTTTGATGTCAATTCTTTACTTCCAAGTGTGCCAATACCACAAACTTTACAATATCTCGAAGAATTACTTAGGATGTATGACTTTGAGGGCGAAATTATTTATGAATACTTAACATTATCTAAACTTTGTATGGAACAATTTTATGTTCAGAAAGAAGGAACAGCTATGGGTAATTGCTTATCACCTTTCATAACCAATTTATTGATGAGTAAGTTTGAATCTGAAGCCAGTCAAGAATATGAGTGTTTCCCAACGGTATGGTATAGTTATGTGGATGATGTTTCCGCGATTTTTGATACAAAGAAAGCAAATATAGATGATTTTGTTTCCAAATTAAAGAGCCGATGTGATTCCATTAAATTCCCTTACCAAATTGAGAACAAAGGACCACTGCCTTTTCTAGATATTTTAAATATTAAACATAATAGGTTAAAATTTGATATCTATAGAAAAGACACAGTAACAGGTAGATATATTCCTAATGATTCATTTCATTGCAAACAACACAAATTAGCGGCATTACATTTTTTAGTTCATCGTCTGGTCACTTTTCCTCTGAATAGAGTAAACTTCAATAATGAAAGAAATCGTCTTAGAAATATTACTAGAGTTAATGGTTATGATGATGACTTAGTTATGACAAGTTAATAAATAGACATAAGTCCAGATTAAATATTCAGAATTCCACCTTTTTTATACGCGAAAAAAATAAGACCAAGTATGTTTTCATACCATGTAATCCGAAATATAACAGGGGACTCAATAAAGTATTTAATAAAGTAGGCATCACCTTAGTCTATAAGTCATCAGACAATCTGAGGAATATCTTAGGAAATCCCAAAGATATATATTGTGAGAAAAGTGGAATTTATGAAATTAGTTGTAATAATTGCGACAAAAAGTATGTTGGGCAAATTAAAAGGTCAATTAAAACACGATTTAAAGAACATTTAGCACATTTAAAATATGGTAGAACAGAAAAGTTCCGCATTGCCGAACATGCCCTTGAAGCTGATCATACTGTAACATTGGATAATCTGAGATTAATTAACTGTATCTGATAGGAGATTGTTGAACGCATACGAAAGTATGGAAATTATAAACTGTAAAAGTAATTTAAATAAAGACAGAGGTCCTATTCCTTATAGTCCCCTCCACTGGTTACCTGACCGGAACTGATGGCCTCGCCTATGCCATTAGTTCCGCCTGAGTAATTCAGGTGTTAGGATAAGTATAAATAGGGTAGGTTTGTAGTTTAGTTTTAGTCAATCATTGCTCCTGATGAAGCTAATATTGTTAGCGAAACGCGCGTCGGGGGAAAATAAAGTATTTGGTGTAGTGATGATATATACTGAGTAGAATGCGTATTCAGCTTAGTCTATACAAACAAAATTTATCGACCCTAACATCTTTAGAGATGGAAGAAAGAAGACATATAAGAACGATGGACATAGCTGATGACATAAAACAAGGTCGATTAAAACATACAAATCATTTAATTAAAAATCTCTGCAGAAGAGACAAAAACACCTACATAAACAACAAATGCAGTAAAGTCGAACAACATTTAGCTCAGAATGAGCCATACGAACTTTATACGAAAATAAAATCTTTAGCGCGAGAATTCAAGCCCTAAACACAGGCTATTGAAAATCAGGAAAGTGAGATTCCGAGGGACCAAAAAGGAATTTCAAAGGTTTAGAAAAAATACTGCGAAGAACTACATATCCTGATCCTGTCTATATCCCCCTCCACCCTTCAACTAAACCAACATGAATTAAATATTCTTAAATCAGAAGTAGAAAATGCCAATGCAAAACTTAAAAATCGAAATGACACCAGGCCCAGATACCATAACAGCTGAAGTCTTAAAGGATGGGGAGGAGCATGGGGTCGATTTACTATATGACATGTGCAGTATGGTGTGGAATACCAGCTAATCCCCTGTGGACTGGAGAGAGTCAATATTCATACCGATATACAAAAAGGGCTCCATAACAAAATGTACCAATTATAGAACTATCTCGTTGATCTTTCACGCTAGCAAGGTTTTTCTGATCATACTGAATGAGCGTCTCAAGTCTTATCTATTGCCACACATATCAGAAGAACGAAAGAGGATATATACCAGGAAAGGAAATACAGTTTAGTGATAAAGCAAGGAAGAGAATATAACATCACAATTTATCCCTGCTTCATCGACTATTAGAAAGCGTTTTACAAGGTGAGATGGCCTAAAGTATAGTCGATTCCGAAAGAAATGGGAACTCCACTACATGTATTAAAGCTAATACAAACTCTTTGCTAATTCAACATAGCCAAAGTGCTTGTTAATAACATATACACAGAAAGCTTCACCATGAAAACTAGGGTCCGGCAAGGATGCATCTTTTCGCCAGTACTGTTCAACATTTATACGGAGTACATAATGTGCGAAGTTTTCAATAACTGGAATGGTGGTATCGCCATTGGAGGAAAACGCATACGGAACTTGCGCTATACATATGAGACCTTGATTATGCCGCAAATGAAAGTGAATTAGAGGTCAAGACTGACAAGAATCAGTAAAAGCTAAGGATGGGAAGTAAACAATAACAAAATAAAAATAATGATTATTAGTAGAACGAATGATAAAATCAACCTCAACATCTACTAGAGTATGAAATCGTAGATTTCTATCAATACCTTGGATTTGTAATTATCAATACCGGCCAGTGTTACACAGAAATACATAGGAGATTCTCATTTGCTCGCTCTGCAACCACAAAATTAGTCAAAATATGGAAATACTCGAGCATCTCGCTATCGACTAAGTTAAGTCTAGCAAGAACACTTATATGAGTGTATCGTCGAATTCTCAGGATATCGTGAGTAGAACATCGCATTAACCAGTCTATTTTACAAGAACTAAAAATTACTAAAATACTAAACTATAGACAAGACATACTTAAGGTATTTCGGCAACCTTAGCAAAACACATGAACTGGAATCACTGATGATACAGGGAGAGGTTAGAGGCAAGCGCCGCAGTGGTAGATCACTTTTACGTTGGGTTGATTAGATAAAACTTTTAGCTGGGAAGTCATTGCATGAAACATTAGAGCATGCACAGAACCGAGAACAGCGGCAGATCATAGTTCAATCCATTTATTGAGCATAGAGTCACCATACCTTCTCGAGGGCGAAAGGAGGGGGAACATCTTTCAGCTTCTTCCCCAGACATGTCATTATTCAATAATTACAGTTTTTTTCCTACTTGTCTTAGTACTTATTGTATTGGTTGGTTGGTTGTAAGCGGGGTAGACGATAGTGCATGTTTGTGCACTGCAGCCTCTTGTGTTACCCTTTCTTGGCTACAGAAGCATCGTCTCTTTGAGAAGGTTCATTAGTTTTCTTTAAAGCCTTTCATATGATAATGTATCCTCACGATGTAGACCTCCGAATGATTTATGTCTATTTCGAGTTAAAGACGCCCATTCATATAGGATGTGCATATAGGTTTTTTCCTCTTCACCACAAAGTCTACATGTTGTGGAACCATTATAGCCGGTGGTCAGTCCCATCACTAGTTTGTTCTAGACTCTTGTTAAACAAAGGACGCCAGTTGTTAGTTTTTTTGAGATGCCGCCAATTACGTCACTCGAATGTCTTTGGCCAGATGTTACGAGCCAACGATCTAGATGTTGCTGAAATGACCAGCCATAGATTGTCGTTTTTACCACCTTTTGTCGTATACCAAACGTTGATTCTGGACCCCTCTTTATTTTTGTGACCCCGAATCTTGTTAATTAGTTCGCGTTTTTTTTACCTTTTATCCCCGAATGTCCTGTAAAACCCACAGCAGTTCAACCCTATTGTTTTAACAGGCCACCTTTACACTTTATCGTGAATTTAGAGTGGTCTTGGAAGGTATTTAAAGCCTTTAGAGCAGCTTGATTGAGTTCTCGTTAACATATGCTTGTATTGCATGAATTTCTGTTTGGCATATTGTTACACTTGTCTCTAGTGAGCTCCATTTGGGCTTTTCTGTATATGTGTCAGTCCCTCCTCTGCTTTGAAAATGCAAAGGTGAACATAAAACCTGGTAAAGAACAAATACGTATAGGAACAGGTGTAAGACTGTTAGTCCCTCCTCTGCTTTGAAAATGCAAAGATGAACAGGGAACAGGTGTAGGACTGGGAGATACAATTTCTCCTAAGCTATTTATTACAGCTTTAGGACACGTATTTCGCCAACCAGATTGGGCAAAGGAAGGGTTAAAGATAGATGGTGTGTATATGAGTCATTTAGCGTTCACAGGCGATATTGTAGTCATCAATAGTAAGTTACAAGAAATGTTGAATGAGTTAAGTTATCACTCAAAGACTTAAGATGAATAAAAGTAAGACAAAAATATTAACAAATACTAATAACAGCATAGTAATAAATTTAGAAGGAACAGCTCTCGAGATTGTTAAGAATCTGGGGCAAAAAATTACTACGCTGAGAGACAGTGTCTCTGATGAAATTTCAAGAAGAATCAGGTTTGGATGGTGTACATTCGGGAAATTGAGTTATATATTCAAACATAAAGCCCTCCCAAATAAGTTCAAGGCCAAAGTTTATGATCAGTGCATCCTACCCGTAATTACATATGGGGTTGAAACTTCGATACGATATACAAAAACTAGCTCGGACCCACGTACACGAAAGATCTAAATGATATTATAGAGCACGTAGCAGAAAGAAAGTGGCAATGGGCTGGACATGTATCAAGCATGACCGATGATCCATGGACCAAGCGAACATTAGAATGGAGACCACGAGAACAGAAAAGGAGCATAGGGCGTCCCAAAATAAGATGGCGGGATGATATACAAAGGGTTGCGGACATTGGATGGATGACAACAGTTGCAAATGGATAGAGAAGGAAATTCAGGGGGAAAGCCTACATCCAGCATTGGATAGAACTACGTTAATAGTGACAGTGACTCCGCTCGAAATTTTAATCCATCTAGGTAATAGACTAGATCTGTTGCCTTGGTCGGAGTTTCTACCTTCATCCCTAGATATGGGTAGCACTCAATTCTATATAGATTTTCGAAATAATATGACGTGGTATAGTTAGATTGCACATCCAAGAGTTTGTCGTTGTTTAGATCCATAACTGTTGTGTGCCCAAATTATACAGGTTAATATTTTCATTTCTTATTTGTCCTCAACCTTGTCCTCAGATTGATAGAAATTGTTGAAACTTGGCCATTAAACTAGGAAAAATTCTCAAAATATCATGAGAAAAGTAGAAAATTTATCGATCCTCACCCCTTTCACTACAACAATACTGCTCAAAAACTGTAGATTTTCTTCTCCCTTCAAATATTATATGTGTGCCAAATTTGAAGTCATCAGGCAGATGAAAATAGGAAACTATGTTTTTAGTTATCCAGGCTCATATTTTGCCTACTAAAGCATAAGCTACTTCCAGTTGACTTGGAAACCCGTAGTCGAATAGAAGTTTTCAGTATTTCAGGCAATAAGAATTTGTGAGTACTTTTTTATGTAACACGTAGGCCGAAAAGTTTTTGGTCTAGCTACTTAAAACACTTTTTTTGCAAAATTTGACTATATTCATCAATATAGCCTCCTTCAAGAGCGATATAATCAGTTCAACGCTTTTCTAACATTTCTATAATTTTCTTGTAGAAGGATTTGTCTCTGCCTTCAAAATAGGCCTCAGTTTCGGCGATAACTTCTTTATTGGCCAAATTTCTTTCCCACTAGCATTGTTTTGAGGTCTGCGAATAGATAATAGTCGCTAGGGGCCAAATCTGGAGAATACGGCGGATGAGGAAGCAATTCGAACTTCAATTTATGCACGGTGCATTGTCTTGATGAAAGAGCACATTTTTTTGTTCATTTGGGGCCGTTTCTTTGCGATTTCTGCCTTCAAACGCACCAGTAATTCTATATGATATTCGCCATTGAAGGTTTTTCCCTTCTCAGCATAGTCGATGAAAATTATTCCATGCGCATCCCAAAATACAGAGGCCAAAACCTTTCCAGCCGACTGTTATATCTTTAGTCGCTTCGGGCGGCTTTCACCGGCTGCTGTCCACTCAGCTGACTACCGATTTGATTCTGATGTGTAGTGGTGGATCCATGTTTCATCCATTGTCATGTATCGCGTAAAAAATCCTATTTATTGTGCTTAAAGTGATCCAAACAGCACTTAGAATCATCAACACGTTGTTGTTGTTTTTGGTCCACTGTGAGCAAACGCGGTAACCATTTCGACCAGAGCTTTCTCATGCCCAAATGTTCATGCACAATGTGACCAATTGACTTTTGATACCTTTAGGGTGTTAGCTATCTCACGCGATTTCACTTTACGGTCATCCAAAACAATTTTGTGGATTTTTTAGATGCTTTCGGTGTAACCACCTCATTTGGGCGTCCAGAGCGTTCAGTATCATATGTATCTGTACGATCGCGTTTAAATTCAGCATACCAGTAAATGATGAGTAATTTTCCAGGGGCAGAGCCCCGTAATATTTATCAAGCCATTGCTTTGCTCGACTGGGATTTTTTCCCATCAAAAAACGAAATTCGATTTTTTCCATTGTGTTGAAAATATTAAAAGTCGCTAAAATCACTGTAACTTGTAAACTAATCGTCGAAATGTCTTGAAATTTTGACACGCCAACCATTCCGGCTGCGGAACCACCACATAACTGGAGTATTCTGGGGCAGGCACCCTTAAAGTGACACAGTCTGCTTCATTATCCATAAGGCGGATTCCTGCCTGTAAATAAAAAAAAATTCTTAATGTATTTCGATTCTTGATTATTTTATCAAAAAGTATGAAAATGCCAATGGGATAATTTAATCAAAATTTTTCCAGAGTTAAAATACACAAAAATATACTGTAGTGAATATTTTTGAGGCACTTTATATATACAAAAAAATAGAGGAAAAATCTAGTATGTACTTTTAAAAAATCAATAATAGAAGAATAGATGTTTTTAACTATTGATACTTCAAATAGCTTTCTACTTTTAATGGTTTTAAGAACACTTGGGCATTTTCTAAACTTAAAAATTGATTTAACCATACTTTATCGGGCAATAAAACTTAATATTCAAAAATGTTACCCTTTTAAAATTAGTTTATTAAGCAAAAAAGGTCACGAAAGAAAAATAAAGGGTTATTTTAGACCCTTAACAGGTAGATTTTTTCGTAGGAAAGTAGAAAGTGCTAGGAAATATATGCAAGTAATTAAACGCCTTGTTTAAATATAAAATTGGTAAGTAAATTTTTAGACTTGAGGTAAAATTTCATTATTATTGAAAGAGAAAAGTATGTCTTGACAAATCCTAATACGGCGGTTGGTGCGTTTGACTAGTTGTTGATGATCACACTTTACATTTAATCCGTTCGCTGCTTTAGCAATTGGTGATGATCAACAAAAACCACTTTCTGTATCTTCATGATAAGCGAGTCAATTGAGATACATCAGACTGATGTTCTTTCATGGCTTAGCTTGGTAGTTAGTTAGAAAGCTGGTACCAATATTACTGTATGTCGTAGAAAGGAGCGCCGCACAATGGGCTAAAAAAAAATGAAAAAATTAATACGCAAAGTATTTTCCGGTGAGTATTGAAGCGGAAGGTGTCGTTTGAAAGGTAATTGAATGCAGATTAAGTGTGACAAGAAAAGTCTGCACGGTTAAACATCTAACCATTTTAACCCCTATATAGCTGAAATGAGTATTTTCTTCATTATTCATTTTGGACATGGTTCTACTAGAAATTTTTAGTATTAAGATTAAATTATATTATGTAACCACTTTTGAAAGTTTTTTCTTGGCCTGCAGAGATGGTACAGTCAAGCATGTAAAATAACAAGAAATAAAGTTAAAAGTCTCCTATTATTCATTTTTTCGGGTTTTAAGGGTTAAAATGGTTAATTGAAGATGAAATTTACTACTAAGGGTTAAAATAGTTCAATAAAGGTTAATTTTTCTTTACTTTATTAAAAGCCTCTGAGATTTTGGGATTACATTAACAAAACTGATAAGAATTTCATAAATAATGAAGAAAATACTCATTTCAACTATATAGAGGTTAAAATGGTTAAATGTTAAACTGTGCAGACTTTTCTTGCCATACTTTTCATAATCTGCAATCAATTGCCTTTTAAGTGACACCTTCTGCTTCAATATTCATCGGAAAATCCTTTGAATATTAATTCTTCCAATTTTTTTTTAACCCATAGTGCGCCGGTCGTATTACAAATCTTGTCACTTAAAACGTAGTCTCTCTCTTTGGTTACTACGTTTGTCTCAGTAAGCGCCGAAAATTTTGGGGAGGAGTACTATATTACGTTTGTTAGCTTATTCTTGCTTTGTGGTTGTGAATCTGGAGAATACGGTGGATGAGGAAGCAATTCAAACTTCAATACATGCAATTTTACTATCGTAACCATTGTCTTGTGGCACGGTGGATTGTCTTGATGAAAGAGCATTTTTTTCTTGTTCATTTGGAGCCGTTTCTTTGCGATTTCTGCCTTCAAACGCACCAGTAACTTTATATAATATTCGCTATTTTCGGTTTACCCCTTCTCAGCATAGTCGATGAAAATTATTTCATGCGCATCCCAAAATACAGAGGCCAAAACCTTTCCAGCCGACTGTTATATCTTTAGTCACTTCGGGCGGCTTTCACCGGCTGCTGTCCACTTAGCTGACTGCCGATTTGATTCCGGTGTGTAGTGGTGGATATTTCATCCATTGTCACGTATCGCATTAAAAAATCCTTTTTATTGTGCTTAAACAGGTCCAAACAGCGCTCAGAATCATCAACACGTTGTTGTTTTTGGTCCACTGTGAGCAAGCGCCGTCACCATTTCGACCAGAGCTTTCTCATACTCAAATGTTCATGCACAATATGATCAAGTGTGATACCGCAACTGTCATTTTGCATATATTGCCAGTCTGGGGATTGCATCAATAACATATGAACGCCTAAGATGAGCATATAGAATACGCAACGCCTTGAGTTACGATGATTGATAGCCGATAGTAATAGGGCTGAAAAGAAATGCAGAAGTAGTTTAGCGTTTACTGTATGATTTATGGTTTGCCAGATCAGTAAATGGATTACGGTGTAGTGAGGTATTGAGTACACCATTCTGATCAGTAGGTAAAAATCTCTAAATATCTGTTCTCAGACTTGACGAGTTGCTATAGAATACGCCATGTTGCACCTTTTTTGAATGTTGTCTATTCGTCTTCTTCTTTCGACTTATAGCCAGGCACTATTACCTGCAGTGTTGATGGATGGATTGAGTAGTTCATCAACACTGTTGCCGGTCCCAAGCCCGGATAAAGCAGGAGGGTTGAGGCGTTAGGAGTAACACACGTAAAAGCTAAACTGGGAAATGCTAGTTGTTTTTGAAAAGTAGGATGAAAAATCACAAGATAGGCAAAAATCCCCGGGTGGCAATCCACACCTTCGAAGAAGGGAGCCCCATCGGATACGGGGGGGCAATTCTACTTCAAAGTAAATAGTTAACCCAAGCTTAAAACTCAGCCAAACGAAGAAATCCCGAAACAGATTAGAAGAAAAGAACGAGAGATGGGAAAAATCGTGGGAACATGTAGAACAGTATATAGGAGGAACTAGAAGCGCAGACTCATGGAGAATAATTAAAGCATTAAGGACCAACAATAGAGAGAAGACGTATATAGAGTATATCCCAGAAAGCGAGCGGGAGGAATATTATAAGAAGCTGCTAACAGAAGACAGACAAGAATTCCTAGAAGAGAACCCTGAAGAAGAACAGAATAAGGAAAAAAAAGAGATAGAACTAAGCTATGAAGAAGCAAAGAAGACAATAAAAACACTCAAAAATAATAAATCTGCAGGGCCTGGACGTGTGGTAAATGAAATGATTAAGTACGGATCTAATAAATTACATCGAATGCTGAGAAACATGTTCCACAGAGCGATAAATGGAGAAAAAAATTCCACAGGAATGGTCAAAAGCCTATATAGTATCTATATTTAAAAAAGAAAATGCACAAACTATAGAGGCCTAAGCATAATATCGAGTATGGGACGTTTGTATGGAAAAATTATTAAAAAATATCATAGAGGAAAATATAAAAGGAAAAATTGAAGAAGACCAAGCAGGCTTTACGGCCGGAAAATCATGTATAGACCACATATACACTATAAAACAAACAATGGAAAAAAAACTGGCAAAGAGTAGAGAAGTTCACCTAGCCTTCATAGACATAAGAAAGGCCTATGACTCAATACGAAGACAAATATTATGGAATGCAATGAAGGAAATAGGCATTGACAAAGAACTAATACACGCAGTAAAAGCTCTCTACGAAAACAACATAGTGAACATAAAAATAGGACATCAAATAGGGAAGAGACTCCAAACATCAAAAGGCCTATTACAAGGATACTCTACATCCCAACACTATTCAAAATATACCTCGAACAAACATTAAAAAAATGGAAGCAAAAATGTAGTGGAATAGGAGTCCCAATGCGAGAAGATTACTTATATACTCTAAGTTTCGCAGACGACCAAGTAATCATAGCGCAAGATGAGGAAGACCTCAGTTATATGGTAATAAAACTGAAAGAAAAATACACTAAAGCAGGATTAGCAATAAACTTTGATAAAACGAAATATCTAACGACAAAGGAGGGAAACGTGGAGAATCTAGAAGTCGTTAACGAAACAATAATCAAAGGAACCGATATATTTAAATATTTAGGAACCATCATTTCAAAAAACGCAACATCAGAAGAAGAGATTAAAGCTAGATTAGGACAAACGTGGACATCCATAAGACAAATAAATTCGATTCTGTGGGACAAACACATTACAAAAAGAACCAAAACATGCATGTACAAATCAATAATACAAAGCATAATGACATACGAGTCAGAAACATGGACGATCAACAAAAGAAATAAATCCAAAATTAACGCGGTAGAGATGGAATATTGGAGAAGATGTTGTAGAGTGACACGTATGGAGAGAATAACAAATGAAGCAATAAGAAGCAGAATGAACATCAAAGAGAACGCAGTAAACACCATTGAAGAAAAACGATTAAAATGGTATGGACACATAAGACGGAGAGAAGATAATAGGTGGATAAAGAAAATAACGGAGTGGAGCCCTATAGGGAGAAGAAAAAGAGACCCAGACGATCGTGGAGAGACAATGTGGACGGGGCTATGGAGGACAGGGGTCTAACAGATGGGAGACTGGGAAGATAGAAACAGCGTCAGCTGTAGAAAATACTTGATATATATATATATATATATATATATATATATATATATATATATATATATATATATATACTATTGCCTGTTTTCTTTGTCCCCTGCTCTATAGATCGTCGCTCCATCTTTTTCTTGGACGTCCCATTGATCTTCTTCCATTCGGTGACTTGTCTCGTGCTGTTCTTCCTATGTGTTGATCCCATTCCACTTTTCTTCCTTTTATCCACTGGTTGATATTTTCTATATTGCATGTGCGTCTTATATCTCTTCACTACTTTCTCTGTCCCTCAGTGTCTTGTTTGTACATTTCCAAAGTATTCTCATTTCGGTTGTTGGTTGTTGACAATTGTATCGAGTCTTGTTTCAGATGTCATTACTGGTCGTATTATGCTCTTGTATATTCTTGTTTTGGTCTCCGCGGAGAGGAATTTACTTCTAAATATGGTATCATTGAGGCATCCCGCTATCCCATTAGCCTTATTAACTTGATGTTTTACATCTTCCTTAATTTTTCCGAGAGTAGATATTTGGATGCCCAGGTAATCGACCTCCATCACTTGTCCTATTGGTTTATCTTCCATCACCAGCTTGCACCAAATCGGCTTTTTTGCTACTACTATTTTCTTGGTTGTTTCAGTTGAGATTGACGTATTATATTGTTTTGCTGCTATGTAGAATTCGTATACCAGCCTTTGCAGATCGTTCTCGGTTTCAGCCATTATTATCGCGTCATCTGCATACCATATAATTTTAAGTTCTCTGTTACCCATTCTATATCCCTTCTTTTGACATTCTTTATAATTTCATCTATGACAAATTAAATAGAAGAGGATTTAAAGAGTCTCCCCGCCAGATTCCAGATTCATAGTTGATTGGTTCTGTCATTCCTTCTGCTAGTCTTGCGACTACTTTATTGTCTTTGTATTTAGTCTCGATAGTTTTAATTAGATCTAATGGAATGTTCCTCTTATATAATAGATAAATAACGTCTTCTATTTGCACATTATTGAAAGATTTTTTTAAGTCTATCAGGCACAAGTATGTTGAAATATTGTATTCTATGGATTTTTCTTTTATATATCTCACAATGAATATGGCATCGGTTCATGAGCGCCCACTTCTGAATCTTTGTTGTTCTTCTTCCAGTTGTAATCTCGCGTTTATTTTTGTTGTAATAATCGTTGTTGTTAATTTCAGTGTGCAGTTTAGTAGATTTATGCCTCTATAGTTATTTGGATCTTCTTTTTCTCCCTTCTTGTGCAATAATATAACTGTTGCTGTTCTCCAGTCATCTGGGATTCTATTCGATCTTATAATTGTATATATAAAAGTGTATGGAGTTGCTTAACCAGAGAATGTCACCCATATTTTAGTAGTTCATTAGCTATTTGGTCTTCGCCGGGAGATTTACGGTTTTTTAATTTTTCCAGTGCTTCTATTACGTCTTTTTCCGTTATATATGTTTCTTCGTTTATCGTTATTTCTGGTGTTTGTGGCAGAGTGATACTCTGTTTTCTTTTATGTAATTGTGTAAGATATGTTACCCACGTCCCTTTCTTCACGCGTGTATACTCTATTAGTTCTTTCGTCTCAGTTATCTGCGCTCTTATGAATCTCCAGATTTGTTTTTGTTGACCATAGAAGTACGATTCTAATTTTGTCTATAAGGCTGCTAATCTGCTCTTTTAATCACAGTATTAAATCTAAGCGGTTCTTAAAATTGGTATATTTAGTTAGATGGTGTTCCAATATGATACTAAAAAAGCAGTTTAAAAATATAAAACATAGTTACTATTATTCTTACTATTTTTGAGTAACTAGGTTGCATTAACGGAACGTCACCCATAAAGATAAAGATAAAAATATGCACTTTATCTTGCTGTTGTTTATACAAGTTGGCGAAACACAAAAAACGCCATATATACTTAAATATTGGATATACTTCAAGCTGGTTTAAGAAAGGTTATCAATGAGCTTTTAATAGGCACAGACTTTTAATTACAAAAATGTGACTTTTAGTTTTGATTTTTTGAGGTTATAACTTTTAGTCACTATACTGATTTTCACAGGTAATCTGCAAGGGCTATTTAGGAAAGTATCCAAATGATACGAAAGGAAAACAAGTCAATAGAAAATACATCACTTACAATGAGTTTTAGATCAATCAGAATGCGACCCTAGAAGAAACTGTTTTTGAAATTAACTCTATTGAGGGTTATGCCGGAATAGTAATCTTTTCTTTGTTACCATACACTTGAAGTGTATGTCAAAACTAAATCTTTACTTTTTTATACTGAGACGTATATTAAGGCAAAGAAATTTCTGATTTTCTCCAAAAACATTCATATTTTATGTCCTACATTTGGGGAAAAGGAAAATATATGGAGATACAATTATTTATCTTGATTCAGAAGTGGACTTACTCCTGGCTCTAAGCTACAAAAATAAGGAACAAATTTGAGCTCGCGGCAATATTAGCTATGTATTAACAAAAACTAAAGACTCGCACACGTGCTGCAGGGATGGCTCTAAAGTGCTCCAGGAGCGGCATGTGTGCGGGAAAAAAGCGATTCACGTTGTTCTTGAATCACTGTAAATTGTCCTCGGTGGGAAACACAGCGCTGGACAAATTATTCCAAAGGGATGATGTTCTCCATATAAAAGACTGCTTGAAAAGCGTTGTACGCGGAGTAACAAGCGGATGTGAAGCACCAGCGCGACGTGTATTTCTAACATGCACCGCTTTGGGAGGAATTAAGCGGGCTACATCCTTCGAACACTTTCCATGAAAATATTTGTAGAACAGACTCAAGTCGCCAACCGTTCTTCGATGTTCCAGCGAATCAAGGCTGCCGGTCAATTCCGGGTCTCCAATCAGACGGACAGCTCTTCTCTGAACAGAATCCAACAAATGCAGTGTATGTTTGGGAGCGGAGCCCCAAACGTGGGAGCAGTATTCCATAGCTGGTTGAATTTGAGCTTTGTAAAGAATTAACAGTTGTTGTGGGGTGTAAAGCTTTCTGGTTCGAAATAATATTCCCAACTTTTGAGAAGCTCTCCTTGCTATGCCTGCAACATGTTCATGCCAGGACATATTTGCTCCCAAACTAACGCCCAACAAATTAAGCAATGATGCTAGGGGAATGGAGTGCCCCGACATAACTACGTAGAGTTCAGCAACTTTAACTTTTTTAGAAAAAACATCCGCCTGGGTTTTTGTAGTGTTAAATTCCACTTGGTTACTGTCACCCCAAGATAGAATTTCTTCCAGGTCTTTGTTAAGTTGAACGACCTCCTGCTGTCTGCGGATATTCGCCTGAGCAGCCGATGTCAGACTTCAATAAGCCGTTAGATACCATCTTCATTACGGATTACAAGATTTAGGGGAGGAAGGAATATCAATGAGGTAATGTACAAGCTTTAAACTCAATTTAAGAAAGTTGATTATGGCTAGTGAAAATTAAAGGCTCTGTTCATACCATACCGTACCGTACAAAACTAACGTTAAATTTAAAACCATAAATTTTTACATCCTCTCTAATAGTTTCTGAGAAAAAAGTACAGGACTTAAAAAATGGACTACCAAGTACAATTCGGTAAAGTGATTTACCCAGTGTGTTTTAAAATAAATACCCAATTTGATTTACTCGTATTCAAGAAAAACTTAAGCAAAATATTATAACTCGATATTTTGAATAATAAGTTCTTTACGGCAAGGTATTAATTATAAAAAATAACCGGTCGAGTGCAAGTTGAACTTGCGCCATTAGTGTTTCGTTCGTTGATTGCTTTTTAAAATAAAAATTTTTGTTATGGAGATATAAAATGATCACTAATTTCACAAAAACACACCAAATGAGTCTTTAGCAAAGTTTTTTTCCGATTTTTACTGAAAACTGATCACCTTGAAATTTTTGTTTTTTTTTTTATATGCCAGATAAACTATTAAAGGTAATGCATTCCTGAAAATTTTCGTGCTACTTTAAAAATATGGTTAGTCCTACACTAAACTTTTAAAATTTCTACCACGAATTGTTAATGCAAGGTTGAATCCAATGTATTAATTTATACTTCCATGTAACAGCAAAACATGTAACAGAAAAAATCTTGTTAGCTTTTAGAGTGCAAGAAATTGATTCATTTCTGCCTACTCATCTGTTGGAAAATATGGGCGCTCTGAAGAAGTACACGCCAAATATTTATACCTGACCGAGACTCACTGTGGTTCATGATCGTTCCCACGTGTGATACAAACCGTAACCCTTTAATAATGTTAGGGTATTTATAAAATTTGAGCAATTCCTAAAATTTTCATGTATGCATTGGAGGCATATCAACAAATTCATTTTTTATCGTTCGCCTCCCACTTGTGTAGGGATTTTACTTTTTCTCATATCCTAAGGATATCGGCCAGGATGTCGTAATACCCGTCAACATTGTCCAAGCGCCGAAACATGCATTTTTGTATTTGACCTTTTAGCACAACGCGGTAGTTCTGCCACGGACGTTATTGCATTTCTGCAAACAACTAGTACCTATGTACGTGTGCGCAAGTATTACATTATATATATTTTTGAACTTGTGATTTTACAAGCTACTTGATGATCTGGTAAAATTTTTTTTCACTTCCGAGTTTACTCCCCAAAATTAATCCCTTATGTCAAAATTTAACTTTTAAAACTACATGACTTTGATTAGGCAATCAACTCCTATATTAGAGCCAGATGTCAACTTTCTATGTCAAATAGTTTCGGAGAAAATTGACATACAGACAGATGGACACCGAAGTGATCTTATAAGTGTTCCGTACAGAACACTAAAAATAGTTGAGCGGAGAAACGCCTTTAAAGAAGCTTATAGTTGTAACTTGATGTTTCCCTCTATATTTATTTCTGTAAAAATTGGAAATAATAAAAAAAATAGCATTATTTTTAGATTTCTTCACTCCAAGAACCCTGAAGAGGACGTATAACTCGATGTAATCAAAGCAACTACCACCTCTTTAACCTCTTTTAATTATTAATAGTAATGCCTATAATTTTATTATTATGTTTCATAACCATGAACTAGGAAAATATTCTGGAAACTATACAAAATTTATCGATCTCCGTCATTTTCACTCCCTTTCCCTGAAGTATAATAGCTCAATAACTACAAATTTTATATGTGCATCAAATTGAAAGCCCATATCTCATTTCGTTCGAGATTTATTGTGCCAACAAACAAACAGACAGATAGATAGACAGATCGACGCCCATGTGAAGGTCTTTATTGAGATACAAGTAACGCCAAGCTACTATTACAATAAACGTTGTTAGTACATGAAATGAAAGTATTACCTATGCTAACTTAACTTAGGTATTTGCACAGCAGTCTTATACTAAATTTAACCTAGAAAATGTGTCCTAAAGCTAAACGTGTTTGAAATTATCCTAACTTAATCTAGGGCCTATGATAAACTTAACCTAAGATTAGAATCTTCCTGCATGCTATGGTGGGTGGGGTGGGTCATCGTCTTCATCAAATAGGGAGTCTGAGGGTTGTGAGAATTGGCGGCGTGCTTGAGAGTAAATTTGTAAGGCCTGATGACTGGATGTTGGGAGTCTTGGCCAGGAATTTCCTCTGAGTTAAAGACCGGCGGAAAATGGAAACTTTAAAATTTTTAATAAGTATTTTTTTAATATTAACTGGAACGCCCTTCTTAAAATTTAAACTGTCGGATATATAATTAAAGTTTTTTTTCTAAATAATAGGTACTTAAACTGTTTTAAATAGATCTTAAGATGTTTCTGAAAAGGCAGTTCAAATTTCTAAACCATATAATAAGTATTCTTTACTTTATGGAATTTATGTAAGTACATCCATTATATAATTTCAAAAGTAATTCAAAATTGTTGACAAATAATACATTAAGCATATGGCATGGGAACTGCGGACTATAGTAAGCAAAATGAAAAACGGAAATTGTCAAATGGTTTTCGAAAATGTAATAATAAATGTAACAGTTGTGAAAGGGCACATGTCCACTCTTTTGCAATTGAACGTGGAATAAATACAAAAATTCTTGCTAATCTCATATAATGACGTTGAAACCACCCCCGAGTGGACAATAGACGGATATATATTGTATGTATTTTATTTGGCCCTTGGTCAGTTATTCCGTTTATATGAACGGGGTTGTCAGATTTAACTTTCAATCTAGAGTTTTATTGACATGACAAGGATATACGAGTATTATTTAATTTTTTATGAACACAGCATACCTGTTGTTGGACGTAGAAAAGCGTGGACAAAAATTGTAATTTATTTAGGTATTAGCTTAGAGTTAAAAAAAACTTACGAAAATCTTCTACTTTGGATCTTTACAAAAAATTAACTCTTGCAATTTTTTTGGAGGACTTTCTTTGGGTATTACTGCTGAATTTAAATAAAACTCTTTTTTTAAAGGAATTTCTAACAATATGGCCTTGTCTTTCTTGAATTTATGTAGTGTTCTACATTTTTTAAATGGTAATATTCTTCTTCTTCTTCTTGAAGTGCCTTTTTAAGGTGGGTACACACTAGGCGAACGCATACGGCCGCATGAGAGCGAACGCATGCGTTTGCTTTGTGTGTACGTGCTAACGAAGGTGGACGAGCGTATGCGTTCGGCTGCGGTCGGGTTCGCTCGGAGGGCGGTACTACAAAGAAAAATTCGGACAGCATGGTTTGAACATGTTTATAGTGTGTACGTGTTCTTGTTTTTTGAGTTTTTTCTTGTTAAGAATAATTCATATTGATTATCAATTTATCATTATGGAGTGGTCCAATAGCGATTCTATTAAATTAATAACATTATATCAAACTTATGAATGTTTATGGAATCCAACTAATAATAATTATAAAAATAAAATTAAGAAAAATGATGCCTGGGAAGAAATTGCTAATGTTATGACATGCAGTAAAGAAAAAAATGGATTCCTTATTAGGATCTTTTCGTCGTGAACGACAAAAGCAACTTGGTTTGCTTTCAAATCTATGCTATTTTTAAAAGATAAATTTGTACCAAGAGAAATAAAAAACACTGAGGTAAGTCAAAACAATGTAATTTTTTATTTAAGATATTTATTTACTTTTATGGGT
The DNA here is from genome assembly GCA_019049505.1 of Pachyrhynchus sulphureomaculatus. Taxonomy (NCBI): domain Eukaryota; kingdom Metazoa; phylum Arthropoda; class Insecta; order Coleoptera; family Curculionidae; genus Pachyrhynchus; species Pachyrhynchus sulphureomaculatus. Next base: position 182,940,355 of record CM032447.1, on the reverse strand, counting down.
ACATAATATTTTACTTTATTTACTTTTTACTTTATTAATACTTGTGTTGCCAAGCTACACTACCTTCCCCAATAAAATATTCGGCATATTCATTCCTAATTGCTTCACAACTGGTAGCACTTTTTCGTCCAATCCTAGTTATTGGACGGAAAGTCTGTAGATTATTATTTTCTATTTCATTCCTCCAAGCACCAGGAATTAGTTCACCTTCATTATCTTCATCAAATGTACCACGAGGACTATAAATAGTTTGAGATGCTTTACTTTTTCTTAAAAAATTATGCAAACAGACACATGTTAAAACAACTGTAGTAGCCTTTTCTGGTGATAACAACATCACTTTTCTTAAAACTCTAAAAACTGCCGACATAATTCCAAAAACATTTTCAATTATTCGCCGGACACGGCAAAGTCTGTAATTAAAAACTCGTTTTTTAGATCCCTTTTTTGTTCTACGGGATATGCTTTCGTTACGTTATATTCTAGTGCAAACGCATCATCACCAACAAACACAAAGGGAACTTCCATATTTCTATTCCCAAGTACTTCTTCAGATGGAAGATTTAGTTCATTGTTTTGCAATTTTTTATAAAAGGAAGTGTTTTTTATCACACCACCATCAGAAATTCGACCCTGGCACCCAACATCGGCAAACAGAAAGCAGTAATTTCCATCAGCAATCCCTAGCAAAACAATACTGAAGTCTTTTTGATAGTTAAAATAATCGCTTTCACTTTTCACTGGCGCTTGAAGTACGCAGTGACGGCCGTCAATGGCCCCCAGACAATGTGGAAAATTCCATTTTCATTCATATACGTCAGCTACTTTCCTCCATTCATTTTCAGTATTAGGCATCTGTAAAAAACATAACTTAATGTTAATTAACACTGATTTGAATTTTGCTCCTCTCCGTCACTCTAATATGCAGTATAAATTTTTATCCGTACTTTTAGGTATAATCTGATATTCATTTTATTTTAGGCTGACGATGAACAAAATTCTACAAGCACCACGACGGACGTTATAGAATTGATTGAATCCAATGTTACCCAGGACTCTGAGCAGATGCCACATACAGAACAATCAAATTCATCAAGCACACAAAGTAGCAAAAGGACCCGTGAAAACATTTCAATCACTAACAACAGATCAGAAGAAGCTTACCAAATACTGAAGGATACTGTTACCAGTCGTCCTATCAGAGACGACAGTACAATTTTTGGAGAACACGTGAGTGCAAAGCACAGAAAATATAGTCGTCACACATAATGCATTGTTGAGCATCATATTTCAAATATCTTATTTAACGCTGATATGGGTAGGTACGAACCACAAGTCCCACGAACATTGCCCCCTGGCCACATAGTACATTACAATGAACAACAAGTGGCCTTATCAGTTTCTCCTATTACCTCACCACAACATTCTTCATCAACCCACAGTCAAGGACGAAATTCATTGTATTCAATGTCCGACAACCCTCCATCAACACCCCAATCGGTATTTCAAGTTCAAGTAGTCTCCCCAGAAAATGAAACTAAAAATGCTTCTGGTATTTAACATCAAGAATCAATTGTCAATTATTTAAACAACTATGAACCATATCAGTAGTTATTAATGTTTTTCAATGTACCTTTTTATTCTAACATCCTTTTGTATTTAATATATTTGCTAAATAATTTGAATGTAATTTTTACTCACCTTGACATATTGTTTAAGACATTCAATAATTGCAGAACATACTTCAGGGATTATTCTTGAAATAAGCTGTTTTGAAATATTAAATGTATACATCAAACTTTTGAATGAGTCCCCTGTAGCCAAGTATCGCAAAGTCAAATATTAACCTTACTGGTGCCGGAATCGTTTCTCTGAATGTTGTATCTTGTTTTGAGATTTTCGGACTGATTTTCTGTAATATCATCTCGAAAGCACTAGATCTCATTCTGCAGAAATTTTCAAAGAGACCATATCCAATGTCAGATGTAAGATCATGAATCAGGTCTGTTCCACTGTACCGATTTCGACTTTTGAATAAAGCCGTCATCCACCACCGACGTTTTGCTCGCTTACGCCTTCGTGTTTCATTATTATCATTAATAATAATAAAGGACGCACAAGCAATGATTAGATCATCTTGTGAAGCCATTTCAAGCACCAAACAGCGAACATGAACGAATGATGGAGTATACATACGTTCGTTTATATGTGGACAGGAAACAAATTTCTACGAACACCGCACAGATACGGCCGCACCCGTTCGCTCTCATGCGGCCGTATGCGTTCGCCTAGTGTGTACCCACCTTTACGTATTTCCACAGACAAAGCGGACCTACAGTTTAATGCCGGTTCCGAACGGTTAGAATGAGAGGACTTTACTAGGCTTGATACTATGGGTGGTTTGCCAGAGAGGCGACCATCACGTTGTAAATTTTCATTTTATTATATTATTTATTTATCATTTTTTATTATTATTTCCGGAGCCAAGATACGAACTCGGGTCGCTGGCGTAGAAAGCAGACACCTTAACCACTACGTTATGGTTACCGCTAAAGATAATATTAGTGATGACATTCACTGGTGAGTAAAAAAATTTACATAAACGATTTTGCTTTATTTAACACCGATCCTTGAATTTACTTTTCAAATAGTCGAATTATTTTTGGTATCATTAAAATGCTGATTTTCTACCCTTTCTAATAGTACCAAAATGATCTGGATTTCCAAAAAGTTTTACTGATTAAAAGAGTGTTACTTAATAGAACCGTTTTTGCCCGCTCAGCAACGTACTCGTCGCGCGCTATTCATCCCTATAATAACATATGCAACTCCATTTTCCTGTCATTGCTTGATCGAAACTTGAACTGTCAACATTTCTGCTATACCTGCTTACTAATTACGTTATCGAAAAATGGATACCACCCCGGAAGACACGACACAAGTCATTGCCCTATTGCAAGAAGGCATAGCCAACGTGTAGTCGCTGTGCAACTGCACCTGAGCCAGTCAACTGTCTCCAGATTCTACAGACATTACCAAGAGACTGGCGCCTTTACACGGAGACCAGGATCAGCAAGCGGAAGGTGTACCCCGGAGCGAGGCGACCCCTTCATTTTCAACACAACTCTAAGAAATCGTTATTTGATCGGCGTTGAGGTCCAGCTAGAGCTCCGACAAGTTCGTGCTCGGGCTCTCAGTCATTGCACAGTCAGAAAAAAACTTAAAGAAGCTAACCTAACTCTGAAGAGACAAGTGGGACTCAGTTTTTCCCGAGAACATATCGACTGGACCTTAGAGCAATGGCGGTCCGTTGTAAGCTCCGACGAGTCCCAAATGTGCCTACATGGCAAGGGTGGAAGAAGACGAGTCTATAGGAGGCCTGGAAAACGTTATGCGCAGTGTTGCATTATTGAAACGGTCGTTTACGGAGGAGGTTCTGTCAAGGTGTGGGGAGGCATCTCACTGGATGCGAAAATCGATTTGGTTTTCGAGACTGATGATACTCGTAGCGGCGGATTAACTGCTCACAGGTACATCGAGGAGATCCCGTAGGAACACGTCGTTCCTTATGCTGGGTTTGTTGGCGAAGCTTCGTGCTAATGCACGACAATGCGAGGTCACATGCTGCTGCGTCGGTGCGACAATACCTGGCAGAAGCGGGAATACCTACGTTAAACTGGCGTGCGCGGAGTCTCTACCTCAATCCAATCGAGGACATGTAGGATAAGCTCAAAAGAAGGGTTCGAACCAAAAATCTAGCCCTTGCGCTAAGGGACTTAAAGGTTGTAAGGGCAAAAGAGTGGGGAGAATCCCACAGATACTGGCGAAAAAGCTCACCCGCTCCATGAAAAACCAGCTAGAAGCAGTAATAAGGCCTAGGGAGGTAATACAAAATATTGATTTTGGTCTTTATCAATAAATTTAATTGTTAAACTTAAAACTTGTTTAATTTTTCCTTTCTCTTACCCCTATTTTCAATCCTTGTTCTCCTTGTTTCCTCATTCAATCATTTTAATAAGTAAAAAGCATGAGGTATGTTATGAAATTTGGTATCATTAGAAAGATAATAGAAAATCTGTAAAAAATATAAGAACACTAAATCCTAGGATCCATATTAAATGAAGCCAAATAGTTTGAGTTGATTTTTTTGCTCACCAGTGTATATTAAAAAATTTTATTTTTCTAAAAACTTCTATTAGGTCAGCCTTGAGGTTGTTTAGAGTATTATATATAGTAAGTATACATATACTACCAAAAAAATGGAAATAATTTGGAATTGCGTTTATGTTTTTTAGTTGGGTCTTTCATAACATCTACTTGCTCTGTACACATTAGGAGGCATGGTCTTTGTAGACATATTGAAAACATGGCTGGAAACAATACATTTTTAGAGAATATCTTGTAAATACATGATTGAAAATAAAATAATCTTGGTGACCATCATCCGTGTGTAATGTAGATTTCACAGTATCGTGCTGACACTAATAAAAACATGATCAGATATTTCCTTTGCAAAAATCTTATATGTTATTCTATGCAGTTTTCTAAATGTGCAAATTGAATATGTATTCAGCTAACAAATATAAAAACAATCCCAGATTTTTCATCTATTTTCTTCTGTATTGAATGTTTTGACTAACTCCTATATATGTGTCAGAAAATAATTTATGCATAGTGCCGTTGGTCATTAGGTTACTTTTAGAGATCTGCGTAGAGATTCAATTAATTCGGAGGACAAGCGTATATTTGTCGTTCCATCTTGTTCACTCCAGTTTATCTGGGCCGCGGAGCTTGTGCACTTTAGCCTTTCAAACTATAATGGTAACCGGGCTCCAGTATTGCCGTCTAGTGTAGTTCTGTTCAATTAATAACGAAGATAGAAGTGTGGTTAAGATTTTTTAAGGAAAACTCATATACAGTCTGTCAAGAAAGAACATGTCCGCGATAATTCATTTTTGGTCACTTGCGCGTCGGTTCAAGGCAGTCTTTCTTTGTTCCCATCCAAAGGGGCCTAAAATAACACATTCCGTGGCAGCTCAATATATATTAGAAAGTCGGTATAGTTTGTTAAGAAGTGGGTAAATCATTTTAACGAGACGAAACATAACGCTGCGTCAAGGAGCGGTGAAATTAAGAAAATCAGGTTTGAATGTGTCCCATGAGACCATTCGACAACATATTCGTACTTATGATGTCAAATTCCGAAGCACGATGCAGAAATCTTTGCTGGGTGGAAATTACGTCGCAATACGGCTCGCTTGGGCCCACGATAAGATACTAGAGTGGCCCTCATAACCCGCTGGACGCCAACTCTATTGAAAACGTTTGGTTCCTTGTAAAGCGAAACCTCAGAGGAAAACTCTGAGGACTTTGACTTAGTTGTTAAATGAGATTCGAAAAATTTGCAGAGTATGCAGAAAATCTCGTTGACAGCGTACCTCGAAGACGCCAGATTATTGATCCAGGATGCGATTGGACAACTTACTAAGCTAATTAATTCGTTGTTAACACACCAAATAATACATAGATGGCAAAAAATGTTCCGAGACACATTTTTTCAAGAATAAGAGCGATCACGTTCTTACTTGACAGATTGTATATATATATATATATATATATATATATATATATATATATATATATATATATATATATATATATATATATATATATATATGTATATATGTATATATATATATATATATATATATATATATATATATATATATATATATATATTATATATATATATATATATATATATATATATATATATATATATATATATATTTATATATATATGTATATATATATATATATATATATATATATATATATATATATATATATATATATATATATATATATATATATATTAGAACCCCGATTAACCGAGTCGCGATTATCCGAGCTCCGGATTAACTGAGCCAATTTAAGAACCTGATTTTCCGAGATACGCGCGTCTATGCTGCGTATTAACCGAGCTTCTAAAATATGTATGTACATATTTCGATTTAAAATCGTCGGGGGAATCCCCCTGGCCCGTGTGCGGGGTTCCCCTATTTATGTTTTTGGACTCTTTCAGCATGTAAATTTGCGAGAATGCTATGCGTTATAGCGTTTACTACAGAGAAGTACGAGTATACTCACATAATTTATTTGGTTGGAGTTCTGGTAGTTAAGTGTAATTAATACGAACTGCTTTGTTTGAATTTTTGTTTGTCGTATTATAATGGAGCAAAACAAGCGTAAAAGAATCGTCGTTCCTATTGAAGAAAAATTAAAAGCCATCAGAAGAATTGAAGCAGGAGAGACAGTTAAAGTCGTTGCACGAGATCATGGAGTAGGTGAGGTAACAGTTGGAGATTGGAAAAGAAACCGCACAAAAATAGAAGAGTGGTGTATAAATCAAGCCTCCTCGTCCTCAGGAAGAAAATCAATGAAAACCGGCGACTATGAAAAGGTTAACGAAGCTTTATTTATGTGGTTTAACCAACAAAGATCAAAAGGTGTGCCTCTGTCAGGTCCAATTTTACAACAGAAAGCAATAATGATTAGTAGGCAATTCCCAGAGATAGATCAGTTTACCGCCAGTTCTGGATGGCTTGACCGCTGGAAAAAACGGTACGGTGTACGACAACTGACTGTATGTGTGCTGATGTGTCATCAATTGAGAAGTTTAAGCAGAACTTTAAAAAGCAAATCGAAATTTGTGGATACACATATGGTCAAATTTACAACTGTGACGAAACTGGTCTGAATTATAAAATGCTTCCATCAAAAACATTGGCATCTCCACAGGAAAAATCAGCTCCTGGGCACAGATGAAGTAAGGAAAGATTAACTATAATGGTATGTTCCAATGCATCTGGCAAGCACAAAATCCCACTGATGGTGATTGAGATAGAAGAAAAAAAAATTATTTGAATTACTGCAAAAATAAAAAGGTTGCGAAAATGTGACGAGAAGATGTTGTTGAATTGATTACAGCGGATGATTTAGAAAAAGAAATGAGTATTGAAGAAATAACGAATGCCTTTCAGGAAACCTAAAAATCAGATGACGATGACGATAACGAAGCGGCGGTGGATGAACAGTCTCTCACTAAGATCTCTCATCAAGAAGGTTTTGCTTTTTTGGAAAAAGCTTTGAGGTATATCGAACAACAACCAGAGGCAACCTCAGCGGATTTGCTTCTTCTTAATAGACGGAGAAACATTGCAGCGAGAAAAAGAAGATGCAATATGAAACGGAATCGCATAGATACCTATTTCACTGTTTTATAGTGTATGTACCTATTTATATGTTAAAAACGTTAATACATCGGTTTAAAGTATTGGTGTTTATTTTTTGAATGAAATAAAAAACAAATCCGGATTATCCGAGTTTTCAGTTATCCGAGGAGGATGCCCCCCCCCACATTACCTCGGATAACCGGGGTTCTACTATATATATATATATATATATATATATATATATATATATATATATATATATATATATATATATACATACATTAGTCGGAAAGGCCTAAAGCTATTTCACCAAACTGGGAGAAATTGTTCGGAAGTTTAAGCTCTAACGAACTGGCAACAATGCAGTCTCTTAATTCTACTTTCTTGCTTCCTATATTTTCAGAATGACATCATTCGGTTCTCATTGAAAAATGACCACTTACTATTGTACAGTCTTTGTGAGCATTGTGCATTTCTTATATTAAATACGTCAGTTGTCAAATAAGGGGATAAGTGTGAGGTATAACCTTATGGCCATTATTTAAAGAAATTTAATTTATTTTTGTTTTACTGAAACCTAGTATTGATCATGTTTTTATCGAGGAAACTCTCAAAATCGTTTTCAAATTTGTTATTTATAACAGCACCTATGTTAAATGGTTTGTAGGAAAACATAGAAGATCGACTTATTTTTTGAACTGTAATTACTACTTGTAATCGTAAAAAAATGACTGACATTGTGGTATTTATTCACGTTTTAGGGTCTCTAGAGAACGAACACATGGTTTCCAATTTTCGTCTGCCTGTATGCCTGCATTTTCCGACGAAATAAAGTATGGGTTTCAAATTTGGTACACATATAATTCCGTTGGGATTTTGGAATCTGGCTTAATAACACTATACGACAGTTATCATCACTACACCTAACGCTTTTTTTTTGGTGCTTGGCGCATCTTTCACTAACCATGCATTATCAGAAGCGATGATTGACTGTCAATCATCACTACTGATGATGCTAATATGGTTAGCGAAAAGAGTGTCGAGTGCAAAAATAAAGCGTTTGGTGTAGTGATGATAACTGTTGTATCGTATAAATATAAAACTTGAAGTGGGAAAGAAAACTATAGTTTTATAGCTATAGTGCTGGAGGAAAAAGGATATTAATCATAAGTCCTTTTTAGGATTCTTATATTATTTTTACATTATTTTCAATCTTAACAGCGATAGTATGTAGTGGAAAATATCAGGTTTTAGAGGTATTTAGCACTTAATATCGCTGAAACCCTTCCTCCACTTTTTTTGTGATTTCGTTATAAAGTACCATTTGACTAGTAATTCCTGTGTTAAGTTATTTTTAAATGTAAGAAAATCAAATTCATTATTTATTTTAGAAGTGCAGTTTGTGTAAGAAGCATTGGGTAAATCACTTCATCAATTTTTTATGTTTGAAGTATATTTGCCATATTTTATTGTGAGATGAAAAATTAACATCAGACTATTTTCATGACAAGTCTCTTATGAGACTTTTGGATTATCTACACGAATTTCATATGGTTTAACCAGACTATATTATCGTTATTATCTTGTATCTATCATGCACAATTTGGCAAATAACCAATTATTAATCTTTATATTAATTTATTTATTTATTTATTTATTTATTTATTCATTCCTTTATTGCCATTAAGATTACATAAGGTAAAAAAGCAACGTCACAAAAAAGTAGAATATATGCATATAGCCAATAAAATATAAGACAGCGTACAGAGGACAAAATGTTACTGATATTGATAACTAAAATTATTTATCAAAATCAAAAGAATAGAAACATTCTTCCTCTTTGAATCTCTCAATCCCCTCAATGTTCCTGATCTCCAATTGGAGAAGCTGATATGCCTTTATGCATTTAAAATATGGCCCTTTTTCAAAGAAATACGAATGAAATTGTCGGAAAACGGCTGTGTTGCAGCAGGATTTCTGAGTTTTTAACACTCCAGATACGGCAATGCCCTGAAACTTGCTTTATCCTGTACGAACCACATAAAATGTTACGCAAGAATCTGTTCTTGGTTTATTATTAGTTATCTAATATGCTGCCAGTTTCTAACAAACATTTTTTAGCTTTTGCTGGCGATACTTAAATTTACCTTTAAGTCAATTATAATAATTTAAAATGTTCTGTATCCTAACATTTTGAAAATAATGAAGGGCCTTGAAGTGAATCAAATTCAAACTAGTTCCGTTGTAGTAGGTCCTAAAATATTAAACTCAAAAATTTCGTAACAAATGATTTTTGACTTTAAAAAATTATTCTGAAAGCTGTTTTTCCAATGCGAGCTTTACAACCTGGAAAAGTCTTAGCGCCATATTTGATCAATATTTAAATTTTGATGAACACATAAAAATCATAGCATATTTTAAATAAAAAATGTTATAATTTGCCAAAATTAGAGGGTAAAACAAGAAAAATATGGATTAGTAATAAATGAAAAGAAGACAAAGTACATGAGGAAGATGAAGAAAACCTGAAGATAACCTCTGGGAGTGGTAAAAATTACGAATTCCAGAAAGTAGAAAAATTTACATACCGGGGGTAGGATTGGAGAAGAATGGACATGACGGTAGGGAGAGCGAGAAAAAGCGAGAAAAGCGAAAAGAAGCCAAAATTTTGGGAGCTTGAGAATGATAATGAAATCTAGGAAGACCACAATGTGAATATATCAAACTATAATAAGACCAACGGTGACGTATGCTTGTGATACCTGGGTGCTTAACAAAAAAGAAGAAGAGCAACTGGAAATGTGGGAACGAAAAATGCTGAGAATTATCCTGGGAGGAATAAGGACGGAAGAAGGATAGAGGAGAAGAATGCAGCTGGAAGTTTATACACTCTATAAGGAACCAAGAATAACAACCTATGTGAAAGCACAAAGTCTAAGATAGCTGGGACATATACAGCGGATGCCGAGAGAGAGAACGCCGAAGATAGTACTACATAGAAAACCTAACGGAAGAAGACGGAGGGGAAGACCGAGGTGGATGGAGACGGTGGATAAGGATCTTAGGAGTATGGGTGTCGGCGAGTGGAAGTGGGAGGCAATGGAGAGAACCCGGTGGAGAGTAATTGTGAGCAATTTTGAACGTTATTGTGAATACGAAATGTTAATGAGGTCCGAGACCTACAAGGCATGTAGCGCTGTTTAATATAATACATAATTTTTAAGATTATTTAAAAACAAAAATTGTAATTTATATAAGTCGATAAAATTACTGTGACATTATTGATCATAAAACATTAGCAATAATGATAACAAACGAAAACTGCAAACACTCAACCAACATGACTTGATAACACTATAATATAGAACCGAAATACATCTTAACTTGTTTTGCACATAAAATAATTGTAACACATTTATAACCTAAATACACATATCTTTTATTTTGAAATAATTAAGCTACCATATATATTTAACTGGCAGTGCCCGCGGCTCCGTTCGCGTGGACTTGATTCACTACTATAGTCACTGCTTATTCCTTATGTTACCTAACGTAATAAAATATCTGCCATTATTTCCCCTTACCTCCCATTATTTCTCCTTATCTCCCATTATCTCTACATAATTTCCATTATCTAGGCTTATCTCTGCTCATCTCCCATTATTTCTCCTTATCTCCCATTATTTCCCCTTATCTCACCTTATCTCCCATTATCTCACCTTATCTCATATTACCTAGGCTTATCTCGACTTATCTCGCAATATTTCTCCTTATCTTCCATTATTTCTCCTTAACTCCCATTATCTCACCATAACTCCCATCATCTAGACCTATCTCTGCTTATCTCCCATTATTTCTCCTTATCTCCCATTATTTATACTTATCTCCCATTATCTTACCTTACCTCCCATTATCTAGACTTATATCGAATTATATAGAACATATGTATAAATTTATAAAAACATGTAAATTGGATAAGTGGTTCTCGAGTGATAAGCGCACTAACTGACAGATAGACAGAGAGACGTTGCGTTTTATATATATTATATTCTTTGCTACATGATATTGTTCCATATTTAATGCTTTAGGCAGTGTATTGCAAGAGAACGCGCTAGCGGCAAACTTTTCTCCTACTTGATTCACTGTTATCGTCACTACTTATTCCTTATGTCATCTTACGTAATAAAATATATCCTATAACCTGGCAAGAGAATATATGTACGTTTAAAAAAAAAAAGCACGTAAATCGGATAAGTGGTTCTCCAGTGATAAGCGCACTAACGGACAAACAGACAGAGACACATTGCATTTTATATATTATAGATATCCTTTGCTACATGACATTGTTCCATATTTAGAGGTTTAGTGCAAGTGTATTGCAAGAGAACGCGCTAGCGGCAAACTTTTTCCGATGTGATTCACTAATATCGTTATTGCTTATTCCCCATGTTACCTAACGTTATAAAATATAGCCTATAACCTGGCCAGAGAATATATGTATATTTAAAAAAAAAACACGTAAGTCGGATAAGTGGTTCTCCAGTGATAAGCGCACTAACGGACAGACAGACAGACAGACAAACAGACAGACAGAGAGACGTTGCATTTTATATATATTATAGATATAGATTATTATTATTATGCATTTTATATATATATATATATATATATATATATATATATATATATATATATATTATAGATATAGATTATTATTATTATATAACCTGGCCAAGAATATATGTACCATATGAATTTAAAAAAAAATCACGTAAATGAGATAAGTGGTTTTCGTGTGATAAACGCACTAATGGACAGACAGACAGACAGAAAGACATTGCATTTTATATATATTATAGATTATAGATATTTTCTGCTACATAATATTGTTCCATATTTAATGGTTTAGGCTGTGTGTTGCAAGAGAACGCGCTAGCGACAAACTATTTTCCGGCTTCATTCACTAGTATCGTCACTGCTCTTTCCTTATGCTACCTATCGTAATAAAATATAGCCTATAACCTGGCCAGAAAACATATGTATGTTTTTAAAAAAAAAGTACGTAAATCGGATAAGTGGTTCTCCAGTGATAAGCGCACTAACGGACAGACAGACAGACAGACAGACAGACAGACGTTGCATTTTATATGTATTATAGATTATAGAAGATGGATTATCTATGCAAGGTTGGATATTGGAAGAACGTCTAATTACTAATTAGTGCAGTGGCACTTGCAGCTGAATTGATGTACCTCGGTAGCAATATCAACGACCACTCCGACCCGACTCTGGAAGTCAAAATTCGAATAGAGAAGGCCCGAACCGCATTTATGAAGAACAAATAAATCTTAACCAGTCTCGACCTATCTTTGAAACTACAGATGCAAATGGTAGGCTGCTATGTCTTTCCGGTTCTTTTGTACTGCATGGAAGCGTGGACGCTAACTGAAGCAATGCTTAAACGTGTGGAAGCATTCGAGATGTGGGTGTATCTACGACTGTTGAAATCAATTGGATGGACAGAATTAGTAACAATAGAGTTCTCACTCGCATGAACAAGGACTTTGAGGTGGTCACGACCATCAAGCGACGCAAATTTGAATATTTTGGCCACATTATGAGACATCTAGAAAAATATGAAATCTTGCATCTGTTTATACCAGGTGTACAAGTATGAAATGCGGATTTTTTTCTTTATAAAAAAACATGTTAAATTCGGAAGAATGATAAAAAGTGCTTTATTCAAAGTATTCTCGATCGCTTGTTATACATTTTTCCCATCTTTCGGCTAATTTGTGAATATCACGCCAGTAAAAATCTTCCCCTTTTGCTGCGAACCATTCATCGAGCCATTTTTTTCACATCTTCGTACGAACTAAAGCGCTGCTCAGCAAGTGCGTGACCCATCGATGCAAACAAGTGGTAATCGGAAGGAGCCAAGTCTGGTGAGTAAGCCGCATGGGGTAGAACTTTCCAGCTGAGTGCTTCTAACGTGTCGCGAACTGGTTTTGCCGTATGTGATGGAGCGTTGTCATGTCATTTTCAAGCAGCGAACGGTTCAAATCGGTCATTTGTTTTTTTGGTAACGTTTAGCATTAACCGTTTCCCCAAGTTTTAACAGCTCATAATAGACCACGCCCCTCTGGTACCACCAAACACAGAGCATCGTCTTTTTGCCAAAGCGATGCGGTCTTGCGGTCGATGTGGATGGTGCGCCTGGGTCTACCCATGATTTTTTGCACTTGGGATTTTCGGAATAAATCCACTTTTCATCCGCTGTAACCATACGATGCAAAAACGACTTTCTTTTATATCGAGCGAGCAAAATGTCACAAGTGTTTTTGCGTTTTTCCATTTGCCTGTCGTTCAACTTATGTGGTACCGGTCTATCGGTCTTCTGAATCTTTTCCATCTCTCGTAGCCAATTGGAAACAGCTTGTTCACTAACGTCCAAATGCTCGGCGAGTTATTTTTGTGTTTGCGAATCATCTTCGTCCAACAATGCTTGCAATTCCACATCTTTGTATTTTTTTGGCGGTTTTCCACGTTTCTTGTCTGCAACATCGAAGTCACCACTTTTGAAACGCTGAAACCATCATTCACACGTATCTTGAGATGGAGCATGTTCACCATAAGCTTCTCGAGGTAATCGGTATGATTCAATAGAAGTTTTCTTTAAATGAAAAAAAAAATTAATGCTGTCCGCGAATGCTTTTTGTTCGGTATAAATTTCAACATATTGAACACAATAACACAATACTATACACACACTTTTCCAATTTATCACTCGTGCGCGTCTGATACTTGTTGATGACACAACAAAATGACGCAGTGTCTAATCTTTAAAGCACAAACAGCACTGGTGCACCATCTGTTGTCTGAAATCCGCATTTCATACTTGTACACCTGGTAGAGGGAAAGATTCCAGATAGACGTGGTCCAGGGAGAAGGAGAATATCGTGGTTGACATATTTGAGGTAGTGGTACGGAAAGTCTACGGTTCAACTCTTCCGAGCAATAAAACGATCATCATCAACATGGTAGCCAACATAATAACCAACTATCTTTGAACGGTTACCCGAAGAAGAATATTTCACCGACTCATGTTACTGTTACCTTGCTATTTCTACTTGCATCAAAACTACGGACGTACCAAAGCTGTGGACTACCCGGGCATGACATCTATGAAACACCAAACTAGAACGTGCATCGTTTCATATCAGAGCTCGTGTCAGCCAGCCTTGGTAAAGAGGCAAATCGCATACACCCAGTGTTAGCAATAGAGATTTAAAAGGCAAACACAGAGAAGTGTCAATAACTGACAAACTTCAATGCCAGCCAACGTGAAACTGGCAAAATTTTTAATTGAAGAGAAAACGCTTAGGTAAAATGAGATTTTATACCACTTATAGTAATAAGCGAATAGTATACTAATACCGCCATTAAATGAATAGCAGTAACCATAAAAATAGAATACTAATACCACTATTGGATGTTTAGCTGACGAGCTCTGGTATGGAGCGAGACATGCAGTTTGGCGATCATGAATGACACATCCGGTTAGTTTATAGCTTTGGAGGCCTGTACTTTTGATGACTTAAACCTAATTGATTCCCTGTGCTGAGTTTTCCTGCATGTGTTTGCAGTTGCTGCGAAACATTTCACCTTAAACCTTAACACGACAAACTTACATGACTGCGTAACAAGTACAATGATAAATGTTCTTTTCTCGTGTTGGTCAAAATTTTTTAGCATCATTTAAATTCCACGCGCATACTTAATCATCTCTGGTGAGACTAATTTAACCTACGCACTCTTCCTGTCTCACGGGGTGATCTTTGCGGCTATCGGGAGTCATTAAGGGTCCCAAAAATTCCGGACGTTGTTGTCGTGACCAAAGAATGCGGTTGGATTTCCGATTAACGGTCTACGCAAATTTACTAACTAGGAAAGTCTAGTTCACACTCTGTGCAGGTGTCTGAGAAGACGCAAATTAGTGTTCTAAGATTATTAACAAATTTTTAGAATTAAATGGGTCTTAATCAAAAAATAAGCTAAATATTGAAAGAAGTCTTTAATAGAGAATATTTAAAAATTAAAAATAAAAATTACTGCTGATTGCCAAATCTTCATCTATCAGTGTTGAGTTATCCATTCTAAAACATTTAATACTAATTTATTATGGTTATTATGGTTACTTTAAAATGTATTTTAGCAAAGAAACAAATTAATAAATGAAAAACAAACAACTTTTTTTACGTATTAAACAAAAATTCTAGTAATATTTTTCCTATGTAATATTACATAAATATGAACCCTTACGTTTGCTATACTCTTTCCAGTGAAGGGAATTATTCTAAATAGGAAGGAATATTAATATAAACTTTCGCTTTGAATTATTCCAAGAAAAAAATCATCAGCGTTAAATCAGGGCTAGGTCTGCCCCAACTTATGTCACCTCTTTAGAAAATCAGTTTATTTGGGAAAATTTCCAGATTGGCTGGCAAATATGTCTGTGAATTATTTGACGTTGTCCCATCCTGTCGAAACCAAGTTCTCGGGTTATAAGTATCAAAATTTTGTAAAGAAGATGTGAGGAAGTTCTCAATCATCTCCATATATAGCTCCGAATAAACATATATTGTACTTCTCGCACACAAACAATACTCTCTGCTCGAGTAAAAAACCACATAGCATCTAAATTTCTAAAGACCGAGGTTATGCTCTAGTTTTCTATCTTGCCGTTTGCGACCGTTGCATTCTCTTAATAAGATAAACAAATTTGACCTAATAGATATCATTCATAAATGGATATTATTCATTAAAAATAAAACGTACATATTAGATGGTAGATGCCCAGATCCCACCAGCATCGCCCGGTGTGATACCATCGCATCGGCATAGGCTGCGTGAAGTTGCTTAACGTTTCGTGGCTGTGTCGATGTCCCGGACTGTGGGACCAAATAGCATGATGAGGCACCTGGATACAAAAAATTCCGGAGGTAAAATAGCCCCCCGTTCGGATCTCCGGGTGAGGGCGGGTTCAGGTGCGTCGACATGCAGAGATCAGAATTTTAAAATGGATTTTTGCAACATACGAGGTTTAAACTCGAACATAAATTCAGTGCACCAACACCTGCAAACAAATAAACCTCATGTACTCGCTCTCTGTGAAACCAAGGTCAGTTCATCGACCAGCACAGTTAACTATCTTTATCCTGGATACGACTTCTATTCCCGATTTAGGCGTAACTTTGGAATCTATCTTTTTGTCAGAAGCGACCTCTCTTGCCAACGAGAAGAGGCTCTGGAGCCCCCAGACTTTGATGTTATGTGGTTAAAAATAACGACTCAACCAACCACAAGGTTCATCTGTATCCTGTATCGACCACCAAGCGATACTAACTTTAGAGCACTTTTCGCTTCTCTTGCAGACACCATCGATCATTTACAAATTAACTATCCAAATGCCGAAATTGCCATCCTGGGCGGCTTTAATGTCAACTGGCTTAAATATTCCAATACTACCGATGAACAAGGTCGTGAAGCCGAATCATTTTCAATCAGTTGTGGCTTAACTCAGCTTATTGACGAACCAACACGGATCCCTGATCGAGACGGGGAGTTCGCCAGTCTTGATCTGTTTTCAACCACCAATCCGGAGATCTACACGGTCAGCGTAAATTCGCCATTAGGTTGTTCCGACCATAAACTATTATCGACATCGAGTATCCTACCAATCAGTGACAGAGACGCGCCTAAACCGCGCAAGATTTGGCACTACAAATCTGCTAAATGGGAAGATCTCATGGAATATTTTCGAACTTTCCATTGGTTAGACGTTTGTTTTCGATCCGATGACCCATCTGACTGCGCCAAGGAGGTTTCCGATGTTATTTTGGCCGGTATGGAGGCTTACATCCCTTTTTCGAAGAAATGCCCTTCCAACGGCAAGCCTTGGTTTGACCGAAAATGCAAAGAAGCTATTGCTTCTAAACATCTTGCATACCGACATTGGCGTGAAAATCCTAACACCATAAATCGTAACACCTTTGTTCGTGCCAGGAACAGATGCAAAGAAATTATCGACGAAACCAAGGAGGCACACAATCAACGGATTAGAAACAAACTTCTCGCTTGTCCCAACAATTTCAAGTCCTTTTGGTCACTCGCTAAGGCAGTTAGTCAAAATTTCACCAAATCCACCATACCACCACTCACACGGCCAGATAATTCTATTGCAACGACGCCTGTTGAGAAAGCGAACTTGTTGGCCGAACTCTTTGCTTCACATTCTACTATCGATTTCCAAGGAAAAAACACCACCTATTATTCTCATAGTGCAGTCAAGGATGCCCGATGTTGTCTTCAGGCAGCGTATCATAAAACGTATTTTGATGAAGCTAGACACCAAAAAGGCTTCTGGCTCAGACGGAATACCTGCCATAGTTCTCAACAACTGTGCGAGGGAACTAACACCAGTTTTTTTGTAGACTTTTCAACCTATCTTACAGAAAGGGAATATTTCCTTCCTGCTGGAAATGTGCCACAGTTCAGCCGATACCTAAAAAAGGCAAGAAGACCTTGCCAAATAACTACCGACCAATCGCACTGCTTTCAATAATATCGAAAGTCATGGAAAAGGCTATCAATCAGCATCTTCTAAAATATCTTGAAGGATTCAACATTATTAGCGATCGCTTTCGTAAAAATAGATCAACAGGAGATCTCCTGACTTATGTAACACATATTTGGCACAACGCAATCGAACACTTTGGAGAATCTCGAGCGGTTGCTCTTGATATATCTAAGGCATTCGACCGTGTTTGGCACGATGGGCTGTTGGCTAAGCTACGTTCTTTTGGTATGTCTGAAAAGTTCTGTTTGTGGCTCTCATGTTTCCTCAGAGAGCGTTCTTTGCGAGTGGCAGTCGACGGGTTTCTTTCTAACACCTTCACTATCAACGCCGGTGTACCCCAAGGCTCCATACTGTCTCCTACTCTTTTTCTCATTTATATTAACGATCTGCTGGAAAAGACCGAGAATCCAATCTACAGCTTTGCAGATGACAGTACACTTATCTCTTCATTCACTTTGAACGCTCGGACATCGGCTACTCAGACGAATATCCGCAGACAGCAGGAAGTCATTCAACTTAACAAAGACCTGGAAGAAATTCTATCTTGGGGTGACAGTAACTAAGTGGAATTTAACGCTACAAAAACCCAGGCGGCAGTTTTTTCTAAAAAAGTTAACGTTGCTGAACCCGACATAGTTATGTCGGGGCACTCCATTCCCCTAACATCGTCACTCAAATTGTTGGGCGTAAATTTGGGAGCAAATATGTCCTGGCATGAACATATTGCAGGCATAGCAAGGAGAGCTTCTCAGAAGTTGGGAATATTATTTCGAACCAGAAAGCTTTACACTTCACAACAACTGTTAATTCTTTACAAAGCTCAAATTCGACCAACTATGGAATACTGCTCCCATGTTTGGGGCTCCGCTCCCAAACATACACTGCATTTGTTGGATTATATTCAGAGAAGAGCTCTTCGTCTGATTGGAGACCCGGAACTGACAGGTGGCCTTGATTCGCTGGAACATCGAAGAACGGTTGGCGACTTGAGCCTATTCTACAAGTATTTTCATGGAAAGTTTTCGAAGGATGTGGCCCGCTTAATTCCTCCCAGAGCGGTGCATGTTAGAAGTACACGTCACGTTAATACTTCACATCCGTATGAGGTTCAGCTTGTTACTCCTCGTACAACGCTTTTCAAGCAGTCATTTATATGGAGAACATCATCCCTTTGGAACAATTTGCCCAGGACTGTGTTTCCCACCGAGTACAATTTACAGCGATTTAAGAACAACGTAAATCGCTTTCTCCGCACACGTGTCGCTCCTGTAGCGCTTTAGGGACTTCCCTGTAGCACGTGTGCTAAACCCATAAAAAAAAAAAAAAAAAAATGAAGAAATTTTACCAGTTAGAAGGAATTAAAGTTAAAAGAAATGTAACTTAAAAAGCAAAAATTTAAAAAACCTGTTACAGGTTACTTAGCTCGATCTAGAATTTATAAAAATAAAATGGCAATAGCGAATAACTAGAATGTTATAGTTAGTATTATATTGTTTCTATGTTAGATATTCCAAACTGCAGAACTTGTCTGTATAACCACAAGATCGATTACGACTATTAATTATGATATTTTAACCAATTCTTCAGAAAACTGGAATTAGGTAGTGAAAGCATAGTATAATTAAAGTGTGCACGATTTTTAACGGTAAATAACTATAAAACACCACTTGATGACCAGATGCGTGTACCTAATCCTTTTTTTTCATGACATTTAATAAGAAAAGTGCAACATCAGATTCAGTAAATCTTATGTTGGAATGTTGTTGAATGAGGTCATCTAAAAAAAAAACGTTAAGGTGGTCGTTACCATGTGACCAGACAAGATACGTGTCGTCCATAAATATAAACTGAAACTTTTTATAGGGGGTAACTAGAGCACTTGCTTCAAAGGCTTTGGTGAAAATATTCTCAACTACAGGTGAAAACCTATGTTGCTCCTGAAATATGTGAAAGACCAAACTTTCTGCTTAGGTTTCGTGTTTCTATAAACAAGGAATCTATGGAAATTTACACACCTTATCAGAATCATCGGACATATGGGTTACAGTCTCCATGATTTAATACACAAAGGCATGGTTGGTAAACATGAGTAAGGCACTTGACTTATGGTTTGTTATCTGGCATATTCAGTGTTCTAATGTCTAAAAGTAAAGATCCGTGAAGATATTTTATGCAATAGTAGGTTAAACATTGGAAAATCACTCCAATATAATATGATTTAATTCTGAGAATCATGGTTTCTGATCGAAGTGAGTCTTTCCTTACCATTGAAGTCCATTATTCAAACAATTTAATCACGATGGATAAAAACAAATATTGATGAATGTTGTTCATACGCTTAACAAATTAGGATTCCCGGTATATATGATAGTTTTTAGAATTGCTTAATATTAAAACATGTATACAAATCGTTCATGGTTTATGGGACTCTTTAAAAGTCCTTTGGGACTAAAACTTCCTTTCAGCATTTCTGGTCAGTGTAAATGTCATTCGGTTCACAAGAGAACTAAATCAGTATCAGGAACCACTTAGCGCTGGACATTAAAGCACAAATTAGCAAACGTGTTATTTATGTGGTTTTTATGTTTGTTGTGTATTTATAGTTCCGGTTCCTTTACCACAAGCCTGTTATATTTGATTCTTTAACTTGGTTAAACAAGTCACAATAATGGATGTGACAATAAATTTTAATGTATTTAGAGAATAATTTAGCTGTAATTGACTTGATTTGCTAAGTTTACATCACGAACATTTTATGCAGTTAAGTCAATTTCATTAAAGAATTTTTAAATAAATCCATTTTTTTTATTGTATTAGCCGATACTTGTTGGAAATCCACTATGATAAGAAATATAGAAACACTCCAGTTTCAATTGCCAATTTATTTATTTTAACTACTTAACAATTGATTCAAAACACACAGTGTCTTCTTTAGAAGTGTATTAAGTGTAACTGTACTTTGTACCTGTTTTGCGTTAAAAATTTTATTAAATTATGTACAGTTTTAATATTTTTATAAAGTACTAGCGGTGCCCGCGGCTCCGCTCGCGTAGACTTGATTCACTACTATCGTCACTGCTTATTCCTTATGTTACCTAACGTAATAAAATCTTTCTCATTATTTCGCCTTATCTCCCATTATTTTTCCTTATCTCCCATTATCTCACCTTATCTCCCATTATCTAGGCTTATCTCGACTTATCTCGCAATATTTCTCCTTACCTCCACCATAATTCCTATTATCTAGACTTGTCTCTGCTTATCTTCCATTATTTATTCTTATCTCCCGTTATCTCACCTTATCTCCCATTATCTATGCTTATATCGAATTATATAGAACATATGTATAAATTTAAAAAAACACGTAAATCGGATAAGTGGTTCTCAAGTGATAAGCGCACTAACGGACAGACAGACAGACAGAGAGACGTTGCATTTTTTATATATATTATTGATATTCTTTGCTACATAATATTGTTCCATATTTAATGGTTTAGCATGTTTAAAAAAAAGCACTTAAATCGGATAAGTGGTTATCCAGTGATAAGCGCACTAATGGACAGACAGACAGAGATATGTTGCATTTTATATATAATATAGATGTAATAAAATATATATCTATAACCTGGTCAGAGAACATATGTATGAATTTAAAAAATCACGTAAATCGGATAAGTGGTTCTCGAGGGATAAGCGCACTAACGCACAGACAGACAGACAGAGATGTTGCATTTTATATATATTATAGATATAGATTATTATTATTATTATTATATAACCTGGCCAAAGAATATATGTATGAATTTAAAAAAAGACACGTAAATCGGATAAGTGGTTCTCGTGTGATAAACGCACTAATGGACAAACAGAGAGACATTGCATTTTATATGTATTATAGATTATAGATATTCTCTGCTACATAATATTGTTCCATATTTAATGGTTTAGGTTGTGTATTGCAAGGGAACGCGCTAGCGGCAAACTTTTTTCCGACTTCATTCACTGTTATCGTCAATTTTTTGGATTTATTTTCAATATGTAGAATTTTAAATTCAACATTGAAATTATGGGATTCATTAATTACATGGGTTGCATGATGTGAGTTGTTATTGTTTTTTAAATAACTGTTTGTGTTCTTTAATACGGGTTTCAAATGGTTTACCAGTTTGTCCAACATAGTTTTTAGTACAAGATCCACAATTCAATAAATAAACGTTTGATTTTATAATTTTATTAGATTTAGATTTGTTATTCAGAATTATATTCCCTAGAGTGTTATTAGTTTTAAATGCTATTTTTTTGTTATTTTGTGTTAAATGTTTGGAGACTTTTCTAGGGATTTTTCCTGTGTAAGTAAGTGTATCGTGCTTTACTTTTTTGTCAACTGTCGTAGGGTATATAAGTGACATTGCATGTTTAAACGATTTTTTATGTAGATTGTGTTAACAATAATGTTAGGGTGGTATCCGTTATTGACTGCTATTTGTTTAATGACGTTTAGTTATTTGTTAAAATTAATTTTTGCTATGGGAATGTGTAATAATCTATGGATAAAGAAATTGAATGCTACCCTTTTGTTAGTATAAGGGTGTGATGAACTATTGTGAATAACTGTGTCCGTATGTGACTGCTTATGAAAAATAGAAAAATCATGCATAATATTTATTTTTGATATAGACAGATCTAAGAAATTGATCGAACGATTGGTTAAATTTATATTAGTTCTCAGAAATTCTATCATAGATTTATACTTTATAAAAATAATATAACTGTATAATTTAATAAAATCTTTAATCAAAAACAGGTATACATTATAGTTTAAGGAAATATTACTTACATTACCATTTAAAATAGTTCAGTTACTCTTAATACACTGAAGAAGACACTGTGTGTTTGAAACAATTATTAAGTTGTTAAAATAAATAAATCGGAAATTGAAACTAGAGTGTTTCTATATTTTTTATTTAAATCCAATTTATCGGATGTTATCTTTTCAAATGACTAGAACGATAAATATTGAGTCGACGATGAAACACTTTGTCTTCGTTTTCCGAAATTGTTGAAATTAATTCAGTGTTCAAAATACAGAAAAGTTTAATATTCATCGACAAATTTACAGTCACTACAAAACTATAATAAATTTCGTTATATACTGTGTTGTTACTTCAATCTAATCTCTGTTTTTATTGTAATTTTACACCAGATGCAGTAGTAAATTCTTTTCTTGGTTATTGCTTTTGTTCCTTGCAAAGACCAAACTTGATATTCTAGTTAGGTGAGATGACTGATGTTAGTTAGGATTAGTTTAGAAAAATCTTTATTCCACAATTAAACTAACATGACCTCTGTTCCTAACTAGTCAATATTTACAAAGCAACAGCTTAAAGAAATAAATAAAATGTGCAAATATGCATATCTACCGCTTACATTCGTATACTTGGACAAGCGTTTCTCGTAATGCTTTATTCCGTCCAAAATAATCCTTGTTTGTGCCCCAAAAAAACGCTGCCTCAGTGAGTTACAACTCATCATCTAAGGAAATTTGGTGCCTGTATGTCAGATGTTTGGCCAAAAAAAAGTCGCAGGGTTATGCTGGTGGATATTCTAACAGTTTTCAGTAATGGCATGAACTATGCTGGTCTTGCGGATGCTCCAGACATCGTCAAAAACGAAGTTTTAGTCCTCCATGAACATTTTTTCGAATAGCTTGCTTAGGTTTTAAGTTGTCTCTCTCTAAACTCCAACATTTATTGTTGATTTTTTCTACATATTCAATAAGAAAAATCCTTAGCGGTTTTAAAAAATGATCATCATCAACTTCCCAAGCGACTACTGAGTTTTCGTCTTCTTTGGAGGTAGAGATTCCTTAGAAAACCATTGCATCCACTCCTGCTTCGTGGAAGGATCGTAATAAAACGCTCAAGTTTCGTTACCTGTGACTAAAAATAACTAATCGTTCTCTAATGTGATCAAATATTCTTGAAAGATTTCTTTTTTCGCTAGTTTCTGCTCTGTTATAAGCAGTTTGGGGATCCATCCTGCATAAAATTTTTTCATCATAGAGATAAACCTTTGTACACTATCTGATAAACTGTAGTTTCGGATACTCCAGCTTCATTACTAAACGCTGGAAACTTCATTCGTTGATCTGATAGTAACAAATTTTTGTTCTTGGTTCCTCAGGTTTTGTCTCAATCAGTCTTCCTGACGTGAGGGTCATCCTCATCTTGGCCACGTCGAAATTATTTATATCAAAACCTTACTTGAAAATAAGATTGATAACATTTACTTATACTCATATTTTTGAAGAATAAAAATAGTAAAAACTACAAAATGCAACCCATTCGTATAAAATTCGGTTCAATTTTTTTTTTTGCTATTTGCGATATTAACATGGGTAATGGATGAACGGGGTAGTAATAAAACATTGTACAGTTCTAATATTATTATAAGAATTTTTTCTGGTTTTTTTGTTGAGAGATTTTTAAAAAAAACTTAGCCAATCATTTATAGTAAAAGATAATTAAGGGGAAAGGAATGGGGTAGAAGGTTAGAAAGGTCATTGCGCATATATTATTTTAGTGTGCCATACTTGCTTTTTCATTATTCTTAATTTTTATATACGATGATAGCTTTGACAGTGACGTTATTTAACGATATTAAATTTTAATGTGTAATAGTATTAAGTTTTTACTCATATTAACAGGCGGGGATTCTGCCTTCCCTAAATAATTTAACCTTGATATGGAATATAAAAAATAGATTTTATGACATATTAATTCATTAAACATGACATGTTAAGTATTTTTAGTAATTTTATCGGCTCGTCAGTCGGGCTAGGATCGACAAAGAAGAACACAGAATTTTTTAGGTACTTCCGGTGGTAAGATGCAAGGAATTGTACCAAATACGCCTATCTAATACTCCATCGGAGGCTGACACAGCAGCCATAAGTTGATAGAGTGGTTGGTAACTCAGCCAACACTCAACGCAGGCAGCGCGTTTTTCGAGGGATCCGTCTCAGCGATATGTGGTTAAATGTAAAACAACTGAAAACGGACAAGTAGCATGACTAGGTAAATAACTTTACAAAATACCTTCGTAATAAAACAACAATTATCGATATAAAATGAAAATTTGATAAAACTATAGTTATATTACTATATGCTGAAATTTAAAATTGAGAAATCTTTGAAAAGCTGTGGAAGAGGGTGGCAGACTTAGACGTCCTTAAGATACGCACGGCATTCTTCATCCATAAATTTTTGATAAAGAATATTCCTATAGGTTCCCAGATTTTATAATCATCGATTTTCATTTTCTGTCTCTTCTTAGTTTTGCGAACACTTGCCACTTGCATGAAAGCCATCTCATCACTTCAAATAAGGCTCAACAGAAAATAATTAGCGAACTGTTTAGCATTCCAGTAGAAGCTTTTCAATATTGCCACAAATAATAGCAGCAATGAATCTCTAATTTCGTTGCTGCTCAAGAAAATTCTTTTGCAAAAAAAATATTGTGTCAGACAAAAGTTTGTGTCATTACTTTTCTGTTGCACCAAGTATCTTTTGTATTGCATATAAGGTTTAATGATACGGGGCTCGTTATTAAAGTAATACCATTTTGATATTAAAAAAAAAATACAAGGTTATTTTTTTTAAAACTTTATTTTTACATGAACAACATAATTTCCTATATTAAGGCACTTGTCGTATCGTAAGACCAGCTTTGGTATTCAATTCTCATAAAAACGTGCCACCTGGTTTGCTAACCATTGCAGAAGGGCTGTTTTGGCGTCGTCGTCGGTGTCCTAGTGCTGACCACCCAAGTACTTTAAGTGCAGGAACAAATGGTAGTAACTGGGTGCTAGGTCAAGGCTATACAGAGGGGGTGATCGCGCCTCATATAATATAGAAAAGTGGTAAAGTGATTAATCTAATACTCTCATTGTAAACACGCAGTGCTAAAATAAACATTGAAATGGACTTCCTCAGACTAAAGAATCACTTAATCCAACTGGTACTTAATAAAAAAAAATAAGCGGAAAAAGAGCTACTAAAGTTGGATATAATGAAAAAATAATATTTTTCGATTCTTCGACTGCAAGAATCTTCGAATGAACGTAGGTTACGAGATATGAGTACATGCAATTATTCGTTGGATTTCCTCCATCATTCTTTTAACCCATCATTACTTTTATTATAAATAATTGTTAAACAAAAGTGCAAGGAGAAAAAACAAGCATACCTCACATATCGAACAACGACAACAGCAGAGAATTAGAAATGAAATAACAACTTTGGTAAGACGAATAAAGGATCAGTACTGGGAAGCATTCTCGAAAAGATTGGAAAGAGATTTTTACGGCTGTCAGAAACAAATATGGCGATTGATCAGATCACAAAAGAAGGAGATTAATGAGCTGGTTAAAACGATTCAGATACCCAGGGAAAACTGGATCAACTATCTAACCGATCTATATAAGGCAGAGGATACAGAAGCAACACTTGATACATCAGAACTAGTGATTAATGAGAACGCTGAAGTTATAATGTTGGACATACAGTAAGCCCTATAGAAACTAAAGAATAGAAAGAGCCCAGGACAAGATAATATTCCAAATGAATTTCTGAAATATAGGGGAGAAAGCCTTGAACAACAACTGACGAAATTAATTCAGAAGATATTCTACCATCACCGAATTCTAAATGAATGGCGAACAAGTACCACCATTCTTATGTTTAAAAAATGAGATAAGAAAATACCTTCGAATTATAGAGGAATAAATTTGCTGAACACCACATTAAAACTCACAACAAAGATCATAACGATTAAAATTAACAGTTTCACCTCTCTAAAAGATGACAAGGATTCAGATCAGGCAGATCTTGCACGGACGCCGTTTTTGTCCTAAGACAAATATCAGAGGAGTCTATTGAATATAACAAGCCTGCCTACATATGTTTTATTGACTTAGAAAAGGCATTTGACCATGTCCAGCAGAAAGACGTTATACATCTTCTCTACAATAGACAAATCCCACACAATCTGATCAAAACTATAGAAAATATATACATGGCTAACAAAATCCAAGCCAAAATAAACGGAGAACTGACCAATTCGATACTAGCCGAGAATCGTATTCGTCAAGGGGACTCACTGAGCCCCCTCCTCTTCAACATCGTCATGGACGAAGTAATAAGAAAAGTGCGCCCAATGAAAGGATATAAAATGAGAGGTAAGGAAATTACCATATTATGCTATGCTGACGACGCGGCATCCTTCAATATGGTTATATCCGCCGGTAAAAAATGTTTAACAACGTCAAAGACACCTTTAAGATGTAAACTTGAGGTGGACGGGCAAGTTATTCAACAGGAAATGAAATTTAAGTACTTGAGCATAGAGATATCGAGTTGTGGCAATGTTGAAGCAGAGGTGAGGGAACAAACGATGAGGGCTACAAAAATAGCAAGATGCCTAAACGAGACAATATGGCGTAAAAAAAAAGTATAGGAATTGAGATCAAATGGAGAATTTACAAAACAGCTATAAGACCTATTATGACATATGGTATACCGCAGAGACCAGGCCGGAAACATCCAAGACAAAAAGACTGTTGGAAACAACAGAGATGAGGGTACTTCGCAGAATAGCTGGGAAAATACAGTTGGTTGGAGAAAGAAGTAGGAACATAAGAAATACGTGTGGATATCAACGATTGGGTATTAAAGAGGAAAAAAGAGTGGAATGAGCACATTGGTAGGATGGAGGATGGAAGAATGGTAAGAGGGGCCCGAGATAAGTCACCAGTTGGGCATCGGAGCGTGGGCTGCCCGCGAAAGAGGTGGAGCGATGACCTGAATGCAGAGGAGTAGGAGGCAGGTAGATGAAGATTAAACAGGCGTACGCCTAAAGAAAAAGTAGGAAGAACAAGATAATTGTGTTAAAAATATGTTCATTATTTCAACGTAAAACTAACCCTACACCACCCTTTCAACCTCGTATATGTTTTGTTATATATATTTATGCTTTAAATTTGTCCATTATCCTAACCAGAAATCAGGAAAATTTCTCATAGTACGCAGTAATTTAAGCAGAAGAATTTAACATCTAGTGGTTTATGGGATGCCTGTCTGTAAATGTTATCCCTGTGTTAAAAGTACTGGATGTCTAACAATAATTGACAAGTCTACGTTCCATCTATCAATCAGTAAACTAAGACCTCTTCTCCTTACCTAGGTGAAAATGACAACATGCGGTATTCCGCAACATAATCCCTCCGGTTGCAAAGGTTTAAGAATCTCAAAAAATATTAGTAGCCCATAGACCACATTTGATGTAAAAATGCCAAAAACTTTTAATTCCAGAGTAAATTTCATCGAGAGGAAGAGAAAGATACTGTACTGGTATTGCCATAGGCAAATATGGTACTAATAACGCTATTAAAAGAAAACATGCAATTTAAATTGTGAAACACTGCTGACTCCTGCATAGAGACCGATATTAGTATTTTATTCCCAATCTTCGCGATATTGCCAATTCAAAAGGATTGTACCCGAAACATGTGTTTAGCGTCTGTGACGTAACCCATTTTTAATGCAGGAGCTATACTGACTAACAGTCGATAGGTCACTATATATTGTTCTGCATAAGAAACAAATAGCCACCCAAGTGCAAGTGGGACTTGCGCAATCAGTGTTTCGCATGTTGATTGCTTTTAAAATAAAAATTTTTGTTACGCTGCTGGTATAAAATGATCAATGACTTTACAAAACACACCCTAAATGAGTTTTCAACAAAGTTGGTTCCGATCTTTGTTGAAAACTGATGACCTTGAAATTTTTGTTTTTTTATATACCAGATAAATTACGTAAGACCACAAAAAAAAGTTTTGTAGTTTAAGGGTTAAATACCATACCATATGTTTTTTGGTGTGCTGAAAACGAATCCGAGGTCAGAATTGGCTCATTACCTAAGGATTTTGACACAACCTTAAAAACACTTCGAAAATGACCAAAAATAGGTTTACAAATAAATTAAAAATGTAAATTAGCAAACCACACGTATGGTGGGATGCTGAAAACGAATCCTAACCTTGGACTTCACCCATCACGTCAGAATTTTGACATAACCTCATGAAACACGTCAAAAATGGTCAGAAATACGTCTGTAAGTAAATTAAAAAATTAA
The DNA here is from genome assembly GCA_019049505.1 of Pachyrhynchus sulphureomaculatus. Classification (NCBI taxonomy): domain Eukaryota; kingdom Metazoa; phylum Arthropoda; class Insecta; order Coleoptera; family Curculionidae; genus Pachyrhynchus; species Pachyrhynchus sulphureomaculatus. The sequence goes on along the minus strand of CM032447.1, from coordinate 182,911,288 downwards.
ACGGACCACCATATCTATACGTATTTTGGGGTGCTTAAATCGATTATGCCAAAAGAATTGGCAAGGTTCTGAAATAACCTCAAAAAGACCAGTCTTTTTATTCACAGGTTGCTGGATTTAGATGAGTCCCTCGTTTCTCGCACACTGGATGCTTTATTAAAATGATTTCCCTCACACATCACCATCGCGATGCTGGATAACAGTTAGTCCCTTCGCCTCTCACCCCAATGGAAGAACTTTACAACCAGAATTCCACCCTAACATAACCTAATGCAAGAATTGTACTCCAAAAACTGCTATAGCCTAATGCAAAAAACTTACACCAAGAGCTTTACACCAAGAAATCTAAACCTGACACCAAGAACGCTAAACTTAACATAACTTAATGCAAGCAACTTGCACCAAAATCTTTACACCAAGAACTCTAAACCAAACATAGCCTAATGTAAGAAACTTACACTAAGAACTCTAAACCTAATATAAGCTAATACAAGAATCTTACACTAAGAACTTTACACCAAACACTCTAAACCTAACATAACCTAATAGAAGAAACTTACATTAAGAACGTTAAACTATAACCCTAACATAACGTAATGCAAAAAAAAACTAGCAGACCATATCTATACGTATTTTGAGTCGCTGAAAGCAAATATATCAACAAAATTGACCTACCCACCGCTTTTCACCCTAGGGGGGTGGTTTATCAAAGTGAGTCCCATCGCCTCTCACCTACGATGTATCTTTTTATGGTAATTCCCCTCGCCTCTCATCCTCAGGGTGTTTTATTTAAGTAAGTTCCCTCGCCTCTCATCATCGAAGTGCTTTATTCAAGTAAATTCCTCGCCTCTCACCATCGGGGAATTACTTTAATAAAGCATCCAGCGTGGTGACTCACCTTAATCCAGCAACCTGTGAATGAAAAGACTGGACTTTTTGAGGTTATTTCAAGTTCTTGACTTCATAGGTCAATTTTTTTGGTATATTCGGTTTAAGCACCCCAAAATAAGTATAGATATGGTGGTCTGTTCATTTAATTTTTTGATTTATTTACAGACGTAATTCTGACCATTTTTGATGTGTTTTTTGAAGTTATGTCAAAATGCTGACGAATTCTTACCTCAAAATTTATATACATATGGTGATTTGCTCCGTTACAGTTTTAATTTATTTGTAAAAGTATTCTTCATCATTTTGGGGGTATTTTTTGAGGTTATGGTCTTTGGGTAATGAGACAATTCTGACCTCGGATTCGTTTGTAGCACACTAAAAAACATATGGTATGGTATCTTACCTTTCAACTACAAAACTTTTTTTTTGTGGCCCTGTGTAATTAAAGGTGAAAATTGTGATAATTTTCGAACAATCTACACCCTGTGAAGAATATTCCAGAATTTTTGCAAAATTTTTTGATCAGTATTTTTCGAGATACGTGAGGGGGTCAGCGATTTTTGGCAATTTTAAAAAAAATAATGCAAAGAAAAGTGTGCGCAAGTATTACATTATATATATTTTTGAATTTGTGTTTTCACAAGCTTTCATTTGACACCCCACTTCGATGACCTGGTAATATATTTTTTTTTACTTCCGATTTCATCCCCCAAAACTAACCCTTTAAGTTAAAATTTAACCTTCAAAACTACACGGCTCTGATGGGGCCATCAATTCCCATATTAGTGTCAAATAGTTTCAAAGAAAATCAGGTGTGGCAGATAGACAGACGGACAGACACCGAAGTGATCTTATAAGTCTTCCGAACGGAACACTAAAAATAGGGTGCTTCGCCTCGGAATAATAATAAAAAAAAACATAATTTACTGTTAAATTAACTGAAACTAAAATACAACTTATAGAATGTATATATATATATATATATATATATATATATATATATATATATATATATATATATATATATATATATATATATATGTATATACAGAAGTACTTTTTATGGTGATTGCCAAAATATCACAACAATGTATACCTCTTAAACATTAACTTAATGGAAACCGGTTGTTAAGATTCGAATATTGATAACTGTATTCTCACCCTACGTAAAAATCTGTCAAAACAATCCCCCATATAAAATTTCACATAAAGACAGTTCACGCGCATCGGTAAGTGCACAAAACAAATAGAATCTACAACCCCCGCAGAGAAAATATCGTTCGAATGGGAAAAATACCAAAGATGGACCAAATGGCAACTAAAATATAAATAAAACAATCACAGGAATAAGATAGGGGTTAGATTCTCCCTGCGTAAATAACCCAGCCATTTTCAAAATAGTTCGTAGATATCAAACTATAATATCTTGATAAAAACAACAGGGTGGCAGTGTTAATTCTTTTTTCTCATCTAACCAAATCAAAGTTAATTTATACGATCTTGGTGACCAGTATCACTGGACTGCCCTCATAATTAGTCTTGGTAATAGAGCTATTGTTAAAAATTATACTTCTGATATTTTTTGATAGATATTTATTAAAATTTATAGTCTTGGAACTGTTTTCTGCATATAATAAGTAAGGGTAGTTTGGAAAAGAGTTAAGTTAAATTCTATGTCTTTCCGTTGATAAAGATAGTACTTAATAATTTCAAAATTATAATTACCTGATTCTCTTGAGAGGGTATTCTGGTCTAGCGGGTTTAAAAAATCGATTTTTTTTGCATATTTTGTAACTATTTAGTATAGAGAATATTTCTGCAAAATCATTTTGCTCGATTCACAATTAATAAAGTTAGAGCACTATAAAGGAAGCGACATCCGGCACGTTTATTGCTCGGGCAGCGAGTACATGTACTCTCGTCTCATTTGGTCGGGGCGGGGCTCGTCCGATTTAACTCGAGAAGAAAGAGCTCATTATAGGAAAAAATCATCAGCCCTGCATGATTCTTTTTTGAGTAACAAGAAGGTTTACTCTATGAATCTGGAATAGCTGATTGATCGTAAGTAAAAGTGCACTCTCTGTAATCAATATACAAAACTTTAAACGCGTTTATCTCGAAATCACTTTTTCAAATTAGCGTCCATGATATCTCAAAAACCAATTGAGCAATTGAGTCGTGCTTGTGCACAAATCTCAGCATATATGTGGCTATAGCCTCCATCTCAATGAAGTCAAAATTTTTTGTTTCTTACTTTTTACAGCCCTTCAAGGGTGAAAAAAATGGTCAAAAATCGATATTCAATTTTCTACATGGATCCATTTTTTACATTTTCACTTTTTTCTTTTTTATTCTGGTACTGGTTATAGTGACATTCCTTTTAATTAAGAATATCTTTGTTTTTTTTTTGTTTCAGATGAATAGAACTGCTGAAGTAATGGTCGCCATCGAGCACCGTTCTTTTCATATAATTTTAACATTGGTTATTTGTAATTGTTCCGTAGTATAGAAATTGGCAAACATATTTCAAACATATATAAACATATTGTAAAAAATCATTTTGCAATAACCCTTATATTTTTCTCTCAAAAAATCGCAAATTGACAAAAACAGCGGTAAACCAGCAATAGATATCAAGCTGAGCAATATAAGACCAGAATATAAAATTTTATTGGTGATTAAACCGTTAATAATAAAAAATAATTTAAAAATTTTAAACAATGTTTACTTTTCTACCTATTCCAAATTTTTTAAATGCTGGATAATATGAAGTTTTAAATTCATTGAAAACTAGGTCAGTCATCAGTTTAGATTAAAAATTGTAATCTGTCTTAAAATATTAAACGACAAACTAAAAACAATTCTGACTTTAAAATTAATCTGTCTAGTAATTTTGCAATATCAGCAATATAATATATAATACGGAAAAAAAATTGTGACTAATATTTAAATTTTGATGAATACATAAAAAAAATAGTAAAAACGCATATTTTTATAGAGAGTTTAACAGACCAATTAGGTTTATCGTTTGAAGATCTCTTTCTATTATTTTCTATTCACCACTCTTGCCTTCCAATTGGTTATCCCTTTTTCCTATAAATGTTTTTCCACGCCTGTATAAACTAGTAAATTATTGGTTTTCCATATAGCATTTTTTTTCTTCATTGCTCCTTCTCTCCTATTTCTCTCCCACTTTTTCCATCCCAAATATCCTCCTTAGTATTCTGCTCCCATATCTCTGGCTGTTCCTTTTCTTTGTTGTTCAAAACCCATTTGTCACAGCCACACGCTACTGTGGTATTTTTGTCTTTCTAGAGACATGTTTCGATCTTGAAAAGAACGCCAAACTTCCAGCACATCTATCTCCTTGCACTATTCTCGATTCGATTTTGACATTGCTATCATCATATTCTTTAAGCCATGCCCCTAAGTAAGTAAGTACTTTTTCTATTTTATTATAACGTGCTTTAACTTATCCTAATTCGGAATATCTAATTTTTTGTTTAAAAAAATAATTTTAACGTCATATTTAAGAATTGTAAAGAAGATAGCTAGACACCGATATCCGAAGTATTAATAACAAGAAAATTTTGATTAAAATTCTAGATCTAAGAACTGAAATTGGAAAAAGTACTCTTAACGACTAAAAATAATTTAGTAAAGACCTATTTCATGGATATTCTCGGATTCTAGTTCAATATGTCGTACTGGGCACACTCTGTGTAATTACATGTCATACAATTTACATTGCCTCAAGAACAGCAGAAATTTCTGATCGAGTAATATATATTTTGCTCTAGATTAGAGCCTCATAAATTGGTAAGTTATGAATTAAACAAGGGAACTGATGATGATACAAATGATAAAATCTGAGAACATGGACTACAAGTTTGTGTTTATGTGTCAAAAACTAGCATTTCTGAAAGATTTTAAACAGCTGAACTGGATTTAACTTTGCAAATGCTCTAGGTTTTTAATAAAAATTAACACAAACGGGAAGAAAAATAATTATTTTGGCCTTATTTTCAAAAAAAGTTATTACACGAAATATAGACTAAAAATAACTAAAATTAATTTTATGTCCAATTAAAAAAGGTATTATTAGTTCCATTTAAAGATAATGTAAAACTGTTCTCTATATAATTTTTCATTCTAAAAATATAACAGATTTCTAACAAAATATTGTTCAACTTTACAAGAAACTCATTATTAAAACACTTTTCTTTTTGCAAATGAAACCAAAACGGAGAATATTTTTATTTTTAGGTTTAGATTCATCTTACCATTTTCTAGGTTAATTTTCGGTTCTTTTTATTGATTTATTGTGTTTTTTAGGTTTTGCATATGCATATATATCGTCTTTTCTTAATGAATTCTTAGTCCTACGCTTTTTGCTTTCGCTTCCAGATTCCTTGTCATTCTACCTACTTTCTTTTTTCCCTTGTAATAATATAACAATGTCATAGGCATATGCCAAGCACTGCCGGCTTTTATATAACTGTCTTCGATTTGTTCATACTCCAGGGTCTCATTTCTAATATTACATTAAATAATGTAGTAGAAAGAATGTAACCCGGCCTGAGCTTCAATGTAATTTTAAAAGGCTTCTCGTTTAATCTTAACTTTACCATTCATATTGGCTAAGGTAATTTTTACCAATCTGATAATTTTCATCTAGTTTCTTAGGTTCTACATGGCTTCATATAATTTGCCTTATTTATTGTCCCATAAGCACGCTGAAAATCTACAAAAACTACGTATAATTTTATTTTGTGTTAATAGCAGATTATTTGCAATTCCTTTAGAGTGAAGATTTGATCCATCACCGAGCGACTCTTCTTGAATTCACATTTATATTCGCCTAAGGTTCTGTATATTCCTTACTTATTTTTTATAACTTATTAACTTATTCCGAATTGCTATGGAAAAGATCTTCTACGTCGTATCCAAAAGTGCTATTCCCTTAATATTCTTACATTACCACCCTTTTTATGTAACGGTATTAAAACAACATTCTTCCAAGCTTGTGGATTGTTTCCCTTTGCCATACTATATATCCTTTATTAATTTATATAATTTCTTTTTTACCGTTTCTTTCCATTTTGTAATTAATTCTGCCACTATTCCATTTTCTGGACTTCTTCCAACCTTCAATCGAATTTTTCTCTTTCTGCTTAGGTCGGTGATGTTACATCTTCCTCTTCTCACTCGAAATCTACCTTTCTGATGTTTATTTTCTAGTTTTATTTTATACTAGCCGGGCCCGCGGCTCCGCTGGCGTGGACTTGATTCACTACTATCAAATATCTCCCATTATTTCTCCTTGTCTCCTAATATTTCTCCTTATTTTCCATTATCTCTACATAATTTCCATTATCTAGGCTTATCTCTGCTCATCTCCCATTATTTCTCCTTATCTCCCTATATTTCTCCTTATCTCCCATTATCTCACCTTATTTCCCATTATCTAGGCTTATCTCGACTTATCTCCCATTATTTCTCCTTATCTCCCATTATTTCTCCTTATCTCCGATTATCTCACCATAACTCCCATTATCTAGACTTATTTCTGCTTATCTCCCATTATTTATACTTATCTCCCATTATCTCACCTTATCTCCCATTATCGAGGCTTATCTCCACTTATCTCCCATTATTTCTCCTTATCTCCCATTATCTCACTTTATCTCCTATTATCTCACCTTATCTCCCATTATCTAGGCTTATATCGAATTATATAGAACATATATTATAAATAAATTTATAAAAACACATAAATCGGATAAGTGGTTCTCGAGTGATAAGCGCACTAACGGACAGACAGACAGACAGAGAGACGTTGCATTTTATATATATTGTATTCTTGGCTACATGATATTGTTCCATATTTAATGCTTTAGGGAGTGTATTGCAAGAGAACGCGCTAGCGGCAAACTTTTCTCCGACTTAATTCACTATTATCGTCACTGCTTATTCCTTATGTCACCTAATAAAATATATCCTAAAACCTGGCCAGAGAACATACGTATGTTTAAAGAAAAAGCACGTAACTCGGATAAGTAGTTCTCCAGTGATAAGCACACTAACGGACGGACAGACAGACAGACGGACAGAGGGACATTGCATTTTATATATATTATAGATATTCTCTGCTACATAATATTGTTCCATATTTAATGGTTTGGACTGTGTATTGCAAGAGAACGCGCTAGCGGCAAACTTTGTCCGACTTCATTTACTATTATTGTCACTGCTCATTCTTTATCCTACCTATCGTAATAAAATAAAGCCTATAACCTGGCCGGAGAACATATGTATGTTTAAAAAAAAAAAAGTACGAAAATCGGATAAATGGTTCTCCAGTGATAAGCGCACTAACGGACAGACGTACAGACAGAATACGTTGCATTTTATATATATTATAGATGTAATAAAATGTATACCTATAACCTGGTCAGAGAACATATGTATGAATTTAAAAAATCACGTAAATCGGATAAGTGGTTCTCGAGGGATAAGCGCATTAACGGACAGACAGACAGACAGACAAACATTGCATTTTTTATATATATTATAGATATAGATTATTATTATTATTATATAACCTGGCCAAAGAATATATGCATGAATTTAAAAAAAGACAGGTAAATCGGATAAGTGGCTCCCGTGTGATAAACGCACTAATGAACAGACAGACAGACAGAGAGACATTGCATTTTATATATATTATAGATTATACAATACAGATGTTCTTTGCTACATAATATTGTTCCATATTTAATGGTTTAGCCTGTGTATTGCAAAGGCACGCGCTAGAGACCAACTTATTTCCGACATCATTCACTATTTTACGTCACTGCTCATTCTTTATGCTACCTATCGTAATAAAATATAGCCTATAACCTGGCCAGAGAACATATGTATGTTTTTTTAAAAAAAAGTACGTAAATCGGATAAGTGTTTTTTTCAGTGATAGGCGCACTAACGGACAGACAGACAGACAGAGAGACGTTGCATTTTATATATATAATAGATTAAAAAATTCTTTATTATCTCTTATTAGTCTCCCACCCTTATGCTTATAGAATATCGATTTATTTTTGTATTTTAGAGGTTTTTAATTCCTCTTTTACTATAATGCTCTTCCATGGTTTTCAATTTAACTTTTCAATAGGTTATTTTCGATTTTCTATATTAATTTTTTGGTTTTATTTGTACTGCCTTATAACTTTCGATAGCTTCCTCCTTTTTGCCGTGCAATATCTTCATCCTTGCTACTTGTTTTTTTTTTTTTTTTCGTAACACTCGGTAATCAGCCAACTAACTCATTTTCAGCCCTTCTTCTTTCCTATGGTATTTTCAGCTGCTTTTTTCAAAGACCTTTTTGTACCTATCCATCTTCACGCTCTGATAATAGTAATTGTTTTCATATATGTCATTTAAATCCTGTGGATATTGCCTGATGATCGGTACTTCTTTCGGTCTTGATACATGCTACCCTGCTTGTATATTGTTATCTTATTTTGTCTTTTAAATTCTATACAGATTGTATCTCTTACCAACCAATAGTCTGATCCATCTCTGCTCCCCTTAATGTCTTTACGTCCTTAATGCAGTTCTTGTTCTTATCTTGTATTATTTTGTTCATAGTTTTTCCATGAGGTGAAACCCACGTTTCCTTATGTTTAAAAATGTGCTCATTTGTGGGATTTGCCGGATGGTAATCATATTAGCTTTAGGTTATTTTGATTTGCATTGTCATGCTTACTATACTTGCTAGTTTTTGACTCAAAAACCTCTTCCTTTTCGATTTTTCATAAATATTTCCAATCATTTTAAATATCTTTATATTTAAATATTTATCATAAAAATTTTCAACTATTGCGTAAAACTAATTTTTGATATATTTTTCTTCGTCCTCTATTGGTGCATGAACATTAATTAAATTTATATTTTCCCTCAATCCATTAAAACGTAAATTATATATTTTTTCGGTGTAAATATTTGGACTTTCAGCTTAAATTTTTTTTTGCAAGAAATTAAGGTCCGAAAAAATTATTTATATAGCGGCTGTTAGAAAAGTATATATTTTTCTAATTTCACTATATCTATATTTATCTATCATTTTCCTTTTTTTTCTCGTTATATCCAGATAATCACTTTCTCGCTATAAAACTTCCCTACCATATAACTGAAAGAAAACTTAAAATTGTAGATTCTATTATTTTAGGCGGGCTGGATTACTGTGACAGTATTTATCATTAAAACATCAGTTGTCATAACACACAAAACCTGGTGATTCTACATATGAGTAACTAGATTTTCAGGTCACATGCCTTAAACATGCAGTTAACATTACTTGAAAAAATTCGACTACAGGCGCAAAATCCTCCTAACTTGATTTTTGCTTAAAGTAATTTTAACACAGTGTACCATCACTGCTCTGAAGAAAGTTTGTGAGTTAATCAAACTCAATAGGAACCATCTACGAATATACGCTGGTCTAGTGTATACATAAAATGGGCCTGTACCATGGAAACACAAACTGTAGATTATATAGTAAGAAAAGGAAGCAGGTAATCATATACTTTTCAATAGTAAAGCTTTTAACGGCAGAAGACAAAGTCTTTTTGGACAACCAAGTATGGATCCCGAAGAATATATCAACCAATCAGTATTAGACTTGTATAGGAGACGAGAGTGCTGAAGTGATCTGTACAAAATAAATGGGAGAAAATACAATAAATCCGGTGATGCTGCGGTATTGCTGAAGATTTAAATCAGACGGCTTCCGACAGAGAAAAACACAGAAACTTGACTTAATTGAATTTAATTTGGAAAATCTACTTATGAAATGAAAGAATCTTCAAGTAATTGAATTTATACAATAATTTATAACAGAATACTATTTAATCTAAAAAATTGAAGCTATGGCAATTTCTTTCTCTTATATCCTTTTACCCTTCCGGGTATCGGTAATGGTAATTTAAAAAAAAAACAGCCAAGTGCAAGTCGGACTTACGTAATTAGTGTTCCGTACGGTGATTGCTTTTAAAATAAAAAATTTCGTAACTCTAAATGAGTTTTCAACAAAGTGTATTTCTGGTCACGACTTTGAAATTTTTGTTTTATTTTTATATACCAGATAAATTATCAAAGGTTATGCCCTCGCGACAATTTTCACTCAATCTACACTTTGTGGTGAATATTTCAGAATTTTTTCCAAATTTTTTAATCGGTGCTTTTCAAAATTAGGAGGGATGACAGCGGCTTTTGGCAATTTTTAAAAAATAAAATAAAGAAAAGTGTGCGCAAGTATTACATTATATATATTTTTGAACTCGTGTTTTTACAAGCTTTCATTTGATACCCCACTCGTTGGGTACACTGGTAAAAAAAAATGTTCACTTCCAATTTAACCACCCAAAACTAACTCCTTAAGTAAAAATTTAACTTTCAAAACTACACGACTCTGAAGGGGCTATCAGTTCTTATATTGGTGCCAAATTTCAACTTTCTACGTCAAATAGTTTCGGAGAAGTCGGGTGTGACAGACGGACTGACACCGAAGTAATCTTATAAGTGTTCCGTACGCAACACTAATAACTATAAAAAATATATAAGCAGGTTTAGATCGAAAGAATTTTTAATCATTAATCAAAATATCACCAACTTGTGCAAACTAGTAGATTACTATTTCTATAAATTTCTTATGATGATTTTTTTTATGGGTGTAGCACACTTGCTGCAGGGAAGTCCCTAAAGCGCTACAGGAGCGACACGTGTGCGGAAAAAGCGATTCACGTTTTTCTTGGATCGCTGTAAATTATGGGAAACACAGTCCTGGGTAAACCATTCCAAAGGGATGATGTTCTCCATATAAAAGACTGCTTGAAGAGCGTTCTATGATGAATAACAAGCTGAACCTCATACGGATGTGAAGTATCAGTACGACGTGTACTTCTAAAATGCACCGCTCTGGGAGGAATTAAGCGGGCTATATCCTCCGAACACTCTCCACGAAAATACTTGTAAAATAGAATCAAGTCGCCAACCGTTCTTCGATGTTCCAGCGAATCAAGACCGCCGGCAGTTCGGGGTCTCCAATCAGACGAACACCCTTCTCTGAACAGAATCCAACAAATGCAGTGTATGTTTGGGAGCAGAGCCCCAAACATGGGAGCAGTATTCCATAGTTGGTCGAATTTGAGCTTTGTTAAGAATTAACAGTTGTTGTGGAGTGTAAAGCTTTCTGGTTCGAAATAATATTCCCAACTTTTGAGAAGCTCTCCTTGCTATGCCTGCAACATGTTCATGCCAGGACATATTTGCTCCCAAATTAACGCTCAACAAATTGAGTGACGATGCTAGGGAAATGAAGTGCCCCGACATAACTATGTCGGGTTCAGCAACGTTACCTTTTTTAGAAAAAACTGCCGCCTGGGTTTTTGTAGCGTTAAATTCCACTTGGTTACTGTCACCCCAAGATAGAATTTCTTCCAGGTCTTTGTTAAGTTGAATGACTTCCTGCTGTCTGATACTGCAATTTAATGGTTTTTATTATTGATTTTCTTCTATCAATATGTACATATATTAGTTTAATCATTTGCGTATTATTAGAAATAGAGTTCTTAATTATATTATTTTAGCAAGTACTAAGAGGCTATTTATTTGAAAGTAAATTATTTTTTTGACAGGCACATAGATCAAAAATTAATGTGTTTGCTTTTTTATGTATTATTTTATTCGTGTTTTTTTTTTAATTAAATGACATTACGAGTAAAAGAAAATTTGATTGACACCAAAAATTCAATTCTTATTATTTTTTTGCGGTTACCCTGGCAAGTTGCAGGAATTACTTTCCATTCTTTTAACACGCCGGAGCATATTCGAATTTCTCTCTTGAATAATTTTTTTTCTATTATTTCATGAAGTCTTTGGCATATAGTTTTAAAAAAGGTATACTCTAAAACGTGAAAAAATAAAAGATGTTGATAATTTTCATGTTTTTAAACCTTTTAATGTTGTCGCTACTTTCTAGAAGAAAAGTTCAAGATGTCTGTTGAGTTTAAATGTATCAGGTATACAAGTATGAAATGTGGATTTTTTTTTCTAAAAAAACATGTTAAATTCGGAATAATGACAAAAAGTGCTTTATTCAAAGTATGCTTCATCGCTTGTTATACATTTTTCCCATTTTTCGGGCAATTTGTGAATACCACGCCAGTAAAAATCTTCCCCTTCGTACGAACCAAAGCTCTGCTCAGCCAATGCGTGATCCATCGATGCAAACAAGTGGTAATTGGAAGGAGCCAAGTCTGGTGAGTAAGCCGCATAGGGTAGAACTTCCCAGCTGAGTGCTACCAACGTGTCGCGAACTGGTTTTGCCGTATGTGATGGAGCATTGTCATGAAGAAAAAAATGACTTTCTGTTGCCTCTTTCGGTATTCTGGCCTTTTTTCAAGCAGCGAATGGTTCAAATCGGTCAATTGTTGTTGGTAACGTTTAGTATTAACCGTTTCCCCAGGTTTTAATAGATCATAATAGACCACGCCCCTCTGGTCCCACCAAACACAGAGCATCGTCTTTCTGCCAAAGCGATTCGGTCTTACGGTCGATGTGGATGGTGTGCCTGGGTCTACCTATGATTTTTTGCACTTGGGATTCTCAAAATAAACCTACTTTTCATCCCCTGTAACTATACGATGCAGAAACGACTTCCTTTTGTACCGAGCGAGCAAAATGTCACACGCGTTTTTACGCTTTTCCATTTGCCTGTCGTTCAACACATGTGGTACCTATCTACCGGTCTTCTGAATCTTTCCCATCTCTCGTAGCCGATTGGAAACAGCTCAATTGCTCGGCGAGTTGTTTTTGTGTTTGCGAATCATCTTCGTCCAACAATGCTTGCAATTCCACATCTTCGTATTTTTTTGGCGGTTTTCCACGTTCCTTGTCTGCAACACTTTTGAAACACCGAAACCATCGTTCACACGTATCTTGCGATGAAGCATGTTCACCATAAGCTTCTCGAAGTAATCAGTATGATTCAACAGCAGTTTTCTTCAATTGAAAACAAAAACTTAATGCTGTCCGCGAATGATCTTTGTTCGATATAAATTTCGACATATTGAACACAACAACACAACACTATGCACATACTTTTCCAATTTATCACTCGTGCGCGTCTGACACTTGTTGATGACACAACAAAATGGCGCAGTGTCAAATCTTTATAGCACAAACTGCCTTGGTGCACCATCTGTTGTCTGAAATCCGCATTTCGTACTTGTACACCTGGTATATTGAAATTGTACTGTATGTAAGTAAGTACTAAGGCACAAACAATAACACTTTAAGCTGTATTTAAGGCTTAAATCAGATTATCTTAAATTAGTTTTCTAAATACGTGTCACACTTTCTTTAAAATTAAAAGACTTTTAGTTTAAAGCATTAATTATCTCAAAAACATAATTCCAATTTTTATTAGCACAACCCACGAGTTACGAGGATATCGCGAAATCGTACAAGAGCAGCGTCTAGGCGTAAGTAGCCATTCACAATGGTCTTGAATAGCTGTAAATTGTATTGGCTGGGAACCACAGGTCTGGTCATTTATTTCTAAACGTATGAGGTTCTCCATATAAAAGAATCCTTGAAGAAGGTGAAAGCTGAAATGACAAGCTGACCTCATACAGATAGGATGTATTGGTGTGACGTGTGTTCCTCATATAATATTTATAAAAACGAATAACTTTATGGGTGTATTCCAAAATAACACCTAAACAGTCCGGAATTATTTCTGCATTTTATATAATTTCCATATTACCAGTTCGAAATGAAAATCTAGAACTGTCATGGGCAGTCCTTTCTAAACGCATAAGGTTCTCCATATAAAAGAATCCTTGGAGAAAGTGAAGGCTGAAGTGACAAGCTAAACCTCATATGGTTAGGACGTATGATCGGTGACTTCACAAAACACACCCCAAATGAGTTTTCAACAAAGTTTGTTTCCAATCTTTACTGAAAACTGATAACCTTGAAATTTTTGTGTTTTTTTATATACCAGATAAATTATTAAAGGTAATGCACTCATGATAATTTTCAATCAATCTACACTCCTTGGAGAATATTCCAGAGTTTTTTCAAAATTTTTTGATCAGTAAACTTTTCGAGACAAGGGATCGAGACAGCGATTTTTCGCGAGTTTTTAAAAATAATACAAAGAAAAGTGTGCGCAAGTATTAAATTATATATATATATATATATATATATATATATATATATATATATATATATATATATATATATTTTGACTTTGACACCACCCTCGATGACATAGTAAAAAATTTTTTTTTTCACTTTTGATTTCACCCTCCAAACTATCCCCTTAAGTCAAAATTTAACTTTCAAAACTACATGGCTCTGATGAGGCCATCAATTCCTATATTATAACCAAATATCAACTTACTATGACAAATAGTTTCGGAAAATTCGGGTATGACAGACAGACGGACGGACACCGAAGTTATCTTATAAGTGTTTCGTACTAAAAACGAAAAATTTTATGGATTTGTTTATCTTGTTTTTAAATCGTTAAAAATGACATCAGTATATCCTAAATTCTTAATTTTTTATTTTGTTGGTTACATATTGAATATATGGAACCACATAGTCAAATAGAGTGACAAAGTCATGAGGCAATTAGGCATGACCCACACTAATTTATCTATACTTTTATAGATCTAATCATTTTTCAATGCTACTAACCTTACCTTAGAATTTAAAAGTTCTGTTCCGTCTTTCCCTTACACGTAAGCAGTTCCAACATAAATATTGAATGAGACTTTCTTATACGTAGGCTGTCTGAAAAGTTCTCGGCCTGGTACATAGATGGCGTTAGAAACTGTGAAACTATAATTCTATTGGAAAGTTCCATCCTTTATATAAATATATGAAAAATTTTATTTCGATCTGTAAATTCATTCGAGTAGAAGCAGCTGTTTAATATTGACGTGTCATTCATTTTTTTAAAACGGAAAAAATTAAATATCGTGTACTGATTAAAATATTTGTTTTGGATGGTTTAACATCAACATATTTTCATCCCAAATTGTTACAAGTGTATAAGGACACCTTACTTTCTACTGTGAAAAAATGGGCTGCTCTTTTTAAATCTGGTCGTACAAGCCTCGAAGGTGATCCAGGCAAAGGTCGTCCAAAAATTGCTGCAACACCACAAATCATTTAAGAAGTCCATGATATCGTGTTAGAAGATCGACTGAAAGTGCGTGAAATAGCTGAGGCCATAGGCAGCTCAAGAGAATGAATTGGAAATATTTTGCAGAAAGAATTACATATGAAAAGGCTTTGTGCAAGATGGGTGCCGTATTTGCTAACAATCGGTCAAAAACGCATTTGAATGCGTATTTCTCAAGCATGTTTGGATCGTTTTAAGCAAGATAAAATGGATTTCAAGCGTCCTTTCATGACTGTTGATCAAATTTGGATCCACCATTATACACCAGAGCGAAAAAAACCGTCGAAACAATGGATTGAACCCGGTAGAAGTGCACCAAAGAAGGCAAAGACGGTTCCATCAGAAGGGAAGGTTATGACAACAGTTTTTTGGGATTACAAAGGTGTTTTGTGGATCGATTATCTTCAGAAAGGTAAAACAATTAATTCTGAATATTATTGTAACCTTTTGGATCAATTGGATGCGGAAATTCGTGCGAAAAAACCTGCTTTAAAGAAGAAACGAATCATTTTTCAAGACAATGCACGTGTTCACACAAGTGTTTTGTGGATGGCAAAATTCAACGAATTAAAATACTTAAACATTCAGCGTATTCACCAGATTTGGCTCCTTCTGACTATTATCTGTTTCCAAACCTGAAAAAATTCCTGGCTGGAAAGCGATTGCAGGCTTGGGATGGATATTTTGCAAACCTTCCAGGATCACACGTTAATGATGGTACTGAATTACTGGGAAAACGTCGGAATAAATGTATTGAAGTTTCAGAAGATTATATTCAAAATTAAACATATTTCACGTTAAAAAAATTTTCTTTCATTGTTAGGCCGAGAACTTTTCAGACAACCCACTTACTAAAAAAAATTAATCCAAGCAACTGAAACCTAACATTATTTTTTAATACAGGAACTATGACAAGAATATATAACATCACATATTCAAGGTTATCCCTCAAGCATCCTTCCAACCCCTTTAACAGCTTATATGTTCAAGGAAGGTGGATTTTTGCACGAATCTCATGTCTCCCTTTGACAAGGGAAGTAAAAAACAAAACTAATTAAGAAAGTTTTTAGATTATCCAAATAGTTTTAGGCTAGCAAATTTACATCCCAACTGCCAATCGACAGATGCACAAAAACCAAAAATTCATTGTAATTGAAATGAATCCGTTGTGCACTCAAATATTCAATGTTTGTTTCCAAAAATTCACCCGCTTAAAATGGCAAACCTATAAAAATCCTTCACTTTTAATAATTTATAATTTACACGGTATTAACAGGGTTTGAACAGATGTAGGCCAAAAGTCAACCGCACAACAATAGTCGATAAGTGATTTATATCGCTTCATGCATTGAAAAAGTGACCCTTGGTCACTTACACAAAGCTCCAATGTCAAAATTTATCAAGTAAAAATTTAATATGCGCCCTTTTCATTGTCCCAGTAATGGGTATGTTTTGTTTGTCACGACCCTGAGGGTTAAAATTTTTGACCCTAATAATTGTAGCGTGGATAAACATATCGGCAATTTTTCAATACTTTTCGGAAGTTTCGGACATTGTTCCGTTTTTGATGTGTTCACTCAAAGAATGGTGAAAAATGTCGTTTTCCAAATTTATTGCCGATTTTAATGGGTTTTCGTTTTAATGAGTATAACGACATTTCCCACGGATTTTTTTTCTGGGATTTTCTCTTTCCTTAAAGAGGACTTCATCTGTATCCAAATGAATTTAATTAGATTAGGAGAAGTAAAATCTAAGGAAGTTTTACAGGTCCAAATAAAAAGCCCTTAAGCTGAGAGCTACAAACATTTTTTGTACGCTTTAAGCTTTTTTTTAAGCGGTTTAAATACTATAAATAAAGTTAAGTAGTTTTGTATTTTTGTCAAGCCCTTTTGAAGAATTTGGATTTATCAAAAGAAATTGATAAATATAATAATAATAGTTGATACTTTGGATAAGGATTTAAGTTTTGGGGCATACAGCCTTTTTGCTGCGTACTTTACCGGGCTCTACAACAGAAAAATCCTATAAACTCTGTTTAATTTAATCAACTGCCCGTAACATGGACGCAGTTATTAATGTAACCGCTGATGTAGGAATAAATATAAAAAGTAACAGGTTAAAGAAAAAAATAACGGGCAAAGTGCAAGTCGGACTTACGCAATTAGTGTTCCGTACAGTGATTGCTTTTAAAATAAAATAAAATTCTTACCTAGGTTAGTTAATTAGGTCCCTCACATGCACATATTTTAAAATTCAATATATATTTTCACGTTTTTTCTTAGTCAATAATATATAGTAGTTTTAGCTTCTTAGCTACCTAATAGCCAATAAATGAATCTAGTCTTGAGACTAATTTCAAGTGCGAGTATAAGTGAAATCAGAAAAAATATTTCAAATGCAGTTGCTTATATCAAATAAATTTATTCAAAATCTATCAAATAGCACGTTTACATTGCAGCCAATGGACCATTATCTTCGATTTTACGCAGCTTACTTGGAACGCCATCCATCAGACGTTTGACAACCAAGACGTCGTTTTCTTCCATCTTCCTCTTTATTCTATCAAGTGGTTCTGGGATTCCCAACCATTTTCAGAAACTTTACGTGAAAGTATTGCCCAAAATCTTTCAATTGGTGGTGCTTGTGGAACATTTGGTGGATTGTCATTTTGGGGTACAAATTTAATTTTTTGACTTTTGAGCCATTCTTGTGTTTTTTTTGCATAATGTTAACGTGCAAGGTCTGGCCAGAAGATTATTTTGACGCGCGTATAATTTTTTTTTGATAAACTGCTTCAGTTTAGGAAAACATTTATTAATATACACATCAGAATTGACTGCAACAGCACTGCCTGGTTGGAAATATGGAGCTGAAATACCTTTCGATGAAACGGCAATCCACATAAACATTTTTGGTTCAAATTTCATTTTGCCGGCGTATTTGACGTCATCTGGTGCTGCTTCATAATCGTCAGTGTATTAGAAGGAATCATTTCCACTGTTCGAAAATGTGAAATATTTTTCATTATCCATAACGATGAATTTCCCATGTGTGAAATGCTCAACACGAAGTGTACGGTACGGCTGTCTTGCGGTGTATCTCGGTGCCTTTTTTACGTTTTCGAACTTGCACATTATTTGTTTTCAAAATTCGATGCACAATTCATTGTCAAACACCATATTTTGTCGACAATTTTCTCTGCGATTGCCCAACTTTGTCTTTTGCTCTTGACAGGGCAGATGGCCGATGGCCGGATTTTTTTTTTATTTCTTGGTTTTTTGCCTGCACAGCAATAACGCAAAACACGAAATATGGTGGCGCGAGATACTGGCTTATCTTCAAACGCTTCGAGAATTTGCTTCGTGGACAATTGTCCGAACAAGGAAGCAACGCACTTCCGTAAATTCAGCTTGTATGACATTTCCAACGCGAATAATCAAATGCGCAGATTCTGAAATTAGAGTAGATATACCGTTACACCTTCAGCGTAAACAACAGCGTACCCTAATGCCTAAATTATAAATAAAATAAAATTATTTTGTCTCTGTACTCGGTACCTATCCGTCAGTCATCATGAAAATTTATTGGATCAGCGATTGGCCAAATGCAGTATTGTACTGAAAAGTAGATGAGTATATTACTGCACCGAATACTTATTGATATATTGTAGCTCTTAAACCGGTTGCATTCACATCTTTCCACGAAAAAACCTTCACCATATTGTTAAGACATATTTTTTTATACCAGATAAATTATTAGACGTAATATACTCGTGATAATTTTCGCTCAATCTACTTTTTATGGAAAATATTCCAGAATTTTTTCAAAATTTTTTGATTTCGAGATATAGGTGGGTGGGGGAAAGCGATTTTTGACCTTCTTTTAAAGTAATATGAAGAAAAGTTTGCACGAGTGTAACATCATATATATTTTTGAACTCGTATTTTCACAAGCTTTCATTTGACATCCCATTCGATGACCTAAGATTTTTTTTTCACCTCCCTCTACAAGTGAAAATTTAACTTTTAAAGCTACACGGCTTTGATTGGCTCATCAGTTCCTATATTTGCGACAAATTTCAACTATCTATGGCAAATAGTTTCGGAGAAAATCGGATATGATACCCAGACGGACACAGAATGGATCTCATAAGTGTTCCATATTGAACATTAATTAACAAACAAAAATAAAATGGTATGCGGACATTAACGCCATTTTCTCGTGTGATAAATTGGGTGCATTTAAATATATCTAGTAACGCATTGTTTTGGACGATTTTGAAAGTGTGCATTGTTACTTCATACGATTTTTTTTCGTGCACCTACAAAACAGTAAAAAATAGTTGCCAGGTTAGTAGAAAGATTTTGCAACACTTATTTTGGTAGGCCATTGTCTTTATCTTTATTTAAAGCATGTGCCCACCGTTTGGAGCTTGCGCAGTAGTAAAGGGAATAAATTAAGTATAAGGACTCAGCTGTCATTATTTGAAGCATGCGTCCACCATTTGGAGCTTGCGCAGTATTATAACAAAATAAGAGAAACCTTTATTAAGGATAACGATTTCCCTTATTTAGGAACTTATAAGAGAGGTTATTTAAAGTTCGTTATTCTAATCGCTATTTATGGCAGGGCCTGTTTCCTACTTAGATATACAAACCACTAAGAAAATACACTAAAATTGACATGATAATCTTTTATTGCAAATAATACTGACAACCGACAACCGTTGATTGGTGTTCAGATTATGTTCGGATTTTGCAATATTTGGGACAATCGCATTACAGTGTGTGTAATGTTAATTTCAAAAGAAAATTTATTTATCGCACATTCGTATTACCTTGGAAATATTGAAAGAAGTGATAGAAACCTAGTAGACACAACTTTAATTTAGAAATTTATGTTGACCCATCAAATAATAATAATCGGTGTGCTGAGCCATGAATGAAAAAAAGTTTATAGAAGCTGAATACTAACCTAACCTTGCAATTCCTTCGCGTTAATACTGCGCATGCTTTAGATAGCGATAAGGACAAAGATATGTGAAAAATAAGCGTTGCAAAATCTCTCTAATATCTACGATGGTGCCATAATATCCAAAGACCTTGATAAATTTACTCAGTGAAATTCAGTATTCGTTAAAAGATGCACACCTACTTATTTGACAATCATTGAAATAACCTAAAACTATTAGTAGTTCTTTATACCGTTTCTCCGTACAAATTAAAAATATGTTTATACATATTTATTTATAAATTATACAAGTTGCTTCACACATTTCTCTTAAACATAACAAAGATATTTTGTAAATCTTTCCGAGGTATTTATTGATTCAGTTTCCAATTTGGTAATATATTTTTTATGTGTTTATTTATATTTTTTATTAGCATTACATAAATATCGGTTGTTGCGACACCGATACATCTTTTTTTATGTAACATTAAAATAACGAAACCTAATGAGATTTAAATAGGTCAACAGATAAAAAATTGTAAATATGTTTATGAAGTTAGCACATTTCTTACAAAAATAACATTTCGAATTGGAAAATTTAGGTATTTTGGTTCGTAATTTTGTTTTCTTAATGTGTTTTATAATTTTAATCAGGGTTATCGCTTTTCGATTTTTGGTGCGAGGACTTTGATCGATTTTAATGCGCTAATGAAATAAAATAAAATTTATAAAAAAAACTAATTCCGTTGTTAATTTTAGTTTAGAGTAATGATGTGTAAATAACATACGTTTTGTTCGTTTGGACCTTGATTATTAACTCATTTTATTTTAGGTTACGGCTAATATATACTAACTGATTTTTTCTGGATTTTAAATTTTTATAAATTAAGGTTTCAAGGAGACTACGTTGGTGTAGTAAACAGTTTTGTTTTTTTAAAAAAGCAATAGTATTAATGAAAATTTAAATAGTGGGTTGGTCCAGATCAGCGTACTAGTGTAGGTTAACATGCTAAAAGGCAACGAAAATATTTTACAAAATATGCCTTTTTTATTTGGAACAGAAACTGATAACAAAGAGAATGAATTTGAGGAAAGAATGCATTCATCCGATTAGACATAAACAAAAAGGTATTTTCTAATTATTTAGCTACAAGCATGTTCCGAAGTTAAATTAACAGCAGTATTTTTTACAGCTCTTGTTAATTATCAAAATCAATCAGAATACTTGTGAACGCATCTGCTTCTGCAGTGTTTTTAGATAAGACAAATGATATTCTGGCAGCACGATATTCATCATATCCCATATATAGCACTTGTGCTTTCTGTAACGAGCTTAACAAGATAACGCTTCAACTCAGCGTCCTAAGAAACTTCAAGTGAGATATCATTGTCGACATGCTCAGTGCGATGGTAGAAGGTTTTTATTTGTAGCATCATAATCCAGAAACTTAGGTTTGTTGTCGATCATATTGATTTCATTTGATATCTCATCTTCAAACATACTCGTACGAAGTAGACTCCTCTGTAGATAAAACAAAATGATATTTTGGTTGCTATTTTGGGCTAAGGGCTCGGCTGGTTGATTGTACTGACTTTTAGTGTATTATCCAGAAGTGTAGTGTTTTTCACTCTACAATACGTATAAGGTGGGAATGAGTGCGAGTTTACCGTAAGTAATTTAAATTATCTATATCAACTATGCCACCAGTTAGTTTATCAAATAACATAGATGCCTAGTTTTCTTCCAGATACGACTTTCTATATTAGACTTAGATACAATTTTTGGAAATTCGCTTGGGCCCACTGAGGACTTTGACTCAGTGGCCTAGCGAGATTTGAAAAAATTACAGAGTATGCAGAAAATCTCGTTCGACAGCATACCTTGAAGATGCCAGGTGATTATTGATGCAGGAGGCGATTAGACAATTTACTAAGGTAATTGCGCCGTTGTTAGCACACCAGACAATACACTGATGGGAAAAAATGTTCTCAAAACACATTTTTTCAAGAATACGAGCGGTCATGTTCTTACTTGACACACTGTGTACATGTATATATATATATATATATATATATATATATATATATATGTATATATATATATATATATATATATATATATATGTATATATATATATATATATATATATATATATATATATATATATATATATATATATATATATATATACACACACATATATATATATATATATATATATATATATATATATATATATACATATATATATATATATATATATATATATATATATATATATATATATATATATATATATATACATATATATATATATATATATATATATATATATATATATATATATATATATATATAAATCTAGCTCCTTGCTGGCCAGGTTAGAAACTTTTCCATCCAATTGTATATTTCCATTGATAAAATATAACTTTAAAAGGTGGCCAATTTCATGAACAAAAAAAAAACCTTGTTGATAAAAGTATTACTCCCTGTTCTATATATTGTACGATATTTCACAGCACATAAACAGTTTAATTACTGATTCCAAATCACTAGGAATTTCAATATTATATAAGAACTAGCCGTGCCCGCGGCTCTGCTCGCGTCGACTGGATTTACTACTATCGTCAGGGCTTATTCCTTATGTTACCTAACATAGAACATATATATTTTATAAAAAAAAACACGTAAATCGTAAATGTATATATATATATATATATATATATATATATATATATATATATATATATATATATATATATATGTATATATATATATATATATATATATATATATATATATATATATATATATATATATATACGAGTATATACATATATATAATGGAATGTGAATATGTCGGGATACTGGTCTATAAGAGAAATACTCATTAACTCTATATTTCGCTGATATTTTTCATCGTCATCAGGAGTGCAAAACTAAAATTAAAAGCTGTATCTTTAGCAAGCCCACATACAAAAGCCAAAAAAACCTACCAAACCGGAGCAGACTACATTAGAAGAGGGATCACAAAACATACATGAACTGAGAAAAAAATTTTTACTTTTACACCCCTGATGAAGCTGAAAAATATCAGCAAAATATGAAGTTATTATAATAACAAATGCGTATTTTTCTTATAGACCGATATCTTGATATATTCACATTCTATTTATAAATTATTATGGTCGATATACACTTACTAATATTATATATATATATGTATATACATATATATATATATATATATATATATATATATATATATATATATATATATATATATATATATATATATATATATATATATATATATATATATATATGTATATATATATATATATATATATATATATATATATATATATATATATATATATATATATATATGTATATATATATATATATATATATATATATATATATATATATATATATATATATATATATATATATATATATAGTGATCATTTCCTAAGACAGTAATTTTATCACAAAATGGAAATACCATGGATTCTCTACATATAAATTATCCAAATGCTAAAATTCTCATTCAAGTACACTTCAACGCACATAATCTCAGCTTTACCAGTTTAAACGTTGAAATGCTAATACCAGTAATAAACAATGCTGAATATTTTGCAGATAGTTTTTGGCTGTTTTCCTGCTTGTAATAGAGTAACCAGAAGGTGTATCTATTGTTGAAACCTCCGTTCAATCAGTTCTCGTATTCGGTAACGTATGAGTTGCCCAAGAAAATATTGGTATATGTTCTATGTGTAATGAAGACCTTTGTTTTAACTTGCCCATAAACGCTGGCGTATCTGCAGTTTGAGCTATTTTTTTTCCAAATAAATTCTCTAAGTGCTAAAATGGAAATGTGTGTAAAATAGCTTTTGGTAGATTTTCCTAAATTATTATGTTATAGTTCTTAGCATCTTATTTCAAATTCCTTTAGAATTCGACAAGATTCTATTGATTGTTTACAAAATACCAGAATTAAATTCAATTTTTCAAAAACTTTAAGGTTTCTAAGGAAAGAAAATCGTTAGGCTTTACATATTTACAGGTTCCTATAAATAAGTTCAAAAATGTTAGGATTATTGGGGGCCGATCCTTGGAAACTTAGTTCTATGGAGCATTTTACCTGGCAGAGAGTGTAGTTTGTTTGCCAGAGTTCTATAAAAAGAATAACTTTACTATTATCGCGAGGTGAAAATGTAGCGTTCAGTATCATTTACACTACATAAGTAAAGCCCAAAGTAGTCAGTTGATCAAAAAAATGGGTGCGGAACTTTGATGAAATTGATTTAACTTTAAGTAAAACTTCGGACAGGGCGACCAAGGACATCGAGAAGTAGAGTAAACGTAGAGTGCGTTAAAGCATCAGTTCGCGAGAGTCTCGGCTTATCAATATGCAATAGATCAAGTGCAGTAAATATGAATAGCTAATATAGTTTAGAGGCTCAGCTTCGTTAATCAAATATTTGAACGACTTTACACGTTTACCAACATCTTATTCTCGGAGGAGGCATATAATATACACAATAACAGTCGATAAACTGTGGCGGCGCGGCGGCTTGTGACGGCCTGTGGCTCCGTGGCGTAGTAACTTGCTTGCGGTGCAGAAAGGCTCGGGTTTCAATCCCAGCAGGTCAGTATACTTTATTTATTAATTTATTTAAGTATGTTTGGTCTGGTCACGTACATAAGTAGTAGTTGTTTGCAGAAATGCAATAATGTCCGTGGAAGTACTACCGTGTTTTCTAAAAGGAGCTGTGAAATTCAAAAATGTGTGTTTCGGCACTTGGACAACGTTGACGGGTATTACGACATCTCCACGTATATTCTCAGGATATGAAAAAGGGTAAAATCCCTACTCAGGTGAGGAGGGAAACGATAAAAAAAAACAGAATTGGCGTTATTAGAGTCTAAACCCCGTTCCCTGGAACAATTGAAGGAAAGTATTCGAGAAGAAACTGTAGTGAGCACGCAAACGATGTGTCGAACACATTTAGATAACTTTATTTTTAACAAATAATTTTTCAAAGACTGTAGTTTGATATACAATAAAATAGTATAAAGAAATGTCTCTATAGCGAAAAATACATGACTTTTTCTTCTAACGAGAAAATTTATTTTTTCTTTTTTCATCATTTTATTTATTTAAATAAATTAGAAAATGTTACCAATTTTATTTATTGACCTAAATCCAAAAGGCATCCAAAAAATCGTGTTTATAAAAACGTAGCAATTAACCTATTTCTAAAATGTGCCTAATTTTATGGTGCCATTAAAAGTATTTAAAAAAATCGTAAACTGCTCCGCGTTGCACAATACATTTCCGAAAATAAACGCATCCCGCTGCGGCTGTGTTATTAAAATTTTCGAACCAGATGTGGTGATCTGTTAAACGGTAGCTTCGTTACTTTTCATTGATTTTTCAAACAACTTCATTATGGAATAGTATGAGGTGTCACAGTCGATGGTTGAATGATGGCTTCGTCACTTTTTTTGGCAAAAAATAATTAGTAGTAAAATTGAAAGAAACATTTTATAGTTAATTTTAAAGTCTGCGTTGTAGAACTACTTGTTAGGCCTTTAAAATTATATAATGGAGTTTTCAGTTACTTTCAATTTAGTAGCGTCATTATTTGCCGATACCTAAAAAAGGCAAGAAGACATTGCCAAATAACTACCGACCAGTCGCACTGCTTTCAATAATATCGAAAGTCATGGAAAAGGTTATCAATTAGCTTCTTCTAAAAATGTCTTAAAGGATTCCACATTATTAGCGATCACCAGTATGGCTTTCGTAAACATAGATCAACAGGAGATCTTCTGACTTATGTAACACATGTTTGGAACAACGCAATTGAACACTTTGGAGAATCTCGAGCGGTTGCTCTTGACATATTCAAGGCATTTGACTGTGTTTGGCACGATGGATTTTTGGCTAAGCTACGCTCTTATGGTATGTCTGAAAAGTTCTCGGCTCGGACATCGGCTACTCAGGCGAATATCCGCAGACAGCAGGGGGTCGTTCAATTTAACAAAGACTTGGAAGAAATTCTATCTTGGGGTGACAGTAACCAAGTGGAATTTAACGCTACAAAAACCCATGCTGCAGTTTTTTCTAAAAAAGTTAACATTGCTGAACCCGACATAGTCATGTTGGGGCACTTCATTCCCCTAGCATCGTCACTCAATTTGTTGGTCGTTAATTTGGGAGCTATTTGCTGCACGAACATGTTGCAGGCATAGCAAGGAGAGCTTCTCAAAAGTTGGGAATATTATTTCGAACCAGAAAGCTTTACACTCCATAACTGTTAATTCTTTACAAAGCTCAAATTCG
Source organism: Pachyrhynchus sulphureomaculatus (assembly GCA_019049505.1). NCBI lineage: Eukaryota > Metazoa > Arthropoda > Insecta > Coleoptera > Curculionidae > Pachyrhynchus > Pachyrhynchus sulphureomaculatus. The sequence goes on along the minus strand of CM032447.1, from coordinate 182,884,831 downwards.
ACCAACTATGGAATACTGCTCCCATGTTTGGGGCTCCGCTCCCAAACACACTGCATTTGTTGGATTCTGTTCAGAGAAGAGTTGTTCCTCTGATTATAGACCCGGAACTGACCGGCGGCCTTGATTCCCAGGACATCGAAGAACGGTTGGACTGGAGTCTGTTCTACAAGTATTTTCATGGAAAGTGTTCGAAGGATGTAGCCCGCTTAATTCTTTCCAGAGCGGTGCATGTTAGAAATACACGTCGCGCTAATACTTCACATCCGTATGAGGTTCAGCTTGTTACTCCGCGTACAACACTTTTCAAGCAGTCTTTTATATGGAAAACATCATCCCTTTGGAATGGCTGTATTTCCTACCGAGTGCAATTTACAGCGATTCAAGAACAACGTGAATCGCGTTTTTTTTTTCCGCACACTTGCCGCTCTTGGAGCGCTTTAGGGACTTTCCTGTAGCACGTGTGTTAGACCCATAAAAAAAAATAAAGATGCGAACTATCGAAACATTAAAAAGAACGGTCAAGTGCAAGTTGGGCTTGCGCAATTAGTGTTCCGTACGGTGATTACCTTTAAAATAAAAATAAAAATATATATTGGTACAAGAGCGACTCACCACCCGGTAATAGTAATGTAGTTAAAAGTATGTTATAAAAACCTTCACCACATGTCAAGGAACAGACTTATCATAGTTTTTTTTTTATACCAGATAAATTATTAAACGTAATGTACTCGTGATAATTTTATGGAGAATATTCCAGAATTTTTTCAAAATTTTTCGATCAGTACTTTTTAAGATAAGGGGTTGACAGTGGTTTTTGGCAATTTTTTTTAAAATAATATAAAGGAAAGTGTATGTAAGAATTATGTCATATATATTTTTGAATTTGTATTTTCATAAGCTTTCATTTGATATTCCACTTGATGACCCAGTAGTTTTTTTTTCACTTCTAATTACACTCCCCAAAAATAACCCCCTAAGTGTTTGTGAAGTTTGTGAACTGCTTTTTCCGCACACATGCCGCTTCTGGAGCGCTTTAGGGATTTCTCTGTAGCACGTGTGTTAGACTCATAAAAAAAGTAAAAATATAAGTTTCAAAACTACACGGCTCTGATCGGGCCATTAATTTCTATATTTGTACCAAATTTTAACTTTCTATGTCAAATAGTTTCGGAGAAAATTGGGTGTGACAGACGGACAGATGGACAGACAGACGGACATCGAAGCGATTTCATAAGTGTTCCGTACGGAACACTAAAGAGGAATATTTCATCATCATGATTGTCATACGTAAACAGACCTGTGTTATCTTCCATTTCAGATCAACGTAAATTATCATTATACCATACTATTAGATAAGTTTAAGAAAAAACACACGTTTTTTTACTAATTTTTATTTGTAATTAGCATGTGCTTCAGCTACGTCCGCGTGAACAACAGAATTTGCATTATTGAAATAATAAAGAATATAAAAAAAGTGTTAGAATTTCGGTTACTACTTTGCCCACTGCGTTTTCATCATTTATCGCTGACGTCCACTAAAACCGTTAAATACGGTCTTGCGGAATAATTTATCCTGCTTATCTACAAATGAAAATAAACTGCCTCAGAATTGAAACAGTTGTTTTTAAGTTATAAGTGAATAACTACACGTTCAAATAGAAAATGGATTATATAATATATAGATACAGGGTGGAGACCACGACATCATGGTGGAAGATTTAAAAAAAGGTGTCCAATTTGTCCTTAAGGCTCTTAAGTGACTGTTCAATTAATGTGCTAAGGCAGTTAGTCAAATTTTTACCAAATCCACCACACCACCACTCACACGGCAAGATAATTTTATTGCAACTACACCTGTTGAGAAAGCGAACTTGTTAGCTGAACTCTTTGCTTCACATTCTACTGTCGATTTCGAAGGAAAAACACCATCTACTATTCCCATAGTAGGATGCCCGATATTGTCTTCAAACAGCATATTATAAAACGTATTTTAATGAAGCCAGACACGACACCAAAAAAGCTTCTGGCGCTGACGGAATAGCTGCCATAGTACTCAAAAACTGTGCGAGGGAACTAACACCAGTTTTCTGTAGACTTTTCAACTTATCCTACAGAAAAGGAATATTTCTTTCTTGCTGGAAATGTGCCACAGTTCAACCTAAAAAAGGCAAGAAGACCTTGCCAAATAACTACGGGTCAGTTACACTGCTTTCAATAATATCGAAAGTCATGGAAAAGGCTATCAATCAGCATCTTCTAAAATATCTTGAAGGATTCGACATTATTAGCGACAGTCAATATGGCTTTCGTAAACATAGATTAACAGGAGATCTTCTGACTTATGTAATACATGTTTGGAACAGCGCAACTGAACACTTTAGAGAATCTCGAGCGGTTGCTCTTGATATATCCAAGGTATCTGACCATGTTTGGCATTATGGATTGTTGGCTAAGCTACGCTCTTCTGGTATGTCTTAAAAGTTTTATTTGTGGCTCTCATGTTTCCTCAGAGAGCATTCTTTACGAGTGAGAGTCAACGGATTTCTTTCTAACACCTTCACTATCAACGCCGGTGTGCCCCAGGGCTCCATACTGTCTCCTACTCTCTTTCTAATTTACATAAACGATCTGCTGGAAAAGGCCAGGAATCCAATCTGCAGCTTTGCAAATGACAGTACGCTTATCTCTTCATTCACTTTGAACGCTCGGATATCGGCTGCTCAGACGAATATCCGCAGACAGCAGGAAGTCATTCAACTTAACAAAGACCTGGAAAAAATTCTATCTTGGGGGTGACAGTAACCAAGTGGAGTTTAATACTACAAAACCCAGGCTGCAGTTTTTTCTAAAAAAGTTAATGTTGCTGAACCCGATATAGTTATGTCGGGGCACTCGATTCCTCTAGCATCGTCACTCAATTTGTTGGGCGTTAATTTGGGAGCAAATATGTCTTGGCATGAACATGTTGCAAGCATAATAAAGAGAGCTTCGCGAAATTATCATTTCGAATCAGAAAGCTTTACACTCCACAACAATTGTTAATTCTATACAAAGTTCAAATTCGACCAACTATGGAATACTGCTCCCATGTTTGGGGCTCTGCTCCCAAATATACACTGCATTTGTTGGATTCTATTCAGAGAAGAGCTGTTCGTCTGATTGGAGACCCGGAACTGGCCGGCGGCCTTGATTCGTTGGAACGTCGAAGATCGGTTGGCGAATTGAGTCTATTCTTTAACTATTTCCATGGAAAGTATTCGATGGATGTAGCCCGCTTAATTCCTTACAGAGCGGTGCATGGTAGAAATACACGTCGCGCGAATATTTCACATCCAGATGAGGTTCAGCTTGTTACTCCTCGTACAACGCTCTTCAAGCAGTCTTTTATATGAAGAACATCATCGCTTTGGAATAATTTGCCCAGGACTGTGTTTCCCACCGAGTACAATTTATAGCGATTCAAGACCAAAGTGAATCGCTTTTTCTGCACACGTGTTGCTCCTGTAGCGCTTCAGGGATTTCCCTGCAGCACGGGTGCTAGACCCATAAAAAAAAAGAAGGTACAACACCAACAGCTTGGAACAACGCCACTATAGTCCTGATACGTAAAAAAGGCGACACAACAGATGTTTCTAATTATACACCCATCAGCATCCTGTCTCATATATACACATTTTTTATGAAAATATTTGCAAACCGTTTAACACGGAAACTAGAGTTTTACCGAGTACATGAGCAGGCTGAATTCAGCGCAGGTTATGGAACTAATCACCACCTCCTCACAATCAAACTACTTATAAAAAAATATGTCGAGCATAACAAACCATTGCTTCTTACATTTGTAGATTACGAGAAAGCGTTTGTTTCAGTCGACCACTCTTTGAAGTACTTACTGAATGCCTTGTAGGTTCTTCTTCTTCTTTCTTATATGGTGTATCATATAAGTAGGCATACTGCTTGTTTTATTCCCATTAGGCCTCTTTGGATGTGGCTCTCCAGCATTCCTTCCACCTTATCGGAGGTTTGCTCCTAGTTCTTCTACCACAGGGTTTATTGACTTTGGCCCTTTGTACCTGTCTGTTGTCGTCCATCCGATCTACGTGTTTATTCCATTGTTTTCTTCTAGTTCTGGTTTTACTTAGTTCTTATAGATCTTTGTTGCGGATTCTGTCGTGGATAGTTTTTCCATGTATTTCCCTAATAACCTTCATTTCTATTCTCGTCATTATTTGTGCTATTTTACATGTGATAGCTCTTGTTTCTACTGCATACGTGAGGACGGTCTCACTGTTGTCTTGTATATTCTTATTTTACTTTCCACTGTGAGGTGTTTATTTTTCGATACTATATCCGTCAAACAACCTGCTATGATGCCTTCATAGACTGTTGTTTTACTTCCCTGTTTAAGTCTCCGTAGTTTGTTATTATTGTTCCCAGGTATTTAAAATTATTAACCTGTTCAATAATATTTCGATGGATTTCTAGCTTGCATCTTAATACATTTTTTGAAGCTACCATACATTTTGTCTTGGTTATGTTGATAATCGTGTTTAGTTTTCTCTCTTTCAAATTGAAGGCATGAAAGATCTTCTGAAGGTTGTCCTGAGAATCGGAGATGAGGACTGCATTATCGGCGCAGCAGATTTTGTGGAAGTGTGTGTTGCCCATTTTATTTTTGGAAGATTCTCCACTATTCTGTTCATGACGAGGTTGAAGATAAAGGGCTAAGTGAATCGCCTTGTCTTATTCCGGCGTTTATTTTTACTTCCTTGCTCGGTAGATGTCCCACTTTTATAATTGTTTTACATTCTGTGTTCATATCATGTATGATTTTTATTAGCTTCTGGTTTGCCTGCTTTTTTTGTAAAAATTTTATATCTGTTAATTGCACTCTATTGAAAGCTTGAGTCATGTCGACGAAACGTAGGTTTGTTAAATCCTTTAGCTTTTTCCATTATCTGCCTCACTATAAATATGGTATCTATGGACGATCGATTTTTGCGGAAACCCTGTTGTTTCTCTCTTATTTGAATACCCTTGCTCATTTCTTTCAGTATGATTCTTGTTAGTACTTTTAAGGTAGTATTTAGGAGCGTTATTCCGCGGTATTTTTCTGGTGACGTCTTTTGTCCTTTTTTGAATATTAGGATTGTTATGCTAGTTTTCCAATCTGTAGGTACTTATCCAAGTTTTATTATGTTTATAAAGAGCTGTACTAGTTGTTGATATAGGTTTTCTCCTCCATATTTTAACATGTCATTTGTAATGTTGTCTAGTTCTGAGGCTTTTCTATTTTTAAGACTTCTTATAATTCTTTCTGTCTGTTTTAAAGTTACTTCTAGACTTACTTCTTCCACTTCTTCGTGTAGATTCGAGGTATATAAATATCTTGAAACATATATACAACCACGCCACACTGTCGGTGATGCTCCACAGTGAATCAGAAGAAAGAGGTGTCCGACATGAGGATAGCAACTTCCCCAAACTTTTTATAACCCTTCTAGAATACATGTTCAAGAAGTTGGACTGGACCGAAATGGGCATCAACATCAATGGTGAAATACTTAATCATCTGAGGCTCGCCGGTAATGTTGTTCTGATAATAGATCACTTAGATAATGCTTATAACATGAGAAATACCCTAAACACAGTGTCGTCGCAACATATAGGATTGAATACAAACTTTGTAAAGATCCATTACATGACTAATTTAGTACTCAGTTATCCCATCTATGTTAAGTTGGGAATGTGGAATCTTGGGCACAATGACACTACTCAGTATATATCACCACTACAGCAAACACTTTACTTTTGCACTGAACGCGCGTTTCGCTTCATCAGGAGCGATGATTGACTGATTGAGTAGTAGTCTAAATGAAGCTAACATGGTTAGCGAAATGCGCGTCGAGTAAAAAAATAAAATGTCTGGTGTAGTGGTGATATATACTGAGTAGTGCCATCTATGTTAATGATAAAGAACTTGAACAAGCCACTGCTTATAAATATTTGGGGTATGAAGTCAAGATAGGCAGAGATCATCAAACTCATGAATTATACCGAAGAATCAGTCTAACATGGGCAGTGTTTGGGAAGTTACGTCATATATTTAAATCATGCATCCCGTTATCTTAAAAGAAAACCTTTTGATCAATATGTGCTATCCGTTTTTACATATGGGGCCGAGGCACCAACACAACTAAAATATCAATAAATCAAATAAGGGTAGCCCAAAGGGCCATGGTACGTTCCATGTTGGGCATATTACTCGGAGATAAAATTCCCACTGTTATTAAACAAACAAAATAACCGATGCAGTGGACCGGATAATGAGGCTAAAGTGGAAATGGGTAGGTCAAGTAGCGAGGACTCCGGACATTAGATGGACGAAAAGAGTGCTGAAGTGAAAATCCCGACAAAAAGCCTATAGAAAGAGTGGGAGATCCCCAAAAGATGGTCTGTCGATTTGAAACGAGCTGCCGGAAACTGGATTGAAGCAGCTCAAGACCGAAGCAATTGGGTTAAAATGAAGGAGGCCTGTGTCCAGCAGTGGATGTTGCAGGCTACGTGATGATGATACAGGATGCCTTACTAAAATCCTGATAAATCGAATAATTTTTTTCATAAGGCCACTGGGGGGGGGGGATATCTACATAACACAAATATTCAATATATCCTCCATTAGCTTGATGGTCTTAGTTCTGGTCCTGAAGCATTCGCACGCACACTGTAATATCCCAGCGGCGGATGTGTATCAATAGCGATTTTTAATATCATCACATTGGTGCCGCGATTGGTTGATGACGCTTTTAACTACGTTCCGTACGCGGTCCAAGAAATTCAAATCTAGGCTGTTAGGAGGCCAGAATTCTTTAGTCCCAAACATGTCGCCGTTATCTAAGAGCTAATTTTGGATCAAATATATCGTGTGGGCAGTGTTTCACCATCCTACCGAAAAAAATATGACCTTCTGGACGCCATAGTGCCTATCTAGGGCTTCACCACACTCGACAAAACAAAACGATTAATCTGAGTCCTCCGAAATCAGCGACTGAGCCATTTTAATGACTACGAACTTTCGAGTGACTTTTCCTCGCCGGCATACTGGAATCTTCGTTGGACTGTTCTAAAGCCGTACATTTTGCCACACAATCATACACGGTTGGTCTCAGGTATCCAAACATTCGATTTGTTTCCGTTGCTTAGCACACCGAGCAAATTCCTACGATGATCGCGGCTTGTCGATTATACTCCATACTTGGTTTCAACATCGCGGCCATTTTAAAGTTATGACTGTTTACTAGAAATATCAGGTTTTCTCAGGCCGCAACAACCTCTGGTGGAGTTATAATACGGTGGAAAATTTAAACTGGAACTGGTCTGGATTCTGGTGACGCGCCCTCTAGGTGTAAAAGTTAATTTGGTACCTTCTTTGCGTTAACAAAATGTCTAATTATTTATGAATAGACTATAACTCGATCTAGAAAATTCCCCATTATTTTCAACACGTTTTGGTAGTTGCAGCTGGTGGATTCTATGTATTTCAGTTGCCTCGATTAGGTATAAATCTACAGGTTTTTAGGTATTACTGTAAAAAATTAATAAACGTACATATTTATTTGGATTTGAGAATATCCAGAAAGACAACCAGTAATGTTTCCGACTTTAGTACTAATGTGGCATGGTTCTATATCTTAGTAATATAAACGAATGAATTGACACACTTGAAACTTAATTGACTATTAATGAACGGGAAATAATAATACCTAAAAGGCTTAAGAACAACAAATGGATCTATTTTATTAACATATCTTCTGGTGAATTCGACATTCTAGTACGTGGCCTCACCTCATGTTCGCTTTTGTTGATACCCAAGCAGTATGACCTTGAACTTTTACAGTAACTTTAATATGTGCAAAGTACTTTTCCTCGGTAATTATTACGTCTGCGATTTGTTGTCATTATGTACAATCAACATAAGAGATAATTAATTCGACACAAACAGCATGATCTTGAACTTCTCTAATGACCTTGAAAGGTTAAAATTGTTTATTTGGGTCAAACACTCACCAAAATAACTCATAATCGAAATTTCAGCCTTACCGTCAATGCAGGGGATTACAACAAATTTTCAATTTCGGATCTTGCTGAGATGTTGAAATGGTATTTTATTAATAATTTTGTGTAGCTTCCATGTAGTATGACTATAATGGATAATTAAATTTTCATGATGAGTAACCCTGTGAACGTCCGCCATGACACTGTCAATATTTATAAAAAGTTTTCATCACAAAAAATTATCCAGAATTTCTTGTATATACACTAGCCGTGCCCGCGGCTCCTCTCGCGTGGACTTGATCCACTATTATCGTCACTGCTTATTCCTTATGTTACCTATTTTAACGTAATAAAATATATTCCATAACATGGCCAGAGAATACGTGTATTTTATAAAAAAAACACGTAAATCGGATAGGTGGTTCTTGAGTGCTAAGCGCACTAACGGACTGACAGACGGAGAAACATTGCGTTTTATATATATTATAGATTTTTTTGATAAATACTAAGTTAAGAATTAAAAAAAAAACGTCAATCGGATAAGTGGTTTTCGAATGATAAGCATACTAACGGACAGACAGACAGACAGGGAGACGTTGCGTTTTATATATAATATATAGATTATTATTATTATTATATAACCTGGCCAGAGAACATATGTATGAATTAAAAAAATAAGACGTAAATCGGAGAGGTGGTTCTCGAGTGATAAGCGCACTATCGGACAGACAGACAGAGATACGTTGCATTTTATATATATTGTATTCTTTGTTACATGATATTGTTCCGTTTTTAACGGTTTAGGCAGCGTATTGTAAGAGAGTGCGAAGTTTTTTCCCACTTGATCCATTTTTATCGTCACTGCTTATTTCTTATACTACTTAACGTAATAAAATATATCTTATAACCTGGCCATTTGAATGAATCTAAAAAAAACACGTAAATCGGATAAGTAGTTTTCGAGTGATAAGCGTACTAACGGACATACAGACAGAAAGAGAGGCATTGCATTATATATATATATATATATATATATATATATATATATATGTATATATATATATATATATATATATATATATATATATATATATATATATATATGTATATATATATATATATATATATATATATACATATATATATATATATATATATATATATATATATATATATACATATATATATATATATATATATATATATATATATATATATATATATATATATATATATATACATATATATATATATATATATATATATATATATATATATATATATATATATATATATATATATATATATATATACATATATATATATATATATATATATATATATATATATATATATATATATATATATATATATACATATATATGTATATTATAGAAGATTATAGATAACCTGGCCAGAGAACAAATGTATGAATTTAAAAAAACACGTAAATCGGATAAGTGGTTCTCGAGTGATAAGCGCACTGACAACCAGACAGACAGAGAGACGTGGCATTTTATACATATTTTACAAGATAACCTGGCTGGAAAAGAAATGTATGAATTAAAAAAAAAAACATGTAAATCGGATAAGTGGTTCTCAAGTCCTCAGCGCACTAACGGACAAACAGACAGACAGAGAGGCGTTGCATTTTTTTATATATATTATATTCTTTGCTGTATGATATTCTTCCATATTTAATGGTTTAGGCAGTGTATTGCAAGAGAACGCACTAGCGGCAAACTTTTTTCCGACTTGATTCCCTATTATCGTCACTGCTTATTCCTTATGTCACTTGACGTAATAAGATATATCCTGTAACCTGGCCAGAGAAAATATGTATGTTTTGAAAAAAAAAAGCACGTAAATCGAATAAGTGGTTCTCGAGTGATAAGCGCATTAACGGACAGACAGACAGACAGACACAGCATCTTATGTATATTATAGATGAGCTTGTAAATAATATTCAGCGTTGAAATTTCGGAATTTCGCAGCAGGTTGAAACGGTATTTTATTTATCATTTCATATTGTTATTATGGATTAGGACTACAATATGTTATAAAAACAATTAACGAGAAGTGATACAATAACATAAAGTTTTTTGTAAATATGAAACTGTCTAGTGAGTTATCGTCAGTAAAACTCTCTTTATTTCCAAAATTATATATTGTAGGTGCGATTCTGGATGAAAAGTCATTTCATTACTTTTTAGCCTTTCAATTTTCTAAATTTTAGCTAAATTCCTTCAGTAGTTTTCAATTTATGATTTAAAAGGATGGTCGAGAGAAAGACCAGCAAAGAAACTTCGTTTTCGTGATATCTGTTTTTATAGGAGTTTAAAATACTGGTTGTGTCAGATGATAAGGGAAATATATTGTTAGTATATATTTAGAACAAAAGAATAAACCCAATAGGTCAATATGTCTCAGTTTAATTACCATTTTTCTCCTCATTTGCAAGCGTATTACATAAAATTATACTTATTCATTATTTTTATTGTTTAGGTCACTGGAATAAATTAATGTTAGGTTACTTTACCTTGCCTAAAAAATGATCTGTTAGAACATAAATTTACTTGTTACTACAGTATTTTTACTAAATATTTACATCCCGAGCAATAAATGTGCAATAAATGCCCCCTCATAATAATATCCTCTGTTCCTAAATAGAAAAAAAGTGACAAAAACGGTTTTATTGTCCTATGACAAAAGAAAAAGAGCCATTATATTTTGCGCAACGTTTTTTAGTGTTTAAAGTGGGTACTATAAAACAATATATAAGTATCCCGTTGAGCGACCTTTTTGCTAAAAACACGTTGATTATTTTACAAGTGGAAGGTAAAAAAGGGTCAACGTTTCGTTACTTTTTGGGTAATGTTTTGTAAAGAATACTTATCTGGCTACAATATTGTTCTTTACTGAAAGCATTAACATATATATATATATATATATATATATATATATATATATATATATATATATATATATATATATATATATATATATATATATATATATATATATATATATATATATATATATATATATATATATATATATATATATATATATATATATATATATATATATATATATATATATATATATATATATATATATTTATACTTATTTACTTAATCCTTACGCCTTTCTACCCCTTGAGGAGTGTAAGGCCCGTGAAGTTGAGTTATTCTATATCTGCTTTTCCATATTTCCTTCTATATCCTTCCATCCTGTTTAAATTGCCGATTGCCTCTTTTGTTTCTTCTGTATTAGTTTCTTCTGTTTGTATGAGTTCTGTATCTTGTTCCGGTATTATGTCTCTATGTTGATTTTTGTATGCTTTCCCTTTTAATTTTTTGCATCCATTTCCTTTCCTTTCTGTTTCAGTGATTCTTACATAGTGCATTTGTTGTTCTTCTGTCAGTTCATCCTCTTTTCCGTTTATACCCTTTTATTCCGTGTTCTCAATCTAAAAACTCGATACTTATTTCCCATTTCTTTCTTCCTATCTATTTCATTGATTATTTTCTTATTTGTATTCATTTTACTAGTCCTCTCTTCTGTACCCTTTATCTTTGCCAGGGTCGTCGTCAATCTACCTATCTCTCTCCTTTATCTCAGTTTTTTGACTTGATGGTCGTAGTATTTTTTGTTTGTTCTTTCAGTTTTTCTTCCTCAATGTACCATTTATATTCGATTTATTGATATACGATTCTTTGATATCCTATTTTTCACCCTTTTTCCATTCTTTTTCTCGTTCTCTGCTATACGCTTCAATTTCTTTTGAATTTCCCGTTCATCTTTTGTTAAATCGTTGTTTATATAAACTCTCTCTCTCTTAGGTTTCTCAGTTTGTTTTTATTTTTCATTACAGCTTCGTTATCTCCCGTGTTTCCAAGTTCTATCTTATATATAGTCGCTCCTATTTTTATCACATCTTTAATCTGTACTTTTGTGGCCATATTCCTCTCCATAAAATATTCTACACCCATTTTCAGATCTGGTTGGCTATTCGCTTCAAATCTTATTCTCGATATTACAATATTATTCCTAACGTTGTCTTTTTCTAGTCTACTCATCTTCAAATCCATACTTCTCTTGTTTTCACTACTTATTTTCCTCTTTCAATACTTTCTCCTTTCTTAGTTCCTTTAACTCTCGTTGGTATCTCTTCTGATCTTGTTTTATATCCTTTATATCTGACATTAGATCTGTGATCATTTCTATCAAATTGTCTATCTTATCTACTCTTTTGTTTTTCTCTTTCTGTGGTGTTCTTATCAGCTTTTTACTCTTCTTGAATAATCTCATTGTCTCTTCTTTTTCTTCGACTCTTTCTCTTGAGGTATAATCATCGCTATCCATTGTTCTTTCTGTTATAAAAACTTTCCGTGGGTTCCTCGTCTATTTCATTTTCAAACACGGGAGAAAAAAAAAAAATTGTTGTTTATATTTCTTATCACCGAAAACAGCAAAATGGCCAAGGTCGTCGCTTATCGTTTCGTTAGCTTCATACAATTTCACAAAATTATCTCATAAATCTCCAAATTTTTTTACTTATTGTCTTAATCTAACACTACACTCTGCTTTATTTCTAGTCCCTCTCGTTTGCAATCGATAAAATAAACAAATAGATTGAAACACTATCGTAATAATGCTCGTTGAACGAGTTGACTATTGCCGGGCGTTCGATTCACATGTACGCACATCGCGATCCGAAACTCAACTCTGCTGGCGTTTTGTTACAGAAACCAAAAGCTGAAGCTGATTTTAAACAGAGCGCTAATCGATAACCGAGAATCATCAAAAACAGATGAACTGACCAGGGCACTAAAAAGTAATCATCATTATCATATTAGACTTCATTTAATCGCTTTAAAGACCCAACTCCCAGACAAGATAAGGACTCGCCAGTAGATAGTTTTACCTTAGATACACACAACTACAGACAAAATAACACAATTACTTAATAAATCCAACATTCGCACAGTCTTCAAAAATTGAACAATGTTTAACATCACCAAATTCCTTTACAAATGAAAGGTATCTATAATACCGCGTTCCTGTGATATGGTGTATGTAGGAGAACTGAGACACCAATACTAACTAGAATTAAATAACATAAAGTATGTATCACCAACCCTCTACAGGACTTACCATCAATGTAAGAGGCCTACCAATCCAAGTATACAAACATCCTAACATTATTAATGGAGTTTCGGGTTATGGTCTGCATCACATATAGAGAACGACTGTTACGAGTAGGTTCGGAAACACAGGTCGTTCAGTGTTCTAATCTGTTTCTTCTTCTTCTTTATTCTTATATGGCGTATCATATAAGTAGCCATACCACCTATTTTATCCCCATTAGGCCTCTTCCAATGTGGACGTCCAGCATTCCTTCAACCTTTTCGGAGGTCTACCCCTAGTTCTTCTACCGCAGGGTTTATTGAGTTTGGCCGTTTTTACCAGTCTGTTGTCGTCCATCTGATCTACGTGTTTATTCCATTGTTTTCTTCTAGTTCTGGTCCATTTGGATATTTCTTGGATTTTACTTAGTTCTTGTAGATCTTCGTTGCGGATTCTGTCGTGGATAGTTTTTCCATGTATGTCCCTAATCACCTTCATTTCTGTTGTCCTCATCACTTGTGCTGTTTTACATGTGTCAGCTCTTGTTTCTACAGCATATGTGAGGATCGGTCTCACTGTTGTCTTATATATTCTTATTTTACTTTCCACTGTGAGGTATTTAGTTTTCCAAACTATATCCATCAAACAACCTGCTATTAGTGATGCCTTCATAGACTGTTGTTTTACTTCCCTGTTTAAGTCTCCGTAGCTTGTTTTCGTTGTTTCCAGGTATTTAAAATTGTTAACCTGTTCAATAATATTTACTTCCTTGGATCTCTAGCTTGCATCTTAATAATTCTTTTGAAGCTACCATACATTTTGTCTTGGTTGTGTTGATAATCATGTTTAGTTTTCTCGCTTCCAAATTGAAGGCATGAAAGAACTTCTGAGGATTGTCCTCAGAATCGGAGATTGTTTTAATCTCCAAGAGTAAAAAAACCGTGAAGATGATTGGTGTAATCGTAGATCTAATGTCGGAAACTTACTCAAATCTGATACGACCAAATCTTGAAATTACCATGATATCTCATATAATCAAAACCCCGAAAGCTTACGTTCAACAAAATCTATAGTTTTTGTAATGAAGCTTTGAGCGAAGGGGGTGACTCATTTTGAATAGTTTTAATAGTAGAGTTTTTTTGGTTTTAATCTGAATAAAGAACAAATTTGAAGTCAACTAGTTATATTCATACATATAAGGGGTTCAAGGGGTTGCTTCGCATGTATCATATTATACGTCCTCTCTAAGCTATTTCAAATTGAAATGATTAAATCTCAAAAGGATGTTATTTTTCCATTATTTTCAGTTTTAACAGAAACAGTATGTGGAGGAAAATGTCAAGTTTCTGCGCTTCCTCTGATTAAGTTTTTTGTGATTAATATCTCACTTCAAAATACCTATCGTAAAAATATTATTCTTTAGTTGGAAAAAGTTATTTTAGAGCTGCATTTAATCAACTCTATCTTGTAAATATCGACTAAAATTGTCAAATATCCGTTGTTAACTATTAGGCATTATTTGAATTTGGTTCCAAGAAACAACTTTCTATTTCTTTAAAAAAGCAAATATCCCAAAATCTTTGCGCAATAGTTACAAGGACAATAAAAGACCTTCCTTGCAGTTTATCACTTTCAATTCTTTTTTAACTTAAAAAGCGAGACTTTTTGTGACAAAGGCTGAAAAAAGCTGCCTGTGGATAAATTATGGCGCTACTGTCGGCCTTTTTTTCCTTTTTGTAGTCATTATAGACATTTATGGGTCACATTGTTGGTCAAGTTAAATTTTTTAAAAAAATGACCGACTACTGACCGTTCTACTGATTGATCTTTTTCTTTCCTTTTTTAGTTTTTTTTATTGCCATCAGTTCATTGAAAAGTATGTAATGAATTGAATGATATTATGGATTCTTTTATGGATTCTTAGAATTCTTGTCCTGATCATGTTAAATATTTTTGGAACAGAGATAGTTATATGACATCGAATTTGGTTTGGATCCCTTGTTGTAATTCCTGACAGTGCAGTAAAAAAAACATTTGAAATTGCACAGTCTAGAGACAGCAATATTATGATTTTATCTTCTCTGAGGTATCACCAGGAGTATTATCCTAAGTTTTGGACCTCGAAAAACCTGTGCTCTTTTGTTTATAAATAATTTAAGTTTCTAAAACGCGTTTTTAGTGTTTCGTACGGAACACTTATAAGATCACTTCGGTGTCTGTCTGTCTGTCTGACTGTCTGTCACACCCGATTTTCTCCGAAACTATTTGTCATAGAAACTTGAAATTTGGTAATAATATAGGAATTGATGGCCTCATCAGAGCCATGTAGTTTTGAAAGTTAAATTTTGACTTAAGGGGTTAATTTTGGGGGGGTGAAATCGGAAGTGAAAAAAAAAATTTTTTTACTAGGTCATCGAGTGTGGTGTCAAATGAAAGGTTGTGAAAACACGAGTAAAAAATATATATATAATGTAATACTTGCGCGCACTTTTCTTTGTATTATTTTCAAAAAATCGCGAAAAATCGCTGTACCGCGCCTTATCTCGAAAAGTACTCATTAAAAAACTTTGAAAAAATCCTGGAATATTCTCCGCGGGGGTAGATTGAACGAAAATTATCACAAGTGCATTATCTTTAATAATTTATCTGGTATTTAAAAAAAAACAAAAATTTCAAGGTCATCAGATTTCAGTAAAGATTGGAAACAAACTTTGTTGAAAACTCATTTGGGGTATGTTTTGTGAAGTCACTGATCATTTTATACCACCGTAACATAAATTTTGACTTAAGGGGTTCGTTTTGAGGGGTGAAATCGGAAGTGAAAAAAAAATTTTTTATTAGGTCATCGAGTGTGGTGTCAAATGAAAGCTTGTGAAAACACGAGTAAAATATATATATATATATATATATATATATATATATATATATATATATATATATATATATATATATATAATGTAATACTTGCGCACACTTTTCTTCGTATTACTTTAAAAAAATCGCGAAAAATCGCTGTATCTTACCTTATCTCGAAAAGTACTGATCAAAAAATTTTGAAAAAATTCTGGAATATTCTCCACGGGGTATAGATTGAACGAAAATTATCACGAGTGAATTACCTTTAATAATTTATTTGGTATATAAAAAAAAACAAAATTTCATGGTCAC
The DNA here is from genome assembly GCA_019049505.1 of Pachyrhynchus sulphureomaculatus. NCBI lineage: Eukaryota > Metazoa > Arthropoda > Insecta > Coleoptera > Curculionidae > Pachyrhynchus > Pachyrhynchus sulphureomaculatus. The sequence continues at coordinate 182,868,475 of CM032447.1, read as the reverse complement.
CAGTTTTCAGTAAAGATTGGAAACAAACTTTGTTGAAAACTTATTTGGGGTGTGTTTTGTGAAGTCATTGATCATTTTATACCACCCTAACAAAAGTTTTTATTTTAAAAACAATCAACGTACGGAACACTAATTGTGCAAGTTCAACTTGCACTTGACCGGTTTTTTGAGTTTAAAATGTTACTAACTCCGCTTATATAAGTCGGATCGAGACAAAAAAAAAAAACTAAACGCTTCGTAATGAAATTTCCAACAAATCCTGGTTTGTTTTCAGTCACCCAAGTACATACATAACATACAAAATTGAAAAAACAGGCATAACAACTGTTTTTTTTTTCATTTTATTGTACAGGTCGACCAAGCGAACCGATCGGCTTGAAATTTTGAGAAAATATGTAATAGCAAAAATATCATGAAATTTTGGGGTGGACACAATTGAATTTGTTATTTAAAATTTCAATTGCCCGCTATTTTATGCCATTTGGTCTAAAATGGATCTTTATTTTTTCAAAATTTAGGTCTCGACGCCAACTTTCCGATGGCATTAAAAAAAAAATTTTTTTGAACTCATTTTAATCTTTTCTTTTTACATTTGTTTATTAATTAAATAACAACCAATTTTGTCATTTTGAAAAAAAAAAATTGAAAAACTTTTAACACACCTTTATTAAAAAAAGTCATTTTCGTTAACAATTTGTTCTTATGACCGAAAAAACGTAGTTATCTGATTAATAAAAATAAACCGGTCAAGCGCAAGTTGAATTTGCACAATTAGTGTTCCATACGTTAATTGCTTTTAAAATAAAAAAAATTGTTACGGTGGTATAAAATGATCAGTGACGTCAAAAAACACACCCCAAATGAGTTTACAACAAAGTTTCTTTTCAATCTTTACTGAAAACTGATGGCCTTGAAATTTTTATTTTTTTTTATATACCAGATAGAGAGAATTTTTTCAAACTTATTTGATCAGTACTTTTCGAGATAGGGTAGGGGGACAGCAATTTTTCGCAATTTTTTAAACATAATACAAAGAAAAGTGTGCGCAAGTATTACATATATATTTTATTCGTGTTTTCACAAGCTTTCATTTGACACCACCTAATAAAAAAAAAATTTTTCACTTCCGATTTCACCCCTCAAAATTTAACTTTCAAAACTACACAGCTCTGATGAGGCCTTCAATTCCTATATTAGTACCAACTTTCAACTTTCTATGTCAAATAGTTTCAGAGAAAATCGGGTGTGACAGCCAGACAGACAGACACCGAAGTGATCTTATAAGTGTTCCGTATGGAACACTAAAAAGATCTCTTTTGGACTAAAATGGCGGCTAACTCAAATTTTAAATAACAAATTCAATTGTGCCCACTGGATTTAATATTTTTGTACCAAAATTTCATGGTATTTTTGCTATAACATATTTTCTGAAAATTTCAAGTCGGTCGCTTAGTCGACCTGAACAGGTTTTTTGCCGGTTTTTTTTAATTTTGTAGGTCATGTACGAATTTGGGCGACTTAAAACTAACTAGGATTTGTTGGAAAACCTAAATTTTGAGAAAAAAAAATCTCTTTTGGACTAAATGGCATAAAATGGCGGGCAGTTCAAATGTTAAATAACAAATTCAATTGTGCTCACTGTATTCAATATTTTTGAACCAAAATTTCAGAGTATTTTTGTTATAATAAAAGGAATATTTTTTGAAAGGTTCACGCCGATCGGTTCACTTAGTCGACCTGTACAATAAAATGAAAAAAGAAGCAGTTTTTTGTTTGTCTTTTCAATTTTGTAGGTTATGTACGCACTTGAGAGACATATAACTAACGAGGATTTGTTGGAAATTTCATTACGAAGAGTTTGTTTCGACTTAGATAACCGGAGTTATTCACATTTTAAGCTCAAAAAACGCGTTTTGAAAACTTAAATTGTTTATAAGTAAAGGAGCACAAGTTTGCCGAGGTGCAAAACTGGTGATAGCTCAGAGAGGATAAAATCCTAATATCGCTGTATCTAAACTATGCCTATCTCATCATTATTTTGACCTTTTTTTACGGCACTATGATAGCTCTTTAGGTACCTTTACTTAGTTAATTTATGTTTGCTGTGGATTTTTTTACTTGTCTTCCTAAAGGAAAATATTGTCTTCTTCTTTATTCTTCCAGATTCTTGCGTTTTTTTTTCACGTTTTTTGGGGTTTCTAGAGCTCGACAAACATAATCACTCATTTCCGTCGCTCTGTCGGTCTGTTGACACGATAAATCTAGAACAAAATGACATATTAATTTGAAACTTGGTATATATAATTCCTAACTATGGTGTGACGCCTAGTTTTGGGACAATATCTATTCAGGGGAAGGGGATGAGTGTCGATAAATATGGTGTAATTTTTGTTGAGATAATAAACAAATTTGTGCATAAATATTTATAGTAAAACATGTAAGGGGTTGAAGGAGTGGAGGAGGAAGTTAGAGGAGTTTTTTCAGATATATCGTGTTATATGTCCGTTTCAGGGCTTTTAAGTCGAGGGAACCAAAAATTAGGTTAATTTTTCAATATTTTCAATTATAACTCGGAATGGGGGTAGTTAAATATTATATAGTTTGTATAGCATTATGAGAATTTTTCCAGAATTTCTAGAAGTCATAAGCAAATTTTTGGCATGCAAATTATATTAAATTAAATTAGGGATTAAAGGTATGGCTTTAGGGGTTGCTTCATATATCATCATCCTATATATCCTTTTTAGGGTTTTGAAAGTCTAGGAAACTGAAAATTAAGTTATTAGAGTTTCGTTCGGAACATTTGTAAGATAACTTTGATGTCTGTCACACCCTATTTTCTCTATTACTCGACATAGAAAGTTGAAATTTGGTACTAATATAGGAAATGATGGCCTCTATCAGAGCCGTGTAGCTTTGAAAGTTAAATTTTGATTTAAAGGGTTAGTTTTAGGGGATGAAATCGGAAGTGAAAAAAAAAAAATTTGGTCATCGAATTGGGTGACAAATGAAAGCTTGTGAAAACATTAGTTCAAAAATATGTATAATGTAATACTTACGCACACTTTTCTTTGTATTATTTTAAAAAAATTTCAAAAAATCGCTGCCCCCCCTATCTCGAAAAGCTCTGATCAAAAATTTATGAAAAAATTCTGAAATTTCCTGAGATAGGATAGTCCCATTGTAAATGTTGATTAATCATTAAAACTTTTTCAATTTTGAGTTTCGTTTTGACAGTTTTTATGGTCAATATTAATAGTTTTAATTAATGGTTTATCAATAATTGTTGCAGAAAATGTTATAATCAATATTTTGGATATATTTAGTCTTAAAAGACTTTTATTTAACCAGCAGTTCATTAGATTTACTTCTCTGCTCTGTTATAAGCATCCTGACGCGAGTTTCTCCCAAACAGCGAAACTGTATTATCGGCTTATGAAATGAAACTACAGCATTTTAAAAGTTGACCATTTTTATTAATATATATTAAAAACAGTACAGGCTCGATAACAGTGCCCTGTATTACACCAGTTGAAATTGCCTTGAATGGACTAGAGAGGTTATCTATTTTATTTTTTGCCGTCTGTTTAATAAATAGTTCTTATGAAGGATTAATGAACCATGTCGAGTACCTATTTCATTCAGTCTCTCAAAAAAGAATTTTGTTGGATATTCTGTCAAATGCTTTCTGAAGATCTAAAACACTCGCTAAATTTTTTTCTCTGATGATTTTAACTCATACCTTTAATAGATTAAAATACCGCATCATTCGTGCATTTTGTATTTCTGAATCCATACTGTCTAATGTATAAAAGATTATGCTTTTCTAGAAAATTACCAATACTTTTTTTAAATCATTTTTTAATGTACCTATTGATATGATTGTTTAGTTTATTTTTTGTTACAGGCTTTAAGAAAAAGAGTTAGGATCCGTAATTAAATTCTCTTTTATGTTAATATTTTTCTGAATATCTATACCCACGTTAACAAAAATATCCGGCCAAGTGCAAGTCGGACTTGCGCAATTAGTGTTCCGTACGTTGAATGCTTTTAAAATAATAATGACTTCACAAAACATACCTCAAATAAGTTCTCAAAAAAGTTTTTTCCGATGTTTACTGGAAACTGATGATCTTGAAATTATTACAGGTAATGCACACGTGATAATTTGCGTTCAATCTACACCCTGTGGAGAATATTTTTTTCAAAATTCTTGATCAGTACTTTACGAGATAAGGGGAGGGACAGCGATTTTTCGCAACTTTTAAAAATAATGCAAAGAAAAGTGTGCGCAATTATTCAATTATATATTTTTTTGAACTCTTTACAAAATTTCATTGGACGCTTGAACTCTTTACAAAATTTCATTGGACGACCCACTTGATGAGCTGGTAAATCGTTTTTTTCACTTCCGATTTAACTTCCCAAAACGAACTCCTTATGTCATAATTTAACTTTCAAAACTACACGGCTCTGATGAAGCCATCAGTTCTTATATTAGTGCCAAATTTCAACTTTCTATATCAAACAGTTTCGGAGATAATCGGGTGTGACAGACAGACACACAGACAGACATACAAACAGACAGTCGGACACCGAAGTGATCTTATAAGTGTTCCGTACGGAACACTAATTATTAAAAATATCAGCTACTTTTTGTTATCATATACAACCACGTTGTTATATGTGGTATCAATAATTTGATGTGTATTTTGTTTTCGTGCTCTAGTTACCTCATTGATTGATTTCTAAATTTTTTGAAAGAATTTTTGCCAGCTTGTGTAATTTTTATTTTATAATACATATTTTTTTATAGATTTTATCATTTTATTTAAGATATTCTTCTAGGAGCTTGTGAAGGAAAACGGTTATTAAACCCATGGTTACATATGGGGCTGTAGTATGGTGGACGAGAACAGAGCAGATTATAGCAACCACCGACCTAAATTGGCTGCAGAGGTTGGCTTGTTTATGTTCCACCGCGTCTATAAGTAGTATCCCCACCACATCTGTGGAAATAATTCTAGAACTAATAACCCTACATATGTACATGAAAAACGAGACTATTAACAGACCCCATCGATTGAGGACAAATAGGGAATGGAAACAATAACCTGTACAAATTGGGCACACAAGAGTTATGGATCTAATTGATGAAATGCAATCTGATTATATAACAACGTCGTATAATTTCAAAAACCATATATGGTTTAAAGAAAAGGCAACGGGTCTGGTCTATTACGCAGGTGATCAGGCACTTCGGGAGAAATAGGCGCTGGTATATATGCGGAAAAGCCAAAGTGGAGTTTTAGCATTCCACTAGGGACAAGTGCAATATTATTCCAGACAGGAATCCAAGCAATACACGCACGAATTTACTAGATTATTAGACGAGACTAACGCAACCAATAAATATATATTTCCTCAGGCAGTCAAACTTCTCTAACTCCAAAATCACGATGGAGTATAAACTCGATTCATTAGAACTATCCTTCAGAAATAACAGGGTCGAACTACTGTTGGTTGCAGGATATTCTGGGATAAAAGAAAATGAAAAAGCGAACGACAATCAACAGATGGTCATATCAGATACATCTAGATCTCAAAGACCCTGAATGAAACTACCAACTGACGTGTTTAAACAGGGTTCAGGCCAAGTTAGTGATGGGACTGATCACCGGGCACCATTTTTGAAGAAACATTTACGGAAAATGTGTATCCACAATGATCCCACGACATGCCGGCTATCTGGTGGAGAGGAAGAAAGCTCTGTGCAGATCCAATATGAATTTTTCTTTTTTTTTTTTTATGGGTCTAGCACACGTGCTGCAGGGAAGTCCCTAAAGCGCTCTAGAAGCGGCATGAGTGCGGAAAAAGCGTTTCACGTTGTTCTTGAATCGCTGTAAATTGTACTCGGTGGGAAACACAGCGCTGGGCAAATTATTCCAAAGGGATGACGTTCCCCATATAAAAGATTGCTTGAAAAGCGTTTGTACGCGGAGTAACAAGCTGAACCTCATAGGGATGTGAAGCACCAGCGCGACGTGTATTTCTAACATGCACCGCTTTGGGAGGAATTAAGCGGGCTACATCCTTCGAACACTTTCCATGAAAATACTTGTAGAACAGACTCAAGTCGCCAACCGTTCTTCGATGTTCCAGCGAATCAAGGCCGCCGGACAATTCCGGGTCCTCAATCAGACGGACCTCTCTTCTCTGAACAGAATCCAACAAATGCAGTGTATGTTTGGGAGCGGAGCCCCAAACGTGGGAGCAGTATTTCATAGTTGGTCGAATTTGGGCTTTGTAAAGAATTAACAGCTGTTGTGGGGTGTAAAGCTTTCTGGTTCTAAATAATATTCCCAACTTTTGAGAAGCTCTCCTTGCTATGCCTGCAACATGTTCATGCCAGGACATATTTGCTCCCAAACTAACGCCCAACAAATTAAGCGACGATGCTAGGGGAATGGAGTGCCCCGACATAACCATGTCGGGTTCAGCAACGTTAACTTTTTTAGAAAAAACCGCCTGGGTTTTTGTAGCGTTAAAGTCCACTTGGTTACTGTCACCCTAAGATAGAATTTCTTCCAGGTCTTTGTTAAGTTGAACGACCTCCTGCGGTTCAAGGTGAATGAAGAGACAAGCGTACTGTCATCTGCAAAGCTGTAGATTGGATTCCCGGTCTTTTCCAGCAGATCGTTAATGTAAATGAGAAAGAGAGTAGGAGACAGTATGGAGCCCTGCGGCACACCGGCGTTGATAGTGAGGGTGTTAGAAAGAAATCCGTCGACCGCCACTCGTAAAGAACGCTCTCTGAGGAAACATGAGAGCCACAAACAGAACCTTTCAGACATACCATAAGAGCGTAACTTAGCCAACAGTCCATCGTGCCAAACACGGTCGAATGCCTTGGATATGTCAAGAGCAACCACTCGAGATTCTCCAAAGTGTTCAATTGCGTTGTTCCAAACATGTGTTACATAAGTTAGAAGATCTCCTGTTGATCTATGTTTACGAAAACCATATTGGTGATCGCTAATAATATTGAATCGTTCAAGATATTTTAGAAGATGCTCATTGATAACCTTTTCCATGACTTTCGATATTATTGAAAGCAGTGCAACGGGTCGGTAGTTATTGAGCAAGGTCTTCTTGCCTTTTTTAGGTGTCGGCTGAACCGTGGCACATTTCCAGCAGGACGGAAATATTCCCTTTCTGTAGGATAGGTTAAAAAGTCTACAGAAAACTGGTGTTAGTTCCCTTGCACAGTTTTTGAGAACTATGGCAGGTATTCCGTCAGCGCCAGAAGCCTTCTTGGTGTCTAGCTTCATTAAAATACGCTTTATGATGCGCTGTCTGAAGACAACATCGGGCATCCTTGACTGCAATATGGGAATAGTAGATGGTATTTTTCCTTGGAAATCGACAGTAGAATGTGAAGCAAAGAGTTCAGCCAACAAGTTCGCTCTCTCAACAGGTGTAGTTGTAATGGAATTATCTGGCCGTGTGAGTGGTGGTATGGTGGATTTGGTAAAATTTTGACTAACTGCCTTAGCGACTGCCCAAAAGGACCTGAAATTGTTGGGAAAAGCGAGAAGTTTGTTTCTAATTCGTTGATTGTGTGCCTCCTTGGTTTCGTCGATAATTCCCTTGCATCTGTTCGGGCACGAACAAAGATGTTACGATTTACGGTGTTAGGATTTTCACGCCATTGTCGATAGGCAATATGTATAGAAGCAACAGCTTCTTTGCATTTTCGGTCGAACCAAGGCTTGCCGTTGGAGGAGCATTTCTTCGAAAAAGGGATGTAAGCTTCCATACCAGCCAAAATAACATCGGAGACCTCCCTGGCGCAGTCAGATGGGTTATCGGATCGAAAACAAACGTCCATCCAAGGGAAAGTTCGAAAGTATTCCATGAGATCTTCCCATTTAGCAGATTTGTAGTGCCAAATCTTGCGCGGCCTAGGCGCCTCTCTGTCACTGATTGGCAGGATACTCGATGTCGAAAGCAGTTTATGGTTGGAAGAACCTAATGGCGGATTTACGGTGACCGTGTAAATCTCCGGATTGGTGGTTAAAAACAAATCAAGAAGACTGGCGAACTCCCCGTCTCGATCAGGGATCCGTGTTGGTTCGTCAATAAGCTGAGATAATGTGCGGCTTTATCTCGAAATTGATATAAACTGTTCAGAGATCCACATCGTGGCGATAAATTACCACATGAAAGCCTTGGAAGTGAACTAATAAACTTTCTTAAAGGGATGACACTCAAGTAACCAAGAGAAGGGAGCGCAATAAGTCAAGAGGCTGCAGTGCAAAAACAGCACAAAATTTATATATTTGGCTACCAAGCATATTTTTAATATAACAAGAGAATTATTTGATAACCTTTTCAAATCATTTGTATTTCATAAATTGATGTTCAAAATGAAAATTTGTTTATTTGGACCTTTTATTTATGTTCAATTAAATACGAGCCAATAAATTTATCGGGGTAGCAATAAGAGAAGAAGAAAAACTTTTATTATAAAATATTTGACATCAGAAATAAGAAAATATTTCTCAATACTCATTAAGTGAACCATTAAATTATGATAATAAAAACAACAAAAACATCAGAAAACATCGAAATTATGTATTTTCATATAAAGCGATGAAATAGAAAAGCCTATAAATAATATTTTTAATAACTAGAAAAAGTTGAAAAAACTTTTTTTCCTTTTGTGTCCGATGCCAAGAAAACTCCGGCCAAAAAACATTAAAAGCCCATATAACTTCGGCTTTGGGGGAGAGACAGGGAGAAAGGGGGATCGCGCCACCCTTATTCTTTTTTCGCAGTGACAGTCGTCGATATGTGTTTTAGTATCGAACGGTAATAAAATCTAAAATGGCTGCTGAAACGAGGGTTGCCGCGTCCGTCGCACACCATCAGCATCCCCGAGTAATAGTTTTGAGGTCTCCCCCGCGCAAATAGCCATATAGCCAGTGACGTAGGTACAATTTACTCTTGTTGAAAAATAAAAAAATGCACCATGGAAGAAAGACATAATAAACCGACGTTGATTTTTGATTGAAATATATTCCCGTCAACAAATACTAGTAAAAAGTCTTAATCTAATCTGATTCCCCATACTGAATACCTAGGTTCTACCTGCATAGGTATTAGTTGAAATCACTAATAGTAAAATGTAAATTTTTACCCCCAAAAGAGTATTAAATATGTTCTACGCCTAAGCGATATGTTTTATTAATAAAATATAAAAACAATTTATATAGGATTCGCAATTACCCCACTTGTTATCAATACAAAACTCTTTTACTTGTATTTATTTGATTGTGACGCCCACGTGAAACATTACGAATTGGTCTGGATCGGAGTCTTACGAATTGGTCTCGATCGGAGTCAGTACAATTCTTTGGAGGCATCTTCGAATAGGGTTGGAGGTCTCTCCTAGCAAATAGATATATAGTCAGTAACGTTGGGTACAATAAACTTTTGATGTGTTGATGAGAACAATTAATATTTAATTTCCTTAACATCTATTCTATTTTTTCTCTTGCAGAAAATTTATAAAATATTATGCATAATGGTAATTTAAAGTCCGGATCACCTTGTATGTTGGAAACTATGTGCACTTGTATATCCTGAGGAAATAAAAATTAGGATTACACAGGTGTAAATAACTTTCGGGAATTAAAGAAGTATTCTGTGGAGCTGATATCAATCAAGGAGTGGAGTATGGCGACATGAAGAATAAAGAAACTGGATGTTCAAAAACTGGATGCATTTGGGCGAAATCTATCGCAAATTGTTGAAAACTATATGGGTAAAAAAAATAACCAAAGCAGCAGACACAACAGTGGAAGAACGAGAACTACAGTAGTTGGGAGACAATATGGGTAAAGAAAAGTAAAACTTGCTATAGCGGATAATACAAAGTAATATCAAAGGACTGAGAAGTATAGAAAGAAGAAGACATTCATAATTAACTTAGGGGACGTATTTAAATGTACAACAAACCAACTATGTATTTGGTAGTCTCGTGAATACCTGTAACTTAGATGTCATTTCATTTTTGTTCTTGATTTTACATATCGCTTAACTTTACACACTGATCGTTCAATTCTTGCGAATGTTTGCAACTCTTGGGGTCATACTTTCGGCTGGGGTAGCTGAAAAATAATGAAGCATTTAGAGAGTCAGAAAATCTAGTGAGCAAAAAATTTATATTTGGCAGAATAAAGCTGAGCTGCTAAGGAAGGCAAGTAGAGAAATTGTCATAAAAAGATCAATAAACATGAATAACAACAAACTGGTTAACTGGAAACAACTTCGAAGACCTATGGTTTAACATTGTGAAGAATATAGTTTAACATTTTGTGAAGAATAGTCACAACTATCATACAAAGCGTGTAGTGACAATGATGAGAATGAAATTTTAAATTTTTATTTAATAATACAGAAGTTGTTCAGCACCCCAACCCGTGCATTTTTGTTAGCCGCCAGTTTCGTCCAGCTGTGCTTTTTTCCGTGTTTAATAATAGTTTACAGCGTACCCTAGTTTAAAAGTCGTAGTTTTAAGTTTTACAGGGATAAACAATTTTGTTAAATTTGTATGGATAAGAGAAAGAAATTTTACATTCAATATACTTTCCAAATTGTAAGAAAGAGGCTTTGCCTATCTGTATTCTAAAGATAATGAGATATTAACGTGAAAAAGTGTATAGGACCTATTGTCTTATCTCCATATGTTATACAGTATTGTGTATTTTGTTTATTTATTTCGGCTATTGCCTTTGAATTTTTCTCCAAGATTTCAAAAAGTGGAAATTTTCATGTATAATTCCAGTGTTGGAAAGCAGATGGATCTACACCTCATAAATTATAAGGAAATTATATGTTTTGCTTAGATTTATAGTGATGGTATTTCCTATCAGAAATATGGTAATTGAACATGGACCATTGGATTCTAGGAAGTAGATAGATTGTTTTTATACCGATTTCCACAAGCCTTTGATCGATCACAAGTATTTATCTGGATGCTTCTTGAGGTTGGTGTACGATAATGAGTGTGGTTCTATATCTGTGACTTTTTGCAAGCAAATTGTCTCTATTAATGAATATTACTGGAACTCATTTCTAGTAAGTTCAGGTATCCTCAGGATAGTCACTTGGCATCCAAGATTTATTTTTTTTTCTGATAGCGGGTAGAATTTCTACGTTTGTTTCTTTATTAAAATTGACAAATGCTGTACCAGATTTCTTATTCGAAATAAATTTCAATATCCCAACAAGAAATTTAGGAATTTTATTTTATTGAATTTGACATGTCAGGACAGAATTTTAGAATTCACTACTTCCCTAGAAACATACAGACTGTTGTAAAATTCGTTCAGTATATTGAAATGAGTGAATCCTCAGGCCAATTGGAGACACATCTAATGCTTATTTTTATTAAAATTGAACATTGTTCAAAATTTTGTAATTTACTATACTACGGAATTTTAAACATTAATGCGGCTAACCGCATAGCTGGGATAACTATTGGAGCAAAGAAGGAAGACTTTTAAAAGTGATTTGAAAATAGACAGCAGGCACCTATGACACTCATCCGTGAAATGTCAAAGACGTCTTACATATTTACATTTGGAAAAGTTTTGACAAAATAAATGTTTTTTCTTAAAATATTGCAAATTAGTAATGGTAGAAAGATAGGGGCGGTGACTAAAGATTTGAGACCTCTTTAAGTTAGTTTTTCGTGTTACTGTCGAGAAGCGATGTTTATAAATAATTTTCTTTAATTGGTTTTGCTATAAAGATATACCAGTTTCAATATAGTAAGCGCTTTTCCTAACATAACTAATATATAAATGTTTTTATCATTATCTATACATTTGTAATAAGCTTTTTAATCAGCTTTTGCTTCCAGGTTAGTTGAAATTCCCTATAATTTATATACTGTAAATAGTTCTGTAGATGTCTTAAGGGGATACATAAAAATGCGCGTTAAAAAAATGTATGTATATTTAAAAAAAATATTTCAAAGGTTATTAAGTTATACAAAAGAATGGCGATTATTATATTTTTGTTGTACTTTAAATTATAAAATATATTTTTTAAATATGTTTTAAATGTTAACATTATTTTTTATCGGGTTAAACAGACCACTGATAAAAACTATAACATCTCATTCTCTGCAGGATAACTTCACTAAAAATAATCCAATCTGCAAAAATAAAAATTAATCTTATAAGATATTGTAGCAGTTAAAAATTGTCCAAAGCAGTTTTTTTTTGCAAAAATAAAAAATTTAAAAACTTTAGTATGTAATTTTTGACCAAAAAATTATGTTTTTTTGATCAATTTACTTTGACTACAATAGGTCTAGGTTATATTTTTTGGGTCGTTGATCACGAAATGGAGGTCCGTTTTGGTACATCACATCGTTTTGCATAAAATAGCCATATAAATTGGTAAAAATGAGCCCAAAATGAGATTTTCATCGTTTTAAAGCCTATGGTATTCCGGAATGATCAAATTCGCCATATACCCGCCAGTTTTGTCGTTTGCAAATATTACTTCTCTTTCCCAAATAGGTTTTTGACAGCGACCATATGTTCTGCAGCTGTCAAGTGTCAAAATGTCTTGACGAAAAGATTCTATATTGTTAATGCAACCATGCTACCTACTATTGGCGATTCTGATCAAGATGAGAGAATGCAAAATATCATTTAAGAGCTGCCAAGTTTACTTTGGCAGCTGTCAAGTTTTCCTTGACAACTGTGAAGTTTACTTTGATAGCCGCCACAGAGGGGACAAGAGTATAACGAATATTGACCCTTCCGGCGATATGGAATATTCGCCCTGACTTGACAGTTTTATTTGCCATTTAACAGTTGTCAAATTACACTAGCAGCTGCAATTAGTTTGCGTAAATATCAGCACTAGAACAAAATCGATGAAAGCATAAGGCGTAGTATCTTTCTCAAAGATCTAAACTATTAGAATATTCTCATGGCCTTGACAGTTCTGTTCAGCAGTGCTAGCTGTCAAAGTACACTTGAGAGCTGTCAAATAACATTTTATATGTTAGGACCGTTACCAGAGCCACCTAGATCATATAGAGTATTCAGAGATTTCAAGGGGATAGAGTAACTCTATCATCATGACAGTGTTGACTGCCATTTTGCAGCTGTCAAATTACACTTACAGTTGTCAATTAGCTTGCGTGGATATCAGGACTGGAACAACGCCGATGAAAGGCATAAGGCATAGTGTTCTTGACAACGATTTAAAAAATTCTCACAGGTTTTCAACCTTTGTCCATCATTTGACAGTTGTTGAAGTATACTTGAGTGCTGTCAATTAATATATTATGTCAGGGTCCTTATCATAGCCAATTCAACCATTATAATAACACGATTTTTCAATTGAATAGAATATTCGCATTGTTTTGACAATTTCATTCGATATTTTGAACTTTACAGTTGACAAAGGAAATTTCACAGCTCCTAAAGTAAACTTTACAGCTGTTAAATGATATGTTGCATTCTCTCATCTTGATCAGAATCGCCAATAGCATCAGGTAGCATGGTTGCATTAGCAATATAGAATCTCTTCGTCAAGGCATTTTGGCACTTTGCAGCTGCAGAACATATAGTCGCTATCAAAACCTATTTGGGACATTGAAGTAATACCTACAGACTCCAAAAGTGGCGGGTATATGGTGAAGTCATTATTATGGAACCACGCCCTTTAAAACAATGCAAATCTTATTTTGAGCTCATTTTTACCAATTTTATGGCTATTTTATGCAAAATCCAGATGTGTTGGACCAAAACGGACCTCCAATTCGTGATCAGTGACTCAAAAAACATAACCCAGACCTATTGTAGCCAAAGTAAAATAACAAAAAATTTTTTGTGGTCCTATGTTATTTATAAAAAATTGCCTATTATAGAAATGAAAAAATCTCTCGACATTTTGTAGAAAAAGTAATTATTAAGATTTAAAAAAAAGTAAAAAAATATTAAAAATTGGCTGAGTAATATTTCAGACATTGTCTGAAAACATAGTTTCGAGAAAAACGCATTTAAATTTCGGGTAGATTAAAAGTGAACTTACTGCTAGTCTCCCATGCCAGTTTCGTACTGTATGCCTTCTTCCTCTTGCATCTTGATGTTATTTATATAAGTACAGGAAATAAAAATTCGTAAAAGAAAATCGAATTTTTGATAATTCGAGGTGTATATAACCTCTTAAATCTATAAATAAATAAATAGCTGTGTTACACCACTGGTAATGTGAGTCATGCGGGGGTGATGTCCCTGATAAATTATGTGTTCGACAGATGCGTGTGGGGTTATCCCTATCAGAATTAAATTGGATCCAGGTAACGTTGCATTCCATTAATCCAAACTCTTTTGCATTTAGACACTATTATTTGTTGGGAAAAAATACGAATCGATGACAGTCTGGTTGACATGAATTGAGTATTGCGTTTAGATAGTACAGCTTCATTTTAGATTACTGAGCGGTTAAATATTAAACAATTTTTAAAACTACAAATTTAAGTAGTAGGTTATTGGATCTAGAGGAATATTGGGACAACTTAAAATATTTAAAAATAACCTACATGTCTAGTTTTAAGTTATTAAAAATCAATTTACCGGCACGATATATTTTAAAATTTTGTAGTTTTTCTCAAAATTATGAGGTTTATAATTAATTAAATAAGAGTGTACTATATCTATTTTGTCACCGCAAATTTGATGTCTCTATTTCATCAATATCGGTCTAAAGCTAAGTAAAACCTAATGAGTGTTAATGCATTTGCACGGAAATATTTGGCGTGTGTTTGCCCGTCACAGCACTAGTTAATAGAAAGACACCAAACACAAGTGTGAAGTGATAAACTACCAAGATAAGTGCTGCGTTCCTTAATTTCATTTGCAGGCAATTATCTTTTTAAATAAAAGAATAAAATTTAAAAAAATAAATAAAAATAGAGTTTATGCTTGTTGAAATTTCCAGTGAAAAGTTGATCTTTTTCGAGTGGTCCGTCAACTCAGTATTAACTGAAGTTTACTAGTACCAATCTTAGTACTTGGATGGGTGGCCATTAATGATGGCTGAAAGCTGTTACTCACAATAGCTAATATACAGTATTTGTAGAAATACAGTAACTCCTACGGTAGTGCCGTGAAATATACATGAATTGGTGAGAAGCAGAACAGTACTAGTCCAAAATTCTCAATTCGAGATAATCAAGTATGAAGTTTCAACATTCTGCATGCTACACTATTGACTTTGAATCACTGCATTAACAGTCCCAAGGACCTGTTAATGCAGTGCTAGGTCATCAAACAAAATTGTATGTGCTACCAGATTTTAATTAAATAAGTGGAGAGTACTACTCTTCCACTCAAGCAAGTTTTCATTAGAATTATTTTCGCATTCTATTTGAAAAATCACTTTTATTAAACAAAAAGTGGTCTATAATATACAGCAATAATAAAAATAATGTTTTTAATGTAGTAGGCAAGTTAGAAAGGTAATTTAAAAAATGTTAACAGTTAATAAATTTAAAAAAGAGAAGTGAAACACTTGTCTTGTTAAAACTTAAAAGTTATCTTCTTCCACGCTGGTGGTCATCTTCGAAGAAATCAGTTGCTTCTGTGGGTATATATCTCTCTCAGCTTTTTTATAACTTGAATTTTCTTCTCATTCTTAGCAACCGGTCCACCATAGGCTTTTTCTTTGAATAGTCCCTGCTCAACCTGATTCTTGATACGATTGAAAGTTCCCAAATGGTGGGTCGCGATCCACAAGGCGGTCGCTTTGGCTTTTTTGGGGGGTTGTCAGTTATCAAATTTAAAAACCAAAATTAAATTTTGAACTTTAAAGGTAGTGTTAAAATGTTAATAATTTATTTATGCTTGGCAACATACGAGATATGCGACGTAATCAGTGGACGGCTGGCGCACGTACCTCTCCTTATGCTTGGCGAAATTCGACTGTTGTAAGCTAGTCGGATAGTTCACAGCGATCGCGACATTCCGTTGCTTCTCGAAGAAACGTGTAAAAGAGAGAAGTTTTGAGAGAACAGCTTGACATTCCGCCGTGCTGAGAATAATCGGGAAAGTATTCCCAACTGATATATAAGCAACGAGCAGAGCCGTAGGGGACAATCTTCAGTTATTTAGCCGGCAGTTTAAATTTTCGAATATAAATATAAGTGTACAGATAAATTGTCGCTTCCAGTAAACCTGTTACCTAGTGTTAAATCGTTACAGTGTTTCTTTTGTCGGTTGTATATGAATAGTTCGTTGTTAGTTAATATCTTGTTTGATCCGAGAGACAGTACAATACTAGGATAGCCCAACACAATTCGTCTTCGATAGGCACTCCTAGAAATAGACTCTTCTATTATTTACGATTTTGGTAAGCAAAAAACATTAAATAATGTTAGTTCAAAATTTTTTAAACATTTTTCAAAATTATTTTAAAGTATTTTATTTTCCAGATATCAACGTCATGATGTTGGTTCAAAATTTTTAAACATTTTTTAAAATTATTTTAAAGTATTTTATTTTCCAGATATCAAAGTTATGGAGAAAAAAAGAAATTATTTGGAGAACTATTTAAAATTTAATTAATTAAATATTAATAACGGCATAGAGAAGCGATAGTGCGTTTTATGTAATGCTGTTCCTAGTGCTGAATCTATGATACCCTCAAAGCTCAAACGTCACTTAGAAACAAATCATTCTGAACAAATTAGAAAAGACTTTTTTTAAACGACATGTGAAAAAATTAAAGTTGGATTTTACAGGAACGTTTCAACAAAAAGCCAAGTGGTAGTTTAAGCATTATATGAAATTGCTCTGGAAATTGTAAAAAATAAAAAACCCCATATAATTGCAGAAACCCTCATCTATCCTTGTTTATTAAAGCTGGTTGAGCTAATTCTTGGAGAAGCGAGTGAGATTAAAATGCTTAATATATCCTTCTTTAACAACACAATTCAGAGGCATTTCAGACATGTAAATAGACGTGTTGAAACAAATTTTCCGTCTACCGATGTGAGTTCATGCTACTAGTTACTCGTTTTCGTGAGATATATTTACTTGGAGGACATTAAAGAAGACTTTCTGTTTTGTTAAGCACTAAAAACTACTACGAAAGGTGAAGAAGACATGAAGATGATAAGTTCATTCTTTGAAAGTAATGACTTACAATCTAAAAACTTGTGTAGAATATATACCGATGGAGCACCAGCCATGCTTGTATCGAGGCCGGGCTTTCAGACAAAAGTGAAAGAGCTTGCGCCCCAAGCAAAGGGACTGCACTGCATGATTCACCGATTTGCCCTTGCTATCAAGACTCTTTCAAAGCCTTTGCAAGAAGTGCTCCACTCTTTGGTGACAATTGTCAATTATATAAAATCTAGTGGCCTCGATACTCGTCTGTTCAAAAACATGAACTCAGAAGTTCTTCTTTTCTGCACTGCTGTTCATTGGTTATTAAAAGGATATGTTGTTGGTCGAGTCTTTGAATTGAAAAATGAAATAAAACAGTTTTTTTTTATGGGCCCAGCACACGTGCTGCAGGGAAGTCCCTAAAGCTCTACAGGAGTGACACGTGTGCGGAAAAAGCGATTCACTTTATTCTTGAATCGCTGTAAATTATACTCGGTGGGAAACACAGTCCTGGGCAAATTATTCCAAAGGGATGATGTTCTCCATATAAAAGACTGCATGAAAAGCGTTGTACGAGGAGTAACAAGCTGAACCTCACACGGATGTGAAGTATTAGCGCGACGTGTATCTCTAACATGCACCGCTCTGGGAGGAATTAATACATCCTTCGAACACTTTCCATGAAAATACTTGTAGAATAGGTTCAAGTCACCAACCGTTCTTCGATGTTTCAGCAAATCAAGGCCGCCGGTCAGTTCCGGGTTTCCAATCAGACGAACAGCTCTTCTCTGAATAGAATCCAACAAATGCAATGTATGTTTGGGAGCGAAGCCCCAAATATTGGAGCAGTATTCCATAGTTGGTCGAATTTGAGTTTTGTAAAGAATTAACAGTTGTTGTGGAGTGTAAAGCTTTCTGGTTCGAAATAATATTCCCAACTTTTGAGAAGCTTTCCTTGCTATCCCTGCGACATGTTCATGCCAGGACATATTTGCTCCCAAATTCACGCCCAAAAAATTGAAATGAATTGAAAATGAAAGGAAAACATGAGTTTATGACACACTTTAATAATGAGACCTGGATCCAAAGAGTAGTTTATTTATCTGATATCTTAGATCAGCTAAACAAGCTAAATTTGAAACTGCAGGGTAAGCAATAACGCCCATTATTCACTTCAGAGATAACATCCAAGCTGTAAAATGGCGCCGTAAAGTAAATCTTGGAAACTTTACCATGTTTGAACGCCTTTGCACCAAAACTGAAGAATTGGAGACGGGAACTGTAGATACTCTAAGAGAGGAAATTACTAACCACCTTCAAGCCCTTGAATCTAAAATACAACATTATTTTCCGGAGTTCTCTGAACAAGAAGCTGCATTAGTACGAAACCCATTTCATGTATCTTTGGATGTTACCAACATTCTCGATGAATTTTTGGAGCTGCGAAATGACTTTTCAGCGCGTGATTTATTTCAGGAAAAATGTTACCTCAATTTTGGTGTGCTATGCATCGTTCGTATCCTAAAGTTTCCATGTTTTCTTCTCGAATATTAGTGCCATTTGCTTCTACTTACCTCTGCGAAAGTGGATTTTCAACTCTCAGATCAAGACAAAAGCCAGGAACAAGCTGGATGATCAACATGACATGAGATTGACCTTTACAAAAACTCAACCAAGAATTATAACACTTGCTAAGCAGATGCAAACACAATCATCACATTAATCATTAATATTTAATAATTAATACTTTATAAAAAATAACTTATGTAAGTTCTAAAATATATTTTTTTAAACGTTTATTTTTTGTTTTATTGATCCAATATTGCGGATGAGAAAGGAGGGTAGCGAACATTTTTAAAAAATATAAAAACGGTCGCGATTAAAAAAGGTTGGAAACCACGGTTCTAGAACATAGACCATCAAGGTAGTCATACGTCTTCATGTACTCAGGCGTTTCACTGTCATAAACAAACATTTTATATTCAGACACAGAAGACACATTATTTGGTTGAGTTTGGAGATTAGATTAGGTAGGCCACCAATCTTTTAAGTTTATTATGTCTTCGTTCGTGACCAGTTTAACTCTAAAAGCTCTACAGTATTTTCTGCTTCCGACGATCAAGTCCATGTACTGATCCGGAAGGTAGATTCGCAGAAAGGAACGAATATTCCCTAAGGGGAAAATAGTGATATACTTTCTTGAAGCGCTTTTTTGCTTGTAGAGCTACTAGAAATCTTACTAAGGTGTGTTTTTTATTTTGCCCAGGGCAACCATCAGAGGATAGATGAAACTTCTCGAGAGAATTCGAATTTTTGTAGTCCTGTAGAAAGGTGCATACTTCATTCGGGCCTTTTCGGGCTTACCCTGCGTGCTAAATATAACAGTGGTCCATATTTTCTTTTATATTGTGATATGGGATTTACCCATAGTTCAAGAAAGTAAAATACTTCTTGCACGGGTATGTTTGGGAGAGGTTCGTCTTGCGTGAAGTCAAAACTAAGTGCTACCGCGCTAGGATTTTCTTTACACAGATTCGAAACGTCTTTAAGCTTATTAAAAAACTTATTGGCATGCCTTTTATGGATTACGAGCTGCGCTGCTGCTACCCTTTTAGCGTTGTCATTTAAGTTTTTGTCCGGATTTTTGACCTCAAGTGCTCACACACTCCGAACATATATCCACTTGAGGTCTTCCGAATCTGAGGTTATAGTTCTCATTAAAAAATTTTAGGTAGTATTCACAGTTGATTTTATGTGCCAGACCAGGATGCTGCTTGATAAACATGCTGTGCATCGTCTTACTAGTTAGTCCGCTAGGCAAATACTTCAAAGTTCTGGATGAGTAATGTGAAATTTTTACTGGAAGTTATTCAACGTGTTCCTTCATCTTCAGAATTAATTAGTGTTTGTTCTTACACGGTCGGTTATAATGAATCCCTAGTCCATCTTTAGGAGACATTCCAAATAAGAGAATGCTTGTTAGTTGCTGAACTTGAATTTGTGATAAGGCATGTAAACTCATAGAAGCCTGTTTGTATATCGAACAGTGTTTTTATTGGTAAATTAAGCACAATTACTCGCCCTGGGTTTCGCGGCAGTTACACTGATTTGAGACTTTTGACTGGGTCTTATCAAAGGTTTGTTTTCGATCAGCCTGAATATGAAAGTATCAGCTTCATTTTTTGGTTTTCCGTCGTACAGATTCTGAATGATTCTTTTTGTATCGTCATTAGAAAACTTGTTCGTGCATTGGCGTTTGCAAACGCAATCTGGTCATATAGTTTTATCAGGTAAGCTAGTAAAAGAAGCTTCTTCCAGACGAGCCATTTTTATTTTTCGACGTTTCCATATTTGAGGATTCGGTTTACGTTCCTCTCCTTTCGTTGGTATAGCTTCTGAATTACTCATACTGACTGAACTTGAAAAACGCTCACTTAAATAAAAATATCCCACAACCACAAAATAAATTGCAGCAGATTAAAAAATAAAAATACTTAACAAAATGATAGTATAAATGAAGCTGAAAGAACGCTCTGGGCATGTGCAGACTCAGACAGATCAAGTTTACCTTAGCAGAACAGTACTAGTGCTGGACAAGTATTGTTCTTCCAATCGTTCAAATCTAAAACTCGCCAGGAATGCTGGTATAGTACTGCTTTTACACTTAATGTTTAGATCTACATTTACTGAACCAATTCATGAAATAAAAAAATGGAGGAATTTGGACTTATACTTTTCTTCTCTTACAGATTCATATGTACGTTTCGGCACCGACAATCTGTCGTGTAGAGTATTCTGCCATCAGCACTAATATTTTTGTGATAGAGACAAGGCTAATGCCTATTAAAACTGGGAAGTGAGTGATAAAAAAAACCAGTCGTGATCATAAATATTGTTCCTGTAAACAATCAAGACAACATTACCATTTCGAATGATATACTAGTTCGAATATTTGTGATCTGATCTACCAATAGATAGGTACTAAAGACCAAAAGTTCAAATAGACTAAAATAAAACTTTAACTGAACTAAACTGACAGCTCTGTTACTGGTAACAGCAGTACATCTACTATCTAAAGTTGTTATCCACAAATAATGATGTATACTGAACTAAAAACTTAACTTTATAGATAACAAAAAGAACTTATCAACTTAGCTGCTACAGCAGATTAAACTATAATTATATGGGATAACTCTTAGACAAAAAGAGAATAGAAGAAATGTTGCACCCTTTATCCTTATTGCTGACAAAACGAAGTTTCCAAAAAACGTCAGTTTCGCTGTCCTATAAGATTCCCGTAGGATCTGCCTAAATAATTTTGGAAAACAAAATTCGCGGGATATTAGAAAATATTCGTTGCTCTGAATCATTTGCTATCATTTAACACTAAGGATAGAAGATCTGTAGTAAAAAAAACTATCTGATCATAAAACTATCTTGTGATAAAATATGTAGAAAAAAAACTGGCGGTTTAAAGTGAATTTAGAAAAAAAAACTTTAAACCTTGTAAAAAAGAAAACCAATTCTAGCATCTGAATGGGTTTTCAGTTTTCTAAAATACATATATAACTGCTGCCTATCTCACTACGTAAAAAAAAAGTTTGTCTCGAAGATTTTTTTGATTATTTATTTTTTATATTAAAATGAAATAGTGAAATGCTGCGACTTAAATGATTTTCCGATCTACGTTGATATAACGCAACTAATTCTGACTTTGTGGACGATACAATAGAACTTCCAAAAAAAAAAAAAGAACTCGAAACCTCTCTACCTACATGGGAAATGAAAAAATTAACTCGAAATAGTCTGATTACATGTTAGCAGAAATGTAAGTCTAGGCCACGAGGGTGAAGCGAGTCATTGAAATAAAATAACGGAAAAAAAAGAGAATAGGCAAAGAGTCAGTCTATATGAAGGCAGATCTACCAACCACACTGTTTTAAATAAAGAATATATCGTATATGCGAAAACTAACTAACTTAATACAAGGCGCTTAATGTAATATTAAAAAAAACGACATAGTTTAAATAACCTAACCAAGGATATTTTGACAAAATGCCAATTCTGAAAAGGATATACACGATATAACGAGGATGTATACCATAAAATTAACAAAAATGAGTCAAAGAATGGTAACTTAAGTATTACGTTTTAATATTGTTAATACAAAAACTATGTAGCACTATACAAACTCTATCTTGTTAAAAACGAATGCTACATTCTTCTAAGAATTAAACTATATTTACCGTATAGCCATTTATTACCTAGTACCTTTTTCTGTTTTCCAAACTGAATTGGAATTTGCGAGGTAAAATTATTACAATAATTAGAAAATGTTCAGTTTAGAAATTGAAGTTGGGGGATCAAAATTCAGATTTTTTTTCAAATCGAAAGGAAAAATAACGGTATGTTGAAAAAAAAGAAATCATTAATAATCTAAACATTTTATTCCATTTTTTTTTAAAACCTTTGACGTTCTACTGCATAAATAAACTATTAAAATTTAATTGTTATATTGTCAATTCAATGTATTTAAGAACGCGGTCCCTGTCGGCAAACTGGTATTTCTGACAGAAAAAAAGCTACCCGGGCCCGTCCACATGTTAGCACAAGGAAGAGGATGTGATGCCTTGCCTTTGCGGACACAATTTTTTATTCAAGAAATGAAATTTGATCTCCCAGAGTTTACCAAGAAAGAAGCTTAATTGTTGGCCATTTAACATTTTTTGTGTCGTTCAGTGCCATTGAGAAGGATGTTTTTCCTTTAAAAGGTTTTATTGGCAGATTTATTATTAGATAATGGCAAAAAATGTGCTAGGTAAGACCGAAATCTTTAGTTTAAGTCATCTCTAACATTCTCACCACATCTAATTCTAAGATTTTAAAGGACGAAATTAGGTGAGAAGTTTTACACAAGGAAAGCCCAAAAAAAAAATTCGATTTTTTTTTTATGGATTTTTATTTTCTATATTATTCAAAAAAAATTTTAAGAAAATTCCGTTCCATTAGAAAGGTATAGCAATAAATGTGACCTGGCGTCGGATTGGGACCGCTACCTGTTTTCAGACACTGTCGGCAATATTACTCAGTTAACTTTTATTATTTCTTAATTTTTTTTTTAGAATCTCAACAATTACTTTTTCTACAAAATCTCGAAAGGATTTTTTTAATTTAATAATTTTTTATGAATAATTAAACATAATTTTTTTTGGTTGAAAATTGCATACCAAAGTTTGAAACACCGTAATTTGTTTATTTTTGAAAAAAAAACCGTTCGACCTTTTTTAACTGCTACGTTATTTTACAAGGTTAATTTTTATTATTGCATCCAAAGGGGCCTAAAATGACACTTTCCACTGTCGCTAAATATATTAAAAAGTCGGTATCGTTTATGAAGAAGTGGGTAAATCTCTTAACGAGACGAAAAATGACGACGACTTTCCAATATGTGGACAAAGTCACTCCGATAATCGAAAAACGAATCGTATCTTTGTTTTCACGGGTCCTGAAATTGACGCTGCGTCAAGGAGCGGCAAAATTAAGAAAATCGGGTTTGAATGTGTCTTATGAGATCATTCGAAAACACGAGTGAAATCGGAAGTGAAAAAATATATATATATAATGTAATACTTGGGTGCACTTTTCTTTGTATTATTTTTAAAAAATCGCGAAAAATCGCTGTCCACCCGCCTGTATCTTGAAAAGTACTTATCAAAAAACTTTGAAAAAATTCTGGAATATTCTCCACGGGGTGTAGATTGAACGAAAATTATCAGAAGTGCACCTTTAATAATTTATCTGGTATATAAAAAAAAACAAAAATTTCAAGGTCATCAGTTTTCAGTAAAGATTGAAAACAAACTTTGTTGAAAACTCATTTGGGGTGTGTTTTGTGAAGTCACTGATTATTTTATACCTCTGTAACAATTTTTTTTATTTTAAAAGCAATCAACGTACGGAACACTAATTGCGCAAGTTCAACTTGCACTTGACCGGTTATTTTCAAGAATACGAGTTGTCACGTTCTTAGATGACAGACTGTTGCTTTTATTAGGGGTCATTTCTCTTTTCTTGCAATAATATGTAAATTTTAAGCATTGCTTTTAATTCTAGTGGTCCATTGGTATGGATAAGATAAGAACGTTTCTGATTTCTGTCTGGTTGGGATTGAAAATCTACTTCCTTCCAACATCGATCGAAAATGTAAAGACAATAACAGCGTCAAGAAATGTCTTTGGGTTCTGGAAACCGAGTCAAACAATTAAATCAACGGGACCAAGGGGGCAAATGCTCAAATAATTAAGGGGTTATATACACCTGGAATTTTCAAAAATTCGATTTGTTTTTAGGGATTTTTATTTTCTATACTTCTAAGAATTATTCAAAAATTTTTTTTTTAAGAAATTCCATTCCATTACAAAGTTATAGCATTAAATGTGACGTGGCTTCGGATTGGGACCGCTAGCTGTTTTCAGACACTGTCTGCAATATTACTTAGTCAGTTTTTAATATCTTTTAACTTTTTTTTTAAATCTTAATAATTACTTTTTCTACAAGAAGTCAAGAGGTTTTTTTTAAATTTTTTATAAATAATTAAACATAAATTTATTGGTCAAAAATTGTATGCTAAAATTTGAAACATAGTAATTTTTTTAAATTTCGGATGGTGGTAGCTTCTACTTGATGGAAATTCATTATAAATACATAATAAATGACTGCTGTTAGTCAATTTTCACTGGTTAGTCAGCGAAACGCGTCATCACAATTATAAATAAACCAGGGGAAATTGACTAAAAACAGTCTTTTATTATATATTCTAAATTTTTTATTTTTGAAAAAAAACTCCTTCGATAATTTTTAACTACTACATTATTTTACAATATTAATTTTTATTTTTGCAGATTCGATTATTTTTTTTGTGCAGTTATCCTGCAGACAAAGAGGCGCTATAGTGTTCATCAGTGGTCCATTTAACCCGATAAAAAATAATGTTAACATTTAAAAGATTTAAAAAAAAATTCTTATAATTTAAAGTATAATAAAAATATATAATCGGGATTCTTTTGTATTATTCACTTAATAACCTTTAATTTTTTTTTAATATACATACTGCAGCTGGTGTATGTAATGCCTTAATTTGAAAATATTTTTCGTAAAATAAAAATTAAATTAATCGTGTATCAAACTACAAATCTTGCAGAACTTGTCTAAGAGTTAATGTTATCTCACTATAAATCATTTCATCATCATCATCGTCATCTGCTTATACTGTTCACTGCTGGACGAAAGCCTCCTTCAACTCTTGTCACCTTTTTCTGTTCTGGGCCGCTTGTACCCAATTACTAGCCACTCTTTTCAAATCATCAGTCCACCGACTTAGTGGTCTACCCCTACTCCGATAGGCTTCGGATCTTGGTCGCCACTCTATAATTCTCTTTGTCCATCGTCTATCCTTCAACCTAGCAACATGCCCAGCCCAGTTCCATTTCAGGTGTAGAATGAATTTGACTGTGCCTTGTATCCCTGTTTTCTTCCTGATAATGTGATTTGGGATGTGATCTCTAAGGGTTAATATGGACCTCTCCATTTTCCGTTGCATGGCATATATTTTATTGATGTTTTTCTTCGTCATTGTGAGAGTATCGGCTTAGTAGGTAAGATCGGAGAGTATGCATCTGTCAACACATAGAAAGGTTAGATTTGAATACATAGGCCAGTTTGTCATATGCAGCCCAGGAGAGACCTATTCTCCGCTGAATTTCAGGTGTTTGGTTATCTCGTTCTATGCTGCTTCATGTTCCAGGTTTTTATATTGGTGCACTTGCTCAATCTCTACGTTATTCAGTTTTATAGTCGCTTAATACAAGATTTGTCATAAAGTAGGTCTTGGATAGAATTATTTTAGACCAACCTTTCCTAAAGCTTCCTGAAGCATGTGTAGCATAGTTTGTGCTTCTTGTATTTTGTTTGTTATTAAGACAATGTCGTCGGCGAAACAGAGGTGATTTAACTTTTCACCGTCAATGTTAAGTCCCATTCTTTCCCAGTTGTGAATCGTTTACTAGTGGTAAAATTATTGATCACTGCTCGGAACGACGTTTCCGTAACGTTGCTATTTCTTTCCAGATATTTTTATTTAATTGTTCAAGAAAGAAAGGTTTGTTACTGTAAACTTTAGATTTAAGGTATGTCACCATCTTCGGAAAAAAATTTTCAAATGACTGGAAAAGATGTGTTAGACCATTCTACTGAAGCCAGCTCGTTTATATTACTTTTTCATATTCTCAATCGTCCTTCTCGATGGTTGCTCAATGTCGAATAAGTTTCTTCAAACTTCTGCACACCATTTTAATCAATTGAAGGTTGACCGAAGCTTCATTCGTGCCTCGGAACTTTGGAATATTGTTTTTGTAGAACTCTCACAAACTAAATTTCTAAGGACCGGGTTCACGCTCGATAATGTCGCAAAGCAAAGTGAGTAGCAATTCTATTTTCAATCCACAGGTCGTCGGCTGTAGTCGTAATTCAGCAATGTGTACAAGCATATACATGTTCCATTGTCTGTCGCTCTCTACATTCGCACCTTTCATCATTGCTGAAGCCCCGTCCAACTATATTTGCATTTACTGGAGTCCTTCATGACATCCAGTCTATTTTTATTCTAGGTGGGTTATCCTCCAAAACTAGATACCATTCTGGTGGTTCTATATCCGTACGTGAAAGGAAAAGTTTTCGCAAACCCAGCCTGTTGGGTGGCAGGTTTTCTACCCTATAGATCACGTGTCGTTCATCAAATGTTTGTTTGCATCGTTCTGTGTATTTCTGCGATGTACGACTGATCTTTAGTTCAGTAAAGCCGGAAACTAAACGGCATGTCTCATTCAGAGTCACATCCACCCTCGTGGTATGCACAGAGTGGTTCCAAACTGTGCTGTCCTATTTTACAGTCGAAACGTACAGTGCCGTGGTAGAAGTCCGCAACACGTTTGGGCTTGCTCTCCACTTGCTGCTTGACAATAAAATTTGTAGGTAAGACTTCATTCAATAATGACACCAAGATATTTTAGTTGGTCTGTGTGTTCTAGTATATGTCCTTCCCACGTAACGTTTAATTTTCATTTTGCCTCTTTTGATTGGAGATGAAAAGCGCAGATATGTGTCTCGGATGGATTTGGTTTCAAAGCATATCTTCTGTAGTAGGTTAACAGGTTTGACAAAACCTGTTCCATTAGTTCTTCAACTTTTGGGAAAAGATGGTCCTGTAGAAAAATCGCTAGGGCGTCAGCGTATAAAAAATGCTTAACGTAAGATAAAACAGGTTGGTTATAAGAAGAAACGTTGAAGGGGATAGATGATAGTACGCTCCCCCTGGAGTAATCCCTTTTTTTTTGGGTTCTCCATTTACTCTTCCTGCCCTCCAGACAGTCTCAGAATCTTCGGTTAACTAGTTAAGTTTTACCAAGTTGTAGTCTCTATAAGAGTTATAGAGTTTTGAGAGAAGGAGGCTGCAGCTGGTGCTGTCATATACTGCAAAAACGTCAATCAAGGCTACCCCTTTCACTAGCTTTCCTTCAAATCCCTCCTCGATATGTTACGTCAGTCTGAAGAAAGCCTGATTGTTCTGATATAAGTTTAGATTCTACTACTGGTCCGATTCTTAGCAGTATAAGGCGCTCATTTGGTTTGAACAGATGGTACAGTAACGAAACTGGTCGGTAGCTTGATGGGTTTTCCGGGTCCTTCTGATTCAGGTCAATTTCTAGACATATGTATGTTGAAAAGTTTGGCCAATTCTTGTTTCCAATGGTATTTAGATAACATGATATATTCTGAGTAACCTCTTCAACTCCCTTGTCCAGTCCTTCCACCCATCATATGTCTGATTATAAATCCTTATGCTGAAAATCTGTTCATTGTCTCAAATAAATCCAGAAAAATTCTCATAATGGGATGCCGTACTTTTAATTTTCGCCAATAAACAAGATCTACCAAACGCAATGAATGCAGCTGAAATAACGGACAAACTGAGATTACTAGACAGAGTTTATGAACTCTAGAAAAATTGGAAAAAAAAAACAAATTAATACATTTTTACTTTGATTTTTCTTTATCTCATATTCCTCGCAAGTGGCCCATCGGCTGCATGCCTAAAGCATCGCAACATAAAGACCAGTCCTGTACTCCAATACAGAATGGACAGTTCTTAAAATATACATAACCACAAGCCGGTAAAATTTTTTAATACCAGTGAATGAAAACTGGACCATCTTCTGACAAAAAAAGTCTCACATGATATACAGATAGATCTGTTCAGAAAAAGGTGGTGAGAGCAGAAATATACTGTCCACAGACAGAGGCAGGGCAAAGCTATCAATAACCTTGGGCAGATATGCATCGTTTTCCAAGCTGAAATTTATGTCATCTTCATGGGTGGTTAAGAGATGGTGAAAAGGAACATAGCGCTGGGTATGTAAACGTTTGTCCGATTCCTCTACTTCACAAACCCCAAAACCGGCTTATAACGCCATATATAGGAAACAACCTAGTTAACTCCCTACCTCCTCCTTTAACCCCTTACATATTTTACTACAAATAATATGCTTAAAATTTGTTCAGTTCATCAACCAAAAAACTCAAAATGTTATTAAAACTAAACAATATTAAACTATCCTTGCCCCCTTCAGCGACTTCCTGAGGAAAGCAATGAAAAAAACTTGATTTTAGCAGCGTAATAACTTTTATTTTTCTCCACAGTTTCGGCATTGAGTAAGTTTCAGTCCAATGATTGTATAGATTCAGAATCCAAAATTTTGTACATGGCCTGAAGTTTCATGTCTGCTCTGTGCACATTTTTTTTTTATCGTTCATCTCCCCGCCTGAGTAGAGATTTTACCCATTTTCATATCCTAAGGATATCGGCGAGGATGTCGTAATACCCGTCAACTTTGTCCAAGTGCGGAAACATACATTTCTGTATTTCACAGCATCTTTTCGACAACGCGGTAGTGCTGCCTCGGAGCTTATTGCATTTCGGCGAACAACTATATATATATATATATATATATATATATATATATATATATATATATATATATATATATATATATATATATATATACACGGTGTACAAGTATAAAATGCGGATTTCAGACAACAGATGATGCACCAATGCAATTTGTGCTATAAAGATTTGACACTGCGCCATTTTGTTGTATCATCAACAAGGGTCAGACGCACACGAGTGATAAATTGGAAAAGTGTGTGCATAGTATTGTGTTGTTGTGTTCAATATGTCGAAATTTATACCGCACAAAGAGCATTCGCGGACAGCATTAATTTTTTGTTTTCATTTGAAGAAAACTGCTGTTGAATCATATCGATTACTTCGAGAAGCTTATGGTGAACATGCTCCATCGCAAGATACGTGTGAACGATGGTTTCGGCGTTTCAAAAGTGGTGACTTCGATGTTGCAGACAAGGAACGTGGAAAACCGTAAAAAAAAAAGATGTGGAGTTACAAGCATTGTTGGACGAAGATGATTCGCAAACACAAAAACAACATGCCGAGCAATTGGGCGTTAGTTAACAAGCAAAGATTCAGAAGACCGGTAGATGGGTACCACATGAGTTGAACGACAGGCAAATGAAAAAGCGCAAAAACACGTGTGACATTTTGCTCACTCGGTACAAAAGGAAGTCGTTTTTGCATCGTATAGTTACAGGGGATGAAAAGTGGATTTATTTTGAGAATCCCAAGCGCAAAAAATCCTGTGTAGATCCAGGCGCACCATCCACATCGACCGCAAGACCGAATCGCTTTGGCAGAAAGACGATGCTCTGTGTTTGGTGGGATCAGAGGGGCGTGGTCTATTATGAGCTGTTAAAACTTGGGGAATATTAAACGTTACCAACAACAATTGATCGATTTGAACCGTTCGCTGCTTGAAAAAAAGCCAGAATACCGAAAGAGGCAACACAAAGTGATTTTTCTTCATGACAATGCTCCATCACATACGGTAAAACCAGTTCGCGACACGTTGGAAGCACTCAGCTGGAAAGTTTTATCCCATGCGGCTCACTCGCCAGACTTGGCTCCTTCCGATTACCACTTGTTTGCATCGATGGGTCACGCACTTGCTGAGCAGCGCTTTGGTTCGTACCAAGATGTGAAAAAATGGCTCGATGAATGGTTCGCAGTAAAAGTGGAAGATTTTTATTGGCGTGGTATTCACAAATTGCCCGAAAGATGGGATATTTTGAATAAAGCACTTTTTACCATTCTTCCGAATTTAATATGTTGTTTTAGAAAAAAAATCCGCATTTCATACTAGTACACCTGGTATATATATATATATATATATATATATATATATATATATATATATATATATATATATATATATATATATATATATATATATATATATATATGTAATTTAATAAATAAGTATACCGACCTGCGGAATTGAACCTTCGACCTTCTGCACAGTGAGCAAGGTACTACAGCACTGAGCCAGGGGCCGCTACATGGCATGTATCCCCCCTTTTCATATTTTTTGAGAGCTTCAGTCAGTTCTTCAGTTGTAAAAAACATTCCTTTCTATAACGTAAAATATGAAATTTAGCAAAATGTCATTACGGCAAATTATGTTTTCTTCAGTATCTCTTTTCGTAAGAGGCTAGACTATTCCAGCTACGTCACTGCAAATTTAAACTTCACAATAAATCGTAACGCCATCTAGCGTTTCTGTAATTTAAATATAGTGTCCTTTGACACGGTTCTCGACTTTTTTAAAATGCTTTGCCGCAAAATTTTAATTAATGACCATCTTTATTTCCATAAAATTTATGAGACTTAAAAAAATATTATATTTCATATTTGCTTAGAATACTGCAAAAAGATAATGTATCTTGTCCTAAAGAAAGTGGATTAAAATTTTCTAAGAAATTACAAAGTAGTTTAGTATAGTGCAAGGTGACCCATAAAAAAAGAATTTTGAAATATTAGGTGTACTTTTTATCGATCAGAAAACATAATATTCAAATCGGGGATTTAACACAGGATTGTACTGCAAGCAATATTTGTGGCACTGTCTTCCTCTCGCATTTTGACATAACAAAAAAATGCCATTGAAGCAAAAGTAAAGTAATATGTAGTATGTGTAAAAAGTGGTTAAAATTGTTTCGAAAGGCAAATTTCACCTTCAGGACGGTGAATGCTCCGGGAAACCAAAAAGCGTGGAAGACGATGATTTAGAGCAAATTTTACACGCGAACCTCTGCTGAACTCAACTGGAATTTGCAAATGAGACCAAAAAACCTACTTTGGTCGTCTACAGAAGCTAGAGAGACTCCGCAAGGAGCTCATTGGTCTTTAATGAGCTCATGCGAGACAACAAAAGTATGATGATATATATATATATATATATATATATATATATATATATATATATAAAGGGTGATTCATTTAGAGGTACTTTTTGTGATGGGGATTTAATTGCAGATTGCGCATGCGTCGTGTCAACTGAAGTGGCATTCCTGTTCAGTAGTGTTTGACAATTCATAATGGAAAGATTTAGCCAGGCACAGCGTCTACAAATTGTTCAACTTTATTACGAAAATGGGCGTTCTACGAGGAAGGTGTATCGGGCGCTTAGAGCAACTTATAGTCCACATAATCGGCCTACCGAACGCACAATTCGCTCTACCATCAATAAGTTTGAGACCCAATTTTCATTATTGGATAATGCTCGACCGAATAGACCACATCCAGCACGTAGTGAAGAAAATATAGGGGCGGTAGCGGAGAGTGTACGCGAAGACCGTGAAGTGTCGATTCGTCGCCGTTCTCAACAGCTTGGCCTGTCATATTCAACAACTTGGCGTATTTTACGTAAGGATCTTTCTTTAAAAGCATACAAAATTCAACTAGTGCAACAACTGAAGCCGACCGACCTTCCGAATCGTTTCCGTTTTAGTCGTTGGGCTCTTGACAAGCTTGCAGAAGATCCACTGTTTTCGAGAAAAATTTTGTTCACCGATGAGGCCCATTTTTGGCTTAATGGGTCCGTGAATAAACAAAATGCCCGTATTTGGGGTGATGAACAACCTGAAGGGGTTCAAGAGCTGCCATTAAATCCAGAAAAAACAACTGTTTGGTGTGGTTTATGGGCCGGTGGAATAATCGGTCCATATTTCTTCAAAACAGAGGCCGGCCGGAATGTTACTGTGAATGGTGACCGTTATCGCGCCATGATAACAGACTATTTGATGCCAGAAATTGAAGCCCGTGGTCTCGACGAAATTTGGTTCCAACAAGATAGCGTCACTTGCCATACAGCCCGTGAAACCATGGCTTTACTGCGAGAGCAATTCGGCGAACAGATCATTTCACGCTTTGGACCAGTGAATTGGCCGGCTAGATCATGTGACATCACACCTCTTGACTTTTTCCTTTGGGGCTATGTAAAGTCCAAAGTCTACATGGATAAGCCAGCTACAATTGAGGCATTGGAGGCCAATATAATACTCGAGTCATTGGCCAAATACCACTCGAAATACTCACACGCGTCATTGAAAATTGGAACTTCAGAATGGACGTTGTTAACCGTAGTCGCAGACAACATTTGAAAGAAATTATCTTTAAGAAATAATTGTGAAGAATGGTTCTTTTATATGATAATAAAGATTATAAAATAAAATTGTTTTTATTCATTTTTTTTTATTTAAAAAAAAGTACCTCTAAATGAATCACCCTTATATATATATATATATATATATATATATATATATATATATATATATATATATATATATATATATATATATATATATGATATTACCCTTACTTCTTGCTTATAATGTTCAAGAAATATAACTTTTTGCACAAAAGTGTTACTTGCAATAAAAAGTGGAAATTGTGCGATAATCTCAATATGTGAATCTTATGGGTCTACTCAAATGAGCCAACAATGAGAATATCTATACAAAACACCTGTTGCTATGGATTTGGTGGAATCAGAGTCACATTATCCACTATAGCGACCGTTTACTGATAATGGGTGAAGGCCGGTAATGCTGCCGTTAGATAACGTAACACAGTAAAAAGGACACTGGATGTCATCTCAGATTTAAGCTGGGAAATTCTCTCTCAAGTGGCGTATTCTTCAGATTTCATCCCTTTGGATTACCGCCTATTTCAATTTCTACACTATCTGGTTAAATCTTAGTTTAAGTCAGTTGAACAGGATTAAAGAAGCCGCGATTAATTTATCGCATCGAAATAACTATCATTTTTTATATATAAAATCCGACAATTACCTGAGACATTATAAAAAACTGTCGAAATTGGGAATACTTTTAAGAATTAGTTTATATTAGTTTTTATATAAATAATGGAAAATATGTGTTAGTCCATCTGCTGAACCAGGACCTTTGGATATAACCATCAATATTTTGTAAAGCGAAGTGAAGTACTTTTCCATTTATCTCTAAATAGTTAACAGTTATCCCCTGTTACTAGGAAGTACGGACCGACTATTCCACGTGTCGATATTGCAGCTCAAGTTGGTACTTTAGGGATATGTAAAGGCTTTTTATGTCTTACTCTTAGCCTTATCGGATTCTAATAACATTAGTTTACGTCAGGAAATGAAGATTAGGAAAGACCAAGTAATTTCTACAAACTTTGAGTCTAAGATTGGACTTCTAGTCAAATTCGTGGGTCTTTTTTAGGATTTATAGTTTCCTTTGCTCCTAAATTTACGTCTGTTGATTAAATCTATCCAAAAGATACTTAAATGGGACATAAGTAATAAACAATCTTATGGTATACGTTACCTTACTTTCTGTTAAAATCGAAAATAATAAAAAATAGCACTATTTTATGATTCTTCAACATCAAGGACCTAAAAAAGGAGATATAATGAAGCAACCCTTCTAATTCCTCCCCCATCTCATTAACTCCTTATATATTTGATCATAAATAATTGGCAATAATGCAAAAAAAAAAAAAAAATCTTCGTCAGTCAAGTAATTCCTCTAACATCCTCTCCCCCTCTTTACCTTCATATATGTTTACCTATGAATAATATGTCAATAAAAATCATGAAAAATTCTTAGAATGACGCTTCAACTCAAGTGGTGTTATCCAAAAACTACAAATTTCATTTCTACTTCAAGTATTATATGTATACCAAGTTTGAAAACAATGCCTCATTTCGTTCGAGAGTTATCGTGCGAATAAACATCCACCACCAACACACTCGCAGAAATGAGAAAACACAGTTAGGGAAGTATTAGTAACGTAGTTAGGGAAGAATTGGTAACACAGGGAAGTATTAGTAACAAAAACAAGAATGAACTTACCACCGTTTTAATAGATAGGATTTTGAAATTAATATTTTCAAATATGCGTTATTATAAATAACATGTAATAAGAACATATTTTTAATGACTTTAATAATTGTTATAGCTTAGGTAGTATTCGTTTAATTAAGATAAATCTCTATTTCGTACCGCCAAATTTATAGTTTCTGGGCATTATCGCTTCGGAATAGTAGGGTGAAAGGTGTGGGCGTTGATACATTTTCTAAAAGTGTTTTAGTAGTTTTTGTTGGTTATTGCTTTGTGTTCTGGGAGTTTGGGAGCAACTGGCATTTTCAGTTAAAAATAATATTAAAACTTTTGAATATAGTAAAATATATTAAGCAGCTTTACCAGCTGAACCATTCTGAATAAGTAGTTAATGTAAAATAACAGAAAATGGACAAGGCTCATAATTCAGCAGTTTACCCACTGTTCTCTTATTCGTCAAATTCATCCCGAGACGCGTTTTTCGCGGTATTACGGCTCGTCGATCGGGCTAGGATTAACAAACAAGAGAACATAATTTACTGGTATTTATCCAAGTAGTTACGAAACATAATGGTAGGATACAGCGAAATGTACTAAGTACACATATCTAATACTCCACCAACATCACATCCTAAGCTGCTGGGTCAGCTTTCGATGGTATACGTACTTCGTTGTATCCTACCATCGCATTCTGAATAATGTAGCAGCTACAAATAAGCCTAAAGTTATCACTAAAAAAATTGCGAGAAAAATTAAATACATCCATATTTTAGTCGTTTCAAATAATACGAGAAATCGGTAATAAATCATAGATAAGAAATAATTAAAAAACAAAAAATTACTATCAAAATTTGTACAGCTTTACGGTGGAAAAACTAAACACAGTAAAAAGAAACCACATTACAAATACCAGGACAGAAGAGGTACTAGAAGTATACGAAAACATAATAATTCCAAAACTTATAAAATGTGTAGGAGAACCTTTATCAAAATATCTTACGTTATTACTGAATCAATAATGTGTTATTCTATAAGCAAAGACATAAGTTAGACCTACAAAATTTTAGATCAATAAGTCTTCTGTATCAAATATATAAGTTACTTATGAAAATACTAACTACAAGACTAAAACACAAATTCGAGTTATATCCAAATAATAACCAAGCAGGTCTTAAAAAACAACCACTCTAATCACATACGGTTAATTCGAAACATTATCGAAAAAACGTTAGGACATAAGAACTTATTGATAGACTATAGATCACTGATTCAATTCAAATATGGGCAAATATAATGCATTACCATATTGCCGTGTAGATTTAAGATTATGCTGCAGGGAAACCCGCAAAACGTTACAGAAGTGATACGACATCGATTCAAGTTGGCTTGAATCGCTGTAAATTGTACTCGGTCGGAAACACAGTCAAATTATTCCAAAGAGATATAAACGACTGCTTGCAAATGGTTGTACTCTCATACGGATGTGAAGTATTAGCGTGACGTGTCTTTCTAGCATGCACCGCTCTGGGAGGAATTAAGCGAGCTACATCCATCGAACACTTTCCATAAAAATACTTGTAGAATAGACTCAAGTCGGCGACTTCGATGTTCCAAGGAATCAAGGTTGCTGGTCAGTTCCAGATCGCTAATCAGGCGAACAACTCTCTTCTGAATAGAATCTAATAAAGGCAGTGTATGTTTGGG
Organism: Pachyrhynchus sulphureomaculatus; assembly: GCA_019049505.1. Classification (NCBI taxonomy): domain Eukaryota; kingdom Metazoa; phylum Arthropoda; class Insecta; order Coleoptera; family Curculionidae; genus Pachyrhynchus; species Pachyrhynchus sulphureomaculatus. The sequence goes on along the minus strand of CM032447.1, from coordinate 182,832,212 downwards.
AGCAGAGCCCCAAACATGGGAGCATTATTCCATCGTTGGTCGAATTTGAGCTTTGTACAGAATTAACAGTTGTTGTGGAGTGTAAAGTTTTCGAGTTCGAAATAATATTTCCAGACATACTTGCTCCCAAATTAATGCCTAGCAAATCAGTGACGATGCTAGGGGAATTGAGAGCCCCGACATAACAATGTCGGGTTCAGCAACGTTATAACCTTTTTAGAAAAAACTGCCGCCTGGGTTTTTGTAACGTTATACTCTACTTGGTTACTGTCATCCAAATATAGGATTTCTTCAAGGTTTTTGTTAAGTGGACCGACCACATGATGTGCGGATATTTGCATGGGTAGCCGATGTTCCAACGTTTAAATGAATGATGAGATAAGCGTACTGTAATCTGTAAAGTTGTAGATTGGATTCCTGGTCTTTTCCAGCAGATGGTTAAAGTAAATGAGAAAGGGAGTAAGAGACAGTATGGAGCTCTGGGGCAAACCGGCGTTGATAGTGAAGATGTTGGAAAGAAACCCGTCGATTGCCACTCGTAAAGAAAGCTCTTTGAGGAAACTTGAGAGCCATAAACGGAACTTTTTATACATACTAGAGGAGAGTAGCTTAGCTAACAATCCATTGTGCCAAATACGGTCGAATGCCTAGGATATACCAAGAGCAATTGCTCGAGATTCTCTACAGTGTACAGTTGCGTCGTTCCAAACATGTTTTACCTAAATTAAAAGATCTCTTGTTTTTCTATGTTTACGAAAGCCATATTGATGGTCGCTAACAATATTGAATCCTTCAAGATATTTTAGAAGATGCTGATTTATATATATCGCTCTGATCAAAAATATGTTATGCATAACGAAGTAACAGTACAGTGAAATTACACTCAGAAATATTCAAAATTAAAATTCAAAGTAAAGCAGGAAAGTTATTTAGGTTAGTAATTCAAAAAATTAATACTGGTAACGCCATGGTGTCCGTAGCACAAGAACACACTAAGATTTGCAGAAAGGGTGGTACTTATAAGATCATTCAGACCGGCAAGACATTATAAGAGAGATAACTGAAAGATTAAAGGAAATACAATAAATATGAGCAAAACAAAAATAATCAAGAGATACAATAAGATCTCATTGTACTAAATGGAATGAGAGCAGAAGAAGGAAAAAATAGATATACCAATAACAAAACATAGGAATAGAAAGAAAAATGTAAGCGGCAGATTGAAACAGCGAAAAAGACAAGCGTCGATAACAAAAATAAAAGATTTAAGACATATATGAAAACAATAATATGAAATCAATATGTTACCCCTGTGGACGGTAACAAAGAGAAAAATGAGTAAGATGCAAACTACCCAACGCTACATGCAGATATCATGATAAAATGGACGATATCAAAAACATAATACTACTGGCAAAATGGCGGAGGGCAGGACATGTGGTAAGAATGGAAGGAATAAGATAGACAGGGAAAACGGGGGAATGGAAATCAGGGGAAAAGAAAGAAATCCAGACAGGTCCACACTTAAATGGTATGATAACATTAAAAAAGTAACAGGGAAAGGATGGATGAACGTGGCATAATTCCGAAGCAGATGGAGGGAAATGGAGAACTCATATATCCACTCATGGGCGATAAATGTTGGAAATAGGAAAACTATAAAGAATTGATCATTTAACGTACTTGTATGAGTTGCATTGTTTAAAAAAATATATATTCTAGTGATAAAAAATTAAATTTAGTATTCATATTACAAATAGCATTTGTCTTTTACTTGTTCAGCTTATCCTTTTAGGTTAGACTAACTAAAAATTTAAATGATTATTTTCGATTCCATTATAACTTATTAAGCTGTCTATTACTATTTCATAAGGTGTTTCTCTAAACCAAAAAGATGTTAATCCTATACCATTTTTAAAATTTAACCGTGCAGCTACGTTGTGTCACCACAAACAATTTAAGGATATATCTCTCCAGACGCTTCTTAAGTATCGACCAATTTGTCTGAAGTAAAAACAAATAAAAAATCTGCTACATAAACGGTATGTATCGTAAAAGGTCACATGTGCCCTTAAAATAATACATCTGTCCGATTTCAATCACTTTGACAGGCTCACTTTTAAGTTTCTGTTCCGATATATTTCGTCTAAAAATAACAAAAAACAAATAAGCTGGAAACGTTTTGCCCTTTAAGTCGTTATTTCCGATTTGAAAAATGTGGTTGCACGCTTTTATGTTGACGAGGAATTTAAAAATAATCATCTAAATAGTAGATTTTAAGGAAAGATAATATATCGAATTTATTTATTTTAGATTAATTTTCTTGGGAGGGAATAGTGGGCAATGTTAAGAATTATTTAGAGGATACATAGTGCATTTTGAATCCGTGAGATAATAACTTGTTTCTTTTTCGTAAACCATATGTATGGTGTACAGAATATAAGGTACCAATACATTTGGCCTTCATTGATTTTCATAAGGCATTTGATACTATTGAAATCTGATCAGTTCTAAAATCCCTAACGAATGCAAGAGTAGATTCCGGATAACACGTAGGTTGAAAAGTTTTTGGTCTAGCTACTTAAAACACATTTTTTTTTTGCAAAATTCGACTTTATTCATCAATATAGTCTCCTTCAAGAGCAATATCTCTCTCCCGCTAGCATTTTTTTGAGGTCTGCGAATAGATAATAGTCGCTGGGGGCCAAATCTGGAGAATACGGTGGATGAGGAAACAATTTAAATTTCAATTCATGCAATTTTGTCATTGTAACCATTGACTTGTGACACGGGGTATTGTCTTGATGAGAGAGTACTTTTTTTCTTGTTTATTTGGAGCAAACGCACTAATAACTTCATATAATATCCGCTATTGATGGTTTTCCCTTCTCAGCATAGTCGATGAAAATTATTCCATGCGCATCCCAAAATACAGAGGCCAAAACCTTCCGACTGTTGTGTCTTTGGTCGCTTCGGGCGGCTTTCACCGGCTGCTGTCCACTCAGCTGACTGTCGATTTGATTCCGGTGTATAGTGATGGATCCATGTTTCATCCATTGTCACATATCGCGTGACCAACACGTTCTTCTGATATCTTTAGGGTGTTCTATCGGTCAGCACATATGGACTAGAAACGATGTGTCTCCCTAAAGCATTTGTTAAAAAGTTCGTAACTTCACAGACAGCTATAGAGAGAAGCATGCTTGGTGTCTCCCGTAGAGATAGAATGCATAACGAGAAGATAAGGAGAGGAACCAAAGTCACTGCTATGATTCTCGAAGCGGCAAGGATGAAGTGGCGATGGGCAAAGAAACAGGAAGAAGCGTTGGACGTCCACAGAAACGATGAGTCGATGATGTAAGAGTATTAGCGGGCAAGCCGTGGTTAAAGGTGGCAAAAGACAGGGAAGCATGGAAGAGATTAGAAGAGACCTTGGTTCAGAAGAGGACAGACATGTTGAGAAGAAGAAGAAATATGTATCGATATCTAGTGAACATTAAGATGTTCATTAAAACCATTAACAACTATTGTATTTTAATATATTCTTTAAGCAATCTGCGACTTCATCTCAGCACTTTGCATATCAATTAAGTATTATCACATTAGTGTGTTTTTCTACCCTATATGCTTATAAAGAAATAAAATGGAATATAATTTTATTATTATATTATATACACATTGAATATAATATATATATATATATATATATATATATATATATATATATATATATATATATATATATATATATAGATATACACAATATATATATATATATATATATATATATATATATATATATATATATATATATATATATATATATATACATATATATATATATACGAGGCTGGTTTGAAAAGTCCGTACAAAGTCCGAGAGATGGCACCACCGGCGCGTATCGAGGTCATGTTTAGTTAGTAGCATCTCTTGAATGAACGCACACCAAGTTTCAGCCATATTGGTCTATTTCTTTGTGTTTGGCATTCGTGTGAATCAAGGAAGTCGAGTGATTTTCAAGAAATGGACGAAAAAGAATTTCGTGTGGTGATTAAACATTACTTTATGAAAGGCAAAACGCCTCAGGAGACTAAAGAGAAGCTTGATAAACATTATGGTGACTCTGCACCTTCGATTAGAACAGTTTATAAGTGGTTTCAAAGTTTTCGGACTGGCCATATGGGCACAAGTGACGCTGAACGTTCTGGACGGCCTGTGAAGGTTACGACTCCAGAAATCATTGATTAAATCCATGATATGGTGATGGATGACAGAAGAGTTAAGGTGCGTGAGATTGCTAGTGCTGTGGGCATCTCGACTGAACGGGTACATAATATTTTGCATAAACATTTGGACATGAGAAAGCTATCCGCAAGATGGGTGCCGTGATTGCTCACGCTTGACCAAAAACGGAATCGTGTGAAGTGTTGCAAGGATGGTTTGCAGCTGTTCCAGAAGAATCCAGAGGACTTTAAGCGTCGTTTCGTCACTGTGGATGAAACATGAATACATTACTATACTCCTGAGACCAAACAACAATCTAAACAATGGGTTACCAAGGGGGAATCTGCACCAAAAAAGGCGAAGACCGTTCCTTTGGCCGGAAAGGTTATGGCGATTGTCTTTTGGGATTCGCAAGGGATAATCCTCAGCGACTATCTGGAAAAGGGTAAAACTATTACAGGTGAATATTATTCATCGTTATTAGACCGTTTGAAAACCGAGCTGCAAGAAAAACGCCCGCGATTGGCCCACAAGAAAGTCCTTTTCCATCACGACAACGCACCAGCACACACCTCAGCAGTTGTGGTCGCAAAATTAATGGAAATAGGATCCCAACTCGTTTCACATCCCCCCTATTCTCCAGACTTGGCTCCCTCGGACTACTATTTGTTCCCTAATTTGAAGAAATGGCTGGCGGGACAAAGATTTTATTCAAACGAGGAGGTGATTGCAGACACTAATGGATATTTTGCAGACTTGGACAAATCCTATTATTCGGAAGGGATCAACAAACTAGAACATCGTTGGACGAAGTGTATAAGCCTAAAAGGAGACTATGTCGAAAAATAAAAAAGGTTTACCCCAAACACATCAGTAGTTTTTATTTTTGCACGGACTTTTCAAACCAGCCTCGTATGTACATTTTAAATTACTGTTATAATAATATAAGGTCCAACCTATAGCGATTTTCTAGCTCCACACTCAAGTTTTTATCGCTTTTAGATGCGGCCTGCCAGTTAATTATTCTTAAATTAATACAAGAAATATTTCGGCAATAGGGTGATGAGTAAATACCATATTAGGTACACCATGTATATAACTTTTATGATGACACCTGCACATATCCTATACCTACAATATATAACAAAAAGTTTTCCCTTGTGAAAAAATATTTCTGATTCATTCAACAAATGTTGCCTCTCTAATCTCTTTTAAGATTCATCCATTGCGTTCGACGCAAGAAGAATTTTCTCCAATCTAAATTAAACCAAAAGGTTTCAGAAAAATTGGATAAGTTCGTACATAACTGATGGAGATATGACAGTAAAATACCAGGATAGTTTTACTAATTCTGAGACTGTAAGTGTGAGAGTTTCGCTGCGATCGGTTTTGGAACTATTGCATTTGATTCTACACATGATTATTACATATTTGGAAGAATATAAAGGCTGCCCATAATGATGTATGCGGATGGGCCTTCTGATGTTGCAAATGGTGACCGTTTGGATGAGTTGAGTTAAAAAATAAAGCAGGTGCGTGGAGGTGTGGAGATTTGTTGTGAAAAAACCTTATTATTAAGGTCCAAAAACAGTTTATATGGTCAAATTTAATAGGCAATCAATTCTTTCCAATTTTCTAAAAGTGATCTTTTTTACTGAACAAATAAATTTCTTGGGGAACCTATGTCGACTCACAACTATCGTTTACTGACCATGTCAACTAACGTCTGTCTAAAATTAAAGTAAGTTGTGCATTTAAGGAACATTATTGAGGTAGAGACCACTGGCTAGTAAGAGCTTAATTTAAAATAAGCCTGAAAGGAGAAAGAAATAACATGATTGAACACAAACCCACAAAGTTTCTAACTATGAAAGTGCTAAAAAAAAATCAGTTACAGACTCAAACACCATTGGAAAGTAAACTCCAACCAGTAGATAGTGTAAAAAACATGAAAAAAAATCAACTTACAAAGAATATTACATCTAGAATCGAAATAACAATCAAGAAAATGTCCTACCAAAAGCAGAAAGTGAACAAATTCTTTCCCGTAGAACAAAGAAAATCTAAAGAGAGAGGTACACGTGAATATGAACCATTGCACAAAACCGTAAAGAAAGAAACAAGAAAAGACGTTAGAATATACAATACAAATTTAATAATTAACACCATTGAATAAAACAAAAATATGAAAGTATTGAAACCCAAAATGTCATAAGGTAAAACTAAAATAATAAAATACGAGATAAAGCGGGTAAAAAACTTTTCTTTTTATGGGTCTAGCACACGTGCTGCAGGAAAGTCCCTAAAGCGCTCCAAGAACGGCATGTGTGCGGAAAAAGTGATTCCCGTTGTTCTTGAATCGCTGTAATTGACAGGAAGGAAATAACGGATGAAATAAAGGAATTATATACAAAACTTTATTTTTCGACTATACTAAATCCAAATCAGCACCAAAAACATATTCTTAACGTTAGTTCGGAAGAAATTCCTAAGGTAAGCAGGAGTGAATTGGAAGGTAAAGATAAAATAATATATGAAATATTGAAAATGGGAGGCAATGAACTTTTTGAAGCGATATGGATATTACTCAACAAATGCATCGAAGAACAAATAATATTGGCAAAACAGTGGGTTCAAGAAAGGTGTTCACGAAAACCTCGAGAACTATTGCCCCATCAGTTTATGATCGCATACAAGCTTCTTACTAAAATTATCACAATCCGTCCAACAAATAAATTCGATAACTACCAACTAGTCGTACAGCCGGGCTTTCGTAAGGATTTTCGAACAATAGATCATATCCAGACGTTCCGCCTGTTAATCGAAGAAGCGACCGAGTACAATATTAAGGTGCACCTAGCTTTCATCGATTATAAGAAGTCTTTCCACTCTCTGGAACGTTGGCCAATCATGCAGTTCTTAGCCCATGTCAGAATATATATCAAGATATACTAAACTCCTCAGATTTATATGTGAAAATGCGACATTAACGGTTAAATTAGATGAAGATAAAAAAAAAAAAAATAGAATTTCACCCGGGCCGTAGAGGATAAGTTTAAAAGTTTTGAGTGGGAAGAAAAGGGCATTAAAATGAATGGCATGTATTTGCATTACTTGCTATTCGCAGATGATGAGGTACTTATTAGCGAAGATCTAGAAGAACTAAAAATCATAATAGAACAACTAAATCAATCATCACAAAAGGTAAGACTCGAGATGAACATCAAAAAAACAAAGTTTCTAAGCCCACAAAACACAAAAATTAAGATCGGTACAGAAAAGATCGAAAGAGTGGGCGAGGATGTAATAATAATAATAATAATAATAATATATATATATATATATATATATATATATATATATTATATATATATATATATATATATATATATATATATATATATTACCATTAAATACAACAAAGTGTACATTGGTTCGTCAAAGATAGTATAATAATTATAAATATAATAAAAATAAAAATAGTGTAGAATTACCATAAATCATACACACCATAAATATATGGACATACAAAGAAATTGTACAAAGTCGGGCAAAACAATGTTAAGCTTAATATTTAAAAGCAGTAAAAATACAAAAATAATTAAAATTGGAATCTAGTTGTACCTTGGTTTCAGACAAGATAATGTAGGTAGGGTTAGGTTCATGACAGCAATACCTAGAAATAAATCTCATAACCAGCACACTCTTAGAGATCATCAGGCTCCGTAGAAATCCCCTATCGAGTAGAAGGCATTTTCCAGTAAGAAGGACTTTAGCCGAGATATAAATCTTGGACCGCGCATATTTCGCAGTTCTGCAGGCATTCCATTATGAAGGCTGATGCAACTATAGAGGGAAGAGCCTTTGAAGAAAGTTGATCTATGAATGGGGACCTTTAATACACTATTACTCCTGGTATTTGTTGTGTCTATTGTTTACAAGAGTTAAGACATGGAAAAGTTAGGATTCGTTTTTTTATAAACGTATGTCTGCTGCTTTCACGAAAATTTAGATTAAAATTCAAACGGTTTATTTTCTTTTGGTTCACAAATATACGTTTACTGCAGCACCCTAGGATACAACATTGTTAGACATGTGACTAAAAGCTAATGAATAATATACAGCCAAGAGACAGTCACTATCAAGGGTACTTTTTAAGCTTAAAATTGCAAAGTAAGCTGAGATTAATTTAGCACATATGTGATCTATATGGTGCCTAAAAGAAAACCTATGATCCACAAACGTACTGAGGAACTTGGCTTTTTCCTCAAAGTTTACACCAAGGGAATTGGCAAACATCGACGCTAATGGTTTTTTATTAAATATATTCATATAGATAGTTTTCTCAACATTTAGTACAAGGCCATTTCTTCTGCACCATGATTCCATATCCCTGCACACACATGAAACATCATCATAAAGACAATTTACAGTGTCCGAGGCCGTCACAATAGTGGTATCGTCTGCATACATAATCACTTGTCCTGTTCTGATATTTAATGGCAGGTCATTGACATATAGTATAAATAACAAGGGTCCCAAGACAGATTCCTGTCGGACGCCAAGATCGACCGCTTTCTTTTCAGAAACAATGCCATCATATTTCACCACCATCTCCTTGTCGGTCATATATGACCCTATCCAGTCCAGCAGGCTGCCTTGAATGCCAATATTGTATGATTTTCTCATCAGCGATGATTTGTGTACCGTATCAAAGGCTATAGAAAGGTAAAAAAAAGCGTTATAACATATTTACCGTCATCAACGTTGCGGAAAACCTGATTTAAATAGTGGAAAGAGGCAGACTAAATTGATCTATTAGGCAAAAAACCATGTTGTGCGGAGTGTAGTATGTTGTATTTGGTAACAAAATTTATTACTCGTTGGTACACAATCCTCTCAAATATTTTTGAGAAAGTATTAAGTATAGATATTTGCCTATAATTCCCTACGTCATTACGGTCACCCCTCTTATAGACAGGGATAACATTAGCGGTTTTGAAAACTTTTGGAAAGATACCCTTATTAAGACTAAAGTTTATTAAGAACGAAAGCGGTTTAGCGATTGAATACTTAATATTTTTTTACCACTTTAGTAGGTATATCATCAGATCCAGATTGTTTATTCTTTATTTTAGAAATAATTTGGAGAACCTCAATCTCAGTAACGGATTCCATAACCATGGTATTTGATTTTACTGGCGAAACGGTACAATCTTTCATGTTAGCTGATCCATATTTATTTCGTAGTTTGTTTTCAGAGATAGTATTAAAATAATTGACAAATGTGTTTGCAATCACGATGGGTACAGAAGTAAGCTCAGAATCTACGCGAAATAGAACTTTGTATGTTGTTTTTATTTAAATCATTATTAACTATAGACCAAATAGTTTTTGATTTGTTATCAGAATTAGTTATTTTGTTTTTATAATAGAGTTTTTTTGTCAAATTTATTCCAGCTCTATACTTTTTTTTAAGATTACGGTATTCAGTTAGAGTCTTACTGTCACTATTCCTGCGATGTAACCAGTATAGATGGTCTAATCTCTCTTTCAGGCTAGCTAGATCTTTGTTATACCACCCTTTTGGAGACAGTGGCGATATTAAATACTTCTTTTTGTATGGACAACAACAATTAAGATAGTAGACGATAGTATCAATAGAAAGATTCCACAAGCTATCACAGTCACTAGATATGCTCAATATATTTTCCCAATTTTGCAGCCTAATCATATCAGCAAAGCTAGTTATATTCTGTTCAGAAAAAACACGATACATTTTAATACCTGCAGATTGCTTTTTAGGTTTCCATTTTTCTGGGAGACTGACAACAAATTTATGCGAATAGTGGTCGCTGATATGGGAGTTGAAAATAGAGCACTGATATAAAGTTTTGTCAATATTTGTAACTACATCGTCAATCACTGATACGCTTGTGTGCCCATTGCAGTGTATACTTAGGACATAAAATTAGATCAGATAACTTTATCTTTTTGTAATGGTAACTTTTTTTTGAAAAAAGACTGCTTGGCATTTCGTGGTATTAAATTCTACTTGGCTATTGTCATTCCAAGCCAAAATATCTTCCATATCTTTGTTAAGTTGTAAAAGGTCAAACTGTCCACAGATATTAATGTAAATAAGAGACAGAGTGGGGATAGTATGGAGCCCAAGCATAGACCGAAGTTGAGAGTGACGGTGTTGGAAATAATTTATTAATTGCTGTTTGCAAAGAACGATCTCAGACAAAATTCAAGAGCCACGAATAAAATCGTTCAAAAACACCGTAAGAGTGCGGTTTAGTTAAAAATCGATCATACGAAACACCATAGAATGCTTTGGCCTGTTAAATATTTAGTTTTTCTAGTTTCCTGAGGAGTAAAGAACCATTTTTTACTTCTCTGGAAACTCATAATATTAGTGAATTTTAAACAAAATTTATTGCTAATATAAATAACGTAAAACCTTAGATGATTATAAAAGGCAAATTTAATTGCATGCCATATAACAAACTTCTCTTTGCAAATTTCAATGATTTATAAGTATTTCTTTACAGTGTGTCACTACCTTCTGGTCCTTTAATTTTGTTCTACGATACCCTTCTTGCTACCTAAAGTACGGGTTAATCCACTAAATAATGGTTATAAAAATGACTTCTGAAAATTGCGAACGATCATGCAAATTAGGAGAACTTAAGGTATTCCGGAGAGTTAAAGTATTATAAACATAAAAAGAGATAACAATTTAAGCCGTGGTGATGAATGAAGCACCTTACCATTAATATTGAAATATTTTTTAGTTGGAGAATCTCTAGATGTAAATATTAAAAATAGATAAAGGACATGAAACTGAGGATTTTAGAGCCCTAGAGAGTTCCGAGTTCTCAGAATTATACCGTGACAATTTATAGTAACTTTCCGACGTTTTAGTTACGATTGCGTTAGTTACCTAATAGCATAGAACACTGAATAATAATAATGTCATTTATAAGCTATTAGGTAGCTCTAAGCTATAACTATACAATGATTGGCTAAAAAACTTGTGGATACATACTGGATCTATATATATATATATATATATATATATATATATATATATATATATATATATATATATATATATATATCGGGTCTTCCATTAAGGACTTGACAACTTTTTTTTGCAATAAAACGCAACCCATTTGAGACATTTCGAAAATTTTACTATCGGCTTGAAGTACAATTAAAACATTTATGTATAGAATTCGACTTCATTCATATGACCACCATGGGCACGTTTGCAGCGGTCGATTCGTTGAACCCAATTTTCGATGACTCGGCTACACATTTCGACGGAAACGGCCGCTATCTCTTTTTCAATATTGGCTCTGAGCTCCTTTAATGACGCAGGCTTGTTAGCATAGACCAGTGATTTAACGTACCCTCATAAAAAGAAGTCTAGAGGTGTTAAATCACACGATCTAGGCGGCCATTCGACGGGACCATTTCTCGATATAACACGTTCACCGAATTTAGATTGCAGTAAGTCGATTGTTACACCCGCTGTGTGGCTTGTGGCGCCGTCTTGTTGAAACCACATATCATTAATGTCTAGCCCATGCAATTGATCAAAAAAATAACGTTGCAACATGCCTCTGTAGCGATCTCCATTGACTGTAACGTGACGGTTATTTTCATCAACGAAAAAGAACGGCCCAATGACACCACCGGCATGAAAACCGCACCAAACAGTAATTTTTTGTGGATGAAGTGATGTTTCGTCAAGCACATGAGGGTTTTCACCTGACCAATAACGCATATTCTGTTTGTTGACGAAGCCGTTTATCCAAAAATGCGCTTCATCACTAAAGATGATTTTGCGATGAAATTGGTCATCTTCTTCCAACATTTCTAGAGCCCAATTCGAGAACGTACGTCGCTTCATATGATCGAGTGGCTTTAGTTCTTGAGTTAACTTTAACTTATAAGGGTGCAGGCCAAGATCCTTTCGCAAAATTCGCCATAGTGTGGTCTGAGCGATGCCCAATTCTTGAGAACGCCGTGAAATCGACTGTTTTGGTTCGTTTGAGATGGACGCTTGAACGGCAGCAATATTCTGGCCACTTCGGCCAACCCGTTGTCTCACTGGCACGGGAACATCCAGCAGCGAATATGTTAACTCAAGTTTTTTCACTAGACTATGAATTGCTTGTCTACTGGGACGAGAATTACGACCAAAAATTGACGTTAACGCTCTTAAAGTTGCAGTCACCGACTCCAAATTTTGGTAGTAAATTTTAATTATTTGTAAACGTTGTTCGTTCGTGTACTTCACCATGATGAAAATGTTGACTTTACTGAATGTTTTGACGTTGACAGTTCGGTGATTGGCTTAGGGGTGCGTTCATAGTGAAATTTCAAAGTTGTCAAGTCCCAAATGGAAGACCCTTTATATATATATATATATATATATATATATATATATATATATATATATATATATATATATATATATATATATATATATATATATATATATATATATATATATATATATATATATATATATATATATATATATATATATATATATATATATATATATATATATATATATATATATATATATATATATATATATATATATATATATATATATATATATATATATATATATATATATATATATATATATATATATATATATATATATATATATATATATATATATATATATATATATATATATATATATATATATATATATATATATATATATATATATATATATATATATATATATATATATATATATATATATATATATATATATATATATATATATATATATATATATATATATATATATATATATATATACATATATATTTGTATTATATATATATATACATATATATATATATATATATATATATATATATATATATATATATATATATATATATATATATATATATATACGTACGCTTCATTGTCAGCCCAACTCAAGAAATTGTACCTTAGCCGGCGTTGAGGTCCAGCAGGAGCTCCGACAAGTTCGTGGCCGGGCTGTTAGTCATTGGAGAGTCAGAAGAAAACTTAAAGAAGCTAATGTAACTCCGAAGAGACCAGCTAACGGACGCAAATTGACAGCAGCCCATTTACAAGCGCGACTCAGATTTCCTCGAGAACATGTGGACTGGACCTTAGAGCAATGTCGCTCCGTTTTATTCTCCGACGAGTCCCGAATGTGCCTATATGGCAATGATGAAAGAAGACGAGTCTATAGGAGGCCTGGGGAGCGTTAGGTGCAGTGCTGCATTGCTGAAACGGTTGCCTACGGAGGAGGTTCTATCATGGTGTGGGAAGGCATCTCACCGGATGCAAAAACCGATTTGATTTTGGTGACTGCTCACCGGTACATCGAGGAGATCCTGCAGGAACACGTCGTTCCTTAGGCTGGGTTTGTTGGCTATAGCTTCGTGGTAATGCACGACAATGCGAGGCCACATGGTACCGCATTGGTGCGACGATACCCACATTAGACTCGCTTCAAGCATATGTGAGATGAGCACAAAAGAAGAGTTCGAGTGAGAAATCCAGCCCCTGCATTGCTGAGGGACTTAAAGATTGTGATGGCAGAAGAGTGGGAAAGAATCCCACAGACAGTGGTGAAAAAGCTCACCCGCTCCATGAAAAACCGACTGAAAACAGTAATAAGGGCTGGGAGGGGTAATACAAAATATTGATTTTGGTTTTTGTCAATAAATTTAATTGTTAAACTTAGAATTTGATTAATTTTTCCTTTCTTTTACCCCTATTTTCAATCCTTGTTCTCCTTGTTTCCCCTTTCAATCATTTTAATCAGTAGAAAAGCAAGAGGTATGCTATGGAATTTGGTGTCATTAGAAAGAGAATAGAATGGGCTCTCAAATAATACTAAAATCTGTAACAATATATGAACACTAAATTCTAGGACCCATGTTAAATGAAGCTAAATAGTTTGAGTCGATTTTTTTGCTCACCAGTTTAGTTTTTGAGCAATATTACTCCGGAGGAAGGATGTGAAAGAGGTTATGCACGTTAAATATGGTATCATCAGAATTTATAAGCTTTTTTAGTTATGATAATTCACAAATTTTAAGCATAATTATTTATAGTCAAACCCAAAAGAGATCTAAGTTGTGGAAAATGGAGTTTTTCTATTTCTTCATTATTTCGAATTTAAACTGAAATAGTATATTGAAGTACATAAGAATTTTCAGGTGTAAATATTTGAAACCTTTTGCTTAATTCAGCAGCGATTAATATTTCCTTGTGGAGTGCATATCATTGAGTTGTAATACTTGGAATAATTATTCAGTATTTATTTCAAAACTGCCGGTTTACAAATTAAGTACTTGAAAATAACCCACCGATTTTGTGCAATGGAAGCCAATCTTTAGTACTAATTTATGGTGTTTCTTGTTGACATTCAGTAATATCTTCAGATCATCTTAGCGTCTTTTCTCGTAGCACATGAAGAATGAAACTGAAAATGTCAAACTATGTGTAATAAAAGTAAAAGTTATAAGTTTTTCTAAGTTCTGAGAAGAAAGAGCAATACCTTTATTCTTTATCATTAAATTGTGATGACTCCAGTAGGACATTTATCCGACTGGGATTCGACATACTGCAGCAAGAAAGTATATAGCCGTGAGGATAAATTCCATTCCGGCATTGTTCGAATAGTAAAAGAATTCCAGGATTTAGAGGACAATTTTGTGATTCCAAGAACTGTGGCCTTGATAATTATTATTTCTCTGTGAGAGGAAAGAATTATACTTAACTCATTTTGTTATGCAAAGGAAATGGTTAATACATTAAATAATAAATAGTTTGAAATTATTTATGCTGTATTTATATTCGAAAGGGTTATATCTATTATTTATTTTGACCATTTTCTCTTACACCCATCCGAGACCTTTCTCAGGTAAGAGTTATGAAATGTGGCATATATTATTTTTTGCAAAAGAATTTTAGGTAAAAATGGTTAAATCCTTTTGTTGAATGACCTTATTTGCTTCAAAGTACATGCAAAAAATATCATATTTTTATTATTTTTCTAGTAAAAGGGTTTTTTTTTTTCTCAAGGGTAAGTATATACCTGCTTAGCTTTTCTAAAAGGATTATTTTTTCAACTGTCGCAGAGATCAATTATAATATTTCACAAGATCTTTCTTTCTCATTCTGAAAAGGATGGCTTTTTATACAAAAAGAATATTTTAAGTAGGTATGCACTATGACTTTTAGTCAAACTAAAATTGATATCTAAAAAAAAAACTAGGTTGTTTTAAAGGTTATTAAGTGACTAATAGAAAAGAATGGCGACTATATATATATATATATATATATATATATATATATATATATATATATATATATATATATATATATATATATATATTGTACTTTAAATTTCTAAAAAAAATTTTTTCAAATATGTTTTAAATATTAACATTATTTTTTATCGGGTTAAATGGACCACTGATGAAAAATATGGCGCCTTATTGTCTGCAAAATAACTTCACAAATAATAATCCAATCTGCAAAAATAAAAATTAATCTTGTAAAATAATGTAGTAGTTAAAAATTCTTGAGGTGCATTTTTCAAAAATAAAAAATGTACGGTGTTTCAAACTTTAGTATGCAATTTTCAACCAAAAAATATATGATTAATTGTTTATAAAAAATTGTCTATAGAAAAATTAAAAAAAGTTCTGGACAAAGTAATTATTAAGATTTTTAAAAAAGGAAGTTAAAAAATATTAAAAATTGAGTGAATAATATTGCAGACAGTGTCTGAAGACAGGTAGCGGTCCCAATCCGACGCCAGATCATATTTAATGCTATAACTTTGTAATGGAATGGAATTTTCTTAAAATTTTATTGTTGAATAACCCTTAGAAGTATAGAGAATAAAAATCAGTAAAAACAAAGAAATTGAATTTTTGAATATTCGATGTGTATGTAACTCCATAAAGCTCCAATAAATTGTCTTAGGGTTCCACTGACTAACACCAACAAAGTGAGTATTTTAAAATATTAGTATTGTAATCTTAAAGGGCAGTTGATAACTTTAAACATTGAGATGTTTTGGCAATAAGCTTCTTGGTTTTTTCGTCTTGAATAAGAGATAACTTCTACGAATTATTGCTGTTGTAAATAGTTTATGGTACGTTCCACCTTACCTCCCACCTTTGGTTATCTAAAATTTACGTAGTCTGATATGAATAATTCTTTCATCTATGATACAGCATTTGCAATATCAATAAATTAGGTTAGAATCCGTATCGAAGCCATGAGGGAGGGCGGGGGGCATATACCCACTCCACTCCTATCTATGTAGGAAATACGAAACGGAACTTTTTTTCTATAGGGGGTTCCTTCTTGTGAAAAATGTTCATCTCCAGAATATTTGTTTCTAAAAATTGAGTGTTAATTTTTGGACTTCCATTGTAGGTAAAGGTTCTTCTTTGTGAACCCCACCCCCGGTCATCGATCTTTTAATTGAGTGTAAATTTTTAGATTTCCCCTGCAGTTGTGAAAAATTTCCTTATTGATTCTTAAGGTTACCTGAGTCAACAATGAATTGGGGACTAAGCAAAGACTATTGGTACAAGTAACCTACTGCCATAATTGGTTCTGGATCAGATAAAAGAGGAAATATGGAGCAAAGTATTTCAAGCAAAGAACCTCCAATACTGACTGTGGTCTTGACCCCGGAGGCGAAAAACACCTGGAAATACTTATACAAAACCAAGGTCAGTTAGATCAATTTGCGTGCGTTCCCGAAAACACTGACGGAATACCAAGGGTTAGACCTCCTGGGTAGATCAAGAATTTAAGAAAGTTAAAATACACTCCAAAGAGTAACCACAAAAAAGTGTGAATTGTAGCCCGTTTCTGCAACCTTCATAACTTGGAGACAAAACAAGCAAGCTTAACGTAAAATGTCTTAAATTAAAGCTAATTAAAAATCTAGATGGACATATTTCTAAATTTTTTTATTTAAGGGTAACTTAACTTGGAGGTTAAAAGTTTTTAACAGAAAATAAAAAAATATATATATATATATTTATATATATATATATATATATATATATATATATATATATATATATATATATATATATATATATAAATGTAACATTCATTTTTTTCTTAGATTTTAAGACCATGTAATGTTACTGACTTTTCACTTTAAATTGTACTTCTTTTCATTTTTGCATCGAGCAGTATATTAATCAGAAATTGCTAGCCGCTCGGTATATTAGTGTGCTGTGCGGGTTTGCGACCGAATCTTTCGATACGCCGGGATTGGTCAAATATTTGTATCCGGAGTTTTGGTTCCGGCGTCGCGATATTACCGAGAGAGTGCCCACGGCTTATTTAAGGGTCCGGAGGACAGGAATCTTGGTTCATTTCCACCGAGCCGCCAAGTAGGCTAATTTCCATCGAGCCGCAGCCAGGCTTACTTCGACCGAGCCGCAGTAGAGGCTCATAGCAACATTTATGAGAGCTAAGTAAAGCACGAGTTTTTTTTTCTAACGTAAAGCCGTAGTGGGCTCTGAGTGTTTCCTACAAAGTGTGAAATCGGTTTTGTGTTCCATCGAAGGCCTAGAAGCCCAAATAAGAACCGTAAGTTACCAGAACATTCATCAATAGACCTATTCCCGAAATAAGTGTCTTAATAGCAATTTGAACTGACAAAAGGTGAAGTGAAAATCACGATTCTTCGCTTTCGGGGGTAGTCAGGTTTTAGAATTTAAATGTCTGATTTAGGGACTCTAATAATAATAACTACCTGTTAGGCTAGAATTTTTTTTGTAATCCTTACAACCGCAAAGGTTAGAACTTTTATTTTAAAATCATGAATAAATTTTCTTTTTGTTGATTAAAGCTAGTGTCTCACTGAATACCTATCTTACTTTTCAGGATAATGACGGCTGTACCAAACTGTTTTTTTATTTAACAACTGTACACCCTTTCAGTATTTTTTCATTTTTTAGCTGAAGTTAGATCCTTTCTATTTTAAAATGAATGGTGCCCAAAAGTCGTACAGCTGAGGTTTTTTAAAAATAAAAAAAATAATTCCAAAAAGACGTACAAAAATTATCTCTTACCCATATCTCTCTATCAAGGAAAACTGAGCTAGTGTGTGTTTAATTTCTTTAGTTCTTTTAAAATCAGGATCCACTCAATTCATTATCAGAAATTAAAAAGAGGTTGCAAGAAAATTGCGCCCAAGCGTGGGAAAAACAACTTTTCACAGGGTACAAAAGTGCGGGCAAGTTCACAGCTTACAAAATGACGCTGTCAACGCGGGGCTTTTGGAATTTTATTTTTTAAAGGGTTCAGTGTACTAGCTATCGAACAAAGTAAAAGCTCTAACTTTTCAGATATTTTTATTTCATAACATTTATTAAACGAAACTACACTATGGCAATAAGACAAAAGCAGGAAATTTGTAGAATTATTTATTTCAATTTATCTGATGGTGGTATAGATATTTGAATTTTGTTAATCGACTCTAAGATAAGAGATTCCTACTTTTTTCTTAAAAGCTACTTTTATAGTTCAGATTAGCAGATGTGCTGGTTTACTTTAATTTTTGCAGTGTTAGATTTATTTTGCGGTTAACCGAAGAAAAAAAACTGTACTTTTTTCTCATCGATGTTTTGCATGAATATTAAAAATACTTTGCTGATACGAAACGGTATTTAGAGATTTTTTTATAGGAAATTCTTAAGATATTTAGTAAAGGAATGTTAATACAAGGCGATACTTAGAAAATTTTTTTTGAAATTGTTGAAGATTTTTTAAATGTTTGGTAAAGAAGTTTACATATTTTAAGTGCCTTTACATATTTTCTATTTTTGACTATTGGGAGCACAGGAGAAATATTTTCACGACTTTTTAAACAATTCTTTTAAATTGTATTCATTTATCATGGAAGCCTTCAATTTTAAAGTCAATCACCTACTGGAATATGAGTTAGACTATGAACTGAAAATCCGTCGTACTTTCTCAGAACGTCCGGTCGCGGATAAAAGAAAGATTCTAACGAGGATCTTAGGTAAAGAAATTAATGAGCCCGGAAAAACGATAAAAATAGGGGATGACACTCTGTCTATTAAAGAAGAAACGGCTGGTATCGAAAAGAGTTTAAATTCTATCCAAAACTTAATTGATAGTTATGACGGCGATCCAAATGATTCACTTGTACACCGGGTTAAGTCACGTTTATCGCATGTAGCGGGTCGCGTACAAAGAATTCCCATGCCGGATGACGAAGAGGAAGCGTCGAAGTTTTCCAGATATGTTCAGGAAACAATAGCTACGTGTGTGCTCATAGAAGCAAATCTTGCAGAAAAGATAGCTCCTGGTCATGAGTTACCACAGTTGCCTATTACAACCCCAGTCATAAATGTACCAGCTCCAATCGTGAATTGCGTAGCCAGAAATATTCCTGTCAGCGAATGGCAATTGAAATTTAATGGAGACTCAAAGAGACTCTATCCTTTTTTGGAGAGGCTGACTGAAATAGCTCAAGCTAGGAAAGTATCGGAAGATGAACTTTTCAGCTCTGCTGTTGAATTTTTCACTAGCGATGCCTTCATTTGGTTTAGAAGCATAAAATCAAGTGTCAACGACTGGCATTCCTTGGTAGATAGGCTAAAGAAGGACTTCTTGCACTGTGATGATGATGAAGAATTGTGGTCGGAAATAAAGAGGAGGCGACAAAAGAAGAATGAGTCCACTGTGATTTTTATTGCCCACATGGAATCTTTATTTGGTAGGTTGTCCACCAAGCCTTTGGAAAGTACCAAAGTTAAATTTATACGGAGGAATATTCTGCCTAGTTTCGTCAATCGGTTAGCTCTACTAGATATTAATTCAGTAGCTGAACTCGCCGGGTTATGTAGAAAACTTGAAGAGTCCGATTATTTGTTGGAAAAGAGCAGACCAAAAGGCGAAACTAATATACATCAAGTAGAGTATAATCCAAATGGCCGAAGTGGAGTCTCGACAAATAAGGTTGGGAATGTAAATCGGAACCCTAGGAGTAACCAGAAAACGGAAAAAAGAAAAGATAATGACTCTAAAATTAGCGACACTGCAGCTAAAGTGAACGACAAGTCGGTCTCACCTAAGGCAATTTTCACTTGTTGGAATTGCACAGGTCCGAATCACACTTACCAAAATTGTACGGCACCGAAGAGGGTATTTTGTTTCAAATGTGGATCAACTGGTGTGAGACTAACATCATGCCCCAAATGTACAAAAAACGAGTAAGGACGGTATATTACCGAGGCGGATATACTAAGTCCAACAAAAAAGCCTCTAATCATTCGGCTAAGTCACAAGCTCATGTTCGCAGTAAAGCCCCTAATCCAAAACGTTCTAGAAACACGGATGGACAAAAATATTCCAATAGATCAGATTGGACTAAATGGTTACAAAAAGTTTCTGATTTTTTTAAGTCTATTAAAAATTCTCCTTCTCAAGTTAAAACTCCTGCTTCTCCAAATGGTCACATGTCTCCTTTATTCGTGCATAAATATTTAGATAACAGACCGCATATCAAGATAAATCTATTAGGTGTCCATTTCTCGGCTTTATTTGACTCTGGTGCAAATGCCTCCGTTGTAGGTCAGAATGGTATTAAAATTTTAAGTCGTTTAAGTATAAAAATATGCCATGTCAAAAATAGAAGTGTTACCACTGCAGATGGCAGCCGTCTAAAAGTTTTAGGTACGGTTGAGTTGCCGCTAGTCTGCAATGGTCATTGTTTAGTAATCTCTGCTCTAGTAGTATCTTCTCTATCACATACTTTGGTTTTAGGATGTGATTTTGCACAAAAATTCGGAATTTTAGTAAATTTTAAAAATAATTCGTGGTATCCACAGTCCCTAGAAGTCAATTCTCAAACAAGTTTTAAAGATTGTTATTCAGAAAGTTCTTTAGAAAACCTTTTCTCGCGTCTATGTACCCTAGATGATCTCTCGCGGACGGAACGCTTAAAGGCAGAAAAAGTAATAAGCTCTTTCAAAGAAATAAGTAGTAAAGATAGGTTAGGCCGAACGAATAAAATCAGCATGTCTATAGATACGGCTGATGCCAGTCCTGTAAAGACAAGGCCCTTCGCCATGTCTCCGTACATGTCAAAAGTATTAAATAAAGAGTTAGACGAAATGTTGAACTCGGAGTGATTGAAGAATCAAACAGTCCCTGGTGTTCTCCAATCTTATTGGTGAAAAAGGCCGATGGACAGTATCGTCTATGCTTTGACGGAAGAAAGCTCAACGAGGTCAGCAAATTTGATAACTATCCATTACCGAACATCGATAGAATTCTGACATCACTCAGGAAAGCTAAGTATGTATCCTTGATAGATCTTAGAATTGCGCCCAAGCGTGGGGAAAAAAACAACTTTTCACAGGGTACAAAAGTGCGGGCAAGTTCACAGCTTACAAGCTTACAATATATATATATATATATATATATATATATATATATATATACGAGGCTGGTTTGAAAAGTCCGTGCAAAGTCCGAGAGATGGCACCACCGGCGCGTATCGAGGTCATGTTTAGTTAGTAGCATCTCTTGAATGAACGCACACCAAGTTTCAGCCATATTGGTCTATTTCTTTGTGTTTGGCATTCGTGTGAATCAAGGAAGTCGAGTGATTTTCAAGAAATGGACGAAAAAGAATTTCGTGTGGTGATTAAACATTACTTTATGAAAGGCAAAACGCCTCAGGAGACTAAAGAGAAGCTTGATAAACATTATGGTGACTCTGCACCTTCGATTAGAATAGTTTATAAGTGGTTTCAAAATTTTCGGACTGGCCATATTAGCACAAGTGACGCTGAACGTTCTGGACGGCCTGTGGAGGTTACGACTCCAGAAATCATCGATCAAATCCATGATATGGTGATGGATGACAGAAAAGTTAAGGTGCGTGAGATTGCTAGTGCTGTGGGCATCTCGACTGAACGGGTACATAATATTTTGCATAAACATTTGGACATGAGAAAGCTATCCGCAAGATGGGTGCCGCGATTGCTCACGCTTGACCAAAAATGGAATCGTGTGAAGTGTTGCAAGGATGGTTTGCAGCTGTTCCAGAAGAATCCGGAGGACTTTAAGCGTCGTTTCGTCACTGTGGATGAAACATGGATACATTACTATACTCCTGAGACCAAACAACAATCTAAACAATGGGTTACCAAGGGGGAATCTGCACCAAAAAAAGGCGAAGACCGTTCCTTCGGCCGGAAAGGTTATGGCGACTGTCTTTTGGGATTCGCAAGGGCTAATCCTCATCGACTATCTGGAAAAGGGTAAAACTATTACAGGTGAATATTATTCATCGTTATTGGACCGTTTGAAAACCGAGCTGCAAGAAAAACGCCCGCGATTGGCCCACCAGAAAGTCCTTTTCCATCACGACAACGCACCAGCACACACCTCAGCAGTTGTGGTCGCAAAATTAATGGAAATGGGATTCCGACTCGTTTCACATCCCCCTTATTCTCCAGACTTGGCTCCCTCGGACTACTACTTGTTTCCCAATTTGAAGAAATGGCTGGCGGGACAAAGATTTTATTCAAACGATTAGGTGATTGCAGACACTAATGGATTTTTGCAGACTTGGACAAATCCTATTATTCGGAAGGGATCAACAAACTAGAACATCGTTGGACGAAGTGTATAAGCCTAAAAGGAGACTATGTCGAAAAATAAAAAAGGTTTACCCCAAACACATAAGTACTTTTTATTTTTGCACGGACTTTTCAAACCAGCCTCGTATATATATATATATATATATATATATATATATATATATATATATATATATATATATATATATATATATATACATATATATGTGGCGTAATTCTTGAAAATAGCTCAACAAGAATTTCAACCTCCTTTTAAGGGGTGGTTATCGCCTTAGCGATAAGTTTGGGAGAATTATAAGTCCAGTGCTATTTTCTAATTATTTTGATTATTTCTTTGTATTTTTTCCTAGTCTTGAGGTCATCTTTGTGAATATGGTAGGATTTTCTATTAATTGCTACCCCCCTTTTATAGGGTGGATTTTGATTGACTATACTACTATACTATGGTATTGGGTAGAGAATATGTAAATAATTAAAGTTTTCGGGAATTACACAACATAAATATTTTTTTTAATTTTGTGTTAAAAACTTACTTATTTTCACCTTTTTAACCCTCAAAATGGGGCGTAGTTAGCACTAAATGAAAAATGGAAAAATATATCAAAATGTGGACAATCTACTTAAACAGCGCATCAGTGAGAACATGGAACTAGAGGAGGTACAACACAAAGAGCGTTCTTTATGAGTTACAATCGACGGCTTTCTTTCTAACACCTTCATGATTAACGCCGGATTCTATTCAGAAGAGAGCTGTTCGCCTGATTGGAAACTCGGAACTGGCCCGCAATCTTGATTCGTTGGAACATCGAAGAACGGTTAGCGACTTGAGTCTATTCTACAAGTACTTTCATGGAAAGTGTTCGATGGATGTAGCCCGCTTAATTCTTCCCAGAGCAGTGTATGCTAGAAATACTTGTCGCGCTAATACGTCACATCCATATGAAGTTCAGCTTGTTACTCCTTGTACAATCCGTTTCAAGCAGTCTTTTATATGTAAAACCTCATCCCTTTGGAATAATTTGCCCAGGACTGCGTGTTCGGGCTGGTACAATTTATAGCGATTCAAGACCATCGTGAATGGCTTTTTCCGCACATGTGTCGCTCCTGTAGCGGTTTAGGGATTTCCCTGCAGCACGTGTACTAGGCCCATAAAAAAACATATCGCCAAATTAATTAGAAGAAAAATTCAGAGATTCACAACAAAAAGAAAGTCTTACTGTAGTTTTAACTTCGGATCCTAAACCTCTCTTGAAGCCCCCAATAAAAAAATTGATGAGAGTCAACTCGACTATAGAGACTAGCCATAAGGTGGATACTGCATAAACAACTACTGAAGCTGACTGTGGTGCGACGATCTCTTGAGTCTAATATTAAGAAAGCTGCCGGTTTCCATGGTATCCAAAATTCTTGGCTTACTAAATTCATCTCTACACACTTTGACTTAATTCGCTTTTAAACAGAATGCCTACCAACCCGTCAAATATGTCTACGTTTCCAGTTAACGAGCTAAAGAAGTTATTTCTAAGGAAGGAGCCATTGCTGATTAATCAAAATATCGACATGCATGAGAAAATGTAAAAAAAATCCTCTGCAGCAATATGCCATAGGATACTTACTGAGTCGCTTTAATAACTGATTATGTCATACAGGACAACTAATTATAGACTCTGTTAATTTAGGATAAGGGAGTAATGAAAAAAAATTCTCGCAGTATACTTTGAGTACTAAAAGGCTCAGACTATCTACCTCACAGTCAGCCTGAGAATATACTGAAACTATGTCGAAAGTTTCAAGCATACAGTGAAAAGCTAGATTACAATTACATAGTAAAAGTTTTAACATGGCAGTTTGAAACCAGAGGGATGTCTATGATGAAAACTTAGTTGGTCTCTAAGAGTGTAGTTAAACCAATCAAGAGATACACTACACCAGTTTCGTAATACTCTTTTGAGAACTAGGACGGATTTGGAGGCTATTCAAAGTCAACAGAACAATTAGAATTCATCTCGCTACTCACTTTACTCGCGTACAGGATGCACCACCAGAGATCCTCAAATTAAAGATTAATATTGCCAGGACACCTTGAAGGCAGAGGAATTAGTAATATGAACGATGCTTAATCCTAGAAAATAAGTAATTTTAGACAACATATGCCTTTGGATTTAAGTTCACAAAATATTGAACCACCTGGAAATGAAAACACCAACCGAGATAAATTTGAAACCTGGGCATTCAAGAGTATTTTCGAAAAGTCTTGTTATGAACTTCAACATCAAAACATTGAATGAGACACGTCAAAAAATACTCAAAAAATGCATGACAAAACCAACGCCACTTTTCTGCAAAGTTTTCAACCTGTCCTACAGAAAGGTGGTTAAGCTACGATCTTAGAGTATGTCTGAACATTTTTATTTATGGTTGTCGTGTTGCTTCAAAGTGCGTTCTTTACTAGTGACAGAGGACGGATTTATTTCTAATACCCTCACTATCAACGCCGATGTGCCCCAAGGCTAATCTCTTTCTCATTTACAGTAACTATCTGCTGGAAAGGATCAGGAGTCCAATCTCCAGCTTTTGTAATTCCAAGGATTTAAGGATTTAAGTATTCCAGATAATGTAATAGCTACAAAAATGAAAAATATATTGAGTGCAATAATAATGCTGCAGATACTTTTTGGAAATGCTACAAATCTTTGGAAACTAGTGAACAGACCTTACGTGGATGCTCAAGGTTGGCTAGCAATTGCCACTATTGTTTTAGTACCTTCGTTAAAAAAAATGTAATATAACTCGTGATAATAACAGTCTACTTTGACAAATATCAGCCGTTAGCTTGGGAATTATAATGCAACAATTTATCGGGATAACGTAACAACGGAAAGTTGATCAGTTTATAGCAGACAAAGCGGGTGGCGGAATCGCCTTTAAATCTCTCTACAAGAGTGATCATACTTAGAAATGTAACAGAACAATTGAATGAGATTGCAATAATAGAGATACTTATGGACTAATGTGAAAATACCAGCGAATCCAGTTTCACCTACTTAAAAAAGAGTTTTAAATACTACCAGGTGTACAAGTATGTGCAGTTTGTGCTATAAAGATTTGACACTGCGCCATTTTGTTGTGTCATCAACAAGTGTCAGACGTGTGAGTGATAAATTGGAAATGTGTGTGCATAGTGTTGTGTTGTTGTGTTCAATATGTCGAAATTTATACCGAACAAAGAGCGTTCGCGGACAGCATTAATTTTTTGTTTTCATTTGAAGAAAACTGCTGTTGAATCATACCGATTACTTCGAGAAGCTTATGGTGAACATGCTCCTTCGCAAGATACGTGTGAATGATGGTTTCGGTGTTTCAAAAGTGGTGACTTCGATGCTGCAGACAAGGAACGTGGAAAACCGCCAGAAAAATACGAAGATGTGGAATTGCAAGCATTGTTGGACAAAGATGATTCGCAAACACAAAAACAACTCGCCGAGTAATTGGGCGTTAGTCAACAAGCTGTTTCCAATCGGCTACAAGAGATGGGAAAGCTTTAGAAGACCGGTAGACGGGTACCACATGAGTTGAACGACAGGCAAATGGAAAAGCGCAAAAATACGTGTGACGTTTTGCTCGCTCGGTACAAAAGGAAGTCGTTTTTACATCGTATAGTTACAGGGGATGAAAAGTGGATTTATTTTGAGAATCTCAAGCTCAAAAAATCATGGGTAGACCCAGGCGCACCATCCACTTCGACCGCAAGACCGAATCGCTTTGGCAGAAAGACGATGTGTTTGGTGGGATCAGAGGGGCGTGGTCTATTATGAGCTGTTAAAACCTGGGGAAACGGTTAATATTAAATGTTACCAACAACAATTGACTGATTTGAACCGTTCGCTGCTTGAAAAAAGGCCAGAATACCGAAAGAGGCAACACAGTCATTTTTCGTCATGACAATGCTCGATCACATACGGGAAAACCAGTTCGCGACACGTTGGAAGCACTCAGCTGGGAAGTTCTACTCCATGCGGCTTACTCACCAGACTTGGCTCCTTCCGATTACCACTTGTTTGCGTTGATGGGTCACGCACTTGCTGAGCAGCGCTTTGGTTCGTACGAAGATGTGAAAAAATGGCTCGATGAATCGTTCGCAGCAAAAGGGGAAGATTTTTACTGGCGTGGTATTCACAAATTACCCGAAAGATGGGAAAAAATGTATAACAAGCGATGGAGCATACTTTGAATAAAGCACTTTTTATCATTCTTCAGAATTTAACATGTTTTTTTAGAAAAAAAATCCGCATTTCATACTTGTACACCTGGTATATATATTTTGTTATACAGATATAGCCCAGTCGCCAAGGGTTTTGAGCTCTCATTAAATGCTAACAGGCTGCATTTTGGCACACAGGTAGTTTTTTGAACGTCGAATACGGTAAAAAAAGTTTGCGAAAGTACGATGTATTTTAAGCCCACAAAATCCAAAATAAAATAAAAAAATCGGTCTTTCGGTAATATCTCGAGAAATAAAAAAAGATATCGAAATACTAACAACACCACATGAAAGAGCGGGAAATTTTACAAAAAAATAGTACATAGATCTTTTTTCCAGATTTTTTTTTTTTATGGTATTAGCGTAATTTATTAAAAATTCGAATAGGTGATTCATAAAGTGTAGCGCGCCAAACAGGTTACTTTGAAAGTTTATGCGCACCGCTCGGAGGTTTATCGATATTACTTGTTTTCAGAATGTAACAAAAAATTAACAGATATTTTATTAAAGAGAAGACTTTCCGCTTTCCGGTGATACTAATAGTTCTTATGTTTGTTGCTTTATAATTTGTAAAACTTAAAACGAAATTTTTTTTTGCATGATTTCAACGGGCATACAGTAAATTACAAATATTTAAAAAAATATAGAACTGAAAAAAAAAATACCTGTGCATATATCATTATTATACCTTAAGTTTCAATATAAGAATAATTAAAAATATCCACAATGTCTGTGTTATTTAAAAATTGAGTTTTAAAATAAGAAAATTTGCCTGCTGTAGTGCGCCTACGGCAATTTTACGTTCGAAGAAGTGAAATACAAAAAAAGTAGGACAATTTTTTTTTAGTTACAGTTAAAAGTATACTTGATATTAGAAAATCATTAAAACTTAAAAAAAAACTGTAATATTGTTCTTAAAAAAGTGTTCATGATAAACGTATTTTTTGCTTATTATTAATCATACAACTTAAACTTACAATAAAAAAAATATTTAAAAGTGGGAAATGAACGATAAAAGTATAAAGTATTTATATTTCATTTAAACAGCCAGGTATAAAAAAAAAACAGTTATTGAAAACACAAAAATTCTGAATTTTGTTAATGGTGTTAATATTGGATTCGCCATTTTGAATTTTTCGAATCTGTCATCGGATTCTTAATCAGCATCCCGAGAAACCCCTTAATAGCCAATTTCAAAATGGGGTTGGAAGCCATTTTATTGTAATTTTTTTTTTTTTTAAACTACGGTAAAATTAAAAAAATAATCTATATACTATTTTCTTGTGAAATTCGTTCTTTCAAGTGGTGCTATTAGTTTTTCGATATCTTTTTGATTTTTCGAGATATTTGCGAAAAACTGAATTTTTCATTTTACTTTCGATTTTGTAGGCGTAGCGTACACTTTAGAGCAAAAAACTACCTGTATGCTAAAATGCAGCCTGTTAACATTTAATGAGAGCTTTTCGTCAAAATTTATCTCTGACGGCTGGGCTAGTAGACAACAATTTATCTTTTATCTGGTATTTATCCATAGACAACCATATATACTAGAATAAAAGAATGACTGCTATGTAATTCTTGACTGGATGGTGGATAAAAATTTAATTGCATATTTACATTGCGATTTAAATTGCACCATAAACATTAATACATAATTTTTTAGCTTATGGCTGCAAGTGTACCACTGTTTAAATAGTATGTTCTCTGTCAACGAGAAAATTAGTAAAAAATATGACACCGTAGATTTATATAGTTGTGATTGTGAACACTTGAACAGTTATATATATATATATATATATATATATATATATATATATATATATATATATATATATAGTGTACCATACATTAAAATTCAGGGTTTCAATCCTTTTGCCTAACAATGGATTTGCACTACGTTTCGCCAAAATCTCATTCGTCATTTTCAAGTGCTCCTGCTGCTGCTGCTACTCGATAATGTGATCTTGCCCCTGTTGCCGCTTGAAGCTGACTCTAAGAGTTAGTGCAAATTCAATGTTAGACGAACGGATTGAAACCCGGAATTTTAATGTATTACATATATATATATATAATATATATATATATATATATATATATATATATATATATATATACGAGGCATGTTTTTTAAGTAAGTACCGTTTTGCGATTCCTCCGCCGCAGCGATACGGTCGGCGTTCCGCGCATGCGCGCTGGTAACCTACATCTCATGTCTACGCACTGACGCCATTACAGTCTGATTCTTCATTGTATACGTTGTTTACTGAGTGTTTAAGATGCCTCCGACAATCGTGAGTCCCGCCGATTGTGAAGTACGGGCTGTTATACGATTTCTTAGTGCTAAAGGCGTAAAACCGATCGATATTCATCGTGAGATCTGTGAAGTTTACGGACAAAACATTATGAGTGATGGAATGGTAAGGAAATGGGTGAGAGCATTTAAAGATGGCCGCACAAATGTGCATGATGAAGAACGGAGTGGGCGTCCTTCGGTCGTTAATGAAGATTTGGTGCAGAAAGTGGACGAAAAGGTGAGAGAAAACAGACGCTTTACAATTTCATCATTGTGCGACTGCTTTCCTCAATATTCTCGTAGTGTTTTGTATCGCATTGTGACCGAGAACTTTTTTCTCAGGCGGCAGAATTTTATGAGGAGGGTATTCAAAAACTGGTGCCACGTTATGACAAGTGCCTCAATATTCACGGAAATTATGTAGAAAAGTAGATTAAGGTACAGGCTTTCATGTAAAAATAAAATTATAGCGATATCTTTGCACGTCTTTTTTTAATTCCAAAACGGTACTTACTTAAAAAACATGCCTCGTATATATATATATATATATATATATATATATATATATATATATATATATATATATATATATATATATATATATATATATATATATATATATATATATATATATATATATATATATATATATATATATATATATATATATATATATATATATATATATATATATATATATATATGGAGGAGAAGGGTAGTCTTGACTGACTAGTTAAACAACAAATTTTGAAATTCTTAGGGAAAGCGGTCATGATCGCTTACCCCAAGAACTTCAAAATTTGCTATAAATATATATATATATATTATATATATATATATATATATATATATATATATATATATATATATATATATATATATATATATATATATATATATATAAATATTTACCGTAATATGAGAGATTTCTTGCTAAAGATAAATACATTACAACCAACCATAATGAATTATAAATAAAACTAAAATTACATCGACGCTGTGCTCACGCCGAAATAGTTCCCATCTTTCGAATTAGAATTAATTACTGCCCTATTGTTTACGTATTTTATTATGCCTCTTATTACGGTTCATAGCACAATTTATTATTTTTTAATGTATGTAATGAATTATTTTCCTTTACACAGAAGGTTCCTAGTTTGGCGTTATTGTAAAAAATAATTAACCCAGCGGCGGATGTGTAATGCGACTTTCGCCGGCTGATACCATCCATTATCATATAGAAGAAAATTTTTTGATCATTTTATAACAGAAAAACCGGCCAAGTGCAAGTCGGATTTGCGCAATTAGTTTTCCGTACTGTGATTCCTGAAGCAGTCTATAAAATTTGGTCACAAATATTTGTTTAATTATAAACAAATAAAATAAAATTATTTTGTCTCGATACCTATCCGTTAGTTACCAGTCATCATGGAAATTTATTTTATCTGTGATTGGCCAAATGCTTAACGCAGTAATGTACTGAAAAGTATAAGACCATACTGATTACACCAAATACGAAACGTGTACGTATTCATATTTTACAGCTGTTAACTCCCGTTAAATTCACAATTTTCTACGAAAAAAATCTCCGCCATATTGTCAAGTAAAATATATATTTCTTTATATTATATAAAGAAAACTTGGCACGAGTATTACATCATATATATTTTTCACAATCTTTCATTTGACACCTCACTAGACGACCTTGAAAAAAAAAAAATTTTTTTCACTTCCAATTTCACCCCCCCAACTAACCCCTTACCACAAAATTTAAATGTTAAAACTACATGGCTCTAATTACGCCGTAAATTCCTATATTTGTTACAAATTTCAACTTTCTTTGTCAAATAGTTTCAGAGTAAATCGGATGTGAGAGACAGACAGACACCGAAGAGGTTTCAAAAATATTCCGTACGGAACACTAAAAATGTCTGCGAAAAATATAAACACTCTTTAAAAATCCGTTTAAATTTTGGAGCTCTGCCTATTACTAAAGCTAGAAATATTATTTCGCATTAGAAAATCTGCAAGAAAATCAAGATAAAATGAAAGTAAATGCTTCTAACATTTTTTCCTAGATTTTAGGATCATATACTGTATACTGTTTTTCTTCCTGTAATTTATATTTTATTACATTTTTATATTTATTTCAGTGATTTCAATTTTTGAGCAGTGTAGTTTAAAACAGTGTTTTAAATTTTTGAGCAGTTTAATTAAAACCGGCAGTGTGTAACGTATGTTGCCGACTGGACTTATTTAGTTCGCATTGAATGCGTCGAGATTAGCATATCGGGAAATGACCCAAGGAGAAGGGACAAAGATATTTAAGGAGCCATTTCGAATTTTCAAGGGCTTTTTCCACCATGAAGCAGTAACTTTGTTCCGCCAGTGGCTTTCTTCTCCAGCACGCCAGTGTGTTTTTTTTCTCAGTGATGTAGTAGTGCAGTAATGGTTTCTAGTTCTCAAGTTTAAGGCCTTTTTCCTTTCTTGAAAAATCCTTCTCATCCTCAGGCATTTCGGGTCAAACCCAACCCAAATGAAACTAGGATGGTAATGGCTGAGACAATATTTTTATGAGAATCTCACCCGGAGAGGCCAAGTAACTTATGGAGAACACACGAGGAGAAACCAATCAGTAAGTCATAAGCATACCAGTCTAAATATCTCACTTCCTGTCTACAAGTATGTTTCCAACGACTACCCAACACGTGTAATTCGCGGAGTTAATTTCACAAACTTTTAATATAGTGTTTTATCAAGCCTTTTATTAAAACCTAATAATCCTAACTTGCTACTAGAAGAGTGTACACTATGCCATAGTGTACATTCTTCTAGCTTAAGGGGTTTTTATGTAGTAGATGTAATTTGAAGAGTGTAATAAAAGTAGGGATTTTTATTTTGTTAATATACCCATCTTTATTTAAATATGTAGTGTCTCACTAAACTCCTGCTCTTTTTTTCAGGAGGCAACGGTTGTACGTAAATTAATTTTATTTCAACAACTAAATTTTTTGGGGTGAACTTTTTATCCTAAAATGAATGGTGTCCAAATCTGTACAGCCCAGTTTTAACAACTATAGAGACTATTTTCAAAAGCCGTACAAAAATTATCTCTTATCCATAATCTCTCCAAACATAACGAGCTATCTGATATTTTAATTCTGTCCTCTATTAGTATTAATATCCACTCAATCCATTCTCAAAATTGAGATATACATAAGGGGCAAATAACGGCTTCTATTTAATAAATAAAGATTTATTAAAAATGAAGTTGGGGCTATACAAAATATCGCCGTCAACGTGACGCTATATAAAAAATGGCGCCTCAATGTGCCAGACGTTACAAAATAGCGCTCCAACATGAGGCTATAAAGATGGCCCCGCTTTAGAAGCCATATGCTATAAATTTCAACAAGAAAGTATTAAGTCTTTATGATTTAGTCAGTAGCAGCATAACAGGGAAGGTACCAGCAATACGTAAATACCAACTATTGAAAAGAACAACTTGAAGCATTTCGTGAAGATTAATATTTTTATAAGTAATTAAGTAATAGCAAAAGAACTAGGCTTATAGATGAAGTGAAGAAGGAGACAAAAGAAAATAAAAACCGGCCAAGTGCATGTCGGACTTATGCAATTAGTGTTCCGAACGCGGATTGCTTTTTAAAATAAAAAAAAATCCTTATGCTATGCTTATGCTAAGTTAATTATGTCCCTGACATATATATATATATATATATATATATATATATATATATATATATATATATATATATATATATATATATATATTGTATCATTGGAACTTGCCCGCACGTTGTGGTGTCATTTTGTAACCTGCAAAACTGTCCTCAGTTTGAGGCATCTTTTTTTGTACCCTGTGAGAAGTTGTTTGTCCCACGCTTGAGCGCAATTTTGTTGCCTATGAAAAAGTGTTTAATTGCGCCCCACGTACACTGCGTCATTTTGTACCGTTTGAATATTGGACGCCCCAAGCTTGAGCACAATTTTCTTACAGCCCCGCTTTAATTTCTGATAATGAATCGAGTGAATCCTGATTTTAAAAGAACTAAAGAAATTAAACACACACTAGCTCAGTTTTCCTTGGTAGAGAGATATGGGTAAGAGATAATTTTTGTACGTCTTTTTGGAATTTTTTTCTATTTTTAAAAAGCTTCAGTTGTACAAGTTTTTTGGGCACCATTCATTTTTAAAATAGAAAGGATCTAACTTCAGTTAAAAAAATGAAAAAATACTGAAGGGTTTTATGGGTATTACTAAAAAGAATTAGTCTAGTACAACTTATCCCGAAAAGAAAAATAGGTATTCAGTGAGACATTAGCTTTAATCAACAAAAAGAAAATTTATTCATGTTTTTTTTAAAAATAAAAAGTTCTAACCTTTGCAGTTCTACAAAAAAAATTCTAGCCTAACTAGTAGTTATTACATTTAAATTCTGAACTATGACTACCCCCGAAGACGAAAAATAGTGCTTTTCACTTCACTTTTTAGTCAGTTTTAAATTGCTGTTAAGGCACTACTCAGGGATAGGTCTATTGAAGGATGTTTTGGTCACTTACTGTTCTTATTCCGGCTTTGATGGAATACGACCGATTTCACACTTTTCTAGCAAACACTTAGAGAGCCCACTACGGCTTTTCGTTAAGAAACTGGTGCTTTACTTAGCTCGCATGATGGTTGTTATGAGCCTTTGCTGTAGCTCAATCGAAGGAAGCCTACTTGGCGGCTCCGATGAAAATTAGCCTCGCTGCGGCTTGATGGTACTCCGCTTACTCGGCGGCTGGATGGAAATTCGCCAAGACAGTCGTTTCTCGGACCCTTAAATAAACCGTGCAAACTCTGCCGGTAATATGGCGACGCCGGAACCAAAACTGCGGATACACACATTTCACCAATCGCGGCGTAGCGGTAGATTCCGTCAGGAACCCGCACTGCACAGTATATACCGAACGTCTTGGAATCTCTGTTTAATATACCGTTCGATACAAAAATGAAAATAAGTACAATTTGAAGTGAAAAATCAGTAACATTACATGGTCTTAAAATCTAGGAAAAAATGAATGTTACATTTACCCCCTTCCAAAAAGAAATAGACTGCACTAGTCTATTAAACTTAGGCTACTTATGAAAAGGTACAAAGTGGTACACTATCACTTAATACTAAGGTCAGAACTTAAAACAAAAGTACAAACTTCGGACCTTACTACTAGACTTAACTCAATTAAGCACTAATATTAAGTACAATGAGAACCAAATGAAAATCTTTGCATGATCACAAGAATCTTATAACTAGACTTAACTTAATTAGACACTAAGGTTAAGTACATCAAAAAGCAAATAAAAATCCTTGCATGAACATAAGAAATACCTTTCCAAAATAACAATCGCGGCCTTCTTATATAAAAGAATCAGCTCTGTTATTGTTACCAAAACAAAAAAATATAACTTTGTCTAGACTCTTGTCTAAATCAAAAAAAGTGAACTGAAATAAAATATGAACACCCCCCTTAAAACATTTTAAGGATTGTCTGAAAATTTTCTATTTCAGCAAAAGAAATTTATAAAAATTCTTAAATAAAGAAAAAAAATAAAAAATGATTCTAGTGCAAACACTTACACTAAAAAGAAAAAGTCTTGTCAGACCATTTAGCACTAGGCCAAAAAAAAAAGAATATCTGGATAAATATCCAGAGAAACGCTCGGGAAAAATCGCCATCCATGCTCTAGCTCATCGCTAAGAGAACATTCTAAATCTAGTATCACTACTAGTCGCACTCGGAAAATAATCGCACTCTATCGCGCAATGTCGACGTCCTAAGACATCTAGACATGCTAAAATCGCTAGGGAAAACGCTCTGGTTGATCGCCAGAAAACACGTCAGCTCATCGCCAACAAAACACTCTGGTATATCGCCAGAAAAAACTCGGCTCCTCGCCAAGAAAACACTCTGGCATATCGCCGGAAAAAACATCGGCTCCTCGCCAAGAAAACACTCGGTAAATAGTCCTCGACTACACAAAGCCTGCGTTCTAAAAGAACAATCTCGCCATTAACATAGTGAGCAGCTATAAAAGCTAACAATACCACTATAGGCACAGTGAATAGCTATAAAAGCTAAAATTCACTCTAAACACAGTGAATAGCTATAAAAGCTAAAATTCACCAAACTGAATGATCCTGCTTCAAAAAGCAATGTTCACTAAGAACAGAATGATTAGTCTGCGCACAACTAACATTCAAGGAAACATTCCTAACATAACTATATGAGACAGCAAGTCTCGAAATAGGACCTCCCTAAAGTCATAATCCTAAATATAGGAGTCCATAAGCAAAACGACTCAAAATCTCGCATTTTGAGCACATGCCCTCAGGCAACCAACATACACTGAAATATATACAGAAATATATACAGAAATATATACAGAAGTACATTCAGGAGTTCAAATCCCAAACTCTTGGTTATGATTACTCCATACTGAGCTTGGTGAAAGCTCTTAGCAAAAGCTAATCAAATCTTCGGCACATCGCACCAAAGTGACAAATCTGCCTAGAAACATGAGCCAGAAGAAACGCCCTCCGTCATTCTTCAGGGTGGCTACACAGAGATATAAAACTTAACCAGCATTGCGCTTCTCCAAGTTGCATGAAGAACCCTCGTGTACTGGTCTCGCCCTAGAACAACAACGAAAAACATTCAATCCATCCCACATAACAGGAGACAAACACCTCACCA
>CM032447.1:182761882-182795866 GCA_019049505.1 Pachyrhynchus sulphureomaculatus | reverse complement strand
CCATGAGACGTTTGTGAAAATTACCGAACTATCTCTCTTATATGTCATCAAGCAAAAATCCAAGAACGATGGAAACCAATTCTTTTACCTCAAATTCCCCCAAGAAGAGGCATGTTTTGTACCCGGTAGAGGCACAAGAGAACAGCTAATCAATGTGAGACAAACGATAAAAAAGTTTCTACCAATATAATATTCCTGCCGTGTTTTCTGTTTCCTTGATTATAGAAAGCCCTCGACACAGTAAAGTGGGATCACTTATGGAGAATTTCTTCAAGAAATGGGAAACAGACCACCTAGTCTTCTTAATCCACAAATTATACAGCAACAACATCGCTTGAGAGTTGAAAAAATCTGTTTAAACCTTTCCAAATCGAAAAGGAGCTGAAGCAGGGTTGTATCCTGTCTCTACTACTCTTCGATATATATGAAGAATGGATTATCCGCAAAGCGACGGAAGAGTGGAATGGAGGAGTATCAGCAGGAAGTAAAAAGTTCTCGAACTTAAGAGCCGCTGATGATACTACAATAATGGCTAATGTTCTCTTCTCGTAGTAGATCGAGCTAAAATTTTTGCCTCCTCTGAACAAAATCAACGATATAGCACTGAAGACAGATATTATATTCGCGCCAGAATTTCTAACAAGGGGGGGCTGCGAAGAAGAAATTAAAAGAAGGATAGCCATGGCCAAAACTGCAATGACAAGCATAAGGAAAGTATGGAAAGACCATAGAATAAACAAAATGATTAAAAAAAGGCTTGCCAATTCACTGACATTCCCTATAGCCACATACGGAACCGAAACGTGGACTATTAATGCAGCATGCCGTAAAAGAATAGAGGCTCTCGAAATCACATGCTACAGACGGATGCTAAGAATTTCCTGGACAGCTCATAGGACAAATGCGTCTTTTCTGAGAGATCTTAATATCCAAAATAGTGACCGGGCTGTTACTATCGATTCAGAGAAAAATAGCATCATTTTTTGGTCACATAATCAGGACGGAAGTCATGGAAAAGTTGCTTATCCAGGGGAAAGTCGACGGTAGAAAGAAAAGAGGTAGATCTCCCAACAGGTACATCGATCAGATCATCGCTACAACTCACTTTGGAGTTGCCGGAAATGATGAGAAGTGTCGAAGATAGAGAAACCTTGAGGGCTGTGTAACAACGCAATAGAGGTCACGACGCTCGGAGCCGAGCAACGATGCGAGAAAGAGAAAATGAACGGTTCACTAATGTGTTTTATCTTCCTGTGGAAATTAGAAGAATTTACCTTTACTGTATTTCTGTTCCGTCACGTTGATTCCTAACCCATTTTCTTCAAATTTACATATTGTTCTTTCTCTCGATTTCGCGATTAATTTTATGATATATCAATTGGTTTTTTAGTATGCCGACGTTCTCTCTTTTTTCTCTGTTTCCTGTCATCGAGTTCAATATTTCGTCAGTTATTTATGATTTTAATCTTTCTTTCTTTAGTTATTATGCATCGATCACGCATAATTCCAATATCTTCCGTTAAATTAGATTTATGGCGCCATAATCCCGAGACATTTTAGAAAGTGTAAATTTAATTTTTATTAATATAATAAATAATGAGCAAATCTAATATTACCCCGTCCATACCAACAAGGACATGTCCCCTTTTCCTCCCCTTTCACCATTAGATAATTTTGTTGCAACCAACTAAAAATGACGAAGCAAAAGTAACAGATCTGATCATAAATGCAAATTTTGGAAAATTATGAATAATTAATAAAATTCATAAAAGGTGATACGTCGCATACCAACCCAAATTGTGAGGATCAAATTTTAAGTTAGTAACTGTTAAAAAAAATATACAAATCTAAATAGTCCAAGCGCAGGTTATTCTGTATTACCAAGTGCGAGGGTGGATTGAATAGTCTTGTGAAAAATAAGGTAATTTACATTTCTTTGCAAAAATATAAGTTGACTGAGCTCAATATATTTGGTCTAGTAAAATTCCAATTTTTTTTTACTCCATTAGAAAAAAAAAATATGTTTCGAACTGATAGCATAATTCTCGTTTACAGCAGAGATAACCTCTTCATTGAACGAGAATTTCTTCACCCCAGACCAATTTTTGAGTAAGGAAACAAAATAAGTCACTTGGGACCAAATCTGAGGAATAAGGTGGGTGTAGAACTATTTCTAAACCCAGCTCGTACACTTTTGCCATTGCAATGGCCAATGTTGTGAGCAGGCGCCTAGTGAAGGAGCACTTTTCTGCGCCCTAGCGCTTCAACTCTCTCTCGAATTTCATTTACTGCGCTTGGTTTACGGATGTGATGGTGGATGCACGTTTCGTCTAGAGTCACAAGACGACGCCAAAAGTCCTTGGAATTATCCTGCAACTTTTCCAAACACAATTTTGAAATATCCTTCCCCGTGCGTAATTGATCTCGGGTCAATAAACGTGACAGTTACGAGCATTCCGCTTTTTCATTTTTAGAATTTCATGCAGGATATTATGTACCCATTCATATGAGATGCCTATCATCTCACCAGTCTCATGGACCTTAATGCGACGATCTTCCATCACAGTATCATGAATTTTATCGACCATTTTAAATTCATCTATCCAGTCATAAATGGTCTTAAGTGCTGGTGCAAAGTTCCCATAAACTTTCTTCAGTCCAGTTTCTATCTGGGCTGTAGTCCAGTTTTTTGAATAAAAATATTTTATCACTCCACGATACTCGGCTTTATCCATTTCTACGTAACACCGATCGCTTTCGATAGCTACCGACAAACAACTGTGCATTACAACTGTTTGAAACTTTGAACATAACCGTTACAACAAAATTTCCCACCATTTCGTAGAAATTTACCATACTCATCAATCCACCTTCGTAATCCATAATAATATTTATTTTTAAAATGTTTATAGTAAAAAATAAAATTCTTAAAGTCGAATTTGCGCAATTAGTGTTTTGTAGCCTTTTAAAATAAAATTTTTTGTTACGGAGGTATAAAATGATTAATGACTTCACAAAACACACCCAAATCAGTTTTCAACAAAGTTTTTTTTCCAATCTTTACTGAAAACTGATAACCTTGAAATTTTTTTTATGTATCAAATGAATTATTAAAAGCACTCCGGATAATTTCCATTCAATCTACACCCTGTGGAGACGAAGTCGAGTCATAATTCCGAAAAATTTCTTCAATGATTGACAAGGATGAGTTTGAAATAGGTGATAGTCTGACCGATTATTCCATCAGCTGTCTTTTTGGGAAAATGTAAAGGTTTGTTTTGGTTTT
Organism: Pachyrhynchus sulphureomaculatus; assembly: GCA_019049505.1. NCBI lineage: Eukaryota > Metazoa > Arthropoda > Insecta > Coleoptera > Curculionidae > Pachyrhynchus > Pachyrhynchus sulphureomaculatus. The sequence goes on along the minus strand of CM032447.1, from coordinate 182,792,580 downwards.
GTCTCGCTTTAATAACGACTGTTCTGTTGATTAATGTAGTTGCTAAGGTGAAGGTGTACCTAATCGGAGAATAAGATATTAGTAATGTTAAAAAGCATTTATACGTTTGATTGACCAAGTTGTGCCTCTAAGTGGTATCAGTATACTGTAAAAAAACAATTACATTGATAATCCTAGGTGCATCAAGTATGCATGTAATTATACACACTTTTTGTAACCGTCAGCGCTTTTATGTACATTTCCATACAAATATGTAAACAAGATTACATAGGATTACATAAAACTGGAAAATTTGAATAAACCAAATATAATTTGAATTATAATATATAATATATATTATATTATAAATTATACACAGGACTAAAAAACCTAAATTAACTTACGAATTCCAATAATACAGAACGCTCAACGAAATGTTCCAAATTTTTAATTTGTATGTTCTAAAATAAAAAAAAAATTAGCATCATTAATAAGATTAAAATGTGAACAACTAAGCTTAACCAGACGCCTATCTATGAATTTTTTTTTTGTAAACTCTAGGTAATAATTTAAATCAAATAACAATTAGTAACAAATAAAAAACTTTCTTTCTTAGGGCATAAATGTCTATGTATGTAAATATTTTGAGATTACTCAACTTATAACACATATATTGTTGTACCGCGGTGAATACATGGTGTGTATATATATATATATATATATATATATATATATATATATATATATATATATATATATATATATATATATATATATATATATATGTATATATTAGAGTGACCGGATCTCATAGAGGGGAAAAAAAATGTCGAAATCTTGTTCGTCTGGACCACACAAAAAACGATTCCCCTTTCCAGATATTGAGATAGCCGAAATTTGAGCTCGATTAAAAAACGACGTTAACCCGTGCCGCTCGTCGTTCAAAGTTTGAAAAAATCCAAATTTTTGGCCAAAAAGATGGAGCCATAACTCCAGAACGGTAAATAATAGAAACACGCTTAATATCTCAAAAGAAAGCTAATGTTATTCTTCAAAATTTATATTCTATACATAATTGTTGTTATTTTAAGTCAAACTGAGTTACAACAGCCTTTAGCCCCAAAAACGTGACCTGGTACCACTAGGAGCATACTTCGTATATTTTGTTATTAAGTGATAAATTTTGCTTTTTTTTGGTATATTTTTGAGTTTAAAGTAGAAATATAATAAAAAAAACAAGTAATGCTGATAAGTCTAATGACATTTTTTATTTTAAAATATAAAAATTAGGTATATAAATACATACAAAACAGACACAGAAAAGATACAGACGTAGTACCTACATGAGTTGATAATTTTACATAGTTATCTAATCTATTCTTGAGCTTTTGTTAAAGTAGTTTTTGAAACGTCAGGATATAATGCTCGGCATTTACTTACAACTTGCAGGACATATTGCTTTTGGTCTTCATCTTTTGTCAGAAGGTCGTTAAAGTCGGTTATTAATTTAACACCACGCTCAGCCATATCATTAACTACTTTTAATGTTTTGACAATTTTCAATCCTTCTTGGAAGTCATTATTCTGAGGCCAGGTGTTTGGATGTTGTCTTAGGAAATCTGTTTTTATATTAAATTGGTCAAAGAATGTAAACGTTTCTTGGTAAGTAAATTTACCAATCCCCCATCAACTACCTCTTTTAAGTTTTCTTTCCTAACTTTTGGATTTACAACCCTAGCGTGCTGTGATGGTTCATCTGTGCTACTGAGCAATTTATTAGCCATTAACAACTTTTCATCGTCTGTAATGGTGGGATCAAAAAACGATAATCCCACCAACTTTGCATTCAAATACCACAAATGGTTCAAAAAAATTTGGTCAGGGCTATTTCTGCAATGTCGTTGTCACATTCTTTATAGTCTAACAGACTATGCAAAATACCTAAATCTTGCTTTGGTGCAAGATGAGCTTTTGGAGCATTGAACCAAGCTTTACAATAAATTTTAACTAGGAAAACAGAAATGGCACGCACAGAACTTTCTTCTTCTTTAGACATCTTAAATTGACGACGAAAAAATGAACATTTTTAAGCAGTAAATAGCCTTTACCATCCACCTAGCGTGATGAATGGCTCCTGGAGTTCTAAAACCCACAACATTGCCGTCTAGTGATCCAACAAATACGAGAACCAACTGCAATAGCTCCTCGTAGTCATCTCTGGGGTGGCTCTCAGTTAATTTGGTCTCGAATTCAGCAGTAACATTTGCAATTACTTCTGGAGTTAGCTGCTTTTGTATTAGATTGTCACTGATACCTGTGTCGTATTTTCCTTTGTCTATCTTGGGCCACGCAGTGAGGAATCTCTTGAAAATGTCTGGATGAGGTCCAGTGGTTGATCCCATTTTTGTGTCGAATACGCCTTTTAACAGAACTTCCAAGATATGGTGACGGCAAGCTAGGTATAACAATTCTCTTCCTAACATTTGCTCCAATATGACGCATGCTCCTTTGAGTCTTCCGGTGTTGGATGCTGTAGTGTCTAAGCACATCGCCTTGACGGTGTTGAGAAGACCCCATTCATGTAGGCATTCATATACGGCTACGGCTTGCTACTCTCCAGAGCTGTTTGCTGTTACAGGAACTCCCAGCAGCTGTTCCTTTTCGCCATATGAAATAGCTATAGCTATTCGCTTACATTGTTCATTTTTTAAAACACCCGGTAAAAGTTTACCGTCCCAATGGGCAACCACGGGCTCTTTTTCAGGAATGTTTACTTTATCAAAAAATTTTTATTATATTGTTCTCTGAACATTTGCCTTCTATCATGTAATAAAGTTTTCGAGACTTTGTACTCAAGAGAGTCAAGGTTTAGTGCTTCTAGAATAGCTATTAAAATTCTCGTGGCATTTCTGTCGGATACCTTACATCGATCTAATAAAATGGACAATTTCATGTTTAAAATCTCTTTAACGCCCCTTGCAAATGAAACTTTCATCCTCTTGCTCTCAGATGGTCCTGGATCTTCTGCAGCTTCTTCAGGGATGTCCATTTCCTCCAAGCTCTCAAGTTCCTGGTAGATGCTGTCCTCTTCAGTGTCTTAAAATATCTTCACTAGATAATTGTTCGATCTAACCAGCTCAAAGGCATCTTAGAAACTAAACTGAATAAATAAAAGGTCGGTTGTACGCTGAAGTAAAATCACCATCCCTAAAATAGAAATTAGATTCACCCTCCTTTTTACCTGTCAAACGGATCTTTCTTTGGTAAACTAGTCAGGTAATCCCCATATAATAAAAGATTAAATTTGAACAAAAGGTTCTTTATGTTTGAAAATTGAGTTCCAAAATACTTTTTAACAAAAAAATGTTAATTCCGAGACACATTATGTAAAACCCCGTAAAATTCTTAGAATACTCCCAAACTGGCTCCTACTGGTACCAGGTCACGTTTTTGGGGCTAAAGGCTGTTGTAACTCGGTTTGACTTAAAATAACAACAATTATGTATAGAATATAAAATTTGAAGAACAACATTAGCTTTCTTTTGAGATATTAAGCGTGTTTGTATTATTTACCGTTCTGTAGTTATGGCTCCATATGTCAGCTTTTTGGCCAAAAATTTGGATTTTTTCAAACTTTGAGCGACGAGCGGCACGGGTTAACGTCGTTTAATCGAACTCAAATTTCGGCTATCTCAATATCTGGAAAGGGGAATCGTTTTGTGGGGCCAAGACGAACAAAATTTTGACATCGATTTTTTGCGGTCACCCTAGTATATATATATATATATATATATATATATATATATATGTATATATATATATATATATATATATATATATATATATATATATATATATAAATATATATAAAGTGTGTCCCAAAAAGTTTTATACAAATGGAGAAAAAGTTTATCTTACATATTACAAAAAATTTTATTCTTGATAAAAAGTTCTGCATCACATGGCAATCCATAGTCAAGCATCAAAAGTATCAAAATATTTGATGATATACAGGGAAAATAAAAAATAATGATTTATAATGAACAGTAAAGTGTGTTTGAATTTAAATACAGAGCAAAATATTAATTGAAAATGTTAACAGGAACTAAAAAATTATGCTTACGTTTAGATTTGTGGACTTTCTAGTTAAAAATTCAAAAAAAAAACTCCAGTGCACACGTCAGAAATTATTGGATTATTTATTGAATAAAGGAGAACGAAATTAATTAAAAACTGGTGCACTGATTTTGATTGTCATATTTTTGTTAAAAATTTGATAACATTTTTATCTGCTTTGCAACAATTACATCCATAATAAATTTGTGCTAATATCATTTTGTTTTGAAATTGCAACATTACTTAATTACTGCGTACATAACATAACAACTAAACATGTGGATTAATTCTAACTTTATTGCACAAGTGCTTCAATGTATTCACCATCTCTTTCTAAACAGGTGATTGTTCTTCGAGAAAAATCTTTTATTACATCTCTAATTACGTCAGGAGTTATAGCTTCACATGTTTCCCTAATGACCCTCTCAAGATGATCAACCTTTTCTTTTAAGTAGCCCCATAAAAAAAAGTCTAGAGGTGTAATGTCCGGAGACCTTGGGGGCCAAGCAAACTGCACATAGCTCCTAATTACTCTACCGATAAAAATGTGGAGATAATCTCGAACATTTCTCGTACGGTGAGATGATGCACCATCATGTTGGTATCATATATGTTGTCTTTCAATTATTGGTAGACGATTAAGAAATTCAAGGAACTCATTATTTAAAAACTCTAGGTAACCTTCAGCATTCATATTATTTCGAAAAAAGAATAGTCCAACTATTCTATCTTTAAAAATCCCACACACATACATTGGTTTTAAACGAGTATAAATCTCGAGTTTGGATATTAAAGCTAGGATTAACATCGCTCCACCAGCAATAGTTTTTTGAGAACTAACTGTCCCATTAGACGTAAATGTGGCTTCGTCAGAGAAAAATATTTGTTGCCATAAACCTGTTTTTTTAAGGGCCTAGCACACGTGCTGCAGGGAAGTCCCTAAAGTGCTCCAGGAGAGGCACGTGTGCCAACAAAACGATTCACGCGGGAGACGAAGCCCTGGGCAAATTATTCCAAAAGACTGCTTGAAAAGCGTTGGACGAGTAGTAACAAGCTGAACCTCATACGGATGTGAAGTATTAGCGCGACGTGCATTTCTAACATGCACCGTTCTGGGAGGAATCAAGCGGGCCACATCCTTCGAACACTTTCCATGAAAATACTTGTAGAATAGGCTCAAGTCGCCAACCGTTCTTCGATCTTCCAACTGCCGCCGGTCAGTTCCGGGTCTCCATTCAGACAAACAGCTCTTCTATGAATAGAATCCAACAAATGCAATGTATGTTTGGGAGCTGAGCCTCAAACATGGGAGCAGTAGTCCATAGTTGGTAGAATTTAAGCTTTGTAAAGAATTAACAGTTGTGGAGTGTAAAGCTTTCTGGTTCGAAATAATATTCCCAACTTTTGAGAAGCTCTCCTTGCTATACCTGCGACATGTTCATACCAGGATATATTTGCTCCCAAATTAACGTGTGCGGAGAAAGCGATTCACGTTGTTCTTAAATCGCTGTAAATTGTACTCGGTGGGAAACACAGTCCTGAGCAAATTATTCCAAAGGGATGATGTTCTCAATATAAAAGACTGCTTGAAACGCGTTGTACGTGGAGTAACAAGCTGAACCTCATACGGATGTGAAGTATTAGCGCGACGTGTATTTCTAACATGCACAGCTCTGGGAGGAATTAAGCGGGCTACATCCTTCAAACACTTTCCATGAACATACTTGTAGAATAGACTCAAGTCGCCAACCGTTCTTCAATGTTTCAGCGAATCAACATGTTCATGCCAGGACATATTCGCTCCCAAATTAACGCCCAACAAATTGAGTGATGATGCTAGAGGAATGGAGTGCCCCGACATAACTATGTCGGGTTCAGCAACGTTAACTTTTTTAGAAAAAACTGCCGTCTGGGTTTTCGTAGCGTTAAATTCCACTTGGTTACTGTCACCCCCCCCCAAGATAGAATTTCTTCCAGGTCTTTGTTAAGTTGAACGACCTCCTGCTGTCTACGGACATTCGCCTGAGTAGTCGATGTCCGAGCGTTCAAAGTGAATGGAGAGATAAGCGTACTGTCATCTGCAGAGCTTTAGATTGGATTCCCGGGCTTTTCCAGCAGATCATTAATGTAAATGAGAAAGAGAGTGGGAGACAGTATGGAGCCTTGGAGCACACTGGCATCGATAGTGAAGGTGTTAGAAAGAAATCCGTCGACCGCCACTGGTAAAGGCCGCTCTCTAAGGAAACAGTCCAATACCAAACACGGTCGAATGCCTTGGATATGGCAAGAGCAACCGCTCGAGATTCTCCAAAGTGTTCAATTGCGTTGTTCCAAACATGTGTTACATAAGTCAGAAGATCTCCTGTTGATCTATGTGTACGAAAGCCATATTGGTGATCGCTAATAATGTTGAATCGTTCACGATATTTTAGAAGATGCTGATTGATAACCTTTTCCATGACTTTCGATATTATTGAAAGCAGTGCGACAGGTCGGTAGTTATTTGCCTTTTTTAGGTATCGGCTGAACTGTGGCACATTTCCAGCAGGAAGGAAATATTCCCTTTTTGTAGGATAGGCTGAAAAGTCTACAGAAAACTGGTGTTCCCTCGCACAGTTTTTGAGAACTATGGCAGGTATTTCGTCAGCGCCAGAAGCCTTTTTGGTGTCTAGCTTCATTAAAATGTGCTTTATGATACGCTGCCTGAAGACAACATCGGGCATCGTTGACTGCAGTATGGGAATAGTATGTGGTCTTTTTCCTTGGAAATCGACAGTAGAATGTGAAGCAAAGAGTTCAGCCAACAAGTTCGCTTTCTCAACGGGTGTCGTTGCAATCGAATTATTGTTGGGACAAGCGAGAAGTTTGTTTCCAATTCGTTGATTGTGTGCCTCCTTGGTTTCGTCGATAACTCCGTTGCATCTGTTCCGGGCACAAACAAAGGCGTTACGATTTATGGTGTTAGGATTTTCACGCCATTGTCCGTAGGCAAGATGTTTAGAAGCAACAGCTCCTTTGCATTTTCGGTCAAATCAAGGCTTGCTGTTAGAGGGGCATTTCTTTGAAAAAGGGATGTAAGCTTCCATACCAGCCAAAATAACATCGGATCGAAAACAAACGTCCATCAAGGGAAAGTTCGAAAATATTTCATGAGATCTTTCCATTTAACAGATTTGTATTGCCAAATCTTGAGCGTCTTAGGCGCCCCTCTGTTACTGGTTGGTAGGATACTCGATGTCGAAAGCAGTTTATGGACGGAAGAACCTAACGGCGGATTTATGGTGACCGTGTAAATCTCCGGATTGTTGGTTAAAAACAGATTAAGAAGACTGACGAACTCCCCGTCTAGATCAAGTATCCGTGTTGGTTCGTCAATAAGCTGAGTTAAGCCACAACTAATTAAGAATGATGCAGCTTCACGACCTTGTTCGTCGGTACTATTTGAATATTTAAGCCAGTTGATATTATAGACATTAAAGTGGATGGCAATTTCGGCACTTTATAAATGATCAGTGGTGTCTGCAAGAGAAGCCAAAAATGTTCTAAAGTTGGTATCACTTGGTGGTCGATAGAGGATACAGATGAACCTTGTGGTTTGTTGAGTCGTTATTTTTAACCACATAACTGACAAAAAGACAGATTCCAAAGTTACGCCTAAATCGGGAATAGAAGTCGTACCCAGAATAAAGATAGTTGACTGTGCTGGTGGATGAACTGACCTTTGTTTCTCAGAGAGCGAGTACAAGAGTTTTATTTGATTGCAGGTGTTGGTGCACTGAATTTATGTTCGAGTTTAAACCTCGTATGTTGCAAAAATCTATTTTAAAATTATTTTTTCACCACACCATAGGAACCACAGGAATCATAAACCTGTTATCTTCCAACTCTCCTTGAAACCAAGCACAAAATTTAAATCTTCGTTCAAAATCTCCTGCTTTTAAAGTATGGGTAAATTGGGGTTTGTATGGTTTAAATTTATTTGATCTTAAAATTCTCGCACCTGTAATTTTACTCACATTCAATAAAGCTGACCTTTTCCGAAGCGAATCCTTTGGCTTTTCTACTACCGACAGCATTACTTGATTTTGATTATCTTCATTTGAAACTCATATCCGATGTTTCTTTTTAAATTTGTTTTCAACACTTCCATAAATCTTTAATTTATTTATTAGATATCCTAGAGTTCTGAAGTGTATAGTTTTACTTATTAAAGATTTCTGCTGCTTCTCTAAAAGTTTTGTAATTATCTCCAACTATGAGAACAATTGTAATTTTATCTAAAACATTCAATTTTACTGACATTTCTTATTATTGCAAATACAGACTGACGTTAGCTTTGAAATTTATTGACAGTTCACTTATTTTCAGCCTAAAATTTGTATTAACTTCGTTTTTTTTTATTTAATAAATAACACAAGTCTGCAAAAAAAAAATTGAGAGCTGTTTTGGTTTTTTTGCGTAATTCTTATGTTTTTGGGTGTACTGAATCCGAAAATGACTTTCATTTTGTCATAGAACGTCACGTTTTCTGACAATGTAGGTATCTATGTTAAACAAGTTATTATCTTAAAATAAAAGATAAAAGACTAAAAAAAATTTTTTTAATTTATAATTGCGTAAGAAAACTTATTTTTTATCTAAAATACATTCATTAGTAAGCACTAAACACATTTCTTTTTCCCAGTGAGACTCCTTTTAGTACATTTTCGCTTCTAGGAAGCATCTGGAAGGTCACTCTGAAGCGTCCAACAGTAGTCTGCCATCATTGAGACGCTCCATCTTCCCTGGTATTTTTTTTCCATCTCCTTAATATCTTGGTGAAATCGTTCACCTTGCTCTTCACTCAGATCTCCTAAATTTTCTGGAAAGTAGTCGAGGTGGGAATGCAGAAAATGTACTTTTAAACTCATTAGGCGACCTAAAGCTTGAAATGCTTTTAACATTCTTTTGACGATTTGTTTGTAGTTAGGGCCTTTGTTATTGCCTAAAAATTTCTCTGTGACCTCTTTAAAGGCAATCCACCCTTCTCTTCGAAGATCCGTCATGGTTGTGATGAATTGTTGATCAGCCATAAGCCGTCTAATATCTGGTCCAACGAAAACATCTTCTTTCAACTTTGCCTCCGAGAGGCCTGGGAACTTTGATATTAAGTATTTGAAGCAATTTCCATCTCTTGGAAGTGACTTTACAAATTGCTTCATCAATCCCAGCTTTATGTGAAGCGGTGGTAGAAGAACTTTATGAGGAGGCACCAAAGTTTCATGCAGGACGTTCTTTTCGTCAACTTTAAGCTCCCTCGGAGGCCAACACTTTTTGGTCCAATGATTTGCTCGGTCTCTACTATCCCATAGACACAAAAAGCAAGGGAATTTGGTAAACCCAGATTGTTGTCCGAGCAACATGCCCAAGATTTTTAAATCACCGCACACTTGCCAACCGTGGTCTTTATATTTTAATTTGCAAAGAACCAATTCCAAGTTTTTGTAGGTTTCCTTGAGGTGTACGGAATGACCGACAGGAATGGAAGCATAGAAACCGCCATTGTGAAGCAGAACTGCTTTAAGGCTTCTTTTTGAAGAATCTATGAAAATACGCCACTGTGCTGGGTCGTATGAGATCTTAAATATATCCATCAAACCTTCAATATTGGTACAATAAACCAACTCGTCCTCTTGGGCAAAGTAGGAAGTGAACTGCTTCTCACGATATCTAAACCAGGAGGAAGACACTCCCGGCAAAAGTAAGTTCCTGCTTTTGAGCCTTGATCCAAGCAACTCAGCAGCGTTTTTGGGAAGATTCAAGTCTCTTACCAAATCATTTAGATCGCCCTGGGGAAACAATTTCGGACTGCTGTCATCTTCAAATTGAAAACTTGACTTGTCATCGAGTTCAGGTACAGCACCATCTTCGTCAGAACTTGGAATCTCTTCCAAGGTAGCAGGGGCCTTGGGCACTGGTATTTCGGTCCCATGAGGGATGGGACGAATAGCTGATTGTAGATTGGGGCATGAAATGGACTGCTTCCATTTTGAATTATACCCTTTCACATTACACGAACAAAAGTAACAATCATCACTATGGTTCTTTTGCTCGCGCCATACCATAGGACTCGCATATCGGAAAGCTTTTTTCTTGCCCTTAAACCAATTTCGAAGGTCTGCAACACATCGTTTGCAGACTTTATGAGGTGCCCAAACTTTATCCTGATCTCCAAGTTTTAAGCCAAAATACGTGAAGTATACTTTTTTTACAAAGTCCGTAATATTAAGTTGTTGCTTTAATACCATATATTCGCCACAAATATAACAGAAACTGTCAGACGAATTCACACACTTCCGCACAGATGACATTGCAGTATATTGAACCAAGATCTATAAAACAATGACGAGTTAACACGTAATTGTACTGCGCTACTTTCTATACTATCGGAGCGCGCACGTTCTGGTTACAACGTTTATGTTTGTTAATTTAGCTCACACAGGGCGTTCTTTATTTAGAAAGTAATGATAGTTATGGCCTATATACATTTAAAAACAGTAATCAAAATAAAATTGTACCTATTTATTTATGACTTCAAGTTAGCCCAAAAAAAAACCCTTTTTTGTAATAAAATTTTGCGTTTTGCAAAATAACCTGACGTTCTGGAATTTTTTGAGTATTTTTTTAGTTTTCAGAACACCTAAATACATAGAAATCAGTTGAAAACATCCAAACAGCATTTTTGTTGCAGACCTTATTGACGTGTTTACTGGAGTTTTTTTTGAATTTTTAACTAGGAAGGCTACAAATCTAAACGTGAGCATAATTTTTTTAGTTCCTATTAACATTTTCAATTAATATCTTGCTCTGTATTTAAATTTAAATTTTAAAATCCCTGTATACCATTAAATATTTTAAACTTTTTATGCTTGATTATGGATTTCCATGTGATGCAGAACTTTTTATCAAGAATAAATTTTTTTGTAATATGTAAGACAAACTTTTTCTCCATTTGTATAAAACTTTCTGGGACACACTGTATATATATATATATATATATATATATATATATATATATATATATATATATATATATATATATATATAGGGTGTTATGAAATTCACTTCATATATTGAAATGGGTGTCTCATGGGGTCGTGCAGAACTACATTCAATACTTTTTTCGAATTCGATAATTTTTGAAAAATTAAAAAAAAGGACATTTGGATTTTACCGCCTAACCAACCTGCACCTGAACGCTCGCCATTGTACGAACTAGCTCAGGTGCAGGCCTGTGTTACCAAACATACGATTTTCTTTAATTTTTACAGATTTTCAGGTAAAATTAATCTAATAACAAATGAAAATGATAATAGAAAATATCCAGTAAAAATAATTTTAACCATAATTTTAAAAAAATTTTATCTATTATTTGAAAACAAATAATTCTCGCAAGAATAACTGGATCATTGCCCCTTAATAGCTGATTTAGACTCTTATGTTAACATCTGTTTGGTTTTGGGCAAAATAAAAACAGAATTTCAAATAGGTTTTTCTCTTAACTTTTCCAAGATTAATACCAAAATGGTAAAAGATTTTCTCGTAAGAAATGTAAGATTTTTTTAAAGCGTTAAAGTGAAAAAAACAAAGTAGATTTAAAAACGTTATGTACCTTAAATGTGCAATCGATCTCCATATAAAATATCCTAGTTTGTGCGTGACATATTTTTAACTAAACTAACTGTACCGAAGAACACGAACTACCACATTTGCTATTATAGTCTGCACTTTCTACAAATTTCTTATTTAACACCACTATATTAGTCTATATATCTTTAAAGAAACCTGCAATACATTGATTGTCACCTCACTTTACCCACAATCTATGGCAAAATTTGTAAACGTTCGCTCTAAATAAACAAACTAAACGTGAATTTGTCATTTTGGTAGAAGGCACTGTTACTTGGCCACCGCCAAACAGAGCATCACTAAAAAGGTACTGGCAAAGTCGCCAACGCCGATGAGAAATCCCTTGTTGTCGGCATCGGACTCCAACAAGAACTCCTTTGTTAACTTTAGAATTAAGTCAAGCCGTCATTTTTACAATGACGCAAATAAAATGTGGAATCTTTGGCACAATGATACTATTCAGTATATATCACCACTACACCAAACACTTTATTTTTGCACTGGACGCGGGTTTCGCTAACCATGTTAGCTGTAGTCAATCATCGCTTCTGATGAAGCTAACATGGTTAGCGAAACGCGTGTCGAGTGCAAAAATAAAGTATTTGGTGTAGTGGTGATATATACGATTTACATATGTTAAAATTTTTGCTTATTATAATAAAATAGTGAAATATAAAACTGGTGTAATTAATTTGTTGGTGTCACGAAGTAATTATTTTAAAAAGGTAACATTTTTTATTTAATTTGTTTAAAAAAAGGATATTCAAATGTGAACAACACTGTAGACCTTACGTTCTGCTTAACGATTAGCGACATTGTGGAGTTGTATGGTTCACCAGTGGCGGTGTGAAAAAATATTCATGTCGTCATTTCTTAGGATCGCTTTTTGCCTTTATTACTGAAATCCGCTATTTAAGGCGAAATTTCTGCAATTAGTCTGTATAGAAGGAGGCACCAGTTCCTGTAGATGCAGTGAATTTCATAACATCCTATATATATATATATATATATATATATATATATATATATATACATATATATATATATATATATATATATATATATATATATATATATATATATATATATATATATACATACATGTACACATGTATATACACATACATGTTATTACACAAAATTTTAATTAATTACACTCTTTATGTATTATACGTAAATGTTTTGACAGAATCCATAAAATATTTATCTGTAACTAGGCAATGGCCAATTACCTAATAAAGATAACTACTAAATTTTATAAATCCTTGCTATTTAAAAGAAGAAGATTAACTGCTGTAATTACGGCAGCATTCATAAAACTGATCATTATCTCTAAACCGTAATTAATATAATACAATTATTCCACACTAAACATTTGCTTAATCTAAATATATACGTACACACTTGAATAATAAATTGTTTTAAAATAATTTCATGCAGCCTTATTCCAGTGAAAGTGAAATGTCGTGATCAACACAAGCATTTCGTGTTAAAACACATAGGCCCGGTTTACATAGAAATAATAACAAAAAAATTAAAAGTTATTTACCCAACACTTCCGTCGTCCGCATAAATAAATATTTTTTTGGGGTTACTAAAACCAAATTTGAGACTTCTCTACATAGTAGTTCTGAAATATAGAAAAATATAACATTTTTTAGATTCATCGACTTCAAGAATCCTGAAAAAAACCTACTCTTACCTATACCCTCTAACACCTCTCCTAGCCTTATATTTATTTATTTATTACAAGGCTAAGTTATTAATTAATTTACAATTACAATTTTCTTATTATCTTAATTGCGTTTGACCATTTAAATACAAAATTTACAAAGATGATTTAAATAATGCAAAAGCTACAAGTAGCTTTTCTGGATTTTGAGAGAACTATAAACTAAATCATAATAAAAGCAACAATGTATTATCGTATTATTTCAAACTCCTACATATCTTCTTACTATTTTACTTTATAGAATACAAGAACAATATATATATATATATATATATATATATATATATATATATATATATATATATATATATATATATATATATATATATATATATATATATATATATATATATGGGTCATTCCATACGAAAACGCAAATGGCTGCCGTCAGAACTGCTTAAATGATTTCGTAAGGTATAAGAGTTTAAATTTTAGCTTTTTTTTATGTAGAATCGAATGCCGTGTGGTACTTTTTGAAATTCTCAATTCTTTGACAGTGACAGTGTCAAATACAAGTGAAGCTCAAAAAATGTTTGAAATATTTTTCAATTTTAAGACCATTTTAAATGAAAAAATACTTCTGAATACATAACTAGGGGTTTTTAGGTTGCTGAATACGATTCTGATAGAAAAAAATATTTAAGTAATTGGCAGCTGTCAAACGAGCTGCCAATTTACTCAAAATGCTATTTAATCATTATTTCATCATACTAACACACTTCAAATATTAGCCCTTATGTTTTCAAGGTCGCTGAATACGATCATGATTTTAAAAAAAATTTTAGTACTTGACAGCTGTCAAACAAGCTGTCAATTTATTCAAAATGCAATTTAATCATTATTTCATCGGCTTAAAATACTATTCAAACATTGGCTCTTATGTTTTCGAGGCTATTGAAAATATTTTAGTAGTTGAAACCTGTCAAGCGAGCTGTCAGTTTACTTAAAATGCCATTTAATCATTATTTCACCACATTAAAACACTATTTAAACATTGACCCTTATGTTTTCGAGGTTGCTGAATACGATCCTGATGAAAAAAAATATTCTAGTAGTTGACAGCTGTCAAACTAGCTGTCAATTTACTCAAAATGCCGTTTAATCATTATTTCATCACACTAAAACACTATTCAAATATTGACCCTTATGTTTTCGAGGTCGCTGAATACGATACTGACACACAAAAAAAATTAAGTAATTGACAGACGTCAGACGAGCTGTCAATTTATTTAAAATGCCATTTAATCATTATTTCAGCACACTAAAGCACGAGCTGTCGATTAACCAAGATGCCATTTAATCATTATTTCATCACATCATAAGGGCCAATGTTTGAATAGTGTTTTATTGTGATAAAATAATGTTTAAATGGCATTTTAACTAAAATGACAGCTCGTTTGACAGCTGTCAACTACTAAAATATTTTTTTTGTATCAGGATCGTATTCAGAGACCTCAAAAACATAAGGGCCAATATTTGAATAGTGTTTTAGTATGATGAAATAATGATTAAACGGCATTTTAAGTAAACTGCCAGCTCGTTTGACAGCTGTCAATTACTAGAATTTTTTTTTTGTATCAGGATCGTATTCAGCAACCTCGAAAACATAAGGGCCAATATTTGAATAGTGTTTTAGTATGATGAAATAATGATTAAATGGCATTTTGACTAAATTGACAGCTTGTTTGACAGCTGTCAACTACTAAAATATTTTTTTAATCAGGATCGTATTCAGCGACCTCGAAAACATAAGGGCTAATATTTGAAGTGTTTTGTTGTGTAGAAATAATGATTAAATAGCATTTTGAGTCAATTGACAGCTCGTTTGACAGCTGTCAATTACTTAAATATTTTTTTCTATCAGAATCGTATTCAGCAACCTCAAAAACCCCTACTGTGTATGTATTTAGAAGTATTATTTCATTTAATATGGTCTTAAAACTAAAAAATATTTGAAAAATTTTTTGAGCTTCACTTGTATTTGACACTGTCAGTGTCAAAGAATTGAGAATTTCAAAAAGTACCACACGGCATTCGATTATATATATATATATATATATATATATATATATATAATATTATGTATATATATATATATATATATATATATATATATATATATATATATATATATATATATATAGATATATATAGATATATATATATATATATATATATATATATATATATATATATATATATATATATATATATATATATATATATATATATATATATATTATGTATATATATATATATATATATATATATATATATATATATATATAGATATATATATATATATATATATATATATATATATATATATATATATATATATATATATATTATGTATATATATATATATATATATATATATATATATATATATATATATATATATATTATGTATATATATATATATATATATATATATATATATATATATATATATATATATATATATATATGCGTCACAAAAATCTAAACAAATCAACTTTTTTAAGGGTATACTTTTTAATAAAAAATGAAGTTTAAAAAAAAGTCGTTTCACATGGCACTTAGGACATCTATGTTAATAACAATCATTCAATGTATTAGCTTGAATAACGACCTCCATTCTCGGTCCGAAGCGCTAGTGCGCCCTTTGTAATTCGGCGTTATTCATATGGGTGAAAACTGCTTCAATAACGGCCATTAAAGATGTTACATTCGGATGCCGAAACTTATTTAAATCCCTTTCAACAACGCTCCATACGTAGTAGGACTATTAAGAAGCTAGAATTCCTTGGACTAAAACATGTCAAAGTTTTCTGAGAGACAGTTCTGGACCAAATAGCTCATGGGAACCGGTGCACCGTCCTGCTGGAAAATATGTGGCCTGCCCCTGGCAATATCTTCTATTCACGACTTCACTATATAGTTTAGAACTTTTAAATATACCCCTTTGGTCACAGTTTCCCCTTTTTGGAAGAAATATGGTGGCATGACATCACCGTCACTGGATACAACACTTAATACGTGGACACTGGCGGGATATTTCATTCTAGGAACACCTCGGGGCCTTGAACGAACCTGCGATCATTTATCCGATTAATTTTCGCAGCAACAGTGAACATTTTTTCGTCGGAGAAGAATTTTATGTATTCCACCGTTTCGTGTTTCAAAAAACAGATAGGATTACAACGAACCACTCGCTTTGTACAGGGTGAGTCAACGATAGAGTAAAGTTCATTATGTCATTTGTTTCGGAAATGACGAAAAAATGTTAAATACAATAGCTTTATGGAATATTAAGGTGCACGGTTTAAAATTATTTTTAAGTATACATACTTCAGAAACGTGTGGCTGACATAAAATATGTTTTTTTAAATGGAACATCCTATTTTCTAATTTATTTTTATATTTTTTATAACTTTTGTATTTATAATGTTATATACCTAGACCCAGTAGTTTTTCTAATATTTCAATTTTTTTAAAAAAATACCAGTTTTCAGTTTTGTAAAAAATTGCCAGTAGCACAATTGTTTCCGAAGGTGGAATACTCATAATTGGTACAAGCGTTCTATAGAGATGAAAAAATATATATGTAAAGAAATTTGAGTTAGATGCTACAGGGTGTTCAAAATAAATTTATACAATTCGACTTTTTTAAATTGAAAAATGTCAAATTTTTGAATAGCACACCCTGTATATTATTATTTTTCTGATAGATTCTACAGAGCCCTCCAACTTTTATTAAGTATGTTTTATACCTATTTCTAATAGTTTTCGATTTATTTTGAATTTTTTCAATTTTTACCCTTGTTTTGAATACACTTACGCTATAACAACATAGTTGCCAAGACAAAACAGAAATGTAGGCATTGTCAAATTTTGACATGTTATTAAGCAAGTAAAAATAGTTTAATTTGTTGCAGTAAGTAGATGTCCAAAGGTTATGGAGTTTCCTAAAAATGAATTAATGGATATGGTTTATATACTGGGTGAGGCGGAAAAAATTGTCTTTTGGCAGTAAGGCTTTACGGAACGTACCCTAATGGAAGTATACCATCTAGAAAATCTTTTCAGTGCTTAATGGAACGGTTTGATGGTAGTGGTAATGTTGAGTATACGAAACGGAAAGTAGTAAACTAGACTGCTACCAATAAGGAAAAAGAAATGGAGACTTTACTTCATGTTGAAGATAATCGCCAGGTCAGCAGCCGTCAACTAGCTGACTTATCTGACACATCCCAATCTACGACTAATCGCACCACGAGAAAATACAAGTATTATCCCTTTCATACGAAACTACACCAAGAACTTCAAGACCGTGATTGTGAACGACGAGTAAACTTTTATACCACTATGAATGGAGCAATAGCGGCCGATCCAAATTTTTTATCCCAAATAATATTTTCTGATAAAGCTACTTTTCGCAGTAATGGAGCAGTTAATAGCTATAACATGCATTATTATTCAACAGTTAATCCAGTTTGGGTCTGGAAAGTTCAAAACCAAAGCCATTGGTCGCTTAATGTATGGTATGGAATATTAAATTTTCGAATCCATCGTCCATATTTTTTCCGCGAGCCGCTTAACGGGCCTAGATATCTAAATTTTTTGCAAAACAAATTTCTCCAGCTTCTCGAAAAGGTTGATAACTTTGAAAGGGAACAAATGGGCATTCAACAAGGCGGAGCTCCTGCTCATTACCACCGGGAAGTTCGGGAATTTTTAAACAATCGTTACCCAGAAAGATAGATCGGTAGGAAAGGATTCATTCAGTAGCCCCCTCGATCATGTGACTTAACACCTTCTTTTTGTGGGGCTATATTAAAGATCGTGTTTATGTGAATCCTCTACAACAGCAGTAGATATGGAAAATAGGATACGGGATGCGTGCAGGACAATAACGCCCTTTATGCTAAGCAAAGTGAAGGAAAATATAGTGAAATGACTAAACATGTGTAGTCAAGTAGACGAGCGTATTTTTGAACATTTATTATGTCATAATAATTAATCATTAGATAAGTTTAGCTATATTAAAATTAATATTAACTATTTGTTTATGTTTTCACAATAGCGTAAGCGTATTAAAAACAAGAGTAAAAATTGAAAAATTCAAAATAAATTGAAAACTATTAGAAATAGGTATATGACATACTTAATAAAAGTTGGAGAGTTTTGAAAAATCTACCAGAAAAAATAATAATATACAGGGTGTGCTATTTAAAAAATTTGAGATTTTTCAATTTAAAGTAGTCGAAATGTACAAATTTATTTTGAACACCCTGTAGCATCTAACTCAAATTTCTTTACATATATCTTTTTTCTCATCTCTATAGAACGCTCGTACTAATTATAAGTATTCCACCTTCAAAAACAATGGCACTACTGGCAATTTTTTACAAAACTGAAAACTAGTATTTTTTTTAAAACAATTGAAATATTAGAAAAACTACTAGGTTTAGGTATATAACATTATTAATAAAAAAGTTATACAATTTTACGCAGAATTTAAAAATAAATTAGAGAATAGGATGCTCCATTTAAAAAAAAAAACATATGTTATATCGTCCCTGTATACTCAAAAATAATTTTAAACTGTGCACCTTAACATTCCCTAAAACTATTGTATTTAACATTTTTGGTCATTCCCGAAACAAATGATATAATCAACTTTACTCTATCGTTGACTCACCCTATACTGGCATCTTCAGAGAGCACCGACCTTATCTTAATGTCTGGTATAGAAAGTCTTCTTCGACAATTTTACGCATTGTCGGCTCGCTTACATCCACAATCGACGCCAGTTTTCGTAATGATTCCTCCAAAATCAGCGCCTGAGTCCGTTTGATGAATTCAGGGGTTCTTATGGTACATTCCTTCAAGTGACGTTTCCTCGCTGGCGTATTGGAACCTTCCCTGGACTGTTCTTGAGCCTTATATTTAGCTCAAACTTCATAAATAATTAATTCCGAGTATTGGAAAAATCGAATTATGTTATGTGCTGACCGGCCAGCGCCTTCGGTTAGATTCCGCCCTTGTTTTCGATATGTCGACAATTTTGAAACTAACACTAATTAATTCAGTCAGTTTGGACCGGATGCCATCGGCGACCTTTGGCGAAAGCATAATAACACGAGAGATTTCAGTTGAAATTTATCCGGATTTTGGTGACCCACCCTATATATATATATATATATATATATATATATATATATATATATATATATATATATATATATATATATACATGAATATATATATATATATATATATATATATATATATATATATATATATATAGAGAGAGAGAGAGAGAGAGAGAGAGAGAGAGAGAGAGAGAGAGAAGTTTAGTCTTGACGATAGTTTTTTGTTCTTGGGGTAAGCGGTCTTTGGAAAAGAACTAAAAAGTTTTTGACACCTTTTTAGCTACGCCAAGCTTTCGAAAATATTTCATTTTCTTCATCAGGGCTACAATTATAGTAAATTATCAGTATTTTTGAGATTCAAAGCAAAGAACAACCCGAATTTTATTCATAACATTAAAGTACTTTCTGCTAAGTGGTGTGTTTAGAAATTACTATTTGTGAGGGCACTTTATTACACTTATTCATCAGAAAATTAATTTTAATTTATAAATTAAAATCATCTTAGAACCACACAATTCTTTCGTACATACTAACAAAATGGAGTAAAAAGTATATTTTCCAGAGATGATTATGTCGAGGTTTTCTCATGTTCATGGTAATTCCTAAACACACCACTTAGCCGTAGGTGCTTTAATGTTATGAAGAAAATTCAGGTTGTTCTTTGCTTTGAATCTCAAAAATACTGACGTAGCTAAAAAGATGTCAAAAACATTTTAGTTCTTTTCCAAAGACCGCTGACCCCAAGAACAAAAAACTGGTATATATATATATATATATATATATATATATATATATATATATATATATATATATATATATAAATATATATATATATATATATATATATATATATAAATATGTATATATATATATATATATATATATATATATATATATATATATATATATATATATATATATATATAGGGTATATTGAAACCAGCAAATCATTGCATCAAAAGCAATTGCACGCACAAAAATAATTAACTATGTCAAAATAGACCCTAAAGTTTTATGGTTTTTCACTAGGTACGCTTTTATCAAAAACAAAAGATTGTATCTTGATAACAACCTGTACTGTCACAGTGTTGCTGTGCTTAATATTTTTTTTTATTATTATTTCGTGCTATAATTAATTAAGAGAACTTGTTTTATTTCAAAAAAGTTTCTGATACTGTGGAAACAAACTGCATTTGGAGTTCAGTGTTTTAACTAAAGAAAATAATACACAAAAGTGCCGGAACTTAATCTACACAAATAATTTTCTATTCAAAGCTGAAATTTTTGAAAATGCCAGGAATTACTTTATTTCCATTAAAAAAATTGTTTAACTTTTATTATAGTTTAAATTATGATGTAGATTCCGGAAAAAAAAAAACATTTTCAAGCGTACAACATAATAAAATTACTAGCTATTTGTTCTGGAAAAAATCAGATTTCTTAAAAAAATTTACCGATACCTGACAAAACTCTCTCGCGATAAAAGTTGTTACTCCAGTGGCGTTATAAAACTACGGCTTCGATGTTATAGTATTCGGCACTGATTCTTATTCCGGTTTATGACGTCATTATTTCTGTTTTCATTTCTAGGTTTTTAGACTAAAAGTTTAAGGAATAAAAACTTTTTATTCGTCTGCAGATGCAAA
This sequence comes from Pachyrhynchus sulphureomaculatus, assembly GCA_019049505.1. Taxonomy (NCBI): domain Eukaryota; kingdom Metazoa; phylum Arthropoda; class Insecta; order Coleoptera; family Curculionidae; genus Pachyrhynchus; species Pachyrhynchus sulphureomaculatus. The sequence continues at coordinate 182,771,299 of CM032447.1, read as the reverse complement.
TTTTTTCCAAATACAATTCGATTTACTTAATATGTTGAGATAGAATTGTAAATAGTTATTTTTTCTTCTTTTTTCAGTCATATCTAAACAGTCTAGGTTAGATATATCTATAAGGTTAAATCTAATTAACAAATGATTTTAGTTAATACAACAAAATTTTTACGTGATAATAGAAACGAACATTTAAATGCAAATTTTATTATTTTTAGTCCATCTCTTCTTTAAACATCTCTTTTAAACAGTCTCGCTAGTACTGGCCAGCTGATTTATTTATTGTGAATAGTATATATATGGCTTATGTGCAGTTTATCTTCGTGTATTTGTAATACCATACGTAATTCAGAGGTAATAACACCGTTGATTTAGTTGCTTTTTTATGTTGATGTGTACTTAACATATTTTGGGTATATTGTTCTTTCTTCTAGGTAATTTTTTTACTGATAAGAAATTACTTGTTAAACTTAAGAAAAATGAAGTAACTATAATTTTAAATACTTGTTATGCATATTTAGTTGAAACAGAAATATGTTTTGTTTAAATATTAACTGGTTTTTTGATTTTTTAACATGAAAATCCCGTTAGTTCATAAACATATTTTTCGCAAAAATTTAGGTTACCTTAAAGAAGAAATTTATATGTGGCACCATTAATCAAATGTATCCGACTGAGGTAATAACTGGGAATTTTACCAAATTCTAAGTTTCTTCAGACTGAGAATACATATATGTACATACATATACGTACAATACATATATATATACATATATATATATATATATATATATATATATATATATATATATATATATATATATATATACATATATACAAATGTATATGTATATATATATATATATATATATATATATATATATATATATACATATTTATTTGTATATATATATATATATATATATATATATATATATATATATATATATATATGTATATATATATGTATGTACATATATGTATTCTCAGTCTGAAGAAACTTAGAATTTGGTAAAATTCCCAGTTATTACCTCAGTCGGATACATTATATATATATATATATATATATATATATATATATATATATATATATATATATATATATATATATATATATATACAATCCTAAGTTTAACTTAGGATCGTTTGTTGCCAGTGCCCTGTTACTGTCCTTCCTCTTTCTTATATATATATATATATATATATATATATATATATATATATATATATATATATATATGTATGTATGTATGTATATATATATATATATATATATATATATATATATATATATATATATATATATACGAGGATGGATTGAAAAGTGCGGGCAAGAAAACAAAATAAAATACATACAAAAATATTTTTATTTTTCGATGTAATCTCCACCTAGCTCTATGCACTTCTTCCACCTGCTTTCCGAAGGTTCCACACCTGTTTGAAAAAACTATTCCTCAAGGTCTTTAAAATACTGGTTAACTGCAACTTCGACTTCTTCATTTGATGAAAATTTCTGGCTACCAAGGTGTTTTTTTAGGTTTGGAAACAGATGAAAGTCCGAAGGTGCCAAATCAGGAGAATAAGCAGGGTGAGGCAGCAATTCGAAAACATAATCACGAATTTGAGCCATAGACTCAACAGACGTGTGAACGCGAGCGTGGTCCTCTTTAATTTCTTGACGTAAACGACGCAAAAGGGTGCAATAGTAAGCCGAATTTATTGTGTCGCCTTTCGGAAGGTAGTACACCATAATAATACCGTTAGCATCCCAAAAAACTGACGTTATCACTTTTCCCGCCGACAGAATTGCCGTCGCTTTCTTTGGGGTTGGTTCACCAGATTTTTTCCACTGCTCCGATCATTGTTTTGACTCTACACTACAGGGGTGAACCCACGTTTCGTTCATTGTCACAAACCTATTAAGAAAATCTTGCGGATCAGCCTCAAACATCTCCAAACAGTCGGGAGAAATCGTGAGTTGAATTCGTTTTTGTTCAACTGAAAGCAATCTGGCGACCCACCCAGCACAAACCTTAAAAAATCCGAGTTCGTTGGCAATGATGTTTTGTGTTCGTTCATATGAGATGCCTATAGTATCTGCAATCTCCCTGATAGTTAATCTACTGTCTTTCAATATGAGATTACTCACTTTGCCGATGTTTTCTTCAGTCGTAGATGTCGTGGGCCGGCCGGAGCGAGGGTCATCTTCGATGCTCTCTCGTCCAAGAACAAATTCTGTAACCCATTTTTTCACAGTGGTATATGACGGAGCAGATTCCCCTAGTGTTGTTTTCATATCATCGTGGATCTCCGTTGGTGTCATTCTCATTCTTTTTTTAAACAGGTACTTATATATATATATATATATATATATATATATATATATATATATATATATATATATATATATATATATATATATATATATATATATATATATATATATATATATATATATATATATATATACCCGCCCGGGTTCCGGGAGTCTAAAGAATTTTTCCCGCCAAGGCCTTTTTTTTAAATCCACCGTCGGTTTGCTTATATTTTAATTTATTCTCAGCAGAGCAGATTCCCCTAGTGTTGTTTTCATATCATCGTGGATCTCTGTTGGTGTCAATCTTTTTTTAAACAGGTACTTATATATATATATATATATATATATATATATATATATATATATATATATATATATATATATATCTACAGGCCCGGGTTCCGGGAGTCTAAAGAATTTTCCCGCCAAGGCCTTTTTTTAAATCCACCATCGATTTGCTTATATTTTAATTTATTCTTAACGTAGACCTAGCTAACCTGAACATAAAAGATTACTTCTCTTCAAAAGATTGTGCAATATCTTTTGTTTTTATCATAAATATTCACATTAAAAGATGCACTTCGCCACACACTCAAGCCGTAATTCAGAATTACTTTTACCATTACTTCGTAAGTCATATCTAGGATGTTCATGGCAAGAAATTCCTTAATTTAACGTTTAATTACAACAAATTATGCTTAAAATTTGTCCATTCTCTAAAGAAGGACTAGTTCAAATTCCTATAATATATTGTTTATTCAACATGATAAAGAATAAAACACTGGTCAATTTTAACTGTCCGAATCATTTATTTCAATCCACTAAATACTAGTATAAATCATCGACCAGTAATTTGGCAGCAAGTATTTTATCACTACTTCCCTTGCTTTCTATAGTGATTGAATTGGCTACTTATCCGGGACTAAACATATACAGGTTTTTCAATATGTCGATAATAATTAATAGCTAATAGATAATAACTGGATGGTAAAAATCTTAAATTTTTAACAGAAAATAGAAATGTTTGTTCAAATGAACTGCTACTGAACCTCGAAGAGTTAATGCTATTATATTTTAGAAATATTAGTGTAAAACACCCATACCCACAAAGGTTATTGATTAAAAACTAACCACATAAGTAGTACGATTCAATGACCAAATTCTATAATAAAAGACTGTTTTTAGTCAATTTCCACTGGTTTGTTATATGAGTCTCTAATGCTATACTGGATTTTTCTCTCTGCATATAACCATTTTCTTTTGGCAAGTATAACTGCTTTGCTGGTGTTGTGAGTTTTAAGATTTATGTACTTAGGTTTTGGAGGCACTGATTGAAAAACCAAATATTTTGCGTAGTTGTTGCACATTTTAGAAGTAACTTGAAGTAGTTTGAATCTAGAAAGCTTGTATCAGCTTGTTTCAAATTTTGGATGGTTGTAGCTTTTACTTGATGGAAATTCATTATAAATATATAATAAAAGACTGTTTTTAGTCAATTTTCACTGGTTTTTTTAGTCAATTTCCACCAGTGGTGTCTTTTATTATATATTTATAACGAATTTCTATCAAGTAGAAGCTACAACCATCCAAGACTAAATTCTTGATTTTAAATACTCAGTGCTAACGATTATCTAGCATTAAAACAAGCATTACCTTGTTTTTTGAATAATAATCTCAAAACTTAAGTCGATACATACATTGTCTCAGTCACTAAAAAGGTCCAATTTTAAAACTGGCCTAATTTAGCAATTAAGATTTATATTGACAAGAGCACCTGTAATCAAGTCACGTTTTTGAACCGAGAAAAATGAAATATTATGTTAAAATTTTAAAAACTAGGTCGAAAGCTCTTACAGTTTTGATTAGATGAGAAATCACGATTCCTGAAATTGGAGTGGGTCAGTTTAAATAACTTTCCGAAGTTTCACCTGAGATTGCATAAGGCATCTTGAGGGATCTTTATTTATCAAAATAATAACGCTCGAAGGAGCACAACCCAACTATTTATGTTAAATCTTTTAAGTAATTTGGCGCTACACTGTAAGTAAAACATCGCTATCTACCGGTTGAGCCCTATTAAGATCTTGTCTGAGAGCCGGGTATCCTTCACTACTGTTCCTTTGTATTTTTCTGTCATTCAGTTCTATTGTAAATTTTATATTTGAATATTGTTGATTGAGATGATTCAAAAATACATTCTTTTTCCTCACCAAGTGGCCAGATAACAAACATGGCGTCAACATATCTGCACTAAAATATTGGTTCCGAAGACACTCAAACTAAAGAGCTTTCTTCAAAAAGTTCCAAAAAAATATTTGCTACTACCAGAGATAGTGGAGAACCCATGCTTGCTCCTAATGTTTCTAAAATAGGCGAAACATCAGAAAGTTACTCTGTATAGAAATAGTCTAATCTAAAGAGCTACAATTTCTTATTCTAAAAAAAGTGTTATATTTCCTACCTATTCTCAGGATTTCATTCCCGGTTTTCATATTAAATCTTCTTATAAAATCATTTACTGGCTAAATTTACAATACAAGGTAACACTTTTTTGAAAATCAAAAGTCAACTAACTTTCATATCCCTTTAGAGAATCCGGTTGAGATATTTTTGCTCTATGTTCACATTCATGTTATAAGTAGATTATCACATGGTATAACACAACACAAAAAAAAAAATTATTACCACAAACCAAAATACATGGATCTAGTGTATTTTTCGGCGCTGAATTCGAATATGTAGTTAAAAAAAAGATTTATCTTGTCTTTTTTTTGTTAAAAACATCCCTTGAAATAGGCTAAAAACGATAGTAATAATGTAATGACTCTTAAAGAAGTAAGTAAACAAGGTAAATATTTTATAGTCTAGAGAAGAAAATATGCATTCAAGCCAAAGCAAGCTATTTCTATTAATTAAATGAAAATTCACCCTTATAGAGGGTGAAAAGTACTTATAAAACTCAAATAACGCAGATGAGTTCCAATAACATGTACAAAGGACAAATTCTTGTAGCTTTTAGGACAAAATATCTGAATCTGGTGTGACAACCTGACATTACCCTTAAAGGATTGGAACTCCCCTATAGGGTGTAAAACCACCACCATCTACGGAGGTATCTCATAAGTTTCAATAACGACGAACAAAGTTCAGGTTTTTGTAGTATTAGGCAGGGGGAACAAATATGGAGTAAAGTCGCTTAAACCACCGATACACGACTATAAACTACCCTTAGAGGGTGGTAAAAACTACCCCTACACTCTAATGATGCACATGAATGTTATGAAATTCGGCAAGGAACTCTTGCCTCATTGTGCCAAACATTCAAAACAACTAGATCATCTTCCTAATAAGGTCGAAAATGAGAACTACCCTTGGGATTAATGGATTTTAGAAGTTCCAGAGAAAAAAAATACAGGCTATATCTGTCCATCCTGCCTGAGACTACGAAAGCCTATATTTTTTTTCTCAGATGCTAGAACTTCTAAAATCCATCAATCCCAGGGGGTAATTTCCCTCCTCCTAAGGATGATTTTCGACCTTATTAGGAAGATGATCTAGTTATCTTGAATGTTTGGCACAATGAGACAAAAGTACTTGATTCTTTCCGAATTTCAATAACATCCATGTGCATCACTAGAGCGTAGGGGTAGTTTCGACCAGCCTCTAAGCCTTCAAGCGATTTTACTCCATATTTTTTCCACCTGCCTAAAACTACAAGAGCTAGAACTTTTTTCGTCGTTATGAAAAACACCCCCACCTCCGTAGGTGGGGGTTGTTTTTACACTCTATATTGAGTCTCAACCCTTTAAGAGTAATGTCTGGTTGTCACACCAGATTAAGATATTTTGTCTTAAGAGCTACAAGAATTTATCCTTTGTACATGTTATTTAAATTCAAGTGGTTAATTGAGTTTTAGAGGTACTGTTCACCCCTTATAAGGGTGGATTTAGTTTAATTAATAGGAATAGCTTGCTGTGGTTTGAATGCATATTCTCTTCTCTAGACTCTAAAATATCTACCATTTTTCACACTTCATTTAGAATCATTACTTTATTACTATAGTTTTAGCTCATTGCAAGGACTGTTTTTGGCCAAAAAAAAAAATTGATACAATTTTTTTTTTACTATGAATTCGAATTCAGCGTCGAAAAATACACTAGATCCATGTATTTTGGTTCGTGGTAATGAACTTTTTTTTGTGGGGGCTGTGTTATTTGGGGATAATCAACGAGCATCTATCGACTTACAGAAACGTACGCTGTCTGGCTGGATTATTGCCAATTACAGAAAGCAAGTAGTTCCCCTATTTATAAATTTCCAATAATGTTAGATTATAGTTTCTACGTTTATAGGCTGCTCATATTTGTTAAGCAACATAAACATTATTTTTCTCGTAATAACGATTTTAAAACTGGTTCTGTAACCAAGCATACCGAAAAACTACGGATAAATTGTTTATATCTTTACCTAGATCTTGGCTGTTTCAAAACGATCATCTGTTAACGGGAATATTAATTTTTCATAATTTCAAATTGTATCATTACTAAATATTTCGCACTTGAAGGGGTAATTTTTCATAAAAAATACATATTACCTAAGATGTTAAAATAACACCATTCAAAGGCTGACGATTAATTTACTTAATATGCCTATAAAAATGCAAATTTGTTTTAGATTTTCTTGTCAGTATGAAATGCTAATTTTAAAAATTAATTTACTCACTACCTTGTTTAAATTAACTCGCAAAGTGAATAAAAACAATACCTTATTATTTATTATGTAACAGTCTGCTGATTGAAGATGTCTGATGTCGTGATGCTCTAGATTTAAAATCATGAAGTTGTAAAAAGAAATTACTAAATGACATGCTTATTCAACTTAAAAGTCAGACATTAATAGGAGTGTTTTTTTTTAAATTAAATTCGAAATAAATGTTCTCAATAAAATGCAAGTAATATGTAAATGTACAAATGCGGTAAAAATAAAAATTGTTTTTGACGATCACCATCTGAGAGGTATACTCTTGAGGAGTTCTATAAAATTCCCTCACACTCCGAAGTGAAATTTGTTTACATTTTCAATAGCAATAAGAAAGCTGTTTTCAGTAATTTTTGACTAACAATTACATCTTTTATATATATATATATATATATATATATATATATATATATATATATATATATATATATATAAATATATATATATATATATATATATATATATACATATATATATATATATATATATATATATATATATATATATATATATATATATATATATAACACGTAGTTTTTGGTCGAGCTACTTAAAACACATTTTTTTTGAAAAATTCGACTTTATCAATATAGTCTCCTTCGAGAGAAATACAGTCAGTCCAATGCTTTTCTAACATTTTTATACCTTTATTGTAAAAGGATTTGTCTTTGCCTTCAAAACAGGACTCAGTTTCGGCGATAACTTCTTCACTGGAGAAATCTCTTTTACGCGAGCATTTTTTTTTGAGGTCTGCGAATAGATAATAGTCATGCAATTTTTTGGAGAAATCTCTTCCATCGTAACCATTGACCATTGCATTATCTTGATGAAAGAGCACCTTTTTCTTGTCCATTTGGGGCCGTTTCTTTGTGATTTCTGCCTTCAAACGCATCTTTATATAATATTCACTATTGATAGTTTTTCCCTTTTCAGCATAGTGGATAAAAATTATTCTATACGCATCCCAAAATACAGATGCCAAAACCTTCCCAGCCGACTGTTGTGTCTTTTGTCGCTTCGGGCGGCTTTCACCGACTGCTGTCCACTCAGCTGACCGCCGATTTGATTCCGGTGTGTAGTGGTGGATACATGTTTCATTCATTGTCACATATCGCATGAAAAAAATCCTTTTATTGCGTTTAAACAGGTGAAAATAGCGGTTAGAATCATCAACATGTTGTTGTTTTTTATCCACTGTGAGCAAACGCGGTACCCATTGCGAACAGAACTTTCTCATGTCCAAATGTTCATACAAAATATGATCAACCCGTTCTTTTGATATCTTTAGGGTGTCAGCTATCTCACTCAATTTCACTATACGGTCTTCTAAAACAATTTTGTGGATTTATGTTTTCTGGTATAACAAGCTCATTTGGGCGTCCAGAGCGTTCAGCATCATTTGTATCTATACTTATCAAGCCATTGTTTTGCTTGAACGGTATTTTTTCTCATCAAAAAACACACGAAATTCGAGTTTTTCCATTGTTTTGAAAATATCAAAAGTAGCGTCTCTAAAACCACAGTAACTTGTAAACTTATCGTCGAAAAGTCATGTCATCAAAAACTTTTAAGCCTACGTGTTTATATATATATATATATATATATATATATATATATATATATATATATATATGTATATATATATATATATATATATATATATATATATATATACATGTATATATATATATATATATATATATATATATATATATATATATATATATATATATATATAAATAAGAGCATTTCCGTAATTTGTTGGTATGATAACGGTTCAAAAAAGAGAGAATTTTTTTTTAAAGTGACACTCAATAGACTCGATTTAAATCGACCTCCAGAGCCAATTAACAAATTGCCATAAAAAGCGTCAAAAATCGATATATGATGTACCGTATTATAAGTTTATCCATGCAATTCATTGAAATTATTCATCGTGAATCCTGTTAACGCTTTCCTCTTTTATATAATGGCCATATTTGCCCATTTTTTTGCTCATTTTATATCTTTTAGTCAAATTAAAATCCAGGTGCACTTTTCTTATGTTCTTTGACCTGCTGACTTCAAATTTTTATGTACCTTGTTGATATTAGGATATCGTTTCCAAGTTATGGTCAAATTTTAGCCACTTTTTGGTCAGAAATGGCCGTAAATTAAAAATGTATATTGGCTTTAAGATAAATATCGTTAAATACTACAGCATTTTTAATTTCTGACCAAAAAGTGGCTAAAAGCTGATAATAAGTTGGAAACGATATCCTAATATCAACAAGGTACACATTTACAGCCAACATATATACATTGGCTATAAGATTAATATCTTTAAAAATACCATTTTTAATGGTGTACTT